>CM057385.1:68365662-69565662 GCA_030015415.1 Cynopterus sphinx | reverse complement strand
AATATGTAAACACGCTTCAGCTGATTGTATCATGCATGTGTGGGTGAATGCCACTTTTGTACTTGGAACACACGGTTCCAAGAGTGAGCAGGAGGGAAGCGCAGAAATGGGAGCAGCAGAGAGCGCAAGACTGCATCCCCCACGCAACAGACTGCACTCCCCAGTAGAACTGCACTTCCCAACAGAAGTGCACTCCATGCAATAAAGTTGGTGCCTGCTGTTTCATTTTCATGTCTGTCTCTTGTGCATTCTTTCAACTGGGCATCACACCATTAAACCTTCCCTTTCAGGTCAGCAATATCATTGACCCTGACACAAACAAACAAAACTTAGCAAATAACAACAACAAGCACTAGAGAGGAGGCACCTATACCCAGATTTGCTACCATACATTATCTAAAATATCCAATTCCCAACAAAAATTATTAGTCATGCAAGGAAACAGGAAAGTATGACCCATACACCACGAGAAAAAAAAAACAATGAAAACTGGCTTTGAGATTGACCAGATGTCAAATTTAACAAAGTCTTTAAAGTAGCCATGGTAAATATGTTCAAAAAACAAAGAAAACCTATGATTAAAGAGTAGAAAAGGTATGATAACAATGTTGCAGCAAGTAAAGAATATCAATAAAGAGGTAGAAATTATTTAAAAAAAAACAAATGAAAATTCTAGAGTTGAAAAGTAGAATAACAAGTGAAAATTTGTTAAACAGGGCTCAACAGTAGATTTGAATTAGCAGAAGAAATAATTAGCAAATTTGAAGAAAATTTGAAGAATAATAATTTTGCAGCCTGTGAGAAAAAAAAATAATAAAGAAAAATGAAGAGGGTTTCAGAAAAATGTGAACCACTATCAGGTGCAGCAATATTTGAAGAAATCATGGCTGATAACTTCTCAAATTTATTGCAAAACAACAATCACACATCCAAGAAGCTCAACAAACTCCAAGTAGGATAAATGTAAAGAGGTCTTCAAATAGAAACATCATATAAAAATGCTAAAAGCCAAAGCCAAGGAGAAAATCTTGACAAGAGCAAGACAAAGAATGACTCATCACTTACAAGAGAAATCCAATAATATTAAAATCTGAATTTTCAGCAGAAACAATGAAGGCCAGAAGCCAGTGGGATAACATATTCAAACTGCTCAAAGAAATTATTAACCAATAATCCTATATTCAGCAAATACATCTTTAAAAAATAAAAGCAAATTAAAGGTACTCCCAGATAAACATTTTTAATAAAAATAAAAATGAAAATTTTTTTATTTTATAAAAATAAAAAATATTTGTTTCTAGCAGACCCTCCTTACAAGAAATTATAAAGGAAGTTAGACTAAAATTAAGTGCTCCCTCCCAAATGGTAATTTAATTCTTATGAAAAAACAAAGATGCTAGTAATTATGTAATTATAAAGAAGCATAAATGTATATTTGTTTCCTCTTACCCAACTTAAAAAGTAGTTATATAAAACAATATGTATGTGATGTATTTTTGAAATTATAATATATAGAAATGTAATATATTTACTGGTAATAGCACTAAGCAGGTTCATGGGAGCAAAGTTGTATTGGGCTAAGGAAATAACTCCAGATGGTAACTTGAATCTGCAAAAATAAATTAAGAGAATCAGAAATTATAAATAAGGTTAATATAACACAAGCTATAAATATATACTTGCCTTATTTCTTAAGTAGTCTAAATGACATAACATTACATAAAGTAATAATTATGAGCATGTATTGTTGGATTTATAACATGTATAGATGTAACATGTATAACAGTAATAACAGAAAGTTGTGTAAGAGCAATGTTTCTAAATTTCACTAGAATTAGTTGGACACAGGGAGCATGGAAGAAGGAGTGCAGTTAGCATAAACATGATGGCTAAAAAAGAGGGCCAGGGGAGTGAGGGAGCAACTGGGAGATCGTTTTATGACCATTATAAATGTCCAACCAATGTACTGTATACTTGAAACTAATTTAAATAAATAAATTTATTTAAAAATAAACAAATAAAATTTACTAGAATTAAGTTAATAGAAACCTGAAGCTGATTCTTATAAATTAAAATGTATGTAGGAAGTCCTAGAGCAACTACTAAGAAAGTTACACAAAAAATACAAAGTGCAAAAATTATTAAAGAATTGAAAATCTGCATTAGATAATATTAATGCAAAAAAGCAGTAAAAGAGGACAAAAAAAAGACACAAGACACATAGAAAACAAAGTAAAATGGCAGATATGTATCCAACTATATCAATAACAACATTAAATGTAATTGGTTTAAACAATCCAATCAAAATGCAGAGACTGGCAGACTGGATTAAAAAATAACAAAATTCAGCTATATGCTGTCTACAGAAGATACATTTTAAATTCAAGATAATAATATATTCAAATGTATATGAATATCAAATCATTAAACTGTATGCCTTAAATTAATATAATGTGTGTCAATTATCCCTTAATTAAAAATTATAAATAGATTTAAAATAAAGGGACAGAAAAAGATATGTAAAGAGTAAATGCAAGAAAGCTGGAGCAGCTATACTAATATCAGAAAAAACAGACACTAAAAAATGTCGCTAGAGGTAAAGAGGGGCATTTTATACTGATAGAAGAGTCAACCCATGAAGAAGATATAACAATTATAAACATATTTACCTAACAACTGAACATGAAAATATATGAAGTAAAGCATATGAAGGAAAAAATAGACAAGTCAACAATAATAGTCGGAAATTTCAATACTCTATTTTGAATAATAGAACAACCAGCAAGAAGATCAATAAGGAATTAGAATACTTGCACAACTCTATAAACCAACCATTTGTAGAATACTCCACATAATAGGAGAATAATACACATTCTTCTCAGATATATATGGGACATTTTTCAGAATAGACCATAGCCCATAAAACAAGCCTCAATGAGTTTAAAGTAGAGAGCACAGAAATAATTAAAAGATTGTTTCAATAAAATATGCAGGATAGAAATACCTATAAGATTCAGAGGACAAAAATAATACAAAATATGCTTTCCAACACTAGAAATAAATAACAGAAGGAAAACTGGAAACTTCACAAACATGGAAATTAAAACAACACACTTCTAAATAACTAATGGGTCAAAGAAGTAATCAAAAGGCAATTTAAAAAGTACTTCAAAAAATGATACTTTAATATGAATAAAAATGAAGATACATACCTAAACAAGAGATACAGCAAAAGCAAAAGCTGACAAAGACATTTTTAACTATAAAGCCTACATTAAGAAAAAATAAAGATATCATATCAATAACATAGCTTTCTACTTTAAGATATTGTTAAAAGAAGAGCAAATATAAACCTAAAGTAAGAAGAAAAAAAGAAATTGTAGATTCAAGTGGAAATTAATGAAATAGAAAATAGAAAAATAGAAAATCAATTAAGCAGAAAGTTGATTCTCTGAATATATCGACAATACTGACAAAACTTTAGCTCGATTAATTGAGACAAAAGAGATGGGACTCAAATTACTAGAACTAGAAATGAAAGATGAGACACTCCTACTGATCTTACAAAAATAAAAAAGATTGTAAAACAATACTATGAACAATTATATGCCAACAAATTAAATGACCTAGATAAAATGGCAAGTCCTAGAAACATAACTTCCAAAACTGACTGAAGAGAAAATAGACAATCTGAATAGACCTACAATAAACAAGTGAAGAGATTAATTTGCAATACCCACGATGATTATTTTAATAAATATAGAAAAAGCATTTGACAAAATTCAACACCCTTTCATGATAAAACTTTCAACAAACTAGATATAGAAAAAAATTTCCTTAATATTATAAAGGCTGTATTGGAAAAGCCCACAATTAATATCATACTAAACTACTACTCAGTTTTTAGTGAAAAACTGAAAGTTTTTCCTCTAAGATCAAGAACAAGGCAAGGATTCCCATTCTTGCCGTTTCTATTTAACATAATACTGAAAGTCCTAGCCATAGCAATTAGACCAGCAATAAAAGGCATACAGGAAAGGAAGAAGTAAAATTATCTCTGTTTGACATGATCTTATTGTAAATAACCTTAAAGTTTAAAAAAAAAAGTTAGAACTAATAAATGAATTCAGTAAAGTTGTAGGATACAAAATCAATATACAAATCTCAGTTGTGTTTCAATACATGAATAATGAACAATACAAAAAGAAAATAAGCCCATTTGCATTAGCTTTGAAAAGAATAAAATGCTTATTACTAAACTTTACTAATCAAGTGAAAGACTGATACAATGAAAATTTCAAAACATTGATGAATTACATTAAAGAAAACACAAATGAATGGTAAGCTATCCTGTGTTCATGGATTGGAAGATTTAATATTATTAAAATTCCATACTACTCAAAGTGATCTACAGATTTAAAGCAATCCCTATGAAAATCCCAATATCATTTTTTTCAGAAGTAGAAAAAAATTCCTAAAATTCATATGAAACTACAAAGCATAAATACCCAAAACAATCTCAAGAGAAAAATAAAGCTAGACACATCACATTTCTGCTTTCAAAATATATTATAAAGTTACAGTAAATAAAACAGTGACATAAAGACAGATTTTTATATATATGTGTGTGTATATGTATATGTGTGTGTATGTATGAATGTGTGTATGTGTGTATGTATGTATGTATGTGTGTATGTGTGTATGTATGTGTGTGTGTGTGTGTGTGTGTGTGTATATATATATATATATCAGAAAAGGGAGCCCTGAAATAAACTTACACATATAGTCAACTGATCTTCAACAAAGGTGCCAAAAATACATAATAGAAAAATGATAGCCTCTTCAATAAGTGGTGCTGAGAAAAGTGAATATTCACATGCAAAAGAATGAAGTTGGATTCTTACCATATACCATATACAAAAAAATTACTCAAATGGGTTAAAGATTTAAGCATAAGACCTAAATCAACAAAACTAGAATAAAATATAGGAGGAAAGCTTCAAACATTGAATTTGGCCATGATTTCTTGTTTATAACACCCAAACACAGGCAACGAAAGTAAAAATAGACAATACCAAACTTTTATATTTCTGTGCATCAAGGGACACAATTTAGTGAAAGGGTAACTGATGGAATGGGAGAAAATATTTACAGATCATATATCTGATAATGGATTAATATCCAGAATAACCTGATTAAAATATGAACAAGGACTAAAACAGACTTTTCTCTAATGCTGATATATAAATGGCCAGCCAACATACAAATGCAAAGATGCTCAACATTACTAATTATTATATAAATGCAAATCAAAACCAGAAAATAAATATTGCCATATAATCCAGCAATTCCACTTCTGGGTATATATGCAGAAGAATTGAAAGCAGGATCTTGAAGAGATACACACCCATGTTTATAGCAGCTTTTTTCACAAAAGCCAAGAGGTGAATGCAACCCAAATGTCCATCAATAAATGAATAGATAAACAAAATATGATATACAAACAATAGAATATTATTCATCCTTAAAAAGGAAGGAAATGCTGTCACATGCTACAACATGGAAGAACCAAATAAAAAGACAAATAGTGTATAAATCCACTTATATGATGTATCTAAAGTAGTCAAATATAGAAACTGAAAATAGAATGGAGGTTTCCTGCAATGGTTGGGTAGAAGGGGAAATGGAGAGTTGTTTTATGGGTATAGAGTTTTAACTTCACAAAATGAAAATGTTCTAGTGATCTATGCCACAATAATGTGAAAATACTTAACACTACTAAACTGTACACTTAAAAATGTTTAAGATGTTAAATTTTATGTAATGTGTTTAACCACAATTTAAAAAAGAACATATACTCCCCAAACTACAAAACATTATTGAAAGAAGTTAATGACCTAAATAAATAGGAAAACATCCCATACTTATGGGTCAGAAGACTTAACATCATTAAGATGGCAATGCTCACCAAACTGATCCAGATTCAACGCAGAATTACATGAAGAAATTTACAAAACCATAATCAAAGTGAATAATTTTTATTTTTCCCTCTCATTAACTGATGCATTGACTAGACAAAAAACTTTAATTTAGATACAGAAGATTTGAACAACATAATTATTAAACTTGATTACATAAACATATCCTTATATAAGACAATTAGAAAAGTTACTTTTTTTTCAAAAACACATTACATTTACAAGAAATGATGATATTTGAGTCCTTAAATCATGTCTCAACAAATTTTAAAGTAACATCAGAGATTGTGCCCTCTGACCACCATAGAGAAGTTCAATAAAAATCATAAATAAATAGTATCAACTGTAAGTTTAAAACTATACTTCTAAATAATTTCTGTGTAAAAAAATAAAGTGTAACCTACCAAACTATAAGATATAGCTAAATCTTAGGCCCAGAAGGAAATTTATAGTCTTTAAATGCTTATGCTAGAGAACAAAAACAAAAAATTTCAAGTTCAATTGGTCAATGATGTAAGGATTTGAAAAGAAGAATCAAAATGATTAATGGAGGAAATGTATAAATAAAAAATCCAAGATTAGATTTAAAGACAAATGATTAGAACTACTATGTGAGTTCTAATAGCAAGTTTACTGGATATAAAATTAATATTAAAATATCTATTGTATTCCTATATGCAATCAATAAACATTTAGAGACAGATTTTTAAAAGATCTTATTTACAATAGCAAAAAAAGAAAGAAAGGAAAGAAAGAAAGAGAGAGAGAGAGAGAGAGAGAGAGAGAGAGAGAGAGAGAAAGAAAGAAAGAAAGAAAGAAAGAAAGAAAGAAAGAAAGAAAGAAAGAAAGAAAAAGAAAGAAAGAAAAAGAAAAGAAAGAAAAAGTCATCATCAGAAAAAAAACTAAGAAAAAAATCTATAATAGATGTATGGAGAAAATATAAAACTTTATTGAAAGACACTAAAGAAAGCCTGAATAAATGGAAGTGGTCTTCATAGATAAAAAGACTCGATGTTACAAAATCATCAATTTTCTCAAGGTAAACCATCCAATGCAATTTCAATAAAAACATTTAGACAGTTGGGCTTTTAAAGTTTTTTTTTTGTATTGTTTCATTAAAAAAATTAAGTTTAATAGAGTAGAAGTGAATTTAGTGAAGCTTGACACTTAAAAAGAAGGCAGAGTCCTAATAGCATTTTGATTGACTATCCTAAAAAGAATCATATATCACACACACAAAATGGGCAGATTTTAGAATCTTGGCTGCTTTTATTTTGCTGTAGCTTTTCTTACTGTTACTAACTATAAAATCTTTGAAGGAGTTTTCCTTAGGAGTCAGAGATGAGAGTGAGGGGCTGTGGAGAATACATCACCCCTCTTTACTAGGTGTATGGAGGAAAATAAAAGGGTAATCACAGCAAGGGTTGCCACAAGAGCAAGAAAAGAAGACCGAGAAGATCCAGGGACCAGCTACAAGTAAGGAATGAGAATTTGGGGAACTGAAAAGATCTGTGAAGTTTTCTGACAGGCTGCTAACAACCAATGATATCACAATACAAATAAAATTAATAATAATAATAAAAAAAAACAGGAGGAAAAGGCAAAGATAAATAAGCTAATTGTACTAGTTGAGTTATTCTCTGTACTATGATCGATTTCCAAATTTGATTCTGAGATTTTTAGCTACCAGAAAAAATAAAAAGGAAAATATAACAAATGTTACAGTGTTTATTACTAGAAATGAAGCAACATGTTAAGTCCACACTATATCTCTAAGTAAAGTGTATAAGATACCTGTCAGAATGGATTCTCACATCCAAGAAACAGATACCATCTGCAGCTGAGTTAAGCAAAAAAAGTAATTCACTAAACAGATATTTAAATATCTCACAGAATCCACCATAATAGATAGAGATACAAGCTCAAGGCTAAGCCACCAGGAAAAATGCACTGAAAGATGTTTCAGAATTGGTCTGGAGATAAAATTGTTTCCTCCAGTGCTGCAGGTACTGCCTCTTCCTTCTGCAGAGCTAATGTAACTAGTGTCAAATCCTATATGGCAGCTTCTGATTGGTAGAGGCTAGGTCACATGTCTGTGCCTTAGCTGCAAAAGAGGAAGGGAAATTAAGTATTTGGCATTTTTAGCTCCTATTATACAAACCAAGTGTTTATATAAGATCAGGAATTTCACTAACATAAAAAAAGTAGTTCTGCTATTCAGCAGCCAAATAGATGACAAGTGTTCTGTTAATAGCTATATATCATCTATTTCTGAGTTTGCACGTGACCAATGGAGTTAGTCCTGGGTAGAGCTTAAACTAAGATTGCAAATTGTTACTTGTAACTACCATATGACCCAGATGGTTTTCTTGGGTATTTATCCAAGAAAATGAAAACACTAATTAGAAAAGATATATACATGTCTATGTTCATTGTAGCATTATTATAGTCAAGATATGGAAGCAACCTAGATGTTCAAGGATAGATGAATAAAGATGTTATATATACAATGAACTATTTAATCAGCCATAAAAAGGAATAAAATCTTGTCATTTGTGACATGGATGAACCTCAAGGGTCTTATGCTAAATGAAATAAGTCAAACAGAGAAAGACAAATACCATATGATTTCATTTAGATGTGCAATCTAAAAAAAGGAAAACAAATAAACAAATAAAACAGAAACAGGCTCATCAGAGAATAAACTGATGGCTGTCAGAAAAGAGGGGGCCAGGAAATGGGTAAAAAGGTGAAGAAGAATAAGAAGTACAAACTTACAGTGATAAAAAAAAAAAGTCACGAAGCTGTAATGTGCAGCATAGGGAAAATAGTCAATATTATTATAATAACTTTGTATGGTAACAGATGGTTACTCGGCATTGGGCTGATCATATGTAAGGAACATAAACGTCAAGTCACTACATTGTAAATCTGAAACTTATATATTATTGTGCATCAACTCTATTTTTTTTTAAAAAAAAGAAATTACATTGAGTTCTAAAAAAATAACTTGTGGGCCCACCCAAGCTATTTTCAGTGATTTATGCCATACAAACAGGCTGTCTTGGCTCCTGCTGTGAACTTTTATAAAATATCTCAAAGACTCATAAAATGTAAAGAAGCAGCACCTGGCCTCATCATACCCTGTACCACTTGCTGAGCAGCCATAGGACTTGCACCAATGACAGCTGCCCTTGATTTTTGGACTTAACCCCTTGAGGTACCTATAAGCCCAGCAGTTGTGACATCCATATGTGGATTACTTGGTGACTCTTACCAGATGACCCTAGAGGTTCACAGGCTGAAAATGAACTTGGCCTGCAGCTGAATCCTCCCCGTTGCCCCCGGAACTGTGCCACTGGGCCCCACGGCACACTTACTACATAAAGCCATTCTACTAAGACTGGGAGACTTAGGACTATATGATATGTAGAAACAGACACAGGGAGGCAGCCAAAATAGGGAGGCAAAGAAGCATGTCCCACATGAAAGAACAGAATAAAGTCCAGAAAAAGAATTCACCAAAATGGAGGCAAGCAATATACCAGATGTAGAGGTCAAAACACTGGTTATAAGGATTCTCAAGGAACTTAAGGGAAGAGTAGATGAACTTAGTAAGAACTTTACCAAAGAGATGGAAAACATAAAAATGAGGATGGAAAACATAATAGGGGGCTAGTCAGAAATGAAGAATACAATATCTGAGATGAAGAATACATTAGATGGAATCAACAAAGTGGATGTGATTTAGAGGATGGGGTGGTGAAGGACGCTCGATCAGAATAGCAGCAAGAAAAAATAATTCAAAAAAAATGAAGATAGTTTAAGAAGCCTCTGGGACAACATCAAGCATAACAACATTTGCGTCATAGAGGAATCAAAAGGAGATGAGAGAGAGCAAGGAATTGAAAACCTTTTTGAAGAAATAATGATGGAAAACTTTCCTAACCTGGTGAAGAAAATAGACATACAACTCCAGGAAGCTCAGAGAGTCCCAAAGAAGATGAACCCAGTGAGGTCCACACCAAACCACATCATAATTAAAATGCCAAAGGTTAAATACAAAGAGAGAATCTTAAAAACAGCAAGAGAAAAGCAGTTAGTTATCTACAAGAGAGTACCCATAACACTGGCAGCTAAAATCTCAAAAGAAACTTTGCATGACAGAAGGGCTTGGCACAAAATATTCAAAGTGATGAAAATCCAGGACTTACAACCAAGAGTACTTTACCCAGCAAAGCTACCATTTAGAATTGAAGAACAGATAAAGATCTTCACAAACAAGGAAAAGTTAAAGGAGTTCATCACCACCAAGCCAGTGTTACAAGAAATGTTAGAAGGACTTCTTTAAGAAAAAGAAAAAAAAAAAAAATATATATATATATATATATATAATATCTAAATACAGAATGGTAAATAATTACATGTCTATCAATAAGTACTTAAGGTGCAAAAGAATTAAATGCTCCAATCAAAAGATAGGTAGCTGAATGGATAAGAAAACAAGATCTTTACATAAGCTGACTACAAGAGACTTACTTCCAGTTAAAAGATACATGTAGACTAAAAGTAATGGGATGGAAAAATATATTTCATAATGGACCTAGAAGTATCGTGCTGAGTGGAGTAAGTCAGCTAGAGGAAGATAAATACCACATGATTGCACATATATGTGGAATCTAAAGATCAAAATCAACCAACAAACAGAAACAAACTCATAGATACAGAGAATATTGTTAGGGTTACCAAAGGGGGATAGAGGAAAGGGTTTACAAATGGGTAGTTATAAAATAGTCACAGAGATATAAAGTACAGATAGCATAAGGAAGATAGCCAATAATATTATAATAACTATGGTGTCAGAGGGGCACTAAATTTATTGGGGTGATCACTTTGTGAGTTATATAGATGTCTAATCACTATGTTGTACAGTAGAAACTAATATATTTTATTGTATGCAAACTATAGCTGAAAAATAAAATATTATTTAAAAATAAATGTGAACATATAATATTATTTACTTTAGAATAAAGTTAACAACTGTGTGAATAGATACTGAAATTTTCACTAAAATATAAATCTCAAAAGTGACAGATATATGTGAAAAGTGAAAATTGCAATAGTTTTTAAAAGGTTTTGGAAAGAAGATTAATTCAACTATATACACAATCATTTCAAAATAGGCTCTGTTGTCTTCCGAACATTCTCTGAGTGCAAATGAGGAAGGATGATTTCATAATTGCCTGTTTCTTTCTGTATCATTGACTGTGGCCTGTTGTATTAAATGACTTCAATTGTGGGCTATTTCAGCAGGTGGATACAAGGACAGTGTAATATTTAGAGTATGGCTGCCAGTGAACATGGGTGAGGCATGCTTAGGCTTGCTGCAAAATGATGATTCCCAGTTTATATGGACAAGTTAGATTGACATATATAACCTAAGTCTATACAAAATATCTCCAGGGCCAATCCTTAGCCAGCATCTAAAATGTCCTCTACTGATAATATAACATGTAGAATTAGAAAGAAATGCTTCTAGAAAAAAGAATAAATGGAAAATACAGAATAAAGTTACTAGCAGAAGAAGAAAGCTCTTTTCAGCTGCTCGCAGAACTGCCATCTATCCCAAGGGGGCACTCTGAGTTTTTCTTCATACTTTTTACCAAAATTTCTTCTCTACTGCTCTTACTCCATGAACCTATTTTGCCAGTAATGCAGATAGGCCTTGGTAATTGTGAAACAGCAAGAACAAACAACCCTAACTCACTAAAAAGAATATATATATATATATATATATATATATATATATATATATACTCTCTCTCTCTCTCTCTCTCTCTCTCTCTCTCTCTATATATATATATATATATATATATATATATATATATATATATATATATATATATAGTAGCCATCAAAGCCAGGATGAAGCAGAGAAAAAATTTCAGGGCAGAGAGCTATCTGATAATATATGAGGTATTTTGGTGATTATTGCTACTAATTAATAAAGATTGTTTTTTTTGTTTTGTTTTGTTTTGTTTTGTTTTGCTGTAAAGGATAATTTTATTTGAATCTATTAATTATTTTCACTCAAAATTACAATGATAAAGCAACATAAAATATGTTGAAGACTAGCGAAGGGAAGCTAGTCTTCAAGAATTTGTGTCTTCAAGTTTTTACTGGTATAACAATCCTTTTAAGTCTGGAGCTACTCAAAGATGAATCATGAATATAAGAAGAAAAACTTTATTTCAAACAGATTCAGTGGTATGTGTGCTACAGCAAAGGCTGGTTATAGCAAATAGTTTCATTTATAACCTGCAATAATATACAAATTAGATATTATTGAGGAATGATTAATTTCTGGTAAAATGTAGATTTAATCCAACATTATGCCATTATTTTACATGTATTATCGACTGCATTTTAGTACTAAAGTTTAAATTTTAGTACTAAAGTTTAAACAGCTATTACTAC
Source organism: Cynopterus sphinx (assembly GCA_030015415.1). Lineage (NCBI taxonomy): Eukaryota > Metazoa > Chordata > Mammalia > Chiroptera > Pteropodidae > Cynopterus > Cynopterus sphinx. The sequence goes on along the minus strand of CM057385.1, from coordinate 69,553,207 downwards.
TAAGGTAATAAGCTGTGAATTTCATTTGCCAGTATTGTTTTAAAAATATACCCTTAGATAGGTAAGAGAAGATCTGACTTTATCCAAATGTATTATTTAACTAGAATTCTGCAGTCATCATCTACTGTTGGCTTTATTGTCAGTTCTTTTCTTATTTTATTTCAACCAATTAAATGCCAGTGATTCTCAATTTTTCGGTTAATGACAATTTATTCTACTTCTGTGTACACAGAATTAGTCAAAAAGATTTTGCCAAATCAGTCTCGTCTGCACTAATTCCTCCTGTTGACAGAAATCCTATGTTCATCATTAGCACTTCATTCTTAGACAATTTTTGCACCTTTGCTATTATCTTGTCTTCTTTAGCATATATACTTGTATGCCATCTAAGCAGGAAATAGGGAATTTCCAATTCTGTCAAGTTCTCAGGTAAAACTCCCACTGCATCAAATACCTGCCCCGCCAGTTTTCAGTCCAACACAAAGTGAGGTCAGCTTTTGTTTCTATTCCCAAAAGACCTCCTGGAGCAGCGTATTGAAGATAATTATGTTCTGCAAATGGTGATACAGTTTTAGAAGATTGTTTTACACATGAATTTTCTTTCACTATCTTTGGATACCAGGTCTGACTTCTATCTCCTACCTCACTTTTAACACTCCTCTTAGAATATTACCACCAGCTACACCTCTCTTAAAGTCATCAACTTCACAGCCAGGCTTGTTGACATCAAATGATCTAATAACAACAGTAAGTCATGGTTCTAAAGTAAAGTTTTTTGGGGGCACTGGAATTTTCTTTACCATGTACTCAGAGACAACTTCAATATTATATTTCAGATGAGCAGAAATTAGAATAATAGGAACTCCTGCTACTGTACCCTGTATAATTACAAGGATCTGTTCTGTTCATACTACCCTTTAGCCTGGCTTTCTTTTACCAAATCTATTTTATTTTGTAGAATCAATTTCATGATTTCTATAGCAGCCAAGTGTTCAGAAGTCTGAAGCTGAGGACAAGATTACCAGCTATACAGGAAGAGCTATATCCATCACTGCGGCACCCGTCACTGCTACACTGCTCAACATAGTAACCATCAAAATATCGTCGCCAAGACAGTCAATAAAGGAGATATGCCTGACTAATCTGAGGTTCCCTTTGGTCCCTGGCATGTCTGTAGGAAGCTCATAGGGTGTACTACTTCCACAGGATCTATAACATTCTGGCTGAGGACAACCTTGGGTCATCAAGTTTATAAATCTTAGCATTAGCATATCCAAGCTTGATTGTAACATTTCTTCTAGTTCACTTTTTAACCTAACAGTGTGAACTTCAGAAATAGCTTTTACAACTGTGGATTTCCCAAGAGCTACATGACCAATTATAACTATATTAATCGTGGCTCATTTGCTGATAACTTCATGTCAAAGTAGAGTCACTCCAGTCTCGCCCCTGCCATCTTGTCTAGAAAAAAGGTTGACTTTTAATATTGTATTTTCAGCAGATAATTCTCTCAACCCATTAAGGTCAACATTGTTCAGAGATTATAATTTTTGGGAGGAAAATTTAAAACTGCTTAGAGCTAATATCATGAGATTTTGATCTTATTATTCCTCAGTGACTAGAAGGCAGTAAATTAAAGCCAACATACCTTCAAAAAAAAGTTATTGGTGTATAGAAATGCAACTTACTTATGAATATTAATTTTATATTCTGCTACTGTACTGAATTCACTTATTGGTTCTAATAATTTTTTGGTAGTCTCTCTAGGGTTCTCTCTGTATAGTATCATGTCATCTGCAAATAATAACAGTTTTCCTTCTTCCTAATTTAGATGCTTTTAATTTCTTTTTCTCATCTGACTACCATGGCTAGGACTTCCTCTCCACCTTCTTCTCTTATTCTGGGTATTTATTCAGGTCTGTTATCCAGTTGACCACACTCTCATTACAGCAGGTGTTCATCTGTTATTTAACTCTTCCAATGATTTTATTTTTAATGACTATATTTTTCATTTCCATTATTCTCTTTTACTAAAGTAAACTTAAAAACATACATTTTTACTTTTTATTATGTTTTCATATTCTTTGTCATCTTCTACTTATTTGACAATTTGAGCTTATGTCTCTATTATCTTAAGTTTTTAGGAATTTAACCTGGCTGTCTTCTCATCTGCTGATATTTGTTCATGGAAAATTTTGCTTTTTAAGTTTTGTATTTTGGAAAATGAATTCATTTTAAGTGTGTCTTTATATGTGAAAATCCCATGCAGCTTATGTTTTAGGTGAATCCTCCCAGAGCATTTTGCTTCTGTTTCCTTCTTTCAGTCCTCACAAGAATATTACCATTTACAATTGCATCAAAAAATAAATAAACTACCTAGGAATAAATTTAATCAAAGAGATAAAAGACTTATAATAAAAAATTATAAGATACTGAAGAAGATAAGATTAAATGGAAGCATATACCATGCTCATGAATAGGAAGAATTAACAACATTAAAATGTTCATACTATGCAAAACAATCAATGCGATTGCTATCAACATAGCAACAGCATTTTTCACAGAACACAAACAGATAATCTTAAAATTTCTATGGAATCATAAAAAAACAAATAGCCACAGAAAGAACAAAGTTGGAGGTATCACACTACCTGATATCAAACTATACTACAAGGATATAGTAATCAAAACAGTATGGAACTCACATAAAAACAGACATATAGATCAATGGAAAAGAAGTGAGAACCCAGAAATAGACTTTCACCTATATGGTCAATTAATTTATGACAAAAAAGAAAAACTATACAATTGGATAAAGATAGTCTATTCAATAAATGATGCTGGGAAAACTGAACAGATACATGAAAATAATGAAACTAGACCACTCACTTACACTACATACAATAGTAAACTTAAAATGGATTAAAGACTTAAATGTATAACTGTAAACCATAAAACTCCTAAAGAAAACATAGGTACTAAACTCTCTGACATTGCTCTTAGTAATATTTTTTCTGATATGTTGCCTCAGGTAAGGGAAACAAAAGGAAAAGTAAACAAATTGAAAACATCAACCTAAACGTTTATTGCACAGCAAAGGAAACCATCAACAAAATGGAACGACAACCTTCCAATCAGGAGAAGATATTCACCAATAATACAATCTAATAAGGGGTTAATACCACAAATTTATAAAGAACATACACAACTTAACACTAAAAACATCTTATCCAATTAAAAAATGGGCAGAGGACCTGAATAGGTATTTATCCAAAGAGGACATACAAATGGCCAATAGACATATGCAAAGATACTCAATGTCACTAAACATTAGAAAAATGCAAATGAAAACCACAAAGAGATATCACCTCACATCTGTCAGAATGGCTATCATCAATAAATCAACAAATAGCAAGTGTTGGTGAGGATGAGGAGAAAAAGATACCCTTGTGCACTGTTGGTGAGATTGCAAATTGGTAGAGCCACTATAAAAAGTAGTATGGTATCTCCCTTAAAAAATCAAAAATAAAGCTACCTTATGACCCAGAAATTCCACTTCTGGGTATTTATTTGAAGAAACTCAAAATACTAATTCAAAAAGATATATGCACCCCTATGTTAATTGCAGCATTACTCAATAATCAAGATATGGAAGCAACATAAGTGTTCATTGATAGATGATTAGATAAATAAGTGGTATATCTATATGATAGAATATTACTCAACCACAAAAAAAATTTTTTTTAAATCTTACCATTTGTGACAACATGGGTTGACCTGGAAGGTATTATGCTAAGTGAAATAAGTCAAACATAGAAGGACAAATACCATATGATTTCACATATATGTGGAATCTAAAGGACAAAATAAATAGACAAAACAGAAACAGACTCATAGATGCAGGGAACAAGCTGATAGTTGCCAAATGAGAAGGTTTGGGCATATGGTGAAAAAGGTGAAGGGATTAAGAAGCACAAATTGCTAGTTACAAAATAGTCATGGAGACATGAAGTACAGTATAGAGAATATAGTCAGTGACATGGTAATAACTATATATAGTGCCAGTGGATACTAGCCTAGTCAGGGGGATCATTTAGAATTTATAAAAAAGTCTAACCACTAGGCTATATCCCTGGAACTAATATAAAATCTATTGAATGTCAACTGTAATTGAAAATTTTTTTAAAAAGAAAAACAATAAAGGGGAATAAGAGTTTCAAATTTCCAGGTATAAAACAGATAAGTCATGGGAATGTAATATATAGCATAGGGAATATAGTCAATAATATTGTGATAGCATCGTATGATGTTAAATGGTTGCTGGATTTATCATGGTGATCACTTCTTTAGGTATATAAATGCTGAATAACTATGATATACACCTGAAACAAATATAATATTGTATGTTAGCTATATTTAATGAAAATATTTTTTAAAAAGTGAGGGGGTGGGAAAGAGAGAGGGGAAGGAATATGCAAGAGATGTTAAATGAAATGGTATAAAAGAGGAGTAACAGAAAAACTAAAAGAAGTACCAGGTGGAAAGAACAGAGAGAATGACAGAATGAGGATTGATAGGCAATGTTTGAGGAAAGTATGAAGGCTAAAACATTTACCAAAATTATAGAGGCACTGAAATACTTAGATTCAGGAAAAAAAATAAGTTCCAGGTTGGAGAAATTAAATTCATCCATAAACAAATGGTAGTAAAACTGCAGAATTCCAGATAAAGTAAAATTCTTAACAGTAACTAATGATAAAAGATTACCTACAAAAGAACATTTATTAGTATAACAGTAGATGTCATCATCAGCAATAGAAGTCATAAATCAGGGGAAAGAATTACCAGAATATACATTGAACTATGCCCTATGATTTAACAAACAAATTCCTTTAAGAAGAAAAAGAGAAGTTGATTCATCTCTTTTCCTGTCAATGAATGCTTGGCAGTAATTCCGTAAATTCACAGAATAGCCTGACAACTGAAGGCTGAACCCAACAATTGAAACTAATGTTAAATCACAGGTATTTCCCACTAATTAAGAGCATGAGATTCTGTGAAGGAATATGGTTAAGAGTCAAGTAGGGAGTTGGTAATGCTTATTGAAGAAACAATATGTGATAACTAAGCACAATACCAGATGTTGGGCTCAGCTAATCTAGATTTTGGCTGTTTAGACAACAGAGACACATGGTGGGCAGCAGTGTTTAATTTACACTACGTTCTAATTCACTGACCTGTAAAGGCTGTCACATAATACTCTTAATACTTAATAGTTTGTATATAATAAAAACAGAGCTATCAATGTATTTCAAAAGGTTTCATTAAATTTCAGGTAAATGATACTTTTTTAATCCAAAAGAAATTCCTATGTGAAAATTTAAAAGATATATACAAGTCACAAGAAAAATATTTAAATTTTCTTTAATTTCATCATCCAAACAAAACATTGATCAGCTTTGTAGAATATCCAAAATATATTTTGTTTTATTATTTTTCATTAAGCTTTTTATTTTGAGAGACTAATAGATTCACAGGCAACTCTAGGAAAGAATACAGACAGATCCTGGGTACCCTTTATCTACCCAATGGTAACATCTTGTGAAACTATAGTAAAATATCACAGCCATTAATACAGTTAAATACAAAACATTTTTTTCACTGCAAGAATCCTTCATATTGCCTTTTATGAAGATTAACTCTGAGCATTATCAAGTTCTATACTAAATAACAAAGCCATAATAGAGTACCCCATTATGTCATGAATTTTAACTCTATTGTGGATTATTTTTATTTTTACTCTCTCTTAACACTGGACATTTCCATTATTCCTCAACATCAGCAGTATAAATGGCTTCTTCTATATTTGTAAATAACTGATCAGTCCTACCTTCACCCTGACAAGGGGGAGAAAGGAGTAAGTCAGACAGAGAATGACTAAAGAACAAAATAAACAACAACAAAAAACCCCAGAAACACTGGAATAGATACAAAGAACATTTTGAGGGTCACCAGATAGGGGTTAAGGGGGTCATTGAAAAAGGGGAAAGAGATTAAGAAGTATAAATGAGTAGTTACAAAATAGTCATGGAGATACAAAATATAGTGTAAAGAATATAGTCAATGATATTATAATAAATATGTATGTGGGCAGAAAGGAACTAGATTTATTGAGCTGATCATTTTGTGAATTATATAGATCTTTAACCACTATACTGTACACCTGAAACTAATATAATATTGTATCCCAATTATAATTGAAAAATAAAAAAATTATTAAAAAATACTATGTTGTAAGCTGTCCACATGCCAGACAATATGCTATTTATTTAATAAGCATTAAATATTTTGGTTCTCACAACATATATGTGAGGGAGATACCATTAAATTCCACTTTTCACAGGTGAGGAAACTGATGCTCAAGGATGTTAGATAATTCATCCAAGTCTTTCACAGTTAACAGTGGCATAACCAGGATCAGATCCATATGGTCTGTCTCTAAATTACATGTTCTTTATGCTGTTTACCCTTTACATGACAGTGACGTCTTCTGCAGCATTACATTGTACCAGAGAACTCTAAACCTCCTGGCCTGGCTCAGAAAAGGGACATGATCAACAACTTTTAAGTATTAGAAAATGGGATTTGTCTCTTTTATTCATTCATTTGTTATGTAACAGTCACCTGTATTCTCTTCATAAAGAGTCTAATTGAAAAAAAATGTTCTTGTTATATTTGAAAGGAAGCCCATCATTTATTTATCAAAAATATGTTTAAAATGCCTCCTTTGTGCCAGGCATTGCTATAAGTACTTACAGCAATTACCAAAACAGACAAGGGATTCCTGCTTTTCAAAAGTTTTCTTTTTAGCACTAAGGAAGAAAAATAAACAATAGCTACAATATATAAGAAACAGATTTTATAGTATGTTTGAAAGTGGAGGTACTAGGAGGAAAAGAAAAACTAGCGTAGTGTAAGGAGGGTAGTGTAGTGTAAGAGGAATGCACAGGTTGTAAGCAACATTAAACAGGTTGGTCAGCATAAGAAAATGACACATAGTGATGAGATAATTAGTCTTTAGCAAAGAGGATTGCAGGTAGAGAGAACAGTTCTAAGACATTAAGTTGGGAGAGTGCCTGGTTTGTCTGAAGGATGGCAAAAGGCTACTGTGGCTGAAGCAAAATATTCCAGTGAAAAATAGTAGTAGATGAGGTAGAGACATTATAGGCATGAAAGTCACTGCGATATGGGGATTTTTTTTCTAAGAGATGGTGGTGTCTCTGTTTGTTTTTAATAACAGCTTTATTGTGATATAATTCACATACCATAAAGTTCACACTTCTGAAGTATACAATTCAGTGGTTTACAGTATATTCAGAGTGGTGCTACCATCGTGCTATCATCACGATCTAACTCCAGAATATTTTCGTTACCTCCAGAAGAACCCTCATATCTTAGCAGTTGCTCCTTACTTCTCACTTCCCCTAGACCCTGCAAACTACAACTTTACTTCTGTCTCTATGGAATTGGCTATTATAGACATTTGAAATAAAAAGAATTATACAATATGTAGCCTTTTGTAGACATAAGCTTTTCTGCTTGGCCTTGTTTGAAGGTTCATTCACAACATAGCATTTTATTATTGCTATAAAATGTCAGTATTTTATTATTTTTTAGGTTGAATGATACCACATTTTGTGTATCAACTTTCCAAATGTATGTGGGGAGTGTTGCTGAACCATGCCCTCTTCAGGCACACCACCTCTCACCTCCTCAAAAGCTTACAAACTCAGAAGCCCTCTGAATCTCACTGTTTAGTGATTTGTATGGCAATTTCATTGCATAAACATGATCCGTTAAATCATTGGCCATTGGTCACTGAATTCAATCTTCATCCTCCTCTCCTCTCCTGAGGTGGGGAGGGAGACTGACAGTTCCAATTCTTTTATCATGGCTTGATATTCCTAGTGACTGGTCCCCAACTTGAAGCTATCTGGAAGCCTTGACTATGACTCACCATTAGCATACAAAAGACTCTTCTATCACTCAGGAATTTCCAAGGTTTTTAGCAGCTCTGTGTCAGGAAAAAAAGGAACATGTGCATTGTGTGTGTGTGGGGGGGCAAGTTAGCAAAGACCAAATATATTTTTATTATACCACAATACCATAGAGTAATGATATTTGATTTTTAAACCCTGCAAATATAATAAGTACTACAATTTTATATTAAATTTAAAATTATGCATCTGAATTCTGATGTTTCTTTCTTCTATGACTAGCATCTTAATCCACTTTCATGTCTGAAACCCCTGCACAACATCTGCCATCTGAGCTCCCACTATTAAGATAACACCTATTAAAATGTGACAGTAGTTGCCCAAAATTTCCCAAAAAGTATCTAAGGCAAATGCTGCTAAAGACTATGAAGAAGATTCTGGAGACCACAGGACTGTCAATAAAAGACTTAAATACACACACACTAATAATAATAATAATAATAATAATAGAAGAAGAAGGAGGAGGAGGAGGAGGAGGAGGAGGAGGAGGAGGAAGAGGAGGAGGAGAAGAAGGAGAAGTAGTCAATAAAATACTGGTCAAAATAGACACGAGCAGGAAATAGGATTCAAAAAGTATCATTTAGGAAGATGTTATAACACAAAACTCAGAGCCCTCTTAGGCCTAAACTTCATGTACATATTAAATATGGTGGATTGTATTTGCCAAAGGTTATTTGTATTTTAAAGAGGAATTAACTTCTAAAATAATGCAATGCTTTAATTCAAAACAAATATTTGCTGAGCACCTACTTTGGGGATATGATGGTGAACAAAACAGAAACTTTTGCTGGGGTCTTAGAGTTTAGAGACTAGAGGTAAAGCCAAATATTAATCAAACGACACTAACATTTGTGCAATTGCAAACTGAGGTAAACATGTGCTCTAAAAAAAAGGAAAGTCATCCTGGGAGAGTTTATATCAAAGACTCTGATCAAGGAAGTATCCTTAAGGAAATCAGCATTAAATTGAGATCTGAAGGATTAGTTAGGTTGAATGGTCTGAGTCTTAAAAACAGTTTTTACCAGAGGGTTTGTATATTTGTTTGCTAGGGCTTCCGTAACAAAGTATCACAAACTATGTGGCTTAAACAACAGATACTTATTGTCTCGCAATTCTGAAAGCTAGAAGTTTGAGATCAAGATGTCAATAAGATTATTTTTGAGAGTGGTGAGGGACAATCTGTTCCATGCTTCTCCTCCAGATTCTGGTTGTTTGCTGAAAATATCTTTACTGTCCCTTGGCTTGTAGATCTCTGCAGTCATCTTCATATGACGTTCTCCCTGTGCACATACCTGTATCTTAGTTTTCCCTTTGTATAAGGACACAAGTCATATTGAATTAATCATCTTAACTAATTATATTTGCAATGACCTTATTTCCAAGCAAGGTCATATTTTGAGCTATTTGAGGCTAGGACTTCAACATATGTATTTTGGGGGCACAAAGATCAATCCATAACAGTTAGGGCAAAGACAATGATAAATAAGGAGGGTCTCAAATTCACTTCCTGATTTTCATATAGGTTGCTCATGAGAGGAATTAAAAGCTTCTACTTCAGAAACCTGCTGGAAATTCAGTGTCCTCCAGGGAGTGTTGAATAGCATTTATACCAAAAGGAAGCAGAAACTTAACTAAGAAGAAATTGAGGCTATAGGACACTGGCTAATTATGTAGTAGGTGTACCAGAGAGCACAGTGGAAAGTTTAGGAGGTGGGTTAAGGACAAAGAAGTATAGAATGTTATGGGAATGAAGGGGAGGTAGAGGACATTGATCAGGAGCACTTATATTGAGGTCTCTGATAAAACCAGGCATGAGAAGCAGGGTGGTTTTAATCTCAGGTGCCTTTTTAAGAAAGGTCAAAGGCCCTAAACTACCCAGTCTAGAGCAATGCCAGGACCAATGGCCATAGTCTATGCCCTTCTGAACAAAACTAGGATCAAATACTGGATCCACCACTCACTAGATGTATTTGGTTGGGCCAGCTACAGCACCTAAGTTTCAGCTTTCTCATTTATAAAGTGGGTAGAATGAGTAATAGTTGAGGAAGTTTCTGCAATCTCTGAATCACAGTTGAAAGCCTGGAGGATTCTCATGCCCTCAGAAAATTGCGTGATCTCTCAGATTCTCTATTTCCTCATTTTAAATTTGAAATTGCAATATCTTATAGGGGGTTGCAACAATTCATTGAGATATTGTTTCTGCAAATGTTTGGAAAAATAGAAATGTAATGCTAATTTTCTCTACGTACATTAAAACAAGATTATGTTCTGTGATTGTATCTAAATGCACCGTAGGAGAGTGCACAAGAAGACAGCCCTCACTCTGCATGAAGGAAAGCAGCCCCACTCTATTCTACTACTCTCCTCTACACCAGTCTGAGTTAATCCTGTGCGCCAAGTTATCTTCCTTAATCCACCTGGTCCTATTAAGAGATCATTCCTGTTAGTGTTCTCACCAGTTTATGAGAAAGAGATCTTGTCCAAATTTTCCCTAATAGCCACAAAATTCACATCCTTATTCTCTTTGGCTTACTCTAAAAATGCATATCCAGTCAGAGCTCTGATTTTATTTACCAGAGATTCTGGATGTCTTAGACTGATTTTGCAAGAGCTTTCAGTTTTGAGGCTAGTCTCTGAAAAAAATGTATCTCTTGTCCTAATGTTTATTATTATTATTATTATTATTATTATTATTATTATTATTTAGAGTCTAGGGGGAAAAGCATGAATTAGGCAGTGGAGTAAGTTGAATAGTGTATTTCAAAAAGCTATGTCCAAGTCCAGACCCCTAGTACCTTTAGATGTGAGTTTATTTGGAAATAGGGTCTTTGCAGATGCAATTAGTTAAGGATCTCAGTATGAGATAATGCTGGCTTTAGAGTGGGCCCTAAATCCAATGAAGGATATCCTTCTAAGAGAAAAGAGAGGGAGATTTGACAACACAGAGAGACTCAGAGGGTAATGCCACGTGACCATGGAGTCAGAGATTGGAGTGATGCATTTATAAACCAAGGAATGTCAAGGATTCTGACAATCCTCTCTTCCCTTCCCCCAAGCTAGAAAAGAGGCCATGCAACAGATTCTCTCTCTTGCTTATTATTACTTGAACATTACTGCTTAAATCAGGTACGTGAGATCTGGGAGGAGGTGCAGGAAGCCCTTCTCCTGGGGTCATCCCAGGGAATATTCCGGGACCGAGGAACCACAGCCATTTACCGACTTGTGACACGGCTGGGCCCAGGACTACTCTTCCAAGCCGCAGACTCCCAGTTGCTCCACGGAAGCTGAAAATTTTCAATTCAGCAGTGCCTGTTTTATCCTTCACCGCTGGCTGGCTCTGAAAGTTTCAGCCGTCGTCGTTGCAAAGCCTTCTCAGCTTTCCTCCATCCTTACGGCTTTGAACAGACTCTTTGTCCTCTTTCTCTCACTTTCCTTCTCCTTCTCCCTCCACTCCCTCCTCTCCCTCCTTTTTTTTTTTTTTTTTTTTTTTTTCCAAGACAAAGCCGAAAGAGTTTCTGCCCCCGCACTTGTTAGATCCAGGCCCAGTTGCGCGCCTCAGCCACCGCGCGCTTCACGCTGCCGGCTGGGTCCGGAGTCCGCATGCTCCGCGTGTTCCGGAACCGCGCAGCGGAGAACCTGCTAGTCCGTACCTGTGAGAGGGCCCGGGAAACACACTCAATCCTGTCTGACGCCTTTGGGGCTTTTAAAATAGCACCTGCCTGTGCTCTGGCTGAGGCGCCCATCCTAAAGAAGGCTGTGGGCAAGGGGTACGGGAGTGACCGTATCTAAGGAATCTCCAAAATGGTGTGGATGAGCGCATGCAGGAGAGAAATTGTAGAGAGGAGCCAGCTCCTACAGTGAAGAAGGAAGGGAGAAGGAGGAGGAAGAGTGGAGAAAATTTGGAAAGAGATAGCTTGAGTGTTAGAGCTAGAAAGGTTCAGAGATATGGTGGGGCCGAAGGGAAGGCAGGGCATTGGGCACGGAATGTCAGTCACAGGGAATATATGGAGAAAGAAACTAGGCATATCAGAGGCATTCTGTCTTTCTCTAAAACAAAACAAACAAGAAAATTGAGGTGGCATTAGTGAAAATGACAGAGTAGGAAGTTCCAAGGGCCAATCTCCACAGAGAAACACCAAAAAGATAACTGTCAGAACTTTGTGGGAACTCTGGAAAATAGTCAAAAGTTTACAGCAACCAAATTAATGTTTGATTAAAAAAAAAAAAAAGATGACTTAAACACAGCACAATAGGGACATTACTAGCAACCTTAAGAAGATAAAAAAAAAGATTATAAGAGAAAATTATGAACGATTGTATACCAACATATTCTGTAACCTGCATGAAATAGACAAAATTCCTGGGAACACACAAACTAACTAAACTGACTCAAGAAAAGAAAAAGAAAATTTGAAGACTTATAACAAGTAAAGAGATTGAATCAGTAGTCGCCCCCCCCCACACACACACACATGCAAAGAAAAGCCCAGGACTAGATGGCATGCCTAGTGAATTGTATCAAAAGTTTAGAGAACAATTAACACCCGTTCTCAAACTCTTCCAAGAAATAAAGAATAGTGAACACTTACTTCCTAACTCATTCAATGGGGCCAACGTTACTCTGAAGCTGAAACCAGACAAAGATGTCACAAGAAAACTACAGACGAATATTCTCTATGCGTATAGACGCTAAATAAATAAATAAAATAAATAAATAAATAAATAAATAAATTTGCAAACTTGATCCAGCAGAATGTTAAAAGGATTATACACCACCAAAAAGTGAGAGTTATCTTAGAAATGCCAGGAGTTCAACATATGAAAATCAATCAATGTAATATACCATGTTAATAGAATGAAGGGGAAAAAACATGATTATCTCAATGCAGTAAAATAATTTTATTAAACCCAACAGTCTTTCATAATAAAAATATTCAACAAACTAAGAGAACTTCCTCAATATGATAGGGCATTTATGAAGAACTGCAGCTAACATCATATTTAATGGTGAAAGACTGAAAGATTTCCCACTAAGATCAGAAATAAGACAAAAATGTTTGCTTTTAGGCTTCCATTCAAAGTTCTATAATCAGCATTGTCCTGAAAGTTCTAACCAGAACAGTTGGGCAAGAAAAATGAAATAAGAACCATCCAAACTGGAAGGGAACAAGTAAAATTACCCCTTTTTGCAGATGACATGATTATATAGAGAGAAACTCCTAAAGAATACACACAATAGACAAGCGCACACACACAAAATTCTAGTAGGGCTAATAGACAAAATCAGTGATGCTTCAGGATAGAAGATCAATACAAAAAATCAGTTGTATTTCTATACACTAGCAATGAACAATCCAAATAGTAAGTTAAGAAAAACAATCCATTTTTTAATAGCACCGAAGAGAGTAAAATACTTCGAAATTTATTTAACCAAGTAGTTGTGATACTTATGCACTGAAAACTACAAAACATTTCTGGAATTAAAGACCTAAATGAGTGAAGCGACATACTGTGTTCATGGTTTGGAAATGTTATCAAGATGGCAACGGTATCCAAAGTGACCTAATGCAATATCTAATGCAATCCCTATGAAAAGCTCAATAGCCCTTTTGTTTTTCATAAATGGGAAAAGCAGATTCTAAAATTTATATGGAATTGCAAGGGACTCCACATACAAGGTTGAAACAGATCAAAATAATTTTGAAAAAGTTGGAATATTCATATGCCCAATTTCAAAACGTAGTACAAAACTACAGTCATCAAAACTGTGGAACTGACATAAAGACAGACATATATTCTGGACAGTTCATATAAGTGGAATTATATTAAATTCTGGACATTTCATAGAAGTGGAATCATACAATGTGTCCAGAATAGGTAAATCCTTAGAGACAAAAGGCGATTAGTGGTTGCCAGAGTCTGAAGATAGGCAGGATTTAATGAAAATGCTTTTGGAAGTGATGAAAATTTTTGAAACTAGATAAATGAAAATGGTTGCACAACACTGTGAGTGTACTAAATATCACGGAATTGTATACTTGAAAATCATTAATCTTATGTCATACAAATTGCACCTCAATAAAAAATAAATAAGTTACTGGAGGTATGATGACCTCCCCTGGGAGGAGGCAGCTTAACCTTCGGGACCCAGTTGAAGTTGGAGTCAATCCCTGCAGCATTCATTCCCTGCTGTCAGAGAAGTTACTAGGTCAGCAGCAACTTCACAACCCGCTGGAGTAGGTAGCTGCCCGCGGGTCCCAGAGAGCTGGGCGGAGCAAAGGGGGCCACTCCTAAATGCCCCGGAATGGGTTGTTGATGGGGGCTCCGCAGTTGTGAGGTACCTGCTGGGAGTGGCGCCTTGGGTAAAATACCCCAACCTTGCCGGCACTTGGATCCTGGAGTCAGGTAAATAGCAGAAGGCCAGGCAGGAGAGAATGTCAGTTTGAGGTGACCCTTCAAACTGATGAAAGATATCATTACTTTTTACCCCATTTTGTCAATCCTAAAACCCGACTTTTGACATTTTATCATCTGAGACCTGGACGTGTCTTACAATGCACGGTGTGTACTCTTACGCTACAGTTTTTTTTCTTTTTTAAAGAGGTACGTGAAACGACAGTGGGCCCCAGAAACAACGCTGTCGTTGATTCTAGGAAAGTGCGTTAAAATTTCTAGTCATGTGTTTAACAGCTGATGTCTGTCTCCCCTCACTGTACCCCTGGCAAGGTGTCATAATAGGTGCTCAATAAATGTTGACCAATGTTGACCGAATAAATGAATGAACGAAAGGACACTATTACAAAAAAATTGAGCCTGGCTTTAACATTTGCTGGCAGTTGGGTACAAGAAAGGCCACGAAACCCATTTGAGCTTTGTTTTCCTACCTCACGAAATGACTGTGAAAACAACAGTGCCCCGTAGGACCAAGGCTCTAAAGAGGAAGTGCCGCATACGTATACTCTCAGGGATTGAGTACTTAATCGCTCTCAAAAACTCCAACTCAATGAAAAGGCAGAAACAATTTTTTAAAAAACCTTTTATAACAATATATAAATGCAGATAAAAGGTCTAAAATTTTAAAAAGCGCTATCTGATAAATTGGAGTTAACAAAGCAGAGGAAAATTGAGAGGCGGGGATGGGGTGATGCTTGCTGCTAAATTTCTCGTGCTGAAGATCAAGACACTGAAGATTCTCTGGTCCTCAGTTGGGAATATCTGCAGACGACGGAAAGAAAAAAGACATCAGAAAGATGTGCGACCCATTCCAGTCTCCTTTTTTTGCCGTCCCCCAGGTATTCACTAATGGACTTTGCCTGCATGCACACTTCCTCACAACGCACACTTCTTCACAACGTCCACAACCCCTCAGCGCAGGGATCTGTTCCTGGGATCGCGACCCAGCCAGCAGTCTCCACACTCCCGAGCCTCGCTAATCCTACAGCGCGTCCACGGTCCGGCTAGCTGCTCTGGGCTCGCGGACCGCTTCTGCGCTCCGGGCCCGCCAGGCTGACGTCAGGGAGAGCGTTGCTGCGCAGCCCCCTGGGGTTGCGAGAGGTAAACGGGTGTATAATGGGTCCCGAGTGCTTGCCACACTCGAAGACATGAAGACGTCGCCTCTCGCTTCGCGTGCTCCCAAGTATCTCTTGTATCTGAGGCTGGCGAGCGACGCAGCGAACTCGCGTAATCAGAGGACACTTGATTAGGCAAGGCTCGGAAGTTTGGGAATCATTGGTTCCAGGACCATTGTCTTTTTCCTCAGGGCATCTTTCCCAAACCAGCTAATGGCTTCCTAACGTTTCTAGAACAAAATCCACGTTTTTACCAAACATCCTGTACGGCCCCTACAATTATCTGGCCTCTGCCTTCCTCTCTGATATCGTTGTGTACACCCTCTATCCTCCTGTTCCTCCACACACATTTTCCGCCAGCAGTCTTTGCACTTGTCAGTTTCTCTGCCTCTAGTTTCCAATTTCTTCTCATCAGTCAGCTTCTCCGATCACCCTAAGATAGCCTCCCCTTCTATTCAGACTTCACTCTTATACATCACATTGATTGTACTAAATCACTTTCTGAAAATAAATTGTTATAGTGTTTAAAGTCTATTTCCCAGAATATAAACTCTACAAGGGCAGGACTCCTGTTTTGTCTCCAGTTTTGTGTTCCACCTAGAACCTGGCTGGTCATGTAGTAGAATTTTAGTTAAAGGGAGAGAGGGAGGGAAAGAAGAAAGGAAGGATGGGTGGAAGGGCAGGAGAAGGAAGGAAAGAGGGAAAATCGGTCTTGCATGCTTGTGTTACACACCTTAGGTTTGGATATAAAGAGTTATTTAATTTATTCATTTGCTTCTGGCCCAGTTCAATCATCTCTCTGCAGTAGCTCCCAGTTTCTGCTCTGCCCAACAGCCCTATGATTGGCCCCTTGTCCTACACTGCATCTGGAGCGCAAGCTTCAGTTGGAGGAACGGGAGGGTGGGCAGGCTGACGGAGATCTCCCCACCACCTCCTGCCTGCCCCACAACAGGGCACTGCTCCATTGCACTTCCAACAGTGGGCCCAGAGCGAGTCTCTCCATTCTGTCTTCCCAGATTCTCTCCTAAATCCAGGAAGCCTAGTGCCCCAAATAGAATAGATTTCAGTATCTTCAAAGTCATGTTTTATCTTAAATATTGGTGCTAATTTCGTATATTGCTTCACATATGTATTTTTATTAAATGGTTTCTCCTTCAGAAAAAGAATAAAATTAGTACTTTAGGCAGGCAGAAGTGGAGGTAAGGAAATGGGGCCTAGGGAGAAGAAAGCTTCGTGGTTGTAGCAAGAGAAGGCAAGGAGAGGACCCACATAACCCATCCCTCCCTCTCAGCGATCTCTCTTGCAGAAACCAAAAGCTAAACAGAGGGAAAAATTTAAGAAAGGGTCTGGAACGCAGAGCGTGCAGTAAATTCCAGTGTGCAGACCGTGAGGGCTGGAGAGGTCTCCATCCCAGATACCCTCTGAACTCCTTGGGGGAGCTCTGGAAAAACTCCACCGCATAGAGCCGCGTGGCGGATTTAGCAGAATTTTGTAACAGAGCTGGGAATGACAGATCTCTGCCAGATGATGCCATGCGCGACTACCTTTGGAAATAGCAGGACTGGTCCAGCATCCTAGGTAATGGAGAAATTGAGGGCCATTGAATGGAAGCATCTGGCCAGCTAGATTGGAGGAAGAAGGGCCACTAGAACTTTAGTCTCGAGTCTTCAATACTCCGGGCTAGGCCGGAGCTTCCGGGACGATGAGTGTATGGGAGGTGGGGTGCAGGGTTTATGGGAAGGGCTTTGACTCAGGCTATTTCTCGTCCATAGCACTGGAGAGGGCAGCGCGATCTGGATACTAGGGTTGTCCCATTGGTTGGCAGTGTGTGAGCCTAGGCGAGACACAAAACTCCTCACACCCGTAGCCAACCTTCTCTTCTGAAAAAGGAGTGCGCTGGACTGAGGAAGCTCAAATTCTTAGATCGGCCTCCTCACCTGTGGGACCTTTTGCTGCGTCTGTACCGGCGTGGCTACCGCCTTCAGTGCCCCCTGAGGCCGCGCGCAGGTACCCGGCGACTTCGCGGTGGCCCCTCTCCTCAGCCAGGTCTACGGGCAGGCGGCCCCAGGCATCGCGCACGTCCAGCCGCGCCCCGCCTCGGTGCAGCGCCACCAGCGTGTCCAGGAAGCCCTCCCGGGCGGCGTCGTGCACCGGTCGGGTGAGAGTGGTGGGGTCGGCGCAGTTGGGGTCCGCGCCGTGGAGCAGCAGCAGCTCGGCCACGCGGGCGCTGCCCATCATCATGACCTGCGAGAGAAAGCAGAGTGGTCAGGGCGAAGGTAGGCGGCAGGGGCAGGATTAAAAATTTAAAGAAACTATTTATTTGTAAAGCCGCTACCCCATGCAGACATCCGTACAAACCACAGATGCCTACTCTTTGCTTTCAGTTACCAACTCTCTTAGCCAGTTCTCCTATCCATTCTATTTTCCTGTACACACTGAATTTCTATTCTTGGAGTTTCAGCCACACATAGAACACTGATTATTATTATTAATAATAATATATTAAAAACCCAGAAAACAAAAGACTAACCTTAATTTTTGCAAAATTTAAAGCTAGGCTTCCTGGAATATTAAGTCTCAAAATTTTTAGGTATAAAATTAGCTTTATCAAACCAGCCCTAAAAATTTTTCCTGCGGTAAACTACATAATGCCCCCCAAAGATATCCGCTTCCCAACACTTAAAAGTGGTGGATATATATATGGCAAAAGGGACTTTGCAGATGTGATTAAATTAAGGACTTTGCGGGACATTAACCTGAATTGTCAGGGTGGGCCCCCTATAATCACAAGTTTCCTTGTAAGTGTCACAGTGTGTGTGTGGGGGGGGTGGGAGAGAGGGAGGGAGGACAGGGAGGGAGGAAGGGAAGGAGTGAGAGAGAGATATTGATTTTAAATAAAAGCAGAAGTCAGAGAGAAGAGTCAAGGGCCAGGAGCCAAAGAATGTTGATAGTCACTAGAAATCAGAAAAAGAAAGGAAATGGATTAACCCTTAGAATTTCCAAAAGGAGTGCAGCTCTGTGGATCCATTTTAAACTTCTGATCTCCAGACTAAAATATAATAAATTATGTTGGTTTAAGTCACTAAATCTGTGGTAATTTGTTACAGCAGAAATTGGTAACTAAGACACATCTCCAGTTTACACCCTGGGAGTTCCTTAGACAGGAAATGTGGACCTCATTTGGGTCCTAAATCATCTTTGAAACAGTTATTTCCAAAGTGTCCACAATCAGAGCAATTTTATAATTTGAATGTTGCATGGTGGGTGGTGGGAGACAATTCTCTCTTTAGGGTAACCATTATTTGGTTATGTTAAATAGTGACTTATAAAAAAGAATTACTTATTTTAGTTATATTAAGCATGAATTACTTATTTATTCAAACCTGCCTGTAGGCATCTTTCCTGTCCTGGAGAAAGTGAAACTGATTTAATTTTCAAAAAGAAAATATAAGTGAACTAAATCACAGCTCCCAAAAGAAGAAAAAATTATTGCAGTGCATTAAAACAAAGCCCTGTTTTAAAATTAAAAACTGGGAAATTTTAGTACTATTACTAATTACATTAATCCAGTGAAGTCCTTCATCATTTAACTAGTTTCAAATGCTTTTATTATATTTTTTATTATATTATTAAAGGTTGGACAGTAAACTTACATTTAAATATTTGAATCATAATAGTAATCCAAAGTGAAAAGAAAATAAACCAATTAAATGAATATATGTAGGGTGCTTAAATCCATTTGATAACACATTAAATTTAACTTAATAATTTGAAAGTTTTTCTATAAACTAAGTATTTCTATATTAAATATAGATTTGATTTGGGTTCTAAACCCAGATCATGTCTCCTTTTCTCTATGTTATTATCCTCCCTATGAAAACAAAGTTAAAATTAATTATCCAAATTTCTTTTTTCTTTTTGAATTTAAACAAATAAGGTCTCTAACATATTCCAGAATTCCAAAGTCAAACTCCCAGTTTTCAAGCTGCTGCTGATATTTTAGACATATAAAATGATGAGCCATACATACATTATTTGTAAAGGACTTGTGTTTGTCTTCTATAACCATTCAACCAGTCTCAAATTCTCTCCACATTTCAAATCACAAAATAATCTCAAGTTTTAAGGCACTTTCGTTTTATTTTTAGATCTGTATTTTAAAGTGTATGTAACAGTTTCAGGAAAGAAAGATTTGCTGTGAAGTTTGTGAAGTTCCAAGCAGACGTACTTTCCTTTGTCTTGTTATGCTGGAGTTTTTGCAATGTACTTTTGTTTCACATAAATTTTAGTTTTCAGAATCAGAAATCATTGTCAACACTGGGAATAAAACTAGGGTGGCGACTCCCAGGAAGACTTCATTTTAGACTAAGACTTACAGAATTAGTGAAGGCAAACAACAAAACCCAGACCCCCACCAAAAAAAAAAAAAAAAAAACTGGAGCGGGAAAAGGAGAAATGACATTTCTCATCAATGAGGAATTGAAAACTCTGCTCCAAATATGTTAATCTATAGCAAGTAAGTTAATAGCAATAAGAACAGTAGATACTACTAAAATGATAACCAAATTGGCGTTATTTCATGCACGGTTACACTAACATTTTCCTTCATATATGTCTGCATTTCCTTAATCCTTACAGGCATATATTGTAAAACAAGCATATTATTTTTTCCTTACCCAGTTAAATGAAAATAAACATGTTATGTAGTTGCTTTGGAATCATTTCATCTGATATTTATTCTAACATACACAGCTGTAGATTTCCACTGAAATCCACCCTAAGGAGGAAGATGATCGTCAGTTCCATTCGGAGCCTGTGAGTTCAGGCCCCAGCCAGGCACATCTTACCCTTCTTTAAAATCTTGAGTTTTACACCAAACGGTCGTACGTTTCCTACTTGATAAAGAATATACCTCTATACTCACACAAATAGGTTCCCCCCTCCAGATCTTCACACCATTTTAGAGGTTAAGTCCCTTGTGCTTCCTCGTCCCTCTCTTGGCCTCCTGAGCCCCCAGGGCGTTGCCAGGAGAGACTCCGACACCCGACTCCATAGGAAAACTCCACAGGATGCCACCCCGTCACCGAGAATCGAAACGCTCACCTGATTCCACCTTCCTTGCAAACCTTATTCTCCGAAGCCACCCGCCACCTTTCCGCTCGCGGCAGATGCGCTCACCCACCTGAATCGGGCTCCGACCGTGACTGTTGCGCGCATTGGGAGGCGCCCCCTCCTCGAGCAGCGCCCGCACCTCCTCGGCGCGGCCCCGGGCGGCCGCGGCGGACAGCCTGTCGGCCGAGGGCTCCATGCTGTTGTCCAAGGTCTAGCGCTCGCCCCCTCCCTGTTCCCTTTCGCCGTTAATTGTTATCCGCAGCCCTGCCCAGCCCGGCCAGGCCTCTCGTGACAAGCCCGCTCCTCCTCTTCCCCCTCCCCCCACCCGGGCGGACGGAAGCCACTGCCAAACAGCTCCTGCCTTCTCTAGCCCGGGAGGGCGCCCACGTGTTCTCCGGGAAGGTGCCTTTCTCTTCGATCAAGCCGCGAATGGCACACGCCTGAAGTCGCGTGTAGAGAGTTCTCTCGAGGACACTGCCCGGAAGCGGCCCGCGCGGGGAGCCGGACGGAGCCGCGCGGGTGGCCCCGCACCCGCCCCCAGCCGGTGTCCCGCCCACCTGTGCCCCCTGCCCAGCAACAGAAGGGCACGCGGGTCTCGGAATGAGTGCCTTCTGTTCAAGCCAAATTTCTCCCCCCATTTCCTTTTTCCAGGGGACACCAACGGCGTCAGAATGCTGCGCAGGATTCCTAACTGCCAAGTTCGAATCAGGGTGTTATATGTCAAAGTACTGGTTCCTCTTTTTACTCAGAAGCAAAGGGCTCTTCTTCCTGGCAAGAGTGTCACCAGGGATCTGTACCACCAGTACAACTACGAGGCTACCCCCTTTTTTTAGGGTACACATTCTCTATCCAGACAGCAAATTGGTGAAGAGAGGAGTCATTGGACCTATAGACTATGTTCGAAATAACTAAGTCCTCCTACTGCAGAAGAAGTGCTCAACGTTTGCAGTGCTTCAGAGGATCAGGCTCCCTCACGCAGGGCTGAGCCCCGCTCTTCTCCCAGGCCCCCTCCCAACACCCCTTCCCCCCCACGTACCTTTCCTCCTCGCTAGAAAAAACCTTACAATTTTCCTAGCTATAAAATGGAAGGCTAAGTGTAGTCCCTACTTCATAAGGCTGTTGTGAATTTTAAATGATGTACATATATGCATTTAGAACAGTGCCACAAATCCTAAACTAATACCTTTTAGCTATTAAATTATCCATTTTGAGGATTTTCTTGAAATCTTTTGAGGCACAGAAAAGAAAATGCTTAGGATTGAATTATCAATATATATGAGGGAAGGCAAGAAAAACATTAATCACCAAAAAAATGGACACCTTTATATTTAATGAAAAGCTAAGAACAAAGAGTATAACAAACAAACAAAAAATTTTTAAAAAGTTCTATTTTTCTCCTATGGTTATTAGTTTTAAGCTTTTTAAAGTATATGTATTATTATTATTTTTTTAAGAGATTGATTGCTTGGGCTTTGCTGATGCCTTAAGCCTAAACTTAATCTGCCTACTACATAACCCATGTATATTTAACCGTTGTTTCAAACTCTAGTTTAGACTTCTCTTGAAGACCCAGAGTACTTGACTGTACTTTCAGTTGCTGTTAGCTCACACAAAGCATGTCTTAAAAATGACGTCAATTAGCAGTGGTAGCTGGTAGAATTGGTAATGATGAATGATGTCTTGGATAATTTCTTTTATAAATGGAGTAAGCCTTCAAGGGTGAAGATGTGACAAAAAATAGCTCAGAGAACGTAGCTGTGCAGGTGGCTCAGAAAAAAAAATGATTCAAGTAAACAGCTTTCTGCTGATGCAATGTTATCTGAGAAGAAATCTTGAAGAGGTATTTCTCAAAGCCTAGTCCACAGACTACACAGAATCACCAGAGTGTACTTCTTAAATTTGCACATTCTCCAAATCTACAGCGTAGATCTGTGGTAGTGGGGCGGGCGACAAGACTCTGGGGTGGCAGGGTGGGCGATGAGCCTGCAGCTTTTACAAGTTTTCCAGAGAATTTTTAAAAACATCAAAGCCGACAGCTACTGCTTCTAGAGCATGGTCTTTAGACAGTTGTTTTGCTTGGCTGTTCTACAAGAATTTTGAAAACTAGGGATCATTTAAAATGTTTTTAGGTTGACAGCTATAATTTTTTTGTAAGTTTAAGTAGTCACAAAAATATAATTTATGGTGTATTGTAATAGTGATTTTCAAATGAATCTTTTATATTGCTTTAAAAAATAATGAAAAGACGCCAATTAAAACACTCATGGGATAGCAAATCTATTATAAAAATCCACAATGCATTCCTGTGCTGTCTACATTTTCTTCTAGGCACTTCTCAATTATTTGCACAACAATGGTGTGAAAAATTCAAACTCTGGTAGAGAGCAGAAACTTAATTTAGCTTAAGGTATGATGGGGGATGGGAAATAGTGGTTATGTTTATGGGAGGGAGGAAACAGACTTCTCTGGTCATATGTCCGGATTTTAGGCCAATATCAAAATTAGTTTCCATCACTAAAATAACTGCTCTTAGTCTTGGTGCAGGGAGTGAAGGCCTTTTTGAGAATCTATTGAAAGCTGTAAACCCTTTTCCTCAAAAATAAAGTATGCAAAAAATATTTAAGCATATTCATGTACACATGTATTTCTCAATATAACTTTAAGAGAATTTAAAAATTTCTCTAATACTCAACTATGGATTCCAAAACCAAAAACTCTTTAAACTCTTATGCAATATACTGGACTGTTGTTCAAGGATATGGGTAATGGAATCACATAAAAACATTCTTTAGATGCATTATATACAGACATAGAGGATCTCAGGGCTGGATATGTCAGCCTCAGATATCCCATGTGTAAGGTGGAGTCATAATATATTTAATTGGTTGATAAAATAAGATGACATATGTCAAAGAGATTTTTAAAGTCTAAAGTTTGTTAGCTATTGTTATTATTCCTAAACTTACTTTTCTTCTTCTCCGAGAAGGTCATGACCTTGTTTAGGTTTTTGCTCCATTGGCAGTTTTGAAAATCTGTACTATGAAATTTAAACCTATCTCAAGACTGATAAGTCTTTTAGGAGAGAAGACTACCCTTTGTTCCTTCATTCAACAAGCTCAGGGGCTAAGTGTAGAGCGTGTGTGTGTGTGTGTGTGTGTGTGTGTGTGTGTGTGTGTGTGTCTTGAGGGCGGGGGGCCAAGGATGGTGAGTGTGTGTGGGAGAGGTATTAAATATTTGGGCTCTACATACAGTTGGACAGCCTGGGTTCAAACCTAGGCTTTTTGCTTAATCTCTCTAACTTTGAACAAAGTTACTTAATGTATCTGGGCCTCAGTTTTTGCATCTGTATAATTGGGATAATGGTACTTGCCTCAAACAGTTCTTGTAGGTATTAAATGAGGTATTATATGTAATGTGCATAGAAACGCAAAGGGAATTAGAGGATGACACAGAAACAAAAAGGAAACAAAACTCATTCTGGTGGCTGAGGCAAAGGCTCCATGGAGGCTGAAAGCTGACCTTTGTTTCAAAGAAACATGTAGGAGTATAAAGATATAAAAGAAAGAGAAAGTTGTCCTAGGCAAAGGAGTGAGTATGTGCAAAGGCATGTTGAAAGTAATTCACTGGGATGTAAAGTGAGAAGCTGTAAAAATAACTTATGGAAAGAGTAAGCCAGCAAGGGAGCTTTGAAGGACTGCTCAGATTGTCAGAAGGAAAACCAGGAGTGGAAAAGATGGAAAGGAAGTGGGAATGCTATGTGTAAACTACTCTTTCACAGCTTAGCTGTGATAGTTCAAGGTCATGTATACTGAAGGGAGGCACAGAGAAGGTAGAAGAGACTTGAGCACACACAATAGCCTGAAGGAAAAATGACAGGTGAGGAGAAGAACAGCTAGAAGAGGAAAAAAAGAGAAATTCAAGTCACAAACAAGGGTATTTCTGAGGGACTGAGGTCCCTAACAAGTTGGGAAGTAATGGAGTACAAAGCAGAGAGTGGTCACAAATTTGGATTCAAGGAGGTAAAGCTAGATTTGAGAAAAGAGTAAAGGTTGGGGCACGGAAGAAGTTAAAGCACTTCCTTTCATAAACGAAGTGGCTGGCTTGTTTTCAGTAGGATAAGATGGTGGGCTAGTGAGAGTGGTAAAGGTTTAGAATATGTTATGATGAAAGAGGATGGGTGGAGCAGGACTTAGAGGAGACTTTTCATCAGTCTGGAGAACACAGCTGAGAGTAGAGATCCTTACACTATGGGAGCACTTGAATATTTTATTTACGCTAAAGCAAATCTTGCAATGATAATACTCCAGAAACCCTACAAATCAATGAATAGTAATTCTAGATGTGAACATTAATTCAAAACATTACCAGGAAGATATCTGAGAAGGTATTATTCAAAATTACTGACAAGGCATTGAAGAATTGGCAAGGAATGAAGCGCATGGTATGCAAACATTATATAAGCAACACTATTTTCTTGGGAAAATAAAAAAAGAAATAGCTCTGGGTTGGGTCCAACTGACGGCCCTGGTGTATCTAATGAGCTGCTTTTTGACTGTGAAATCTTTTGAGATGATTTTTTAGCTTCAAAATCCATTATCTTTAAAATGAGCTCTCAGCTTGCTCTATCCTTTATACCCCACGAAGTTATTATATCAAGGAGACACAAAAGCTATTTTAAAAGTATAATTCTCTTATATCATACAGTTGTTTATTTAACTCAACTTGATAAATGTAATACAAGTGTGAATAAATATTTTCATTAACTTAAAGTTAAAAAATAAAAGGAAAACATACATCTCTTTACCTTATTCAATACTAGTATTGTTATTAAACAACTGTTCAAAATATAGTTAAAAATAAAGCATACATGAAGTATTTCTGGAAAGATACAGGAAAGTCTGTAGATGTGGGAAGAGGAAATGAACTGGGTCTTAGACTTCACATTTACAATTTGTATTATTTGAATTTTGTACTATATGTATATATTAGCCATTCCAATTAATTAAATAAACTTCAATTTATTAGACAATTGAGAGTTGATTTTATAAAAAACATTCATAACTTTGACAAGCAGTAACTGAGTACATATTATGTGTCAGGCTTTAAGTTGTGGATAAAAAAATAGAATCTTCAGTCAAAAGGGTGTATTGGTAACAACTGTCAACACGTTTGCTTCTTTAGAGGAGGAAGGCAGTTTTGAATTGGGCTGTGCTCTTGAGAGAAACCTACATTAACAGTATAGGAGAAGAAAGATGCATTCTAATAACTGACACCTCAGACCCATGTTACTATGAAAAAATATTGTTTTTCAGGGTCTGGAGAGAATCCCACAATTTAGGAGAATTCCTTAGGAAATACCTTATCAGAACAAGGTATGCACTCTGTTATGAATTTTCTAGACATAGCTGGGCTAAGTCTGAGTAGATAGACTCTGGGATAGAATGCTGGGTGCAGTAGAGAATTATTTGAAGGTCGAGGCAATGGAAGAATACTTTCATACATTCCTTTTAATTTAGACTTAACAAAGTAAGGAAAAGAGGATCCCAAGTCAAACTCTACCACCTACTTTATCATGTTGAGCAAGTGATACTTCATTCTGGTTTCAATATCTTCATATACAAAGTGGGCATAATAATAACTGTGCCTCAAGAGACTAGTGCTCAGCCCAGAAAAGTGCCTCTGGGTAAGAATTCTGAGGGCTCAGTGTCCGATCTAGGTATTTTTAATGTGGTAGAAAGACTTCCTTAGGCAAAAAATGGCAAAGAATGCCAGCTCTCCTTTTAATAATTATTATTTTTTATGAGAAAAGGCAGCTTTAGCATAAAATGGTGACATCTGAGAAAACATAGCAGACTTCTAAACAGGTTTATAAGAACAGGGAACATGTTCCTAGCATGAGATCTATGGAAAATTCAAGCTGGAGGATGCTTCTTTCTCCCTTTTATAATTCTCCCATTAAATTCAATATAGCACAATTACTGAGTATTTGTTATGAATGAGGCACTCAGTCATAGGGGCTCTCTGAAATCTACATGCACTCAGAAGTATTGTCAAATTCCTCTTTCTGCTCAAACAGGACTTTGTAGGAAGCACAAAACTCAAAACGACTTAATTATAAACCTGAATCATAATTATAGGTAAGTCCCAATTTTTCCATCTTAGTTTCTAAACAGTAAACTGGGTATAGAAACTGCAGTATCTATCTTCATCTTCCAGTATTATTTTGAGAATAACATAAATAAATGTATCTCATGATATATAGCAGATGTCTTTTCTAAATTGTGTGCAAACCAATTTAATTTTAAATCTATGTAAGAAGTTTATTAGAAGTATCTCTAGAGTGGACTCTTGTGAAATGAGGAACTGTGCAGCTCATGAAAATGATCACTCCCTAACCAACTGTTTTGTAAATATCTGCTTTTGTATTTTAAGAAGTTTTTTTATGGTTAATTACTTATATCTATTTGTAGTTATTTGGTCAGTTGAGAAAACTAAAAGATTAGTATGTGTGTATATGTACACATATATACAAAAACACATATCTATAGTATTTCTGTGTATATGTGATTTGTTTACATGCACAGATATCAAAAATTAGCCTCATTCAGAGGAGCAAAATAAGTAATAAGGCATATAATTAGAGGAGAGAGACAGACAGAAATTGGGACTATAGGAGATTCATTCAAAGTTTCCAAGAAAATCATAATGGCTACCATTTACTGAAACCCAGATATGTGAGAAGCATATATCATTTCTAACCTCACAACTGTGGAATGGAAAATATTATTCTTCCTTCATAAATCAGAAAAAAAAAAGAAGCCCAGGGTACTTAGGTAACAATGAACATGGAAGTCGAATTCAAACTCAAGGTTCCCAGTTCTGTCTGAGAGGTCCACACTCTTCCCACTATGTTTCCCTGTGGATTGATTTGTACAGTACATGGTGGCAACTCAGCAACCCTCACTTTTCTTTGAAATTGTGCCTTCAAGCAGGTTGCAAATCCGAGACAAAGGTGAGAAGATCTTCATTTTCAGGAACTACCATGCTTCTGTGTGATTATTCTGGGGCTTACTAACACACATAATGATATAAATTTAGAACTTGAAGTCCCCTCAAAGTCGCTTAACCCAGTCCCATTATTTTTGAATGATTATAGTTTTACATCTGTAAAAAAAATTTTTTAAAGGAATGAACTGCATAAGGAAAATAAAAAATTACACTACACAGCAGCAATCATTGTTAACACTTTGAAATATTTCCTTTTGTTATTTTCTTGCTCAGTTCTTGTGGACATAATACAGTTTTGAAATAAGCTTTTCCTCTCATTTATCATTAATTAATGTCCCCCAAATTCTCCAAAATCACTCTATAAATGCTATTTTTAACAGCTACAACATATTCTGCTGAAAAGAAAAATATGTTTAGTTTACTTAATGGTGTCCCTGTTGTCAAATATTTAAAGTGTTTCTAATTGATACAGTAAATAGTATTGCAGCTTTTCAAAGGGTATAAGGCTCTTGACACATATTGCAAAACTGCTTTACATAAAGCTATCCCCTTGATTTATAGATAAGAAAGTGGAGGGGTGGTACACTGCCAATGTTTACCCAGTTAATAAATGTTTGCTGCAGTCTTGAACTCAGTCCTCTCTCCATATTCTTTCTATGGCTACAGCGGCATACTCTGACTTGAACAGATGTTGATGAGAATGTCAACCATATCCTTAATAATAATCTTGTAGAAGACACACATGCAGTTTTGGCAATGGGAAAATCCCAGTCTTCATAGTCAGATAGACCTGATCCCTCATTTACCAGCTCTGCAGGCTCGAATAAATGATGTAAGACTTACCTCATCAGGGTACATAAGAAACAAAGAATGTCAGATATGTAAAAGTCTAGGTATCTAGGCATACAAGTAGGCTCCCAGTCATAGAAGTTACTTTTTTTTTTAGATATGTCTATTATCATGTTACTCATTTAGGATATCAAAGTCCATTTCTTCTTGAGTATTTTTTTTGTTCATTTCTGTACATTCTGGCAGGTATCTATGGTTTGAACAAGCAAACTCCCTTCCAAAAGGTGTGATTAGTTTTGTCTTTGAATTCTAACCCCCTGAAAACAGAACTTCTTTGTAATAAAGTTGGCTGTTATAATGAAAGAACTTTCACAAAACCTCCATTAAATCATGGGAAGTGACAATGGAGTGTGTCACTGTTCAATGTTTCATCTGTATTTACTGCCACCCACTACCATATCTTGGTGTGCAGTTCAAGTAAGAAGTACGATAGAGGAAACTATAGGCAAAATTGAAGAATTATAAAGTTTACCTTCTCTAAACATCTATTCCCAGCCTCTTCTTTTTCCTTTTTAATGGGATAGATTTTCTTCTTTCAAACACCCATTGCCCTCTTAATTGCTAATCATGAACACATATAATAACACATATAATATGCTGCTGATGCATGTATGTGCTATTAGAATGTAAAGATACTGTTGAAACTCACAGAGAAGTAATACTGTATTCAGTTTTCACTCTTGGGGATGGGACTTCAGTGTCTATGGTTGATTGGGTTTAACAATAATTTAGGGAATAGATATTAAAGCTTTGCTCTTCAAATGGAGACCCTGTTGCCCCCCCTCCCATAACTATCCTTTAAAAATAGCCTGTCTAAATAAATGGCAAATATATGTCAATTGAAGTTTACAATGTATCTTTACATATACTATTTTATCTATTTCTTATTAGAAGAATACTATAGAATACCAATTTAGCTTTACAGATGAGAAAATGAAAGCCCTGAGAGTTTTAAGTACTTACTCCTAATACCACACAGCTAGCAATAAAGGAAATGGAATCTAATCACAGGTCATATATTCTAAGAAAGAAACTTTTCTACTTTATCCTTCAAGAAATTCCTGTGCTGATAGGTTTTCCATTAGCTGCTCTTAAATCAAAATGAGAATAAGTATTTCTTATTTAATTTACAAGAAAATTTTGAATTAGTTTTATTCTGGCTAAGTAATAAATTTCTGAAAGAAGTTAATCTCCTTTTTTATTATTAGATGCAGGGGCTTTTAGAGCTTATAAGAACTTTAGGTATTGTCTTATTTTTTCAGAACTTTTCCAATCACTCAATAAATATATGTTTACTGGAACATATGTGGCTGATGCAAAGTAAAGCAGAAATACAAGGGAATTAAGCAACTTACAAAACAAGTTAACTAGAAGAGGTATAGTCATTAGAGTGGCAAGTGAGGGCATTTAGAGTAAGACACACGATAACTTTTGGCAGACTGCTACAACTTATCTGAGCCTCAGTCTCCATCCAGTCTATAAAATATGAATAAAATCCCTAAAACATGATAATGTGACAATTAAATGAGATAATGTAAGTTGATATGCTTTATTATTTTTAAGCTCCTTATCATTATTTTGAAGGAAAAGAGAAAGAAAACCTGACCATATGCTTTTGAAAGAAAGTTTCAGTGAGCTTCTTTTAAAAATCAGGTATTCCATAAAATATTAAACTTCAATTATTCAGCATGTAATTTGAATGGAATAAAATTCGAAGTGTCTCATGTTGTATAAATATTTAATAATTATTTTAAAGTTAAAATGTACTATTTGTTTTGCAGGGTGGGAAAAATTTGCATTTTGGGGGAGTCATTGTTCTTTGGATAGTTGCTGTTTCTTTAAATTGAGTGAAAGAATTGTACATTTGCTGAGTCAGATGATTTGGCAGCCTGAGTGAAGCAGAGCAAGAAAATGGTGGCACTCAAAAAAAGAAAGCAAAACGTAAGCTTTTCCCACAAATACATCAGGAACGTGATTGATGTAACATTAAACAAATTGTATTTTAAAAGCAGAAAAATTATGATTATAATCCGGAAGGCATAATATTTTCATTTTTCTTACAATTGCAAATAATTTTTTCAGTTCATATTATTCAAATGTATTGTCCTTGTCAGTGTGCTTTTACAGACATGGAATTCTATTGTTTTGTCCATAAATGCTTTATTCTGTTATGGCTACATTTTACTGCAATTTTGCCTTGATTGTAAATATAATTTAAACCTGTGAAACTCTTCTAAGTTTGGTTTTCTTCTCTTACATAATTTTAGGTTGTCATGTTTACTATCCTGATTTCTGATTTGGATAATAAAATAAAATGAAGGAAATCACTTTATCAATCAATCAATCATCTATCTATCTACCTACCTACCTCTCTAGAGAGCACCATTCATCCTATGCAAAACAGGCTTTAGTGTATATAGTGTTTCAAACATATAAGATATCATAAACATCTTATGTGGACATTTTCTGTCTGGTGCTACAAGCTTTAACACACCAGTATATCCTGTTACATCCTTTCCACAAAAATGTGTTCTGATGGTAAATATTTGGCATTTAAAGGCAATCTTTTTCAGTTCAGATGAAGGATCACATAATAATAAAGACTTTCCATCATTTAGTAAAATAGTTCTTTTTGATTACTCAGACTCTCAGTGTTTTTCCTGAAACCAAAGTGTGATTGACTGATTCTAAAACTTTAAATGTTATCTAAAAGCCTGTACCTTGATTTATAAACAAACAAACAAGCAAGCAAGCAAAAATAAGGTTATACACAACATTGTCCACATTTGTCAAATGGTATTCCAAAGAGCCACCCGCAACAGAATCCCCCTCAAGTGCTTATTTAAAATATTAATTCTTGGGTCCCACACCCAATCTGCTGAATTAGGTTTTCTGGGACTGAGCCCCAGAAATGTGTATTTTAAACAGCAGCCCAGGTAATGATTCTACAGAAAACCTTTGCCTACTTTTGCTTCTCATCACTCTCATGCTTAAATTATGAAAGTAAAGGCATATTTGGTTACACCACTCTGCACGATTTTAGTTTCAATTTGCTTAAGAGGTTATATATTTTTATTCATATAGTTCTGAACCTCTAGAAACCTTTCTTTTAAAAAAATTTCTACTGGCTTTGCAACCACTTAAATTTTGAGGTGTTTTTTTTTTTTTTTTTTAGTTGAAGGGCAAAACAGAGCTAGTTGAAGAATTAAAATGTAATAGGCAATAAAATGTTCATATTTTCAAAAAATAAAAAGCAACTCATTCTTTTTCAAAGGGCCTCTGAGCATTAGCATTTTAAATTTTGTAGTTGATGGTTTAATTTTTTTCCCTTTTATTACTTTTTTCTGGTTATTTGGTTCTGCCCATCTGCAACAATCATTCTAGAGCTCACGAAATAAAAACTGCATAGATAAGCACGATTTTCTTCAATCCTCCTTTCTTTAAAAAACAAATACAGTTAACACTTAGCAAATTCAACAATTCCCAATACACTTGCAAATGCTGAATACACATTGAAATACCTTGAATTTGGATGTAGTGAATCTGCTGAGGTCTCAAATTGGTAAGTATTTTCTAAAGTGAAGCAGAGCCTTTAAAAGGAGCTTCCTACCCGACTGCACGAAGCCTTTGTTTACTCCCAAGCTTTTCTCCATCAGTTAGCTTATTGTTATAGAAGTTGATCTTGTTATATTACAGACTTTTTCATTCCAATAAATTATTTCCTTTGAATCATTTAACTGAGGGGTTAAGTTTTCAAATCTGAGGAAAGCTGCAGTAGAAGAAGAAAACAGTTGCTAGATATCACTGGAAAAATACTACGGGCCATTCTCCATATGATTTTGCAACCCAGATAGAGCAACAAAGAAAATGAAGCCTTTCAACACTCTGCCATCTGGTGTGGAGGAGCATGAAATGGCCTTCCAGTCTTGGAAGTGCACTTTCTGAACAGTTTCTAGGAGTGAATCTAACCCACTCTGCCACCTCCCCTCTAGAAAAAAGGACTATTTCCTTTGCAATAGCAGTTCAAAGCTGGGAAGGTGACCTAGAGATATCCTCTGTCATACCTAGCAACCCTCCTGAATCCACAAGGCCCACTCAGATTCTGCCTGCCCTTACTCCCTTCTATACCCAGTGAAGCCCCAATATTGCTCTACATATAACTCCTGATCTGCAGATACTGTAAATCTGAGCAAATTTTACCTGTGGAGTAAGGGGTGAAGCCCAGGGAAGGCTAAAAAGTAAAAGGGATGTGTTTGTGGAGTGAAGTGATAAGTGTCCAGTGTCTAACTCTTGCTGGAGGGTACCACCCCAGCTACCAGTCAAATCTCCAGGATACGCTGGGTCTCTAGGTATTGGGTCCAGGACAGTGAGGGGAGCTGGGAAGTGGGGGAGGTAGGGAAGGAGAAGGGTGCGGTCTGTTGAGCAGTTTGGATTTCACTTCTTATGGCAGGCTCTCTTTGGGGTCCTGAGGACACCCACTGTGACCATAGCCTAGCTCTGGGAGGCTGGGATCCCCAGCCAGAGTCACCTGAAAGGACTTGTAAGAAGGGGCCTGACTCCCCAGGTGCCTTGTAAATAGATATAACTATGCATTTATCCAATATTTGCCAGTAACTTATAAATGAAGCAGTGACTGGACACTGCAAGTGTCAGTGCGGGGGCCAAGTGAGATCCTTATGCTTCTCAAAAATGACTGAAGGGTTTAAAAGAGTAAAAACACTGGGCCAAATATTTAGCCTTCTGTTAAGAAAGTGTTTTTGAGATGGTACGGATAAATTTAATGACAGAAATTATTCACATGTTGAAAAAATGGCTTAGCTTAACTCGACCATGATTGCTAGTAGTGATGAACTAACATGTAATCAGCAGACCTGCATTATGGACATAGTAACAGGCTACATCATTGTTACCTTAGGAAGACAATGGAAATTTAAAAATTCAAGACTATCCAAAGAAGTAAATGAATATTAGGTCTTGATTTCTGAAAGAGTTATTGTTCATTTGAAACATGTTACAAACTCGAGATCATGTACACGATGGAAATATGGTTTATGCTAACTGTACTGTGCTTACCTTGAGAAAACATTATGTTGTTAAAAGGGAAAAAACCCCTAAGAGTTCCCAAATAGTACTAAACAAATATTTAATTTCATAAAAATATGACTATTTTGTAAATACACCAAGGTAGAAGTAACAAATCAATTAATGTAATACATCAGGCGTGTATGGATAAGAAACTAGTAATGTGGAATTTTATTATATACATTTTTAGTCATATAAAAATAAATTCATAGTGAATATATTTGCAGAAATTAAAAATGAAATGTTAAAATAACACCTCACATCTTGCATTAATATTAAAAAATTCTTATGTTATTTTTAAATACTGTGGCTCTCAAAGAACATTATGAATGTAACATTATTACGCACTATACATATTCTTAAATCAATATAAACATAGACATATATATTAACGTGAAATATATAATTGCTTTTCATTTACAGTTAATACTTCTAGATGTTTATATATGTGTAGAATCTCACATAAGAAACTGAATAATTGCTCATATTTTCAAGAAATATTCTGTCCAAGTCATCTGTTCTGATGGAAGTTGTGCTTTTCATAGTTAATACACTTTTAAATAATTACACATCATTCCTGAAAATTGATTTATACATAAATAAAAAGAAAAAAATGACTACTTTCAAGGAACCTATCATTTTTATATTTTTGACATTTTATACAATGTACTATAAAGTAAATATTTTCTCTAATTTAATCACAATATTATATTGTGTATTCCTAAAGTAGAAAACATATAATTATAATATTTATATAGATTAAAATTTTCTACTTTGTTACTACAGATTTCTGGTACAGCCTAACAATTGAGATAAAATAGCTTTATATAGAGATTAATAGTAATAGTAACAAAAACATAGTAGCTAAGCATTTGCTGGTATAAATAAAGTATTGTTAAAAAGACCAACAGGATCATGCTATGAAATCCTTTACTAGCTCCTACTACTGAGTCTTTAAAAAGCTGAACTTTCATAATAATATGAAAAATGTAATTTAGTCTATAAATTGTAGACTTTTATCAACAGAAATTGAGGTACCTAATTAAACACTGATAGTTTTAATAGATTATATTTGCATGTCAATAGTCTATTAACATTACAATAAAAACTAATTACCCCTCTGCTGGTCTTTGCATTTTCAAAACATATATTCTAGAGGAAATGATGCAACGAGGATGGTCACAAAAATAAAGTCTCATTAAATTGTTTTTAGACTTACCAAGTTCTAATAGGATTCTGCGTATTGTTACTCTATATACACATCTATTTTCCATTATTCTGGTCATAGGCAATTACACCGACTGCATCAAGATTCATCTGATGTGAAGACAAAACTACCTAGGATTCTGTTTTTCAAGTAGGCCTCATGAAGAAAAAGTGTTAATTTTGGTGTAAGATGACTAAAACACTATTGATTGGATTCACCACTGTCTTCTAACCATATGGCCATTGTCTGGAGAAATTTTAATCTGTACGTCAAATAAGAAACCTCCGATTCACTACGAAAACTCATCTCTGAAAAATTTCCTCCTAGCAGTTACTGATCCTCCGATCAATATTACTATTTCGGGAAGTCAGACCACAGGCGACTACAGAAAGAAGGCTGGGGAGAAAAAAGGCGGCCTTCAGAAAACTACGACTGTTAGTGATATTTTCCTCAAGGGCTAAATCAAGAACCTTAGAAATGCACCTTGTGTATTTCACGGCGTGTGTGTGTGTGTGTGTGTGTGTGTGTGTGTGTGTGTGTGTGTGTGTGTGTGTGTGTGTGTGTGTGTGTGTGTGTGTGTGTGTCTGTGTGTCTTACTGACCGTACCACCCGGGAAACCCAGGAGTACTCAAGTGAGTTCAGAATCTCCCGGTTACCCCCCGAGTTTCATGGGATTAAGGAGGTGTGTGAAGGGGCTCCAGGCTCAATATATCGGGAGAACTTCACATCTAAGTGTAACTCGCGTGGAGAGACACTGGAAAGAACCTTCACTCCTCATAAGATGACTTGTCTGTGCGGAAAACCGCACCAAACAAAGCAGCATCTCAAGGCCGCTTGCGCCCGGGATTTCGCGAGGCCTTTCCTACCTGGTCTTCCAGGATGCGGCTGCTGCGCTCTGCGCTGGCTCCTCACTAGCATCAGCACGAGGGCCGCAGCGGCCCTCACGCCCGGCAATGCCCACTCCCGCGCCGGCCGTGCGAATTCGACCACGAAAGCCCTCACTTGCGGCGGGCCGCACGAGCGCCGAATCCTCACCGTGACCAGAAAGGTACGCACCATGTCCTTGTCGCGGCCGAGCTGCGCGGGCCCCGCGCCGCGCCGCCTTTTGGTATCAGAGGTAAGCAGCGCCGCGCCCGCCCCCCGATTGCAAACTGAGACCCACGCGCCTCCGAGGTGCCCATCCCCGCCCCGCAGGCGCGCGCGTGCGTCCGTTGCGCGCGCCCGCTCGACCCCGACCTCAGAGATTGCAGAACCGCTCAGCGCTGAGCGCGCGCAGGAAAGGCGGGCTGAGGCGCCCGGAGGGCGTTGCGAGCTCCCTCGGCTAGGGCCCTAAGTTCCTTTCCCTCCCCCTACCTTCTCTTTCCCGCCTATCCGAGCCTCCCCGCAACCCCCCACCCCAACCTCCCATCCCCCCACCGACACACACCCTCCGCGCGGGCGCCCCACGCGGTGACAGCTCCGGGGCCTGACGCCAGACGCATCTCCAAGCACCCCGCCCCTCAACGTCCGTCACCTGACATGCCACCAGGAACGGACCGCTGCGCTTCCGCGGCTTCTGGTCCCCGCTACCCTGTTTCCCGGTCTTTATTTCTCGCGTCCCTTGCCGAGGGTCTCCGTTTCTCCAAGCCGGATTATTTGAAAAATGAAAAAGAAAGGAAGAAAAACAAGGTCATGTCATTGCCGCACCCGCCATTCAGGAGGCTGGATGTCAGTTTTGAAAGAAATGGCGCTATGCTCCGCTTTTAGTTTTGGGGAACGAGCGAAATTGAAGGAAACCGCTGCACGCGGCGGACGCGACATCTGGACACTGCGTGGCGCTGGCGCCACGGGAGTTACGGGCCCGGCGCCTGACCAGGTAGGCGGAGCGGAACCTCAGCCCCGGGGTCCCTGCTGGGTCCGAGAGCCCCCTCCCCTCCCTGCTCCCGGCGTTTCCCAGGGTGCCGGGTGGGCCGAAATCGGTCCTTTCACCCGGCAGTTTTTATTTTCGGTTTTAACCTTCCAGCATCTTCCTCTTTCCTGCGGCCCTGGTGCTTCCCTCCCCCACAAGCTGCTCCCGGGCTTTCTCTCACGCGTTCTGTTTCTCCCGCCGCGCGCTTGAACACCCTTCCCTCTCGCCACCTGAGTCATCAGCGTGTTCCCTCTGCTTTCTGCTCCACTCCCTCTTTACCCTCTTTTTTGCCACATCACCGATCCGTCTTTTTGGACACCCCGCACCCCTTCTTCGGTGTTGTCCACTCTGAGCAGAAAAAGCGGGGAAGGAAAAGAAGCTGCAGCATAAAGGAGGAGTGAATCGAGGACACGGAGGCGGCCTTGACTTGGGGGAGCCGGGTGGCATAGCGTAGCCTGGCGGGTCCTGGCTCTTGTGTTGAATGGAGCTCGGATGCCGGCTTGCCGACTCCCAGAGGCAGGCAGTCAAGCCCAAGACGCGGCTAGCAAGCGGCTGGTGCTGACAGAGTGCCCTAGCCTCTGGGGCTGTAATCAGTCTCCTTCAACCCAGAGCCTCACGGGGTGGAGGCGAGGCATGGCCAGTCAGGCGAGTAAGAGAGGATGTGGGACTAGGCCCAGCCTTCGGAGTCTAAAATTGGGGTCCCTTTCTCAGTGGCTTCTTCCACATGTACCTAGGCCCAAGTGACCTCGCTGCAGAAGTAGAATCAGGGCTCTCAAACCAGGAAGAAAGGCTTTGGATTGTCCCAGCCACCTACTGTCCGTCTCTGAGAGGCCAGGTTTAGCGGCAGGCTTCTTTCACTTCCATCCCTTACCTCATCACTGGACACAGATACCTAATCGGCTTTTGGATGAAGTCAGTTAGGGACCAGGCTTGAACAGTCACTCTAAATATTTCTCTAGATCTTTACAAATGCACCTCTCCCCTCTCCTGTAGGATTCCCTCAGAATTTCCTGGAATACCTTACTCGGTGCTGAGGTTACTCTACACTCCAATGTCTAAAATTAGTGCTCTTTCTCGCTCTTTGCAAGACTTGCACCTCCTTCAGGTCTCAAGTATCCCCGCTCAGAGACTTCCTCTTTCAGGCGACATTGTATGACCGTGTTTTCCCCATATTGTACTTTGAATATAGAAATTGTCTTATGTAATTGTAGTTTGTCTTAAACTAGAATACAAATTCCACTGGGAGCCACATCCGGTTTTGTTTTGCACAATACCGATGACCACCTTCCCGCCCCCCCCCCAAAAAAAAACTCCCCATAGAAGAGATTGATTGTTAGAAACAGACAGTTACAACGAGGGGATTTCCTTTTATGGCTAACAGAGGAGGGACACTTTAGGGAGTGAGTATCTTAGAGAAAGCATCATGGAGGAAAAATGATGCCTGGTTCCAGCATAGTATCATTTAAGAACCCTGGAGAAGTAAAAGGGTGAAGGGTTTCCTGAGCCCAGGCAAGATGATTAGCTGTAGCAATAGGCAAGAAGACCTGTACTACGCATCTCTTGAAATTATTAGTGTTCTCTAGAGAAGCAGAACCAATACAGTTGTGTGCATGAGTGTGCGCATGCGTGTGTTAAGGAAGTGACTCACTTGATTGTGGGGGATGGCAAGTCTAAAATCTGCAAGACAGATTGGCAGGCTAGAGACTCAGAAAAGAGTTGTTGCAGTTTTGAATCAGAAGGCAGCCTGGAGCAGAATTCCTTCTTCTTTGGGGAACCTCAGTCTTTTCATTTAAGGCCTTCAACTGACTGGATGAGGCCTGGCCCATGCATATTGTGGAGGATAATCTGCTTACTCAAAGTCTATGGATTTAAATGTTAATTATATCTAAAAAATACCTTCACAGCAACATCCAGATGTGTTTGACTAAACAATTGGGTACCAAAGCCTAGCCAGTTGACACATAAAATGAAACATCATATTACCTCATTATGCCTGATAGGTCTGCTAAGCCTCAGTTTCTGAGCTAAGTTTAAATTCAGGGATATTTTTGTATTGATTGTGCCTATATAGCTTAATCTATAGCCATTTCCTCTCCACCCAAACTCTTTCTGAGGAAAAGGGGAGTTGTTCATTTCAGAGGAATGCCATTTGAGTAAGAGGATTGAGTAAGACTGGAATACAGTAAGCTCTGTGTTCAATTAATATAATATTTAAAATTTAAACTTACAATTTCATCTTGATT
Source organism: Cynopterus sphinx (assembly GCA_030015415.1). Classification (NCBI taxonomy): domain Eukaryota; kingdom Metazoa; phylum Chordata; class Mammalia; order Chiroptera; family Pteropodidae; genus Cynopterus; species Cynopterus sphinx. The sequence continues at coordinate 69,514,193 of CM057385.1, read as the reverse complement.
TCCCCCCACTGCCCAACACCTATGGTTTTTCATTTGTGGTATTCAAGGGAATTCTAATTTTAATATTAGACTCAGTGAAATATAATTATGAAAATGAATCTTTAACTAAACAGATTTGTGGCATTCCAAAAACTTTAAGAATTCCAAATGACTTTTGGCTATGTGCTCTTTGAAAAATGTGTGATCAAGAACTGAGCAGTATTATGTTTATGCACTTTCACTGTATTACTTATTTTCATCCTCACAGTGGCCCCTTGAATTTGGGATTACTGCCTCTATTTTATAGGTGATAAAACAAGTCCAGAAGGGCTCAAATCTTGGACACTTTATGGCCAGCAAGTGTTAGGACTGGAATTATGAAGGTCTTTTAATCTATAAATCCTTGCGGTCTTTTTATTGTACTAAAAGCCAGAGGGAGTGAACTATTGTTAGATCATTTTCACAGACAGAATCACTGAATACTGGAGTTTTTCTTTGCTCTTTTCCTTTGGCCTGAAAAACTGACACTGCAGATCTGAGTTTGTGAATTGAGGAAAATGATTTTCTATTTTGGATCATCAAATTCATCCCACAAGCAAAGATAGGAGAAGGCATTTTATTTAATATATCTTGGCTTGTGCTCCCCTGCCCCGCCTCCCCAGGACACCAGCTTTCTTTTCCTCAGTAATCTCTAGATTTTCAAAATTCTATGAGAAACTTCCCTAATATTGCACATTTTCAAACTGAAACCCCAAAGATATAAGACAAAAGGCACCATAAACAATATTTAAAAACTATTATTTGAATACATATGACAAAAGATTGACTTCTAGAATATATAAATAAATACATAAGTGAGTGAAAATATAATTCAGTTTAAAATGAGCAAAGACGATAGTGTGCAGTGTACAGTAGAAGATATACAAATAGTCAAGTGGTCAATAATATATGAAAAGATACTCAATTTTACTCATTAGTAAAGAAATATAATAGAAGCAACTCCTGCAGGTGTGGCAAAAATAAAATGAAGTGATAACATTGGTAAAGTTGTCAGGAAACAATTGCTCTTACTATTGTAACTTGGTAAAACTGTTTTGGAAGGCAACTTTACAATATTTATTAAAACTGTATGTGCCTATATGTAACCTGTGTCTCAGCAATTCTCCTATAACTTATAAATATGCAGAGATGCATATACATAAATATAAATATGGAAATACATGTTGTATATGTAGTTATCATGAACAAGAATTTTAAATAACAATGGCAGAAATCTGGGGCCTCCATCTTAGAGACCTAATTCCGAAGATTTGAACTTGGTCAGCAAGTCTATATTTAGGACATCTCCAGGGGTGATTCTGATTTGGAACCTGGGTTGAGAACCATTTTTTTTTATATATGGTCTTAAGTGACTGGTGGGGACAACTCATTGTACAGATATAATAAATACCTGGGCACAAATGTAAAATGAAATATTTTATTTTCCATAGAAAGTGGATGGCATTAAATTATTTTGTTTATGATTGTATTTAAACAGATCAAAAGGCACTTGAAATCCAGGAATACATCCATATGCAATAGCTCTTAATATCAAAGGCAGTTCAAAGATTAGAGAGTAGTAGAGGATGACAAAATTTTCAAGCAAGATATTAGTTTATCACTCTAGATGGCATATTGAGAGGGGAGCAGGGGACTATAAGAAGGTGCTGCTGTGCCCTAAGAAAAGTGGTAGAGCTCAGCAACTCATAATCCACAGATGGAACGAGGAACTATTGGGTTTAAATATTTCTAACATCCTTTAGAAGACAACTCCATGTGTTGTCAATAATTTGTTGAGCTATCTGTGGGTTTGTGAACAGAATAAATTATTTGCTGTTTTATGTTTCTATGTTATATCATAAACATAAAATATGTAATAATGTAGGCTGAAATTATTTACAAATTAATCTGATAAAGAAAAAAATGCAATTATTTATGCTAAGAAATGAGTGACACATGTAGAATAATGGACAATCCTTACATATTTGATTTGGGACTGTTGAAAACCACCCAAACAGCAGACTCATTACTGGTCCTGAATCCCCCTCTGTTATTCACAGCCTGTGACCTAATACCTGGTGCAGAAGAAAGTGGAATTCTCAAGGAGACACAGTTTTTAGCTAAGGAAAGGAGGTGGAGAAATTTGTGAAGGGATAAGAAGGTAGAGGGGAGTTCGTTTAAAAGTAGTTGAAGACCCAGAGGTCAGATAATAGATGGTTCAAAGGAAATACCACCAACCCTCTCATAAATGATATAGAGTATTCGAATGAAAGGACAGCTACATAGATTATGCATTTTGGGAGGAGGCCAAATGTGAGAGGGAAATGAGGCATGGTTTAATTACTGTAATTGGTCTTAAAGTTTTGACTTTAACTCCATTGCAAAATATTTTCTGTGCCAGCAATGACTGTATATGTCAACTGTAGGTCTCATGCCAGGGGCTTCAGAGTGGGAAGGGGATTAAAAGGTGCTTGGGTTTCCTTTGTAAACTTCTAGCAGTATATCATCTTTTTACATCTCTTATTGTTATTATTATTATTATTATTATTATTATTAACAACAACAAAATATTTGGTTTATATTTATTTCAAGCTTCAAATGATAAAATCAGAGGTTGGTGCTCAGTTTTGACTTACATGTTGATTTATATTACTGTGCTTAATAAGTAATCCATGCCAGTTACATATTACTTCATTAGCAGCACTGGCTTCAAAGCAAATTTTCCTTTATTATATAATTAACAAAGGGATAATGTATGAAAGTTACTGTTTCTGTAAAGTACTTGTTTTTTATGCAAGGAATGATATTAAAATCTGGAGGTTTCAAGAGGCAAGAAAGGAATCATCTCATTTGTAAAAACTGAATTATGGGAATGGACAAATTCTCATAATTTTAGGCCTGGAAATATTTCAAAATCCCATCAGCATGTGGACCATATAGCACTTGTTTTGGTCTGATTTGATTAGTTCTGTTAAACCACTGTCTCATCTTTCAAAAACCACCACCACACTACTTCTCTTCTGTTTCTTTGGTTAGTTTGAGTTTCATCTCATTCTCTGTCTTCCTGAAATGGCTGACATATAGATATTTAGGTGATACAAAACTCTTCTCTGACCAGCTGGTTCCTACTATCAGCCAGGCAAAATTTAAGGACCTGAAGTTCCAAGGAACCTAATGGAAACAAACCGGAAATTACACACCCTTAGATATGGATCTGTAAGATCCATGATAGCTGTTCACAGAGAGTCAGTCATCTTCTAATGACTTCTTCGACCCATTTTAGCATTATCTTGCCTTTGAACTTTCTGTTCCTTCTAACATCCCCAACCCTTTTTGTTGGTTCTAACTCTTACACCAGCTCCAGTTTATCAGGATCCCTTGTTATAGGCTCACTTAAAAACCGCTTTTTCTTTTAGAGCACTTATTTTATAAATCGATAGGGTCTACTTGCTTATCTTCATTAAGAAACTAATTCTCCTTATGGCTAGGAGTGGCATGAGAGAAATACAAAAAAGAACAGGAAAAATCAGAGGTAAGAAGTAATGAGGAAGACCTTAAAATTAAACTAAATATTTATTTTGCAAAGCATCTTTTCTGTCCTAGTTCCTACCAACTTGTCAGTAATTTTCCAAATACCTGTTGAAGGTGGGGCTTTTAAAGATTTTCCTCCCTAAGGTTCCAGAATTTTAAAATGTGCCTCTCTTCTTCATTCCTTTATGTCTTTCCTTGCCGTGTACCATGGCAAAATTATTAGTAATAAATATAAGAGTCTACTATAGTCACGTGTATAACAAACTGATAAAGGGTAAAACTTTAGTAATGGTAGGGAACTTAAAAGTAACTTAGCCTAATTTTCATTTTTTAAAGATGAGGAAATTTGAGGCTAATCAAACTTATATGGCTTAGTAAGTCATATATTGACTTAGTCAAAAAACTAGTACTGGAACCCAGATCTTCTATCTTCCAATTCAGTTTCTCTTTCCTCCAGTTGTTCTTCTTTCTTTCCTGGGGTTATTAATAGCATTGGAGATGGTGGAAAGTATTGTTTTTCAACTATTGTTACTTCTTCATTTAATTTTTTAAATTAAATAAATTTAAAAAATTTTAAGTGTTTTCTATCATCTATCTATCAATCAATCATCTATCTGCCTATCTAGTTGAATCTAATCTATTTGTAGATTAGTAACTGAACACTGAAATTATACTAATCTAAAAATTATTCTTCAAATTTTCACACAATAACTAAATCATTTATTAATAATGAAAACCCAGTAAACATGTTAGAATTTGTTTATAATTAGCTGCTGACATAAACATGAAAGTACACCCCTTGTACTTTAGATGACACTGGCTTCTGCATTTGGTGTAGAAGGCAGTCCACAAGAGTGCTTCTTCACGTGGATTCTATAATTTTGACATAATTTTACTTGCTCTTTTTTTAGTAGAATGTCAATGTCTTGAACAATGGAAAAATTATACCCTATTATAAAAATAATTAGCTCTGGTAAAGCATAAAAGGAAAATAAACATGTCTTTTGTTTTTTGAAATAAGTGAGTGTAATTATAGAGGTGGTAAAGGAAAAAAATCCCTATTGACTATTATTGACTATTTCATATTAACACACAAGTAGTTTGTTTTTAACATTTCGTATAAAGAAAGGAAATATAGAATCCCAATGTGTCAGTTAAATTAGTTGTGTGTGTGTGTGTGTGTGTGTGTGTGTGTGTGTGTGTGTGTGTTTTGGTTAAGGTCAGTTACCTAGCTTTATAAGATATATGTGGTCCTATACACCATATTGTGTTTACTATAATACAGAAATAAAATATTGTAAAAGTATACCTATGTATACACTTTTCTAAATCTGTTTGGAGTATTATCGATCTCAAGCTATCCATATGACTCTGTTTCCTTATATATGAAATTACTAATTAGAGCCATTAGAGTACAGGAAAATACTAGCAGATTTTGCTTTCAGAGTAAATCATCCTTGTTTTTTCATCTATCTTATCAAAAGAAATATAAAAATGAATTCAAATGAATAAATTATTGAATTCTGAATTATTTGAATTCTAGATCTTTTTGAAATGAAGTTCAGGGAGTAAGATTTGTATAAATTTTGGTAATATTTTAGACTTAAATGTATATATTTTCTGTAATTCCACAATGAAGCTAGAAGCAGAGCTTATGTATATATTTGGTTGCATGTATCCTTCAGAGTGAAATCTTTAACAAACTTAACAGTATAGATATATTCATAAGATGAAAACAATGTAATATAGCACTGTAAGATCCACAACCACACTTTCTTGTTTTAGTTTCCTTGAATACCAGGTTGTCTGTCATCAGATTCCATAATTCTTTTAAGTTAGGAATGAAGTCACATTTCATATTTTCAAAGGATTATTATCTTTCATTATTTAGTCTCAGGTAACTAGCAGATTTGAATATTTTGGAACGTAAGAAATAGAGGACAAAATAAAGGATTTCATAAGTCAAATGGAAGATTTTAAATGATCAGTTGACTTATTTTATGTAGTATGCTTTTTAGTAGTTGTAAAACAATATAAACTGTAAAAATACTGTTCTTGTAGCCAATAACGACTGGGTATTTAAGTGATAACTAGAATTGTATTTCCTATCCATATGGCTTAATTTGAAAATGTGAATTCCATTATTTTTGTTTCAAAAGTTTTTTTTTTTAGGTCTTTTGGGGGCTAATCTTCATATTGCTGCCATTTAAAAATAGATATAAAACAATCTTTTCAGATTTATTAGGTAATATAGAAAGAAAAAATATCCTAGGAACTTACCAGGGAGATAGATGCCTTACAAGGGATAAAAAGTGCCTCTGCTTAAAAAAAAATTTTTTTTAATTGACTAAATTTGGAGAACAGAATGGTGCAGTGTGAAAAGCAAAACAAACCATAAGCTTTAGAGCCAGATAGACTTACTTTGCACAACCATGGAATGAATATCTTGTATCCTTTGACAAGTTGCTTGACTCCTCTGTCTCATTGTCTCCATCTGGGAAACATACCTATCTCCCAGGTTTATTTTAAGTATTAAATGAACAAATGTATATTTAAGCATGCCTGGCACAAGTTACATGTCAATAAATGATCATACATTTCCCCCAATAAGATAGAATCTGATTTGCAACTAAGCTTCCCCTGTAATATATTCATTTGGGGAATAAAGAATTGATGGAGAAATAAAGATTCTTTTTTAGCACAAAGACTATTATTTTTATAAATCTCTTAAATTTTTCTATTTCCTCTTCTCTTATTCATACACATACTACATGTATAAATTTTTCAATGTATGTACAACCATTTATTATAATTTTTTGTTGGTATTAACAATTATTACAAACAGTAAGAAATGTGAACCCCTTTGAGTCTTTAGCATTTCAGGGGAGTTAGTGGTAAATTCATAAACACACATTTTAAAGCTAAATTACACACATCTTGGAGTCCAGCTTCTATTTTTGTTGTTGTTGTTGTTGTTTATTAAAGCAGTGAAGTAGCAGTTGTTTCAATGCTGTAATGAATCAAACAATACTGGAAATTAAATCCCAAAGCAGTGCACCATTAGCAGATATTAAGACATTCCCCAAGCCAGCAACATATATTTTCAACAGTTTTATACTCAATCTACTTTTTCAGCAACACTTTGGGAAATATCCCAAGATAATTTACTGTGGAAGTATATCAGTCTCCTAAAAGACATTTGGAATATTTCATAGTTTGATCCCCTGAGACACTCTAGTAAAGGAAAAAAAATTTAACAAAGAAATAAATAGATTAAAGATGCAAGTCATCTATGTATTTGCACTCCATCATAGCTTCACTAAAGAGCTGCAGCCCTTCCTCACCTCTTCACCAAGGGCCACAAGTTACTTTGTTGTTTAAAGACTCCCCATTAAGTAAGACTGTTACTGAAAAACAACTCATAGGTACAAAATATCACGAAATCTTTTCAAGTGTCAATTTACAGGGGTGTTTCTGTGTATATTGTATATCATTGTATATAGACGAAGCAAACAGTTACAGTTAACCGCCAAGGCTGCTCTCACTACAATCGACCACTTTGTTTTGTTGGAGGACATCTGGAACATCACAGATATATCTCCTGGACTGAATATCAAACGGCAAGTGCGCCTGCCCCTTTCTGAGAGCTGCCCTGCATCAACCCGATCCAGGAATTTTAGAACGCATGGGCGAATTGGAGGTTGGCTCCCCATCCACTCTTTCCCTTCACTTTCCAGTGGAGCTGGGCATGAGGCTCCAGGGCTTCCAGGGAGTACGGTTTTCCACATGACTTGCTGGGTACCGCATGGTGTGTAAAGCGTTGGGCGCCTACTGACCCCTCGTATCGACAGTCATCATCCTAGTCTGGTCCTGTCTTCAGGTTTTCTTTCATAGCTCCCTAAGGCCTGAAGTGGGCAGGGGCTTACATGAGGCTTTTTCAAGGCCAGTGGAGCTACTGTCTCACCTATCTCCTTCCGGATGCCAATCACTGCTGCCACCCGCTCGGCCCCCGGCATCTTCCGCGCGAAGATTGGCAGGCACCAGTGGTCCTTCGTGGACTTCACGTTCAACTTTTTGCCAGAAAACCCTGCAAAGTAAAGGACCCCTCGGAACTGAACACTTCGCTCCCAAATCTTGCTGGAAATCCACTTGCCCTACCTCTTTGAGTTCATGGTGAGTGTCGAGGGCGGGTTCCAGGAAACAGAATTATTTTTGGCCTACCTCTCCCTCCCCACGGAGTCCAGTCACCGAGGAAGGCGTTCAGGCTTTCTGCCGCTCCGCGTTTGCAGCCTTCATTGAACTGAGTTGGGGTGGGGAATTGGGGAGGAAAGAAAAGTCTTTGTGCACCTGCCATCAGTCTCCAGCGGCCACACACAGGTACCGGGCGACTTCGCGGTGGCCCCTCTCCTCAGCCAGGTCCAGGGGCAGGCGGCCCCAGGCATCGCGCACGTCCAGCCGCGCCCCGCCTCGGTGCAGCGCCACCAGCGTGTCCAGGAAGCCCTCCCGGGCGGCGTCGTGCACGGGTCGGGTGAGAGTGGCGGGGTCGGCGCAGTTGGGGTCCGCGCCGTGGAGCAGCAGCAGCTCGGCCACGCGGGCGCTGCCCATCATCATGACCTGCGAGAGAAAGCAGAGTGGTCAGGGCGAGAGAACAGCAAGATGCAGGCCTGGGTAGAGACAGGTACAGCCATTTCAAAGAAACACCTATTCCTGAAGTATCCACCTAATGCAAGGGCGCACGCACACTGGCCTCAGGAGTCTGGTAGGCTTCATTTGCTAACGCGATATCCCACACTCCCCAGTCTCTCCACCCGCTCCAGTCATGTTCTTTTCTAACAGAGCTCCATTTTAGTCTCTGAACATGCCGAGACATGAAAGAGCTGATGACATAGTGCTTGCCGTCCTCGTGAGAAAAAAGAAAATTTTGAATTCTCCTTAAACATGGGAATCTATTTTGTTAAATGATTTATAGAAGGAATAAAGTTTAAAGGCTTTCAAAGTCTTAAATTATTTTTTTTGCCCACCTCACCCCCGCCATAATCCGGGTCTAAAAGTCTTTACTAGGCTGTCAGCTGATATATATTTTGTAGAAGTCAGAACAATGCTTTAAGGGGAGAAAATAAGAAAAACTAAGTTTAAAATAAAGTTTACTTTGTTTAGTTCTCGTAGTAAATCCTCTGTGGAAGGTTTTTGCTTTTCAGTCATATATGTTTGTGCTCATAATGGAATATAGTTCAACAATTTGAGCCAAAAGTGGAGATAAAAGGGAAAAAGTAAAGTCACACATTATTTTATGATTGTTAACAAATTATTTGTTTTTTTTAAAGTATTTAAGTTAATGTTATAGAGAATGTCTAAAGTTTAGAGGGTGATAATTTAACATGTAAAATAAACACTGTTTACATTGCACAGGATTTTGTAATGTGCTAGATTTTATAATGTTAAATAGTAAATATTTTGCTTTATAAAAAGAACTTGTATGTTAGCAGTTGAATCAGAACAACTTAAAAAGATGTTCAGAGCACTAATTCTATAATATCCATTTGAATACATGTATGTTATGCAAGCATTTACACTCTTATTTTAACAATAAAATAATTTAGATAACTAAATATCCAAAATTGAGCTATGTGTTCTTGTGACTTTGTGTTTTCAAATGTACTATGCTTGAAACTAATATAAAATAATATTGAATGTCAACTGTCATTGAAACAAAAGGTACCATGCAATTGAAAGATAGTATACTAATTTTTTTGTTTCCTAAATATTAGAATCATCCATTTCCTCCCTTAAAAACTGTATGTTAATTTTGCTAGTGATATAAAGGCCATTTCACATGAAGAGAAGAGAGGAAAATGTGGTTCTTAAACTAAAAAAATGGTGAGTTAAAACTGTAAATAAAACCTCTTTTTACAATTATTGTAATTTGAAGTCTTTGAAAACTACTTAACCATGCTTTGTTGCTTTAAACTGCATCTCATTATTTAAATTTTTCTAAGAATTTAAATGGAAGAAATCATTTTTTTTTTAAATCTACACTATTAACAAGTTCCTTAATAAAAGCTTGGTTCTGGAAGGTTAGGGCGAAGTGAATACTAAGGATGACAATATTCAACAATATAGTACAAAAACATTACCTTGGATTTTAAAGGACTTAAAATTAAATCTGTACTAATTAAAGTGAGATTCATAGTTAAACAATGAATAATTGTATTTTAATAACGAACAGGCTAATTATTTATGAAGACTCTTTTCCATTGAAAAGGGACCTAACAGTTGTTGCGGGAATGCTTTTGTAATCTAAGCATTCAGTATGATAATTAAGCAATAAAAATGCATGGAAGCATTTTTCTTATGTAATACTCAAGAGACGCTGCTAACAAAATAAAAGGAATTAAGTGTTGTGGTTGAGGCATCCTATCTGTTCCTTTGTATTCATTTTGCCTTTATAGGGAAAGAATACAAAGAATTTCACATCGCAGCATTTTTTTTCATGTGCTATGATTTTTGTATGATTCCTTAAATCCATCCTGAATGCGTAACTTGTAATTTATCGCTGAAAGTAGATATACAGACTAGACAGTTCTGCCCGAGTAACCTTTCCCTTTGTCCTTTCTTCCTCAACTGAATCTATACCTTGCATCTCTGATCATGAAACGGGAGAAGAAACATCGATATAGTTTACACCTTTAAAAAGAATACCAAACTGAAGCAGTGGGTTTTTCATTCCCTTTCTGGAGAGACAAAGTGGAGACCTAGGCCCCCTCCCACGAGGCCGCACCCCCGCATTCGTGCGCCCCCTGCCGGCGAGGCCCCGGGGCCCCAGCTACCTGGATCGGGCTCCTCCCGAAGCAGTTGACTTGGTTGGGATCCGCACCGGCTTCCAGGAGCTGTCGCACGGTCTCCACTTGGCCCCGCGCCGCAGCGCTGGCCAGTCCCGCATCGCCGCCGCCGAGCACGCCCTTGTCTTCCTCCCGCATTTCGCGTCCCCAAGAGCAAACTAGCCCGGAAGGTCCACTGCTGACCGTGAGCTTCGCGGCACCCCTCCCTCCCTGCCCACCTCGCCCGGGCCCGCGCTCTCCTCCCGGGGAATGCTCAGCTCAGCTTCAGCCCCCTTTCGCCGTCCTTCTGTGCCTCGCGGGCGCGTGCAACTGTCAGGCGGCCTGTGGTTGAGACGGCCTCGCGAATCCGCGCACGCACTCGGCTCGCTTCCCAGGAAAGTTCCCTCGCGCGGCCGAAGCCGAGCGCAGAGCGGCTCCGGCCGCAGAGGACGGGTGCGCCGCCGCGTCCCGACTCGCTGCAGAGCTTCGCTCTGGCCGAGTGGAGAGTCGGCAAGGAATGAAACGGTTTCTAGCGAGTCGGCGGGGCTGGGCTCTCCCCACCCCCTTAGGCTCCGCCCGCTGTCCAGAGGGCCGGCGGGCGCGCAGACTGCTTTCACTGGGCGGGCTGGGGGTGGGGGTGGGGGGTACCGGGCCCGCAAATGACGCTACAGATGACGAGGATAGGGGCGGGGGAAGCCAGCCTAGACTAGAGCCAGCATGCGCCAGACTCCAGGATCTGGGAGGCCTCTGAGCTGCTCGCTGGTGTCCAGCAAAGCCTTGGCTAACCACGCCGAATCAATGTACTCGGGCGCTCCTTCCAGCAGGCGGAGCCCAGGATTTCTATTCCCTCAGTCCCGGGCTCGCCGATTTCACGTTGAAGACGTTAGCCTCTCCCTGTGGAATCAAATGGCTGAGAGAAGGCATTTAAAATAACTCTTTCTCTCGTAAGATGTCTGAAAGTGACAGCTCTGCACCTGTCATGCGAGTTAAATTCATCCCCAAGCAGTACTTGAACTTCACTAGCTTCACGTCTTGCATCAATCTTAGCAATTTTCTTTTGGGTGTGTCTTCCTATTTGCATCAGTCAAAAATCAGTCTCTGAAAAATCCTGAGAATCCTGTTTTAAATGTGGCTTATATTCTTTTCATCTTTGAATTATGAGTACAATTCTAAAAATAAAAAAAAACTACTTTGAGATTGAGAGCAGCAACATGGAACATGTAAAACACTTAAAAATATAAATATTTTAAGAATCTGACCCTGGTTTCGTGATATTTGAACAGTTTGTTTTTGTTTGCACTCTTACCTATTTAAACCCACCTCAGCAAGTATTTGATTTTTATTGGTCATGAGTAATAAAGGAAATTTATGTAGTAATCATGAAACATAATAAAACAGGGGTGTGGTGCTGGGTCTGTCATTAAACAGGCTGAACCTGTCATTAAATCCTCTTCTGAAGGTTTAAAGGCCAAATGCTTTTTTTTCCCCTTTCTAATCTTCCTAGGTGAGTTTGAATTAACATATGCATTGCTTTAAAGATTTTGAAAAAATTATAGCTGATCCTCGATTGAAATAGGAAGAGAACCACAACTTATGTATCTGTTACCTAAAAACTTTGTTGAGAACTACATGAAAGTGGATCTCTCCTAATACTGAATAGTTCTTATTTACAACATCATTTTTGGTTCAGAGTGCCAAGGAGGAGGACAATGACTCCTCTCCCCTCAAACTACTGTAGAACGAACGAACGAGGAAGAGCTCTTTAAGATAGGGGTTAGGTAAGTGGTGTGGTGTAATGGCTGAGATATACTGAATGATCCTAAACAGAGTGGAGATAGATCCACTTGGATGAGGAAGAGAAGGAGGTGGAATTAATAACAGTTACATTTTCTCTCACCCTTCTCTCATTTTTTAGTTTTCAGTTCCTCTACCTCTCACTCTTATTTGAGCTTCCACTGTTATCTGGGGGAAAAAAATTTCTTTTTATTTGTTGATAGTGGCTCTGTTCTTTGATTTGGTCAGAGAAATAGAAGTCTACTTTTGGGTGAAAAGCATAATTGAGCTGTATTTTTATAGTCTTTTGGGCCAATCCCCATGCAGTGTATTGGGGACTGTAGGTTTGTAGGTAGAATGGGAGAAGAAAGAGGAAAGATGGATAGTGGGAAGCTAGAGTCTTTGAAATAGATGGCATTGGCCCTTTGCTAGTCACTTGCAGCAAAGTCACTGGCTGAGTCACCAGACTGATATAGGTGGATGTGGTGGTAAATGAGCTTAGTCCAGAAATACCTTTACTGGAAATAGCCTAGCTACTCTGAAATTTAGTGCACAGCCAAATGTAGCAAGGCAGATTTCCCTTTAAAGGACTATTGTTGGGACCTTCCCTCTAATGGATCCAGTAATTAAATTTAGTTAATACAAAACTTAGTTCAACACATTCTATGTTCCAGGAATTCACAGTTAAATAAGATATAAGTCCTAGCTCTTAATAAACTATTTTTAATGGCACTCAAAGCTGACAAATAGGGAGTTTCAATTTAATGTATAACTTTAGTGAGAGATGTGTCTACAGGACTCTTAGGGAGTAAAGAAGGGAACTTAATTCAATTGGAGGTGCAGGAAAAGTTTCTTAGGGAAGTTGGCAGCTGAAGAGTTTTTAAAGGATGCATTGGACATTAACTTTTCTGTGTTCTTGTCTTTGATTTCTCTGAAACTTAATAAAAAGGTTAGAAAAAGCCTGTGCCACATTTTGAGTCACCTACTTAAATAATAGGCAGAGCCAACGTGTCTGGAAATTTAATAATAACAATAAAAAACTATTTGGAGTTGATAAGGAGATGGAAGATTATTGCTTTTTTGTTGAAGGGGACAGAGATAAAGAGTAATAAGATAGGGGAAAGGCCAATGGGCAGAACGACTGAAACTCTTCCAGGAGACAAGTATATGAACTTCGCTAAACAAGTTGACTGGAAAAGAACTTCGGGCGGGAGGGGATGGAGAACGTTGCCAGGGGTAAGCGCGATTGCTAGTACCACGGACAGCGCTTCCCTGCTAAACATGTCTGGGTGGTCCTAATCCATTCCAGGTTGAGAATTCTTGAGGCAGCTTCAAACCTGATCTTCCAAAGCCTTTTTTTCCCCCTCTGAAATTCAAAGGAATCACACAGAAACTCAACAGATTTCTTTACAAAACCAACCTATTCAACTTGGTTTTCAAATATTATTGGATTATCTAATGTTCTCTACGTAAGTAATATTAAATATCCTCTGTATTAAAAAAAGGAAAAGTTACACTTTTGTCTACTCTGTTCCAAGTATTTCGTGAGTATTGTTTTATTTAATTCTCATAAAACTCCTAGGCAGCGTGCATTGGTATCTCAATTTTACAGAAAAGACAAAGGATCAGAGAAGTTAAGTAACTTGCATACAAGCTGATCACTGTTGGAGGTAGGGTCTAACCTTTGTGGCTTCAGAGCATTTACCTTTCACACTAGATAGTGTTCTTAGCAGCTGTCATGGTAGGCTTAATTGAAAAAAAAAAGCTCAATCAACTGGCTTATAATTATTTTCCAGTCTACACTGTGTTTTCCAGAGGGCTCACCTCACAGCACATCCTTAACAGACTTCAAAGATGTCATTTCACATTTAATACAATAGCACATTTGTCTTGGACAATAGGGTAATATAATGAAACTTTTTATCTCTCCCTGAAACCCTACTCTCTCTAGGATGAAACAGAACCTGTTGAAGCTTTAAACACATTTAAGAGATGAAGTGGATAGAAATGTAGTGGGCAACTATAACTTGGAATTATTACAAACATGCCTTTAAATAGGATGGATAATTTATAAGTGAGAAGGGAGAAAGTAAATGGTAAGTTGGTATAGAATTTTGGATGTAAATAGAAAGAAATGAGTATAGTCAGTTCTAATATTATAAATAACACAGATCCCTAGTGATAATGTTTATATTCTAGTTGGTAAAACTATATATGAACTCTATAAAAATATGAATAGAATCAGTTGAATAACTAAGAGAAGTGGTAACATAACTTGTATATGGTTGGATCCAAAACAGTGTTTCTAAGTGTGGAGAGAAGAAAATTCAGGGTCACTTTTGTGGCTTTTTCAAACTATATATCGTCCATTTCCCATCAGGAGGCTCAATTCTCTCTATTTCATCAGTTGAGATTTACTGTCAGGATCCACAGTGTGCACACACACACACACACACACACACACACACACACATATATGTATATATATAAAGTTTAGCAGTATCATAGACATATTAATCATTTTAGCATGTATTGGTTTTTTTTAAGGCTGACATAACAAAATATCACAAACTGGGTGGCTTAAATAACTAAAATTTATTTTTTCTCAGTAGTTGGCTAGGGCTGCCATACAAAATACCACAGATTGGGTGGCTTAAACATCAGAAATTTATTTTCTTTAATTTAGGTTTCTCCTGTGGCCTCTCTTCCTAGCTTACACATGGTCACTCTCCTGCTGCCTCTTCACATAGTCATCCTTTGTGCACTCAATTCTCTGGTATTGCTTTTGTGTGTCCAAATTTTCTCTTCTTATAAGGACACAAGTCAGATTGGATTAGGGCCCATCCCAACAGCTGCCCTTTAACTTAATCACCTCTTAAGAAAATATCCTATCTTCAAAAATATTCACATTCTGAGATACTGGGAGTTAAATATTTAACATATGAATTTGAAGGAGGGGGTGTCACAATTCAGTCTATAATAGTCTCCTCCAATTTTTATACATATAACTTTTCATTATTTTTAACTGTTCTCAATAATTTATTTTAATAAGGTTAAACATAAGGTTAAAACTTTGAAGTTGGTTGAAATTGATACTAGTCTCAGTTGTCTTTTCTAATCTGTAGGTTCTCCTCTTTTTCTTTTCTTTTTTTTTTTTACCCCTTTTCTTTTTAACTTATTAGTTGCATAAATTGAGTTATTCTGTAGTTTTCTGAACTCTGGACTTTGCAGAATGCTTCTGCATAATGACATTTAATATTTTTCTCTGCCACCTGTATTTCTTGTAATTTATTATTTAGATTTAGAGTCTGAATGTGATTCTAGTTTGATATTTTGTCAAAAATACTTCATAAGTGGCATTAAAAGCTTTCACCAAAGATACACATAATCTGGTTGTCTCTATGCCTATGATTCTAGCAGTCATTGATATGTGAGAGGTTGAATTAGCTGAAAACATTTTCTTAAAGTAAAGATAGTTACTAGGAGCTTAATTTCTTGAAGAATATGCTGAAAATACCAACATATTGAGAGGTTTACTTTATCTTAATTTTCTTCTGAAGATTGTAAATTAACATAAATTATGTATTTAGTTTGCTTCCCCCCACTCAGATATGTGTTATTTTTGAACTATGTTTAATAGCACTTCATTAGGGATAATTCATACATTTCTGATAAAGTGTATTTTCCTTCCACAGCTCTTGAATAAAACCCACTCTACAAAATGTAGTGATTTTTAAAAACATTTTTAAATTTTAAGAGTCTTCTTTGTGAAAACATACACATATCTCAGCAGAATCAACTGGCTTGAAGATTTGTTTAATCTGATGTGCTGTGGATTCAGTCCTATATTCAAGCTTCTATATTCATGAGCCATTGTGAATTGGAACCTGGATTATATTTTCTCATCTGAAATTGTTGCTCTTGTGTTGTTCCAAGCACACTGCACAGACACAACCAAATAGTTAACTTTCGTATTGCTAGATAACCTATGTGCTCAGAATTTCTTTGGAAGAGGAATGTTATCTCCATTTCCATTCACTCTTCAACCTTCTGTAATATGACTTTCACTCAGAATCTGGGAAACCAATTGCCACAGTAACCAATGACTTTCTTGTTCCTAGATCTAATAATCTCAGTTTTCATCTTACTGGTTATCTTTTCTGTGACTTTGGATCCTGATGGCCTCTTTTATCTTTTTGCTCTCAACTTTCTTGCATCTTATGAAGCCATCCTCTCACATGTTACTGATAACATAGCCATACATGTGATGTAAATAACAACATGTTTATATCTTTCTAATAAAGTATTCTTAATCTACATTTAGCTCATTCATATTTTAGTAACAATGCTAAAATAAAATCTTAAATTATTAGCAATCAGTAAAATATTTACTCATACAACAAAAAATTAAACATTAAGCCTCTACTAAATATCAGATACTATGTATGAGGAACAAGTAATGAACGAATCATAGAGCATTAACTATAAAACATGGTAACTGACATGAAATGTAACTCCTGGGTGCTATGTGAATCCACAGTAAGAAAGCTGATTTAATGTGGTGGTCAAGGAAATCAAGAGATATTTGAGTTGAGGTCTGTAGAATTTTGTTGTAATTAACTAACCAAAAAAATGGGGCAGTAGTTGCAAGAAGGAACATTCTAGTCTGAAGGAACTGCACATGGAAGGCTCTTATGTGGGAGGAAGCATGTGCTACTGAAGGCATTATAGTTGGAGTGTGGGGATGGAGGAGGAAAGTACAACTAGCTGAGATTGGAGAAATACACATAGCAAATGGGGCCATATAGACCATGTTAAGAATTTCTATCTTTATCTTAGGAAAAGGATAAGCAAGCCATTGACAAGTGATGTGATCAGAGAAATGTTGTGATCAAATTTTTAGTTAAATTGAAAAAATCACTTTAGGTGCATTTTGGAGAATGGAGAGAAGCAAGGGTGTATACTAGTGGGCCAGTAGTTCAGAGGATAGATTTTTGTAGTTTGGACTGAAGTATTTGCTCCCAAGGTTTAGAATACATCATCAAACATACAAGGGTTGGCTTATAAGAAATCAATACCCACATCATTTAAAACTTTTAAAATGATTTTTGTTATATGAATCAATAATGAAACCATTTTCTCAATAATCGTAAACTGAATACAAAGTGATTGTTCATCTCAGAGTCACTGTAGTAAAGTTAAAAGTTTCAAAAAAAGACCTTGGTTCCAAGATAAGGCACATTTGGCTTAGATTTTTAATTTTGCTATTCTCATGTTAAATAAGTACTCATGATTAAGTGTTGAAAACTAGATATGGTTATAAACCAAGGCATAGTTGAAATGAAAGTTAAGGTATCATAAACCCAAATTAGTATTATTAAAATGGGAGTTTTAAGATTTTAATTTTGACACCCTAGGCTTAAATTGTTTTTGATGTGGTTCTAAACTGAGGCAGTGTTAAAATGAAAGTTTCGAAATAAATTAAAACCAAGAGTCAGCAAAAACATAATCAATGTAAAGACAACTTTAGGTTTTTAAATTTGGCACCCTAATTTCAAATTAGCACTTGAAAACTTAACAGTGAATTATTATATACACTTATAAAACAATGTCACTAATTTCGATGTATAGTTTGTGAAAAATTTTATAATCACATGTAGTATTATTGCAGAAAATTGTGCCATGATAGACTTGAGTTGATTAAAGATATTGAACTCCTTTCTATGGATTGATACAAATAAATTGCTAAAAAATAATAATAACAATGATAAATATATGTTATAATATCACCATATACCTATAAATCTCTTATAAATTGATTATGGCATAATAAAATTTTAACATTGCCATGTTTTCAAAATAATTTTTTTCCCCTGGCTTAATTTGAGACAATTTGAACATCAAAAAGAATGATGATACAATTTAAACCATATTAAATTTAAAAAAATCCATGGGAAGGAGTAAGATTATCTTTCTAGAGGATGGTAGCTAGTAAATATAGAGAGAATACTAGAATTGGAAAATCACTATATTAGGACCCCCAAGGGATCATCACAATAAACTGTAGTTAAGAAACAGAATAATCTCATGATATCACCCCTAGGTTTATTTATTAATTACAAGGGAAAAGTTGCTTTTCAAAAGAGAGTAATGTGGCAGTTACCACCATAACCAAATGAGAGAGCTGACCATTTCCAGTTTGAGGTTCATCTAAGTTGGGTTGTTGGTGGGATGCTTGACATGAATCTACAGAGGAGCCAGTAAAACAAATCCAGAATGTTGGATGTTCTGAAGGAATACTGGCCAGGACTCTTTAAAGTAACGGTCTCAACCTTTTTTGGCACCAGGGACCGGTGCTCCTATAAGAATCTAATGCCTGATGATCTGAGGTGGAGATGAGGTGGTGATGCTAGAGCTGGGGAGCAGCTACAAATATAGATGAAGCTTCACTGGCTTGCCCACTGCTCACCTCCTTCTGTGCAGCCCTGTTCCTAATAGGCCATGGGCTGGTACTAGTCTGCGGCCTGGGGTTTGGGGACCCCTGCTTTAACAGATTCAAAGAAAACAGAATGTTGGTGGCCGTGCTGTGATGACTACGCCCATCAGGTGTGGAACCTGACCTACATGACTTCTTTTTTTGTGGTAGTTGGGATGTTGCGCACCGCTGAGACACATACCTACCAGCTATTTGTAGTCACCTTCCAGGGCTGTGTGGGAAGAGAAGAGCAATGGGAAAACACCTCTTCTAAACTTAATCTGTACATCATTAGTAAATATTTTAATGATCTATTTTTAAGTATTTACTTATAATTTCTCATTTTCATGTACTTACTTCTGAACTTGTATTTTTCCAAGTTCATTTGACCTTGTAATTATTATCACTAGGTTTGAGTATTGTGATAATAATATTCCATGATTCCATGAGCAAAAATATGTGTTTGTTATCAGATTGGATAGTGGATAATCTGACTTTTAAAAAGTAATATATCTTGTATGGGACTATTCTACTCTCTGTGATCTTCTGAATTCTAATTCCCACTAGTTAGTGAGCTATAAATTTAGCAATTAGTTTTCTAAAAATAGATTTTTCTAGTCCATTTTCCTATATCTGAGGACTTGAAGCTCAAAAGCTCATCTTGAAAGAGAGTTAAACATGTTTCGGTTGCCCTTATCACCTAGAATATCTGGTTGCAGTCATACTAAAAAACAAAAGTGAGGTGATCCCTTTTCTTGAGAAGAGTTCTTTGCAGTTAAACAGCTCACCAGGTATTTGGAACCCCATGGTTAGCAATCTGCATTGTGATGAGTGCCAACATCCCTGTCTTGGGAGGAGCCCTGGAAGCGTCTGAACTTTATCTTTCTACTTGCTCCTCTGTCCTTAGGAGTGGGTGGGGTAAAGAGTTTGGGCTAGGAAGCAATTGCTTGTCTTGCTCTACTTATGTGTATATCCTGTGAGAGTATCCGGCAAAAAATGATTTATTCTATGATCTTGTTTTGAATGCCTTGGTGTTGATGTATTTTTCACATTTAAGAGAAGAAAAATATTGTAATGCCAAAATGTAAAAGTGTAAGAAGAAAAAGATGACGTGTGGAAGTTCAGTCCTTTAAAACTTTACTGGAAGAGCAGAATTAACACAGCGTTTAGAGTTAGGTAGACCTGAGTTGAAGTTTTAGCTCTGCTACTTTTTGGTTGAGTGATTTTGGCCAAGTTGTTCAACCTCTTTAAGTTTTGATTTCCTCATTCATAAGATATGATAATGCAATCTTCCTCATAAGTGTTAACTGAAATAGTGTATATATATTTTAGCATACAGTAAGCTCCTAATAAATGGAAGTTGTTATTAATACATTGCTAGGACAAGAAAATGCACCAGAAAATGAATTATGTAAATATTTTATTAATAATAGGGAAGGGTTCTTTGTAGGCAAAAAATTTTAATTATATTTTCAAGACTTCATCTCTTTTACCAGGTGTAATTAGGTTTGCTCTGCTGCTAGCAAAGAATATACCTAGTGCAGTAAACTTTCTGACATTGCTATTAGTAGTTTTTTTTCTGATATGTCTCCTTCAGCAAGGGAAGCAAAAGAAAAAAAATGAATGAGACTACATTGAACTAAAAAGTTTTTGCACAATCAAGGAAACCATTAACAAAACAAAAAACAACCAACTGAAAGGGAGAAGACATGTGCTGATGATACATCTGACAAGGGGTTATTATCTGAAATTTATAAACAACTCATACAACGCAACACCAGAGAGAGAGAGAGAGAGAGAGAGAGAGAGAGAGAGAGAGAGAGAGAGAGAGAGAGAGAGAAAGAGAAAAAAGAAACAACCCAAACAATCCAGTTAGAAAATGGGCAGAAGACTTGAATAGGCATTTCTCCACAGAGGAAATACAGATGGCCAATAGACTGTCAAAAGATGCTCAAGGTCACTAATTAGCAGGGAAATGCAAATTAAAACCACAATGAGATATCACCTCACACCTGTCAGAATTGCTAGCATCAATAAATCAAAAAACAAGTGTTGATGAGGATGTGGAGAAAAGTGAACCTTTGTGCACTGTTGGTGGGATGGCAAATTGGTTTGGCCACTCTGGAAAAACATTTGTAGTTTCCTCAAAAAATTAAAAGTAGAACTACCTTTTGACCCAGCAGTTCCACTTCTGGGTATTTATGTGAGAAATCCAAAACACTAATTCTAAAATGTTTATTGTAGCATTATTCAATAACCAAGAAATGGAAGCAACGTAAGTGCCCATCAGTAGATGATTAGATAAAAAAGTGGTACATTTATCTGATGAAAAACTACTCAACTATAAAAAAGAATGAAATCTTACCATTTATGACCACATGGATCAACCAAGAGGGTATTAAGCTGAGTCAAATAAGTCAGAGGAGGATAAATACCATATGATTTCACTTATATGTGGAATCTAAGGACCGAAAGAAATGAATAAACTAAACAAAAACAGACTCACAGAAACAGAGAACGAACTGGTAATTGCCAGAGGGGAGAAGGAGGTGGGTTCTGAGTGAAAAGTGAAAAGATGAAGAAGTGCAAATTAGTAGTTACAAAATAGTCATGGGGATGTGGAGTGCAGCATAGTGAATATAGTCAATATAGTCAATATTAATACTGTGTGTAGTGCCAGATGGATGCTAATCAGGGGATTACTTCATAAGTTAAATTTCTAAGCATTGTATTATATATCTGAAACTAATATTAAATAATAAAAAATAATTAAAAAAATGAAATGTACCCAGAGCACATTTAAAAAAAAAAAAGGATATACTAGTTGCCTTCTTAAACCAGAATTATGGAGCATAAGTTAATTAATGAGATTTGATACATTTGTGGAGCATTTTAGATTCTATGTAATCATTTGTATATCACTTTTAAAACATTTGCCCCATTCTTAGACCATCTGTCATATTACATTCTTAATTAGTTTCTTCAAATTGACTCACCGTTTTTCAACTTCATTTGTCTCATTTAAGTCACATTAGTAAAGTTGTGAGTTTGTTGTGCAAATTATATTTTTGTAAGGTGCTCTAAAAGCAAATAACTTAAAAAAAGTTCCACTTATAGTTCATGTACCACTTACAGTTAAACCCTCAGTTCAACATCCCTCAACAAAATGAACCCTGTCAACCTGGGGCAAATGTTATAAAAGTGTGCGTTAGCTTGAAAGCAGATTCTTCCCTAGATGAGCCTTCAGGTGAGCTTCTTCCATTGATAGATGCCTTGACTGAAGACTTGTAAGAGACTGTGAAGCATAAGACCCAGTTAAGCCATATCAGAACCCTGACCCACAGGTGTTTTAAACTATTTTTTTTTTTTTTGGTTTGGGAGTGGTGGTGATTTAATTTCTTATTCAGCAACACCATATTTCAGAAGTCCACAGGAGTGATTTCCAGAAATGATTCAGTGGAGGTGGAATCAAATGAACACTTCTGTGCATGGGCTCCTGTGTTTACAGTTCTAATGGACTGTGATATCTAACACTGGACACTTTCTCCTTCTCTCTTATTCTCTGATTCTTTCCCCTCTTCTCTCTCTTTTCCTCCTTCCCTTCTATTTTTTCTGTTTCCTACATTTTTAATTAATAAAGCAGTGGGAAACTTAAAGTCAATTGCTACACAAAAGAAAACTACCGCATCTATAGAAGGTTATTTATACCTTTTCACAATGCCTTGCTCCAGGGTTCATATATGGGCTTCATGTGCATATGCAGAAGGTACTTAAAGATTTGGCTGTTGGAATTATTGAATCATCATGGAGTTGTTTCATTGCTATCCATTCCATTTTGTTTTCATCTTTCTACTTATCAGAGCACCTTTATTCTCTTATGAGCTTTGTGTACTCATGTTATCTCTCTCCTTTCCTCTGTAGGCAATTATAGTACTGAGCTATCAGTACCATTTTCTGACGTTAATGTGAAGATTCTTTTTCCTGAAGGTTCTCTCTCTACAAAATTAAAAACCTTGCACATGAGAAAATAACATCCATGCTTGACATTGACTAACTGGTTTCCCCTAGGTTTTCCATCCACCACACTTGAAAGATTTCCCTTTTTGAGCAGTGTTTCCTTCTATTTCACAAGTAGCCGAGGAGAATTAGGCAAGGTTTGTTCCAAGTGAATCTATGTGTATAAAACCTTGAAAATAATCTTAAACTCGCCCTTGATAAATGGGAGAAGGGTGGGATATTTAAAGGGATAGAATGGATGGTGGGGGAAATTTTTATATAGACAGATTTGAATCACTTTATGCCTGCGAAACTTAATAATAGCAGTCCTAAACACACACACACACACACACACACACACACACACGTAAATGAGTCACACTATAAAAACTTTTAACAAGTGCTGGCAAGTCAGATGTCAGACTCACCCTGAAACCTGTCTCTCTAATAAAAACCTTGTAATTAAAAACAAAACTGTCCATAAATCATAACATATAATAACAATTACATGCAACTAGTACAAAACTTGATTCAAAATTTAAAAGTGAGTTTTCTCAGATGGAAAATCCTCTAAAGCATGCAGCCAGCAGGTTATCATCTATACTTGAAGAGTGAGATGCCACTTGGTCCAACTGTTAACGTCTGACCTTGGCCCAAGAAGGGACTGAGATGTTGCAGTTTACTTGTCTTGTAAGAATAATACTAGTGTTTACCATATATTGAAAGTTGATACCATGTGCCAGATACTTTTTTTAAGAACTGAATGTGCTATGTCATTTTATTTCTTTACACTTAGGTGATAATAGCTGTATTTTACTTGTATAAAACTGAGGCTTAAAGTGGTTTACTGCCTTTCCTAAGTAAATGACCAAAACAGAATTTTAACCTAAGTCTGCTTGATTCCCCAAATCTGCTCTTTCCATCAAAGATGTGGCTGTGGTAAAAGAAATAAAATTAATGAAAATATGGAAGCTGATGAATAGGATAAATTGTGGCCTTAAACCCAATCCTGTTTAATGTGTGGCAGAATGGATAAAATAAGCCTTTTCTGTATTGCTACCTCTTTAACTTTAGACAAATCACTCAGCTTGGCTAGATTCTTGTTTTCTTTTCTTTTCTTTTCTTTTTTGATAAACAGAATCATCTCAACTTATTATCTGATGCACCTTCCATATTAAAATTCTATTATTCTAATCTATAACTTGCATCGATCTCACAAGACTAAACTAAGTAAACCCTGAATTTTGGCATGTTCTTCCTTCAGGTGGTCAGGGTTTAAAAATGGAATGGCAGTTCCATGAAGCTCTAGCACTAATTTTTCATTGTATTCCTCCTTCTCTTTCTTTCCTAGGGGCCTAGTTTGGTGACATGTCCTGTGAGAACTTGAAGTAAGTAGAAGCTGGAAGTAGAACTGGGAAGGAGATGAACTAATTAGTCAATAAAATTCACATTCTTGTTTTCTAATACACAAATATTCTTTCTCTAGCTGAGGTTTTAAGGAGTAGAAGAAAGCTCTGTGGATAGGCAGAATGTCTTAGGGTAGCTATTGACAAAGAAATGGATTGCAGTGAACTCCCATTGCTTAGAATTTCATAATTCTCTGGAAGTTTTTATTTTACTCAACCTTTAAAAAATTTGTAATGGCATACTGCAATGTAGAATTTGTCAAACTTTTCCTCTAAAGGGACAGAGAGTAAATTGTTTAATTTTTGTAGGCCATATGGTTTCTGTCACAACTTCTCAAGTCTGCTGTTGTAGCACCAAAACAACCATAGATTATAGATGAACGAATGAGAATGTTTGTGCCTCAATACAACTTTAAAATAGACTGCAGGACAGATTTAACACAAAGGTCATAGTTTGCTGACTCCTGGTATAGTGGAAAGAATTTAATTAGAATTTGATATGGCTCTCTCACTTTTAGCTGGGTATTCTTGGAAAAGATATTTAATTTATATTTCTGTAGTTTTTTAAATCTGTACAATAGGGATAATAAAACCTACTTCACAAGACTGTTATGGAGATTAAGTTATGTAGTTAAGTATAGCAAAATGGCACCTAATAGGTGCTTAATAGATAGTACCTATAATTATCATCATTATAATATTATTTTAACTTCTCTCAGTTTTTTTCTTTTTTGGGGGTGTTTGCAGTCTAACCTAATGTATTTACAGTAAGGCAATAAATGCTGTTAAGGGCAGTTGGAAGTATATTTTGATGATTTATCATAGAAGATTCTTGTACTAAAATTAGAGAGTGTTGGTGATTATTTCACACTTCTTGAGCTAATATCATTCTCAGTTCTAGCTTCTCTACTTCAAGTTTTTTTTTTTTTCTCAAAAGAATTTTATGGATACAGGTACATGTGTTTGTTTTACTGCTTTATTTTCCTTGTTGGGTAGTCATGCATATGTTGATTGGCATCAAATATAGCTCTCATCTACCCCATGGCAATAAGCTTCTATGGACTTGAACTAAGACCAGTTCTGGTGTCCTTGTCAGTGGAAAAGTCTGGATGTGTCTAGCTTTGGTTACGGCACCAGGATGCAGTGAATGCACCTGTTCTACTTGTGTAATGTTGGCACTAATGCAGTGGCTGCTTTTCTGTGCATTTGCCTTTGTAAATTGTGAAAGGCTGACTTGATTGTTGAGCTGAGCCCCACATCCTGTGCAAACCATACTGGCTTTTGGTGTCATGCTGCCTCATTTCTAGAGGTAAGAGTGGCTTCTTATTTTTACAAATTTTCTTAGAAAGAAATTTTACCTCTGAGGGTCCTGAGTCATTATGGATATGCTTTTATTGAAAGGGGATTTTTTTACTAAGAAAAAATTTGGAGCAATCACTAAACAGCAGAAGACACAGAATGGGGCCTGGTTTTTTGACTTATAAATAAATGGGTTACATGTAACAGACAACTTGCAAATTCTGCTTTTAGTAGGGATGGTTCGTCCTTTTTCTCTCCCCCTGCCTTCTCTCCTTTCTTGAATCCCTTTCCCTCCTCTTCTTTTCTCTTATAATGAAGAGTAAAGATAATTGATAACAGATCTGCTTTGGGCTGGTACAGAGGTAGGATATTCACTTATAATAGAGCTCTGGTCAAAGCTCACTTTTCTCTTTTTGAATTGAAATTATTGTGTGTGTGGGCTATTTACACATGAAGATAAGGCTTATGAAAACGACTACAGAGAAAGGGTCTAAAATAACCTAGTAATAGTTAGGAAGAATTTTAAAAACCTTCATACACTGCACTTCAAGACAATACTTCAGGACAGAATATTGTTTGGTAGGTAACATAACTAATTCAAATACCAAATACATTTTTATAAAAACAATCACTTTAAACCATTATAATTCTGGAGGTATACATAATAGTGATAAAGAGTGCATCATATGTTGTACTTTATTTACATATTTGTGCCATTTTCTTAACTTTTAGAGAAAGTGTTTGAGTTGCATCAAATAATAAAGCTAGTTTATAGCCTAAATTGTTTCCTCCTGGTTGTTTTCTTTCACTTCTATACGTGTGGAGATGTTTCTATGCTAGATCTACCTCATTCTTTTAAAGTTGTTACATGAGATAGTCTATAATTTATTTATACTTCACCATTAATGAATATTTAGTTCCTTAGTTTACTTAGAAAGGTTTATAGTTGCTCATGACAAAGTTAGAAATCAGGTTTATTTAATAAATGATATTTTCTTTTCTAACTCCTCTGGCTTGTTGCATACCTTTGAGAATGAGCTTTCAAAACAAGCCCCAAAAGCCTTTGGAAAAGTATTATAGAAATTTATATGTACCTCAAGTCTATTTCTATGATTTAGTTGTATCAGAGAACCAGTAGTGTAGGTTTACTTTGAAACTCAACAAAAATTAATACCACAGTTTGATTCTGGTCAAACCAGTTGCCACTAACCCAGCTGTAGGATAGAATTTAAAGGTGACTCTTCCACACCCTAATATCAACAATTTAATTTGGCCTTAACTTCTTTCTTTCTCTCCTTTGATTACTTCCATGTAGTTGTTTGTGTACATGTCTGCCTTCTTTGATCCTCTGAGGGTAGAGGCCATGCCTTATTTATCTCTTCATTATTCAAGGCTTTTACCACAGGGCCAGGCCCGGAGTGGTTACTCAAGAAATGTGCTTTAGAGAAGTAATTTTACATAAGCTAGAAATTCTCATTCATATTTCTGTATTTGAACAACTGGCTATCAGCATTTTGAGTGGGATAAAGAAGAAATATGGATTTTTGGTACATACTATACTTAAATGTAGAATTTAAGAGCTTCCATGCAAATTCAGAATCCTCTGTGGTTTTCCAGTGTTAGCTTCACTTCTATCACTAGCCGCGTCTCAATGCGAGGTGACTCTCATCTTGGCCTGTTCTGGCAGGAAGGAACTCTTCACCTGGTTTGCCTAATCTACATTGGCTTCTAGTTTCAACAAGAATTGTTTACATGCATTTAATTTTAGCTCTTGGGCTGTAACATTTCATTGTTCTTCTTGCTCATCTCCTCCCCTTGCTTTTGGAAATAGGACAGACATATTTAGTTCTTGCTATTCCTGTTCTGTGTACTTTTAGATGGAACTTAGCTTTGCCCTTCAGCTTTCACGCATGGCACTCCAAGATATTTTTCAGTTGTATTTCCTGCATAAGAAAATACAGACTATGTCATTGGAAAGGGAAGTGGGTTTGAGGGGCATTATTTAAATCATTCAAGTCCTGGTTTGAAAGAAAGTCAAAACAAGGTATTTGGATTGATTTATTGTATTTGATTGTTCTTCTATATTCAGTTTACAGAATAATGCATTCAGCTCTTACTCAGTTTCACCTGTTGTTGTTACAGTGAATCTGTAAAGAAAAAAATAGATTTGGGGCTTAGTTTTAAAAAATTTATGGTTATTAGAATTATTTTTATTTATTTATTTTTTACGTATTTAGAGGGAAGTGAATACCGTAAGACAATAATAGTGACTTGTGGCAAAACAATGTTCTCCTAAGAGTAGGCCATGAAAATTGGCAGTATTCAAAGCAGTCTTGGACAAGTGCTTTATAAAATCTCTTGCGCAATTATTTTTTTTTATAGTACTTACATGATTGTGTTTCTTATTGATTTTCTGTAAAAAAGCTTAAAGATGTAAAATAAAGAGTTACCTTTGGGAGATAATACATTTGTGGTTGCCTACTTCTACATCATGGCAGATAAGAAATTATAAATATTTTTAGTACAATTTTCATGTCAACTGTAGTGACGGGAAATGCAATACACTGTAGAAAGTATCAGTTCGCCACCTAGAGGATAGATGTGAAATTTAATATTTCTCTTAACAGTTACTTCAGTAGAATTTATTCACTCATTCACTCATTCATTTGATTATTTACTCATTAACAAATAATTAAGTATCTACTAGGTTTAATTATTGTGCCAGTGCAGATTTAATAATTTATTCAAGCTCAAGGAATCCACAAAGTGTATCTTACTTTAATTGCACAGTTGCCTCTCTTTAAAATCCTTTAGTTTTAAAGGAATGTAACTTAAATAGCTAGACAATTCTAAATACCCATATTTGTATTGCATATTACTTTTAGCTTTTGGGCTATGATAAAACTTCATTGCTTTTTATTCATCCCATCCCCTTACAGTGTAGATATTAGGCCTTCTCTATATAAATTAGAAAATAGAGCTCCAGAGAAATTAAATAACAAGTTCAAATTAAATAACAAGCTATTTCATTATAATGCTAGTGTTTGAACAAAAGCCAATTTAACTCAAGAGAGACATCACCTCACTCAGTTCTAGTTAAATCCAGATCCTTGTAAACAACCAGATTGCAGCCAGGGCTGTCTGTGGGTAGTGCATCAAACTATCAACAAAGCAGGCTGAGAGAAGGCTTAATGAAACCCCAAAACTAGACAGAGTATAAAGGTGGTAGGTTGATCATATGTATAGATTCCTTGTGTCTGGAGGAATGAATTCCTAAATAACCCTGGAAGACGAGAGTAAACAGAAGGCTAGGGACAGTGATGTGTACAAGAGCCTCCTTTGCAGCTGGGTGACTAACATCATCAACAACCACATGTCATGTGATACAGAGAAATACAATTTACAAATTAATGCAACATAAAACTCTCCTGCAGTTTGATTGGATTTTATTGTCATTTCTGTTGGGTAGACAGGGCTAGTATTCTCATGGCAAGTATAAAGATGAGGAAACTGATATACTAAAGAGGTTCCCTAAATTTCAAGGCCACTTTGCTGCCAGAACCATCCTTAGGTTTTCTGATTTTAATCTGGCATTCTTTCTATAATTTCTCACTGTCAGAATCAGTTTTGCTTTCTATAACTTTTCTTATCACATCTGTGGTTGCATACAACTCACCCCGTCCCTTAACTAAATAACTTAATGCCAAGGCAGAAATTCCTATGAAAACAGAAAACACATGTACCAGAGAGATTGATAATATAAGAGATGAAATAGACATAAGGAGAAGACATGTTGCAGAGTGGTGTACATTGATGGAAAAGAGAAAAGTGATATATTGAGAGGAAAGGAAAAGAGAAAAGTAAAGGCAATGAGTCAGTTCTGAGATGGTGAGAACAAATTTTATAAATGTACCTGAACCTTTTCAATATGTGTGATCCTGAAGAGTTGTATATAAGGTGACCAAAAGTCTAACACCCTGTGGAAATTGTCTAGCTGTTGAGACCCTGCTGTGAACCGTTTTTCAAAGTGGAGAAAACTCTGACGACACTCTACTTTGTTTTCAGAGAGGACTTTTTCAAGCTATGTCCAGAAAACTTGAGAATGCCACACAAGTGTAACCCTGAGACAATTTTTGTTTACAGGAATATTTGCTTAAAAAGGAACATGTTTAATTCTACTGCCTGGACGTGTGATAATGTGCAAGGTCACTTTCTATTGTAAATTTGAAAAACTTAACCTTCCTGTATCTCTTGAAGGGTGGAGAACATTTTCTTAGGCTTTGAACTATTTTGGAAGAAATCTGACTGAAAAAAGGCAGCACTGGAGACTGTACTTATTTAATATCTTTCTCTGCACCTAACATAACTTTTTTTTTGATCATTGATAAAAGCTGCAGTATTTAATTTAGAATCTAGGTATAATTATCTGATAGTTTTAAATTATTTTAATAAAGACATTTTCAGACAGTTCACATTAAAAAATTGAACCAATTTGACATAGGTTTCCCTCTAGTTGAAAACTCATAAATTCCAAAGCAACCGTTTTCTTTTTGAAAAAAATATATTAAAATTCACCCAGAAACAATAGAGAGTTGCACTGAACCTTGTGCTTTTATTTATGCACAAGGTTAAAGTTTAAATTTCTCAACATACCATAATCTCAGTGTAACTGGCCAAATTCCATAGTAGATAATAAGATCTAGTTTACCAGGGCAGATTTGGATGGGAAGAGCGAGCAGTCACACTACTTCTGGGAATCTATTAGCCAAGTTTGTTGTGTTTGACATGAGTGCTTGGCCTCACCTTACTTGTTGAGGGGACTAGCCCAGCAGGTTCTTCGGGTGAGATCACTGCTTGGCTGGCTCATTGCTGCACCTGGTAGGTAGAAGAAGCCATGAAATAAATGGCCTGAATTTGGGTTTCAGAAGTTCTCTTTCATATTTCCTCTCCCAAACTCCTTCATCTGACAACTCTCTAAGGACTGAAGCATTAATTTTTACTTTTGAAGTATAATTTATACATTTATATAACCTTCATTTTTTTCATTCAACAAATGTTTACTAAAAATAATATGTCAGGCTCTGGAAGTATAATAGTGAACCAGACATTTTCTGTCTTCAAGGACCTATAAATGAATGGTTGTAATACTCAGTGAAAAATGTTACAATTCACAGAGCTCAGTATTAAAATGTTTATTATTTCTGTCTTTAAAATGCAGAGAGTGTACAACTGTTCTTTGGAAAGATATGACATAGAAATGTACTTACAGATTTCAACATGTAAAATTAATGAATGCATGATGACCAGTTCTTCTGTCTCATTGTGAGTGGAGAGTAAACCCCACCCACTGTAGCATGTCCAGCTCCACCTTGCCCAATGGCCACCACTGCAGTGCTGGGGGCACCACACTCCAGAGGTTTGAGCTACACTGACTCTACGTGTCCTTAGAATGTTGCTGTCTCACAAGTACTCAGATCCAGTATCAAGATAAAAAAAAAAAATAACATTGGTCTTATCACTGTTCAAGAATGCAAGATGTATCACTGAATTTCCCAAAAAGCCATGTTCAACACATGCCTCTAAATTCTCTTTCTGCAACAATCATATAGGAACGACTATGCTTAAAGATCTCCTGATCTGGAACCCTCATACATTGTTGGTGGGATTGCAAATTGGTTCAGCTGCTATGAAAAACAGTAGAGAGGCTTCTCAGAAAACCTAATATGGATATACCTTTTTACCCAGCAATTGCACTTCTGGGTATTTATCCAAGGAACGCCAAAACAATAATTCTTAAAGATCTGTGCACTCCAATATTCATGGCAGCACAATTTACAATAGCCAAGATATGGAAACAACCTAAGTACCCATCAACAGATGATTGGTTAAGGAAATTATGGTTCATATATACAACGGAATATTACTCAGCCATTAAAAAAATGAAATCCTACCATTTACAATAACATGGATAGATCTAGAGATTATTATGAGTGAAATAAGTTGGACAGAGAAAGATAGATACCATATGATTTCACTTATATGTGGAATCTAATGAACAAAAAGAACAATCTAATCAAAAACAGACTCACAAATATAGTGAACAATTTGGTGATGGACAGAGGGGAGGTGGATTGGGGGCTGGAAGAACGGGGTGAAGGGTTAAAGAAGTACAAATTAGTAGTTGATAGTTGGTCATGGGGGTGGGGAGCATGGCAGAGGGAATGCAGTTAGCATTAATATGATGGCTATGTAGAGGGCCAGAGGATGGAGGAAGCAATTGGGGGATCATTCTATGAACTATAGAGATGTCTAACCAATGCACTGTATACTTGAAACTAATTTAAATAAATGAAAATTTTAAAAAACTTCTAATCAATTAAATCCATAATATATGTGATTGGAATGTATTGCCTTGATTATGAAATCTATATATATATATATATTTGCAATATAGTTTTATGACATTCCTATTAATAAGCTGTCATTGTAATACTATTACAATACTGTTTATGCAGGAATTATAGTTTCATCTGTTGCTTTTATTTTTTTTAGCTCGGTTCTTTCCTGAATTGTAAGGGACTATCACATCTATACTTTTTATGTTTATGAAGCTTTAGGTTATTTGTGGGTATAATATCAACATTGATTATCCAACAAAAATTTATTGAATGCTTCTTTGTGTTTGAATTTTTCCAGTGTTGTTGAAGGGTGATTGGCTAAAACTTTCCCCACATGCATTGGTAATTTGAGAGTTTCTTTTTAAATCCATGAATTTTAAATACCGGTAAAGACTGTCTCCTACTTATAGTTTTTCTCTATAGTAAGAAATTTTTGTTCTTGAATAAAATAAGGCATTAATTACAGTTTAAAGCTTTTCAATATTCACAGCAAATACTATATGAATACAGAGGATGTTCTGATTTAATTTGCTCTTCTCATGTACACACACACACACACGCACGCACACACAGTGTTTCAATTATCTTCAAACCTATGTAACATTCAGCTGTTGAAACATTAATATACTGACCTAGATGAGTTTTCCCAGAAGGAATTTATAATCTAGTAGGTGAGAGATTTTCCCCTTTCAAAATGTGATACTACTTCCTCACTTTTTAGATTAAGAAAATAATTGATTATGTTTTGTTTTCTAAACTTCAGTTGTTTATGTACCAACTTCATAACTTTTGCTATATTTTCATACCAGCTGTCCTATTGTGTTTCTGTAAATATACTATTCTTCATAGTTAAATTTATTTAAACCTACTATCTCTAGGTTGATGTGTTAGTGATAGAATTTTTGAATATACTGTAATATAAATATATGACTATACTAAATTAAATATTTTTCTCCTCTGTTCATCCCCAAATCTTATCAAGTGCTCTCACTACTATATATATTACAGTTTGGGAAGATTTACATGTGCTGTTGAGAGTGGGGAATGGCCGTAAAAAGTTAAATGCTTAAATAATAAGAATTATTATAGGAATAGTAAGAAAAGCTATCATTTGTTGAAGACTTTACATGTGTCATTTATTTTATTTAATCTTCACAACTCTCACACAACTGTGAGACAAAAGGCAGGAAAGAAGAAAGAGTGAAAGTGAAACTTTATTTTGCCTATGGTACCTATAAACAACACGTTTAGTAGTCTTCTCTTTAGTTAGCTGAGATTTCACACCTGATTATTATATAAAAATTTGAGTGTGATGGCAGCAGATTAAAAAACCTTTAATCATATATATTTGCTGTTAGTCAAATAAAATGATAATTCTAGAAAAAGGATTATACCCATTATACCCATTCTAGAAATGCCAGATTGAGCCGAAGAAATCAGATTAAAACTCATTTTTTTTAATCTATGATTTTCTGCTTCCTCAGTTGCTAATCTGTGAGGCTATCTTTGTCTTACCAAACCAAGGCCTTTGTTCAAAAGCCTCTGCATTCTCTGATACCTGGCTTATTAAAGGTAAAAATCTTCTAGCTCTCTGCTAAAAAAAAAAATAATGAAATAAAGTTTTTAATAAACATATTATCACAAAATATTAGATTTAGAAGAGACCTAAGGAACACAAACAACTTTTTCAATTTACAGAGAAAAAATATTAAACCTAGCAACAATTAGAAAAAATTCTCCCATGTTTTCATAGCTGATGTGTCCATAATAAAATTTATGATACACAGATGTTTTTCTTTACCTTCCTGAATTTCGCTTTTAACATATTGTGAACTCCAAGTACAAACCATGCAGTCTTTGTTTCTCATCCTGCATTTTTAGCAGAATGCTTCGTACTTAGTTGGTGCTGAATAATCATTTTTTGGCTAAGTAGATGGTATGATACACTTTATAAACCTATTTTTTAATTCTTCTTTGAAATGAACTTTCTAGATACTTAAACCTTAATCCATTATCTGCCTTCCTATAAAAGTACTTACGATGGTGTATTTGACAGATACTTTGGTGAATAATAGAGACTTAGATATCTGGAACAGTATGCTGTACATTGTCCTGTTTATGTATTCTGTGCACAGACAATATATTTCAGAACTGTCAAAACCAGAATGATGAAAAAAATCTAAAGATGTATGGACTATATTGATTATATATTTTCATTGGATATTAAAATGTTAGGAGCTAGAAGAAATAATAAATTTATCTTTAACAGTTATTATGGAACAAATTATTTAGAGTATAAGATGCTTAGAAAAAGATTAAAATATGCTAGTAGTTTCATATAATTAAATTATAAGTTATTCTAATTATCTTTTCCCTAACTTGATTGGAAAATAGGTGGTATATAAATATGTTTAAACTGCAATTTTCATCTTGGCTGAGAGAAGAAGTTCCAAGGGAAATGGCATCTGAATAAGTTTCATTAGGGTCCTCACCTAACCTTCCTACCCTCTCCTGAGAACACTATTTTGTATTTAAGTTAAAAGTGCCCAAATGATCTTCTACTGCATATTTATTTTACAAAATCAATGCTCATGCTAGAAATTTATTTTTTGAAGAAAGAAATGGGAAAATATTATTTATTTATTCTGTGTGGCTTTTTTTTTAATACCAAATATCCTTCTACAAAAGATCTGAGGTAGTTATATAAACACAAATAATACAGTAAGATTAAGAATGAAAAGGAAAAATACATAGATTTTTAAAAAAGGGGAAAAGAAAGCATGAGCAGAACTATAAGGTGAAAATGAATTCTTTGTGTTCTAGCATAGGGTACTTGCTGTTGAGTATTTATTATATATTGGACACAACACTATCTAATCAAAATATCTTATCTAATTTAATGAAATAGTCACTGTTTTGAGTCTGTTTAGGTTTTGTAGGTGTAGAAATTGAGGCTTAGAGAGGTTAATTTATTCAGCTACGTGTTGCTCATTAGTGGTGGAAGTGGGATTTGAACCCTCTTACCAGAGTTACCTTTACCTAGAGTCACCACTGTAACCTCTGTAGCTTGCTTTTTGACACAGGTATTTATAGTAATTCATAGCTCTATCCCAGAAAATGTACAAATGACAACTGCATTAAGTTAATCATTTCTTTTTCCTAACTGTTAATTCTTAAGAAATGGACTAGGTTGGCAGAGCAGTAATACGTTGGTGGTGATTGTGGTTTTGATGGAGGAAGTAGTAAAAATACATAGGCTGTTCCTGCTCTTTGTCACAATGCAGGTCAGAAAGTAGATCACATGAAGTCTACAGTTAGCCATGGAGCTTGTATTTTTCACCAATCTTGGTGTTAACTAAACCATATAGACTCCGCAATATGCTATAAAAGTGAAGATACAACACTTCAAAATTCTACCATGATATAAATTGCTCAAAATTGTGGTCTAAACTGTTAAAAATCCTGATAAATCACCATGCACATTCATTAAACAATATTTTATATATACATACAATGATACAATACTATACTGCAGTAAGACAAATTGGATCTAAAATAAATTCATTGGCTAATTATTAAATGGGCTGCAATTTTGTTTGCACTGGATTTAGAACATAAGAAAAAATTTTGGGACAACCTGAAAAGCTTGGGTCTTTTGAGAAAGCTCTCAGCTTTTTGAACAGCTTCTTTTTTTCCAGATACATTTCCCTATAGCAAATGGAAACCATCAGAATGATTCTCTAGACCTTAAAGCTATCTCAAAGTACTGCAATTTGTCTACTTGACAGTTTATTGAGCTAGACCAGAGCAATAATACAAGAAAAATGTAATGCCTCTCATTATGTCTTAGACACCATCTTAAAAACTTTATGCATATAATTTAAAATTTTATATAGCAACTCTATGAGATATTATCATTTTCATTTTAGAGATTGAGAAACCACAGAGAGATCAGAGAAGTACAATAATTTGCCTTTCCATGGCCACATCAATGGTGGAGGCTGAATTTGAATCCAGGTTAATGCGAAGCCCATGTACTTAACCACTGGACTGTCTATCTGCCTCCTCAAAGAACTACTAAGGTTGTCATGGAGACTTGACTCTGTATATAGTTGCTTCATGAAAGGGAAAAAGCAGGAGGATCTGCTACATAGGTTTAAACTAGGCATCTGTGCTAAAATTGAAAGGAACTACTACGTTCTATTCATTGGGTAGAGGTATATATGTCATATTCAATGTGTTCCTCCACTC
Source organism: Cynopterus sphinx (assembly GCA_030015415.1). Classification (NCBI taxonomy): domain Eukaryota; kingdom Metazoa; phylum Chordata; class Mammalia; order Chiroptera; family Pteropodidae; genus Cynopterus; species Cynopterus sphinx. The sequence goes on along the minus strand of CM057385.1, from coordinate 69,478,228 downwards.
CACACACTGTTCAAGGTAATAAAGGGATCTGGGAAGGGGGATTAGGAAATATATTCTCTTTTGGGGTCATAGCTAAGTCATAGTGTTAGCATCAGCCTCTTCTTCTTTCTATATCTGGTCTCCCTTTTAATGAGAAGAATAAACCTCATTTTGTCTCAGCTGTAGAGATCAATGAAAAGACTTCTGTCTTCTTGCCACCAGATATGTGTTACCTGCACTTAAAGAATTGAAAACACAAATCGAATGAATGTTCTCTTGGGAAGAGTAGTAATGAGATACACTGGAAGAGATTTTTTTCTTTTCTTTTTTTTTTTTTTAACCTTAGAGATCCAGAACCAAATCCTGGGGGTTGACACTTTTTAGTATAGCATAGTCTACTTCACTTCTTTGATCCAATTTATTTTTCTGAAAAATGAGTTTGATCCAAATTACCCGCAGTTATAATAAATATATAATACATGTAATGCAGATAAACTCATGACACTAATAGATAAGTCTTTTCATCTCCTGTCTACCCAAGCTATCCTCTTCTCTCCTTCTCATTTTGTCCCTCTCTTCCATTTTCTTCTCTTTTTCTTATTTATTTCTGTACCCAACAGTTTTTCATAAGCCTTAGAGTTTCATATTTGTATAATGTTACAGCAACTATGTGTCAAGGTGACACTAGATGCTGGTGAACTGGTGAGAGAGCAGCAGTTATTTCTGAGATTTAACTTTGACTTGGGCATTGAGGAGAAATCCAGTCACCACTTTTGAAACTCTATGTTTCCAGGAACAGGGCAGCTGAATTTACTGCTTATGACGGATTAATCAAGCAAAAAGTATGAAATGAGCAGAGCAGTTTATAACATTATTATTTATTACAAATTATAAAATTTATTTTATAATTATTATTTGTTCTTATAGCTCATCTATATTGTACAAAATCCCTTATGATTCACACTGTCTCCATTAAAGAAAATATATCGCAAAACATAGAGTTATATAGAGGTCCTTGTTTCTATTTTTTTGTTTCTATTTTCTCTTTAAGGAGATTTTGAAATCCAACTTTTCTATGGTTGAACACTGGATGAGAAAACATTAAATTGGAAATCCTGAAGATGCTGTAAGTAACTGGGATTTCATGAACATCTAGCTTATCATTGTCATCCTGTAAATGTCTTTCTGTACTAACTCCATTTCTCCAGAAAGTCATATGCCTCTAAAGTTGATGCTGATATGAAATCTGCCAGCTGGGGCAGGCTATGAGAGGGAGGGGTCCTGCCAAAGGCACACATCAACCAGAGCTCCTCATCATATTGGCCCAACCCTTCCGATCCTGCATTTCTCAACAAAAATCTCTCTTTCTCCTCTCTTGCTTAACTCCTGTGGAATAATTTCTATTAAATTGCATGACAGAATCTGTTTATGGGGTTAGTTTGGCAGTTAGAGTTCTTCATTGCATTTTTAGATTTCACAATTTCATAATTTGCATATACCCTTTCCTTGCAGGCATAGTTCATTCTCAGGTCCTTTTAAATTAAATGTTTTTAATTGCCTCTTTTACAGTTTTATTTTTTTTCCTGGATAATTCATAGAATATACTGAGTCAACAATCCATGTTAGAGAAGGAGTAGGACAAATAAATGGATTTTTGAACCACCTTGGGTGATGGAATAAGATATTTGAGAGTACACTGGAAAAGTAGGGAGGTTGGAGGAGAGGTATGTAAGAATGTTCTGTTACTCTTACTTCAACTCTAAACTCCTTTGTCATTTTGGTGGCCATTTTGACAATGAGAAATATTGATGAGAAACCTTGTGTTATTTGAAAATGGGAATCATAACAGTGATTACCTCATAGAGATTCAAATAAAGATTCAAATAAAATAATTTGTGTAAAAGGTATAGCACTATGCTATTAATTCTGTAAGGCTTCAACAAATATCAGCTATTCAGCTGATATTACTCTTACTTCCAAAATGCTATTGTTCAAATCTTTCTCTGTTGGTGTTTCTAAATAATTTCTAATAACTAGGCTAACATGCTCTGTGGTTCTTCTAGGATTTAAGTATCATGATGAAGCATATTAGAAACATTTCCTGAGTCAGTACTGCTTTTCAGGATAAAACTGGAATAGCTATTTGGAATGATTCTAATTCCAAAGAAATCATCTGAGGAAACAATAATATTTTAGACATTAATCCTAATTAAATAAAATTCCTGAACAGCTCATAGCCACATCTGAAAAAAATAATTTTAGTTTAAATGGAATGGCCAGAGAATATAGGCAAAACTCTATACTGTTCTGTCTTAACACAAACCTCTGTGGCATTTACCCAAGAAACGCAGCGCTTCAGAGTTTAAGAGTTATAGGTCCTTTGCTCATAAAGCTTCTTTGTCTTTTCCTTTTAGAGCTCTACCTTCACACCACTTCCTATATGTCACCCTCCAGTAACCTTTTGCTTTTACATGAGCGAGCAACAGGGACTGGCCTTTAGACCAGCCAGAGTACACAGGCCAACTTTTAATAGCAAAGCAAAGCACTAAAGCCTCAAATAGATGCAAAAGAGGAACATGGGTTTCCTTCATAGAGTTGAAATGGATCTAATTAAGACCAAGTGCCTTGAAGTCAGACAGACCTGAATTTGAATATCAGTTCAAACAGTAAAATTTGTTCATAAACTTAAGCACAATGTATAATGTTATTAAATAATATGACTTCATGGGATTATAATAAAAAGAAAGTGAAATAATATTTGTAGAGAGCTTCATAGATTGGCCAGCATATAGCAAACATTTAATAATTAGTAGCTATTACTTTTCCTCAAAATATTTATCTCTGGCCTCCCAGCAAACATCGGTCTTATGTAGATTCCATCACAAAAATTTGGAAAAGAAAAAAGTGGCCTAAACATTTAGACAACTGTCTTTTCCCTTAGAACCAAGATAGGTACTTTTGTTCTAAAATATCTAGATTATTCATATCACTTAACTTACTCAGGTACTTGCCAAATCTACACCTCACTTTTATGTGATCGGAAAACATTTAAAAAGTTGTACACACACACACACATGTAAGTATGTGTATCTGAATATACTTCTATGACATGTAGCTCATCTGTTCTCTCTTATGCCTATACCCCTGTGAGATGGTTTTTATATTATCCTTTCTTTGTGATGGAAGGAAAACAGAATCTGAAGCAATTGGGCCAGGTCAAAGTCCTTGTAGCCCATTAGGGATAGAGCTGGGATGTCTTAACCCTTTTCCAGTTTTTGTTGCTTTCTACTGTTCATGGAAGTGAAGTACATTAGATCTTGGCTGCCAAGGAATCCAAGCTGAGAGGTAACTAAAGGAAACAGCATGGATGAAATCCAATTAAAAGTTAAAATCCCATTGGGCAATTTCTCCTTAATTGACAATTGCTGTCATTGCCCTGTCTAGCCACTTTACAAATAGCAGGCCTGTTAGCAAGAGCTCATGGAGATCAGTGAATGCTTCCTAAGGGAGCAGTGATTACTTTGGCTGGATTCTGCTGTGGCTGTTTTCTGGCAATGAAGAGACGATAGTTGGACAATTGGAGACAGTGGTAACCATTTTCTAATAACCACCTCAGCCTTTTGGCACCTAATTCTCTGGCATTGTCTCGGGAAGCTCTTTATGCTACTTCATGCTACTTATAATTTTGTTGAGAAATCTGACACTATCCACCAAACTGCCTACCTTAGTGAGATCCGGTGTGTGCCCTGAGAAGTGCTATAAGAGGGTTCTGATCATCTCTGACAAGTAAACAGAGGAGAGGTTTTTAAAGATGGTCTCAGTTTGCATAGCTTTTTCATCCGTGGTTCCATGGTGTTTGAAATCAGGTTGTAGTCCTGAGTTAATGACTCAGGAAACATGTTGATGCTTGTATTGCCTCCTTGGTTTTTTTTGAACCTCACATGGACTGGCTTCATCCTGTCCCGAAGTCCATAGCACTATATCTTCCTTTCCACTTCCTGTGCAGGCCTTCCTCTGGTTTGTGGGCTGTGCTATTTGTCTTGTTCCTTCAAGGCATACTTTGAGTTGCTGGTCTAACAGAGTTTAATATGAGTGACTTCTGCTACCTGCTAGTCATCCAATCCCAGGCTCAGGTGTTATTTCCCTATTTTTTAAACCTCAAATGCTCTTTTTCCTTCTTTTCAAATTTGTTTATGCTTTTCTCTTTCAACTCACCCTCCACGTTTCATAGTGATTAAGCAGGAGTCAGGCCTCTTTTCCAAACCTTGATTCTGTAATACCTTTATTTCTAAAGAGTTGTGTTAACAAGACTAACATAAATATATTAAACTTGGTATGTGTTTGATGACTTCATAAACTCCAGATTCCTTACTTGTTATTTGTAAAAGAGTTTGCTTAAACTCTCTGCTAATCTACCTGAATTTCCTTCTAAAGTCAGTTACATGTAATACCTCTAAAAACTCATTTTCTGTACTTTCAGTTTGGCCACCTTTTTTTGGGACTCTGCAAGGTTAATTAATCACAGAGATTAGGTCTTCATGTGGGAAGTATGACAGCTCTAACATAGGTAAATACTGCTTAAGAAGAACCTACATTCCAAGAAAGGCTGGAGATTTTTTGGAGACCCATAATGTTCTCCATGTACCTCAGTTACCACAGTGAACATTCTCCCTCTGGTTTATATTATATTCACAGAGAATCATCCAGGCAGTTTGTTTTAGCCTATGCATACCATATATGTTTTGGATCTGGGTAGATAAACTAGCCTTATAGATTTAAAGGAGATTACATCAACTCTTTCCCCAGGAGGGAAGTTTTTGAGTTAGTCAAGAATCTGTGAAACTTAGCTCTTAACATTTCACTAGCTGCAGTTTATAATAAAATCTACTTTAGCCTAGGGTTAAGTGACAGCTATCGTCTTCACAGCATGATGAGGGACACTGGTGGCCCCTTATTCTTATTTCTGACTTCCCTGCAAACTTAAATATTATGACCTTAATAGAAGGGCTTATTGCTTCTTTCACGAAATAAAAAAAATTACAAATTTTAATGTTTTTCTCTAATTAAAAATAAAATTACAGGATTGAATTACTCTTCCAGCACCCTTAAAGTTGTCCAAGTTGACTTGGGGGCTATCTGAAGGCATGGACTGCTTCCGACTCAGTCACTCTTTTATTCACAGAGCGTTACATATTGCCTGGGTCATATGGAAAACACTCAGTGAATGAAATGAATGAACAAATGGAAAGATAGAGCCAGAGTCACATCTTAGTGCCCTAATTATATCTTTTCAGGGTAATGTAATATTTAAAAAGGGACAGTGATAACACATTTCTAAAAGGACATGAATGGCATATGTAACACTTCTCAAGAAGAAAGGATTTAGCTCCTATCACTTAATCAAGGTTTTTAATTACAGAAGCATTTAAAATTCACTGTGACTGAATATGGATGAATCTTTAAAACAGTTTGAAGGCCAAGGCTGCCCTTGTGAACATCAATACTCCCACAGAGCACTTTCCATGAAGAAAAGTGCGAGCTTGCTGTCTTTTCATCAACACTAGAATTTGGCTGACTGCCTGGTTTATCCCAGGACATTAGTCAGCCCACAAGTCCCACATTTGTTTATTCAGTCCAGAGCAAGTGAATACTGCCATTCTCCCATCTCCTTTGTTGGCAAATGCTTTGTTAACCTGAATTGAGTTCTGCAACGCAAAATGAAGTGACTAATCTTTTGGGGGGTTACCCCCTCCCAGGTTCTTGTATGAGCAACTAAGTATATAGGCCACAAAGCCCCACACTATCGTTTTTCCCCATGCTGCTCTTTTATTCTGTTGGTTCCACATTGTACTTAGGGAAACCAATACCTTCCAGAGTGTGGTTGAACTGGCGCCACCATTAATAAAAGGAGGTTACTAGGCTTTTTAGTATTGTGAGAAAATGCTGGTGACGAGGGCAAGTTAAGTTGATTATTTATACTTAGGTAGTCCATTATGGGCATTTGTAATAGTTGTCACCTTGCACTCTCAAAAAGTTTTCTAACTCTGAGCACATGGGTCTAAAAGTACAAGAAGTAGGAATCAACGCAAAATATTTTGGATGATCATGCAGTTAATATGTGGTAGATTTGGAATATGAAACTAATATATATATGTGTGTGTGTGTGTGTGTGTATATATATATATATATATATATATATATATATATATATATATATATAACCTTATTCACTGGGCTATTTGTCTATCTACAAATACCTGTAAAATCTTAGACATTTTAGCAAAAGTCTGAGGACCTAATTTTCCGAATTGACATTGACCATGAAAGAGTGATTTGTTTCAGAAGATAATTGTGATGCAACATAGTGCAAAACAGAAGCAAGGATAAAGAAAATAACAAAGGTTAACATTTTTGCCATAAGCCCCAGCCATTTTTTCCAGCATGTTGCACATAGCAGCTTGGCAAATAGTTCTTTTTGATTATTAGGCCTTTAAAATTCTATTTGCTTCATAAAGATATTTTTTAAAATTAACTTTTAAATTTAAGTATAGTTAGTATACAATCCAATATTGGTTATATTATTTTCCGGTATACAATACCGTATTTCAATGTTATTATCTCTTATAATGTGATCACCCCACAATCATCTGTTTTGACTCTGACTGTGTTTACTATTGATAACCTGTTTTTCTCTCTCATTTTCTGTTAACTTTTAGTAAGAGTTACCTTCCATATAACTTCTTTCTATCACACTCCTCCTCCCCCAAGTAGGAGAATGCAAGTACATGGTAAGAACATTTGCAGTAAGAATATTGAAGAACTACTGCTGGACTTCTAACTCAAAGTTTGGATTGGTACAGTCTTTTTAGCTGTTCAGTGTGATTTTCAGGGATCACAAAGATTGTTGTTTTCATACCCAAGATCTGGGGGAAAGATGAATCTAAATGGTTTTTAAGACAGCTATTAGCTCAGGATATATATATATATATATATATATATATATATATATATATATATACATGCACACACAAATACACACATACATACATATATACATAAATACATATACATATATATATATATATTTATAAATATTTATATTTAGGAAAATGTATAAATAATTCCTGGGCTTGGGTACAGATGATGCACGTGCTGACAAACAGAAATCTAAAGTGTTAAAAGAGGTTGTCTGGTTTAGCTCCATGCCACCCTGAGCAAGCCTAATCCCATCTGATCTCGGAAGCTAAGCAGGGTTGAGCCTGATTAACACTTTGATGGGAGACCACCTAAGAAGACCAGTTGCTATAGGCATAAAAAATAAAAAATAAGGGATTGTAAACTGACAAGTTTCTTGCAATCTGTGAGGTCAACCAAGGGTTGCCTCATCTAAAAAAAAAATAAATATAGAAGAGAGATTTCCATTGTGGATAACTTTCTAGGTTTGATCTATATTTTTGGATATGACTTAGGTGAAAATCTTTCCTGAGTACCTAGTGCATGCCAAACACTCTGCTACATTAAGACAGCTTGGGGGCCTATATGGAGCCTATGCTACAGTCCAGATGGGATACAGGAAGGATGAAGAGAGAGTATATATTATTATAGCACACAGAAAGCAGAATAAAATGTAGTAAACAATGGGCTTTGATATTATAGTAGAAGAAAGTATAGTTTATTAGTGGGGTCAGGAAATGCATTACTACTAAGGTGAAGGAATTGCTGGTCATGAAAGATGGACGGGATTTTGACAGGTGAGGAGGCATTACAATGAGAGAGAATAGTAAGAGCAAAAGCACAATGGTCCATTAAGGGTAGAGGAAGGGAAATAAAGGATGGCTGTGTTCATATTGTGAATACTCATCTGCATGTACACAGTTGCCTGTGCTGTCCTTGAACCACTGTTTACTCTAGAGCACCACACCCTCCTGCCTCTTTGCCAATTTTACTGTCCTCTGGTTCTCAGTCACCTTTCTTGGCTGCTCTTCCTCGGTCTGAGCTCTACACGTTGAAGGACTCCTGCATCAGTTTATTTATTTATTTTTTAGCTCTCTTCTCCTAAGTTCCTATAATTTAAATATTAAATATTTAACATCTACATGCCAGTGACCTCCAAATCAGTAACTTTCTCCATGCCACATGCCCTGACTTCTAGGCAATACATCAAATCATCTACCTAACATCTTTACATTTGCTTTCTAAATTTCTAGGCCCAAATCAGAACTCTTGATTCTTTGCTTCTCCCCTCTGCTAGAAATTCTGCTCTTCCACCAGTCTTCTCCATCTTAGTTAATGGGCCTGCCATCCTACCTGTTGCTTAGACCACTCAAACTAGGAGCTGTTCGAAATAAAGCCTTTTCTCTCACCCTTAACATATTATAACAAATCTTTTGCGTTTACTGTTATGCCACCCCAAACAGGTGACTATTATTTCAGTTATGAGCCTTATGGTAGTAAGATTTGCCTCCAAATGTACATGAATTGCGTTGATAAAAATAAATACTAAATTTAAAAACAATTAATTTTACAGAGATTGTCTCTTGATTCCTTACCAGAAATTTACTCATAAGCCATATAGTCTTCAGTTTGTATGTGTGTTGGAATTTATTTCTCTCATCTTTCAAAAGAGCTTCCACATTCTCTTGCCTTTCAGACCCAGCTGCCATGGATTAGATACACAAAAATTTGTCCCTGTGTGTCTGTTAAAGTGAAAATAATAATAATGGTGAAAATGATAGTATTACTGCTACTTCTTCTAACTAGCACCTATTAAGCTCTCCATTCACTGCAATAAACACTGTACATTCACTGATGGTTCAGACCTCACAATCACAATATGAGATAGATACTATTATTGTCCTCATTTTATACCTGCCCAAGGTCACACAGCTGGGAAGTGGCAGAGAACCAGGACATAAACCTATTTCTGTTAGTCTCCAAAGCCCATGCTTTTAACCAAAAGTAATTTAAAAGTCACTGAACAGAGGTAAATATAGCTTATGGTGCAAAGGACGTTTTGGCTGGCTATACTGAGGAAGACATTAAGGCAAACCTCTAGAAAGATGATATAGTATTAAAAAATAGATCCTATTTACAACACTTTTTCCTAGGCCTTATAGTCTATCTTTATGGAAATTTCAAAGTAATTTCATTTTGGGATATGCTGAAGAATTGCCATTCTTTTTTTTTTTTTTCTCAGTTCTTCCAGCTGACACCTTTACTGACATCAGAAGTGCAAAGAGAGAAATGAGGAAGAAACATGAACTTAACAAGAGAATAAATTAAATCACTAGAAAAAATTTTCAAGAGAAGAACACTACTTTGCAGTCATTTCAAGGTTTCTTCTTTCTGTACCAAATAAGCCTAAATGAAAACAGAAAACATTGAATTAGTCGGGATAAACCAGGTTATGCTATAGTAACAAACAACCTCAAAATCTCAGTGGCAAAAAGCAAAGGATTATTCTCACTCATGACACATGACCCTCAATAGTCACAGTTAAAGATGTATTATCCTTCTATTCAGCTTCTGTTTGTACCCCTGTTTCATCATTCTGGGCATAAAGGCTATTGTTGGCTTCATGTAGAAACTGCCTCAGGAAGGTCCCTGGACACAGAGGTTTTTGGAATTATCATTGATTTTGTTTGAGACTTTGGAAGCAAATGGGATTGTGAGTCGGCTCTGCCACCTGCTTGTGTGCCATTGTGTAATGTCTTAACCTCTCTCAGTTTTAGCTTCCTTATTTGAACAGAGTTGTTATTCATTATTTGAACAGAGAAAATTGATTGGATTTGAGAGATGGCTAGAGATAATATTAGTAGAAATTGTTGACGAATTGGGTGAGGCAGAGGGAGGAGGCAAGGATGACTACTAGGTTTCTATCTCAAGCAATTGGGTGGTAATTCTTTTATTGAGGAGGAAGTAAGAGAATCGTGTGTGTGGTGGGGAGAGAGATCAATTTTGGACATGAGGTTTTGAAATGCTTGCTATACATATAAGTGGAAATGTTGGGTTGGAATTTTAATGGTGCACAAGTGAGTGGTTTGGACTGATAATAGAGATTTAAAAGATGATAAAGCTATAGGAGTAGATGCAAATGAGGAAGAAAGAAAGCCTAGGGTAGGCCCTGAGAACTTTTCTATTTAATGCTCTCCTAACGATTGTAAAGGATTTTTCAAAAAAAATTTGCTTTTAAGACACAACACTATTCTTTTCCACTTACTATTCTGGACACCATTTTTTTTTTCCTGTGAGGAATAAAATTATGTTGTCTACTTAGAGTGATGGTGGAGAGGCAGGTTTTGGTAGGTTTCCTCAATAGAGATGTGTAAGTTTATAAATAATTACTAAGGAGAATAGGAAGGAATGTTGACAAGTGAAAGGATTGAGGAGATATATTGAAGTCCTAAGGTAAGAGACCATATTTTTTATGACAAAAATCTTAATGGTTATAACATTTTACTTAGGAGTGCTCAGCCATCTAAGCACCAAGATGACATTGATCCTGTGCTGGGAGTTTGCCAGGTGAGTGCAATATAGGAAGATACATGTATGGATATTAAGATGCTTTGGTGAGCAGTTCAGATTGCAACTACTTTCAGTGCTTTTAGGGGAAGGTTGATGGACTCTGAGGAAATGAAGACCTAGGAGCCAGGAGACTTCATGCGTTTAGAGAGCAGGTGTGTGTGAGTAAGAGTCCTCAGAGCACTAAAGGGAAGGCAGCTGGGTCAGAAAATGTGATATTTGCCGTTAAGATTTTGGGTGTGGAACCATTCTTAGTGGTGATGGGGTTTGGGATGTATTTCTGGTAGTCTATGTTGAGTGGAGGTTGGATTTGTTATTGTATATTTGAGGTCAAGAAATAGTAGATTGAAGGTGTTGGGTAGATATCCCACAGAGACACTAAAGTTTTCTACAATGATGGTGGAAGTCGAGGTTAGAGGGGGAAGATTATTATGTCTTGAGAATGTGTCTGAGAGGTCAGTAGATGATAGAAACATAGAAGTGTACATGGTGGTATAGGGTGGAGGTGTGGTTGTTCTAAAGTGACATTAAGGAGCCAGTAAGTTGTCACCTGTAGTTCTATGGTGAGTGAAATACAGAACATAATGTTGTGCTGTTTTTCTTTTACATAAGGATGAGGATTCCAGAAAGCATAGTGGTACAGGGAGAGAATCCAAAGAGAGGAAGTATAGAGCACTAAGGGATAAAGGACACAGGAGGTAAATTGACTTTCTTTTGGCGTACGACGAATATAGGATTGGAAGCCTCAGTTGGAATTAATTGACCACAATCATTTGGTGACAAAAATGTCTAAGGGTCTGAGGTGGGATCTAGCCAAGTCATGTGTGGGCTGGCTCACTGTGTGGACACTGAAGTCATGAAGGATCTGACCATGGCCTGCCTCCTGTGTGGAGGGTGAGGAATCAGGCTTCTTCTCCCTGAGGGTGGTCTCAGGATGTGTTGAGTGGCCACATGCAGGACAGTTTCATTTAAAATCTCATTTCTCACCTCGTGGTAAACCTGAAAAGTAGCAGAACAATAATGATTATAAAATATCTACCTTTTCTCCATCCCTGGAATAGTGAAGATTCAATGTAATCACTTGATGTGGACTGGCATCTTTCCCTGGAGTTTAAGTATTTTCCTCAGCAGCTCCTCATGGTCAGAAGCTCCATCTCTGTGTCTTTCTGTTCCAAAGCCCAGACTCCAATATAGGCCACCCACCAAATTCCTTGCTCCAGTCTTAAATATGCCTCCAGCTTCTGGCTCATTTGCAGAACTGAGATGATTGGCATGCCCTAAGAAAAGTTGCTAATCTAATCTAGTTTTCTAGATACCCCTTGATGATTTGACAGGACAGTGTCCACAGAAAAGTGGTATTAGACTCTGAAAACCGTAGTTTTACAGTGTCCAAAGTCTTATAGACGTTCACAAGGAGAGGCAGATATGATTCTAACTAAGAAAAAAGCATTCCTCTATTAATGCACCTACCTCCCTTTGAAGTTGAATTGAGATTGTACTAGAATTTTTGGATACTAAATTTTCTTGGAAGGGGAAGGGGAGAACTACCATGATGAAATAGATATTTTTAGGGTAATTCCCAAGTAGGTTTATTAGTTCTGTTGCATCATCACTTTTTTACTGACAGTGATTTTTTTTCTTTTTATGGCCTAGAATATGGAAACTGTTCTGGAGAAACACACATCTTGAAGTAAGGGGATGCACCTATCTCAACTGTTTGATGAAGCACAACACACTTGATCAACTATTAAGAGTGCACACATTATTTTTAGTAAGATGTGATTCAGTCTTGGGAGAAAAACTGTGCCATATGTTCCCTGTACTCAGTTTACAATATTCAGTGATGTATTCTTCTATTCAGCATCTGTTTGTACCCCTATCTCTTTGTTTTGGGTATAGGAACCATTTTTTGTCTTCATGTAGAAACTGCCTCAGGAACACCCCTTGGAACCAGTTCTTGGAACTATCATTGATTTTGTTTGAGGCTTTAAATGATTTCCTGGAAGCTAATTATCCCCAGTGGTTTCTTTCTCTGATAGCTCATATTGAATTCTTTCCAACTCTCTGATTTTATTCATTTGAATCACTCCCAACTTCCTTTACATCTCAAGAATTAGTGCCATCTGGGTGATGAAGAGTTGACATTTACTAGGTAAACATTAGTTTGTTTAAAATTCTTGTTCAACAAGGACTTACATTTTCTGCCTTGGTAATGTTACTTTCTGGCCTCTTCAGAATTTCCAAAACCTTATGTGTATCCTTTATCATGGCATTCAAAAATTCATGGGGTGTCCTCATCAAAGCATGGGAATTTGGGAGGAAAGGTATTTTGTTACAGTCTTTCCTTTCCACAATCAGTTTCTGGAAAAAAAATACCTGGTTGCCAAGAATAAGCACATTTTGATCCTTCTTCTTTTCTTTTTGTAGGCCAGTGAAAGTTTAATACATGAGTATTCTTTGTGGAATTGCACAGGCGTATTCAGATGGAGAAGAAAGAAAACAGATCTATAATGTGTCTATGAGAAAGGAAGACACATTTAGGAGACTGGACTTAGTCATTGTTATCTTCAGTCCTTAGTGGTGCTGCCAAGGCAGTGTGGTCAGAATGAGGGTGGATGTCACATAAATAAAGCTATGGGGAACATGAGCTGAGTTGAGTCATGTAAACTACCATCTCAACTTCCTCACCTAATACAGCACCAAAATGTGTTGTAGTGATTACAGAGTGCTGACATAAAAGGAAAATTAAAGGGATGAACACACACACACACCAGCGGCTATGTGTCTAGAAAGGATATGGATAGCTGAGATATGAAGGTAGAATAAGGCTTCTCTTTTGAAGTACATAACCTACAGTGGTTAGCGCTGTGCTGGCCACATAGAAGGGGTTCTATAATGTTTGCTGATTGAATTATTTTTTAAAAGAATACGGTGAGGTACAAAGGAAAGAGCCTAAAATATCTTTATACATCTTAAGAAGAAGTAGGCTTTTATATTCCATATTTTGCTACAAAACATAAGTCCAAAAACAAACTGAGGTGCAGGTGAGGAAGGTAAAAAGTCAACAAAATTGGAAAGTGTTCAAAGTCTGTCTTTTCTACTCAGATTGTCTTTCTCTCATTTCCCTCTTCCTATTTCAGGAAACTGAATATCCTTCTGTTTCATCAACCTCTTGTTTTCTGACTCAAACAAGATAATGACTATTATTTGTTGAGCAGGAACCATGACTTGATTTTTACAGCTCCTAAGCATATCACAGTCCAGTGACAGGCACATAAGAGAGACTTACTATATACTTGAATGTTAGTTGTGTCTTTACTTCATCTTTCTTTTCCAGATGTCCTTTTTTTCTTCACTTTCTGTACAAACATAAGGAAAACTTTCTCTTCATTCTCTTCCAATTTAATCAGCTACTCTACACTCCTATTTTCTTGTCAAGAGCTGTGAATGAAATATAAGGGTCCTGGCCAATCAGAGAAAATAGACATTGAATAAATAACTATAGATGTGATAAATGTTAGGGCAGGAAAAGTTTAGGATGCAAGACAATAATAAAATCTAGAAGATCATAGGAGGTATTCCTGGAGAACTGTGAGGTGAAGGAAAATAAAATTTGACTACATGAAGTCAGGGGATCAGACAGGCAGTGGGAGAAGTGTATTTCAGACAGATTGAATAGTATGCACCAAGCCTGGATTTGAGAGACAGCATGGTTTATTTAAGGGACCTGAAAGGTGGGGTTTCCCTAGCAGGAGAGTGCGAGTATAACTCTTAAGAGGACTCTATTGGACTCCTTTCTAGTGGCATGTGTGGTCTCTGCAATGACAATATCAGCATTGCAATACTGAATTCTCTTGATAAGCATAGATACATGCTCTCTGAATTTGTTCACTTGTTTTTTCTGAGTCATGGACAGTAAGCCAACAAATGAAATGTCAGCAAGCTTCAATAGTATTTCCCACTAAGTTCCTTATTCTAATTTCTTGAGTTCCTTAAGTTCTACAACTGGCAGCAAAACTAGTGGTCAACTTATTAATTGAGCTTCAATGAATATCAGCCAAACCCAAATCAGTGGTACATCCTATTAGGCTTTGCTTTTCCTGTGCTGCAGTGAAGCATGGAAGTCACTGCAGGGACTCTTGTGTTGGTCTTCCTTTCTCATAGCTACAGATTCCATAAGAAGTTGAGTTACATATTCCTGTAAAAGAAGACAAGGGCGATGGCCTGACTTTTCTCATTGCAGGTTATCCTTCTTTTCCTTTTCTAGGCTTTTCAGATGTTTCTTTACAATTTCATTCTTCTTGTATCAAAATAATCAAGTGGGATAGAGGTGGGGTACACAGAGTGATAACCTATACCCTACCTCCTGTCTTGTAGGTCCCTAAGCAAGGTCTTTCACCCTACACTCCTCTGGCATTATGATCTCTGGCTAGCCCATGGGTAATGGAGGGCAAGCGAGAATATTGTTAAATAACTATTTCCTAAAGCACACACCTTTTTTTTTCCCAAATTAATCATGATAGCCGAGAAATATTGCTAGGCAACACAAATCCTACACTCAATAAACTTCATCAAAAGTGCTCTAGGATTCTCATCAAAGAGAGTAGAACATTGAGATATGTATGATTGTACAGGTATTGGTGAGCACATTCTCTAATGCCCAAATGCCTCAGATTTAGTGGTGACAGAATCCCATTCATTTCATGAAAACAAAGTTTGTCCTGAAAATGGTTAGAAAGTAAATAAAGCTACTTTATGAACATATAAGACTGTAAAATCATTTGTTATTGTCAAGGGGTTGGAGTGGGTATGGGATGAACATACATGATTTTAAATTGTGTTTTTGGTGACAGAATAGGAGTCAGCAATGTTCTGGAGGAACTAGAGTTCATTGATTCATTAACTGATACATCAAAATTTATTGACCTATTCTATGTTCAGACACTATATTTGGTCCTGAGGACACTAAGATGAATAAGGTATGGTTCCTGTCCTCCAAATGACAATAGTCCTTGGAGAAGACATGTAAACTAATGAATATTATACAATATATGTATTCCAATCAAGGTAGGTAGGAAGGTCTAAGTCAATTGAATGGTCAATTTCACTTGAGGCTGTAGTCAGGAAGACTTTCCAAGAAGAGTGATGTTTGGCTAATGAGAAAGCATTTTCCAGAGATAAAAAGAAGAATAAAGGCATCCTAGACAAAAGGGAGAGTGTATAGGAAGGCAAAGTGACATGACATGTGACAATAGAGTACATGGAAAAAACTTCAATCAGGCAGCACTTGAATGTGGGTCACATGGTAGAGGTGCTACTTCCTAGTCATGGCCAAGGCCATAGAAGTGTAACATACGCCTGCCTCTGGGGCCCAAGAGGTACTAACTTTCTGCAAAACAGTTTATATGCTTACTTATAACCTAAGATAGACATTAATAGGAACTCACAGAACCAGAAAGCAATGTATATGTACATTTGCCCAGTTTAGTTGTTAATTTTGCCTGACTGAAAGGATGTGAATTTGGGAGGATATAAACCTGGAGTAGCTGGCAGCCATCTTGTGGCACATGGAGCCTGAAAGCAGAGTCAGTGCAGAGAGACATAGTGGACAGATGGAGGAAGATTAGCTTTCTAGGACGTGATTCAAACTTTGGATAAGCCACACCTGAAACATGTTTATTTCTAGGCTCTTTAGTTAGGCGAGGTAACTCAAGTTGAGTTGCTTGTTTAAGTCAGTTTATTTCTTTTTTTTTTTTATTTTGTTAATTGCAACTTAACAGATACATCTAACCTCTTCATTTTACAGTTCAGGACACTAATAATCCAGTATAGCAAAGTGACTTGCTATCAAACAGCTGGTTAAAAACTAGACCCGGGGGGAGGAAGATGGAGTAAAAGAGGTCAAATATGTGGTGACAAAAAGAAATCTAACTATGGGAGGTGAACACACAATATCTATCTATATATCTATATCTATATCTATATCTATATCTATATCTATATCTATATCTATATCTATATCTATCTATATCTATATATCTATATCATCTATCTATATCTATATCTATATCTATATCATCTATATCTATATCTATATCTATATCTATATCTATCTATATCTATATATCTATATCATCTATCTATATCTATATCTATATCTATATCATCTATATCTATATCTATATCTATATCTATATCTATCTATATCTATATCTATATCATCTATATCTATATCTATCTGTCTATCTATCTATCTATCTATCTATCTATCTATATATGTATGTATACACACACACACACACACACACACACGCACACATGCCTTACTGTTAAAATGTATAGCTGAAACACTAGATCTTGTTAACCAATGTCACGATAAATAATAAATAAATAAATAAAATGAATAAAAGAATAAAAAAGTCTATTGGAACATAAAAATAAATAAATAAAAATAAAAACTAGACCCAGGTCTTTTGACTCAGGCTTAGGAACATCCAGCATTTTTAAAGCATCTGTGTGTAAGCATTTGTGTACTTTAAAATCTGTTTCACAATAGCCACATATTTGAGAGTATGATTAAGTTTAGTTTAAAAATCATATTTCTGAGTGACAATGTTGTAGAAAGAACATTCAACTTAGAGTCTGGCATTTTAAATTCATGGTTTACTTTTGCCACCTATTATCTTTGTGACCTTGGTCATATCACTCTGGGCCTCAGTTATTCATAGGATGTAATTATCTGTAAATCCCCTTCCATTTCTGAGATTCTAAGCATAAGTACATTCCATTTTTAATTATTCATTGTGGATCTCACATATTTCTACATACCCCAGGAAAATATTCTTTTTGAATTATTTTGATATTATTGGGTTCAACTCCACAAATATTTACTGAACGTGCATTATAGACTAGGTATTACAAAAGCAAATAGTTATTTCTCGTTGATATTTCTTACTTACTATTGTATTCTCAGATGCAATTTGATATTGCTTGTAGCCTCAGTCTTAAACAATGCCTTCTTATCCAGAGAATGAATAATCCCAAATAAGAGCAGGATCAGAGAGAGGACTAGACTGTCACTGTGTATCAGTCAGGGAGGTGATGCCATTTCTCCAGCAGTCAGAGGGAAGGATGGAATAGAGTCCCAAGAAGTGCACACAGATCAGGAACCAAATGTGTGTGAAAGATATATTCCTGCCCACACAGAACTGGTTTGGGATCATAAATCTTTAGAAGAAAACATGATTGTGAAAGTTCATGTTAATATGGTATGATTAAAACTAAATATTAATATTATTACAGACCATTCCTTTTTTGCATAGTACAAATTGTTTCACACCCATGTTGGACCCTGACACTAATTAAAATGTTATTTTCTCCATTTATTAATTTCTGTGAGGCTAATATTATCTTCTACTTTATAAAGGGACATAGGAAAGCACTATTTGTCAGATGTTTCAGGCAAAAGAGTAAGAACAGGTATACTGTTGAAAATAAATAGCTATTGCCATTATTTTATTTCTACCAATAGCATAATCCCTTTCCTCCTCAGAAGTATTAACTTTTAGAACTATTTTCACTATTCAAAAAGATTATCTAGAACATGTGTCAAATTATTACTATCTCTGCAAAGTATTTTAAGAACATCTGTGCATTTAGGCTGGTAAAATATGCAAAAATCCCCTAGCATTTTTACATCAAGTCACATGTATTTAATGTATACCACCTCAAAGGGGAACATTACCACCCCAGCGTTATGAAGTGAGGAGAGAACTGAGAGATTTCTAAGAATATATGGGTGTAATTTTTTTCTGTTAACTGAGAATGATTGATAGTTCGTGGAAATCTGCCTCTAAAATAACCTATTTGCAGCACCCTTAGTTTTATTTGATAGAAAGGAAACTGCTTGCTGCTTACTCATATAGTTCCCAGAAACTATCTTTACCATCATAAATGCATAAATTGCTGTGACTATATTATGCAAAATCTATGTTTACTTAATTTTTTTTTTAAACTAGTGTTCTTTTGACTGTTCTTACTATTTCTATATGAGAGTTGGTTGAAATAAGAGCATATATATAAAGGTTACATGTAGTCTAGATCTAAAGTCACCTAGGGGATTTTAATAAAATTTGAGGTCTTAGAAATTAAATTTCATATTTCCAAAAAGAGGAGTCTTGTTTTATTTCATATGGAAGGACAAAGAACAGCTATGTTGCATTAGTAAAAATACTTTCCAAATAAAGAGGACTTGAAAAAGCCAAGTTGAATTTATTTTATCTAAATAACTTGTTTTAGGATAAATCATAAAATATCATTAAATAATCTTTGATGAAGTCTTTCAAGGAGCACTTGAGAGACTCATCTGGTCACTTTAGGATACATGGCACACTATAAGTAAACTTTAGACTTCATATATATTTGTTTACTTTTGCCTCCCAGTTAAAATCTTTGTCCATGCCAACACTCCCAGTGTGTTGCTCATTCAGATGCCACTTTTGGGAGCTGGAAGCTGGAAGTAGAATTGGTTGGGAATGAGTTTCTTGGGACCATTTTGCTTTTCTTGGACTTTACTGGGTTTCTGTACTTCTGCATTCTCCACCCTGTCCTTCCTCTGAGTCCGGAGAGGGGGATCTGCATAGTGGACCATGGTTCAGAAACAGTCTTTGTCCTGAAAAATTTCTATCTGGTTTCCTAGGCCAGATAGATCAGTTTGCCATAAAATTTTCAGAGGGGCAATATCCACACTTTAGACTTCCAGTCCACCACTGATATGCTAGGCCATTGTTCTTCCATGTCATGGGTATACCATTAGTGGTAGAATAGAGAATTTTAGGTGGTACATGGATAAATGTTTTATTTTGATTGCTATGTATTTTTAATGCTTATGAAAAATATTAGTTTTTCATTTATGGCGGTGATATAAAGTTTCTTCTTTAAACATATTTACTTAAAAATTGTGAATTGATTTAAAGACAAATATTAATAAAAATTCTGGAGGAACTCAAGTATGGCAGAAAACCCCATAAAGGTAGCATGTGAATAAGTGAGGTTTGGGGAGCACTATTATAAACTCTAGGCTAGTTCTTTACTTATCCCTAATCACTTAAACTTGTTATACTCTCTCAAGAGTCACAACATCCTTTGCATGTTGGCCTTTGCATTAGGAATGTCAGACAATGATGAGGAAACACACCTCTAAAGATTCTAGGCGATCTTTAAGAAGAAAGTGGTGATGAGTATGAAAGAAGGAGGCTCAGGTTATGGTTGAAGTAGAGAAAAGAACATTGAGACTCAACAGTTGGGATTTGGGAAAGAAAGGTTTTCTGAAAGACAGAGGACTTAATTAGGTTGAGCGAGAGATAGGCAGGTAGAAAAGAAGAGACAGAGAATGATGTATTTAAAACTCATTTCTTAAACTACAACCCCAGGTTGTGAGCATTTAGGGGAGGTGGGAAGGACTGGACTATCTATAACTTCATTCCTGACGCAGGCATTCAAGTGCATACAGTGTGGTATTTACTGCTCCTCCTGTAAAGAACAGACAGAACAGGGTGACAGTCTTCTCTATGACCAGTCCCACCCACCAACAGACAAACAGGGCAAGAGAAAAAGAGGTGGACCACAGAGGGACTATCACCCACCTGAAAGAAATAAAGGAGAAGAAATGAGAAGGGACCTCTTTTTGTATTTAATATATTCAAGAAATGTTTTATTTGTATTACCTAGGAGTGTCTTAGAGAATGGAAACTGTTTCTAAGAATGGGGCTCTGCTGAAACCTCTGCAATACTTGGAGGTGTGAGGTCAGGGGAGCAGTGCTGAAGTTCTTGCTCTCCTCAGCAGAGTTTGTGTCTTTTCTTCTTAAGTCAGACATGTTTGATAGAAAAGTCAAAAGGCAGCCTCGTTGTGGAAAGGTTTGAGTTCCTTTTTGCACATAAACAAATAAAAATAATAAGCTCATCACAATTTACAATAGCAAAGATATGGAAGCAACCTAAATCCCATCAACAAATGAATGGATAAAGAAATTATGGTTCATATGTACAATGGAATATTATTCAGCCATTGAAAAAAATTAAATCCTATACTATTTTCAATGACATAGATGGACCTAGAGGTTATTATGCTGAGTGAAATAGCCAGACAGAGAAAGATAGATACCATATGATTTCACTTATATGAGGAATCAAAGGAACAAAAAGAATAAACGAATCAAAAATGGACTCACAAATATAGTGGACAATTTGGTAATGGACAGAGGGGAGCAGGGTTAGGGGGTTGGGAGAAAGCAGTGAAGGGTTAAAGAAGTACAAATTAGTAGTTGATAGTTGGTCACAGGGATGCGGAGCACGGCAGAGGGAATGCAGTTAGCATTAATATATTGGCTAGCTGGAAAACCAGAGGAGAGAAGGAATAATTAAGTGGATCATTTTATAAACTATATAAATGTCTAATCAATGTACTATATACTTGAAACTAATTCAAATAAATAAATTAAAAAAATAATAATATGCTCTTTCAGAATAACAAAGAACGGGGTGTCTAAAATATAATGTGGGCCACATACATCATTAAAGAATTCTAATAGATACATTACAAAAGTAAAAAGAAACCGGTGAAATTAATTTTAATAATATATTTCACTTAACTCAATATACCTAAAATATCATTTTAATATGTAACAAATATACAAAATATTAAAATATTTTGCATTTTTTGTGAAATTAATATCTGTGGTACATTTTTCACTTATTGCACATGTCAATTAGGATGTTGTCTTTAGAAATAATATTTAGATTTTATAATGTTTGTAGTTGATAAAGTAGATGCACATATCCAAATAGTTTCAAATATAAAGTTTTCCAATAACTAAATTGAATATAAGTTAAATATAAATTATTTTTTTGATTAAATTAAGTGAAGATAAAATTTCAGTTCTTAAATTCTATTATTTGCTATATTTCAGATGTACAATGTCACTTGAGTCTAGTGGCAACTGCATTGGATCATATTATAGAAGAAAAAAGTTCAAAATAATTTTTTTGGTCACTTTTCTTCTGAAATGATTATTAAGGTGGGAATTTCATAGGACTCAGGGTGATTAAAGCATATTGGATAATGGTACAGAAAACCTCATTCCAGATGAGACTCTATCACTGATCATGTTTTTCTCTCCTATACTTTGAAGAGAATGATACCTGCTTCTCTGCCTTTTTTTTTTTTTTTTTTTTTTGCAAAAGGTGTTTGAAGATCCAATGAAGTCCATAAATAATGGATTTCTGGGGTTTGAATTGTTCTCAAATATCTTAACCAACAGTTCTCAAGTGCTTATCCACAGGCCAAGTGTTTTGTTCCACATGACATTCTTCCATATTTTTAAGCTTGTTTTACCAAATCTTT
This sequence comes from Cynopterus sphinx, assembly GCA_030015415.1. Classification (NCBI taxonomy): domain Eukaryota; kingdom Metazoa; phylum Chordata; class Mammalia; order Chiroptera; family Pteropodidae; genus Cynopterus; species Cynopterus sphinx. The sequence continues at coordinate 69,456,327 of CM057385.1, read as the reverse complement.
TTTTAAATGAGTTTAACAACTCTGGTTCCTCCAAAAATTTTCCTTCCTAGGTCATGACTTCAGTTTTACTATCTTGGTCCCTCTGTACTGAACATGTTTTTGTTTGTGCCTATCCTTCTTAATTGTGATATCTTGAACTGAATGTACTTAAGATTTGACCAGTGTAAGGTAGAATAGGGTAGTCATCTGATCTAGATACTGTGCTTCTATTAATGCAGTCTCTGTTTTTGTCTTTGCTTGCTTTTCAATTTTTTTTTTCTCTTATTTTGGTAGCCACAGTCACTTGACTCATTTCAAGCTTATCAGTAACTGAAACTCCTGTATTCCCTCTTCCTGCTTTTTTTTTTTTTTTGATAAATAGAAGTTAATGTGCTACATATAGTATTTGTGGCAGCTATATCTTTTCTTACCCCATCCAACATTTAAAGCCATATTGCATTTAATTTAAACATAGGGTGAGGAGGGTCTTTGAGGAGTCTTAGAAAAGTGCCTCTCAAACTTTAACAAACACACATCTTTGTTAAAATGCAAAATCTGATTCTGTAGCTCTGAGTTATGGTCCAAGATTTTACATTTCTAACAAGCTCCCATGGATTACATTTTGAGTAAAAACTTTTAAGATATCTAAAGGCTTTTATTACAACCAATCCTCCTACATTTTTTTCCATTATCAGATGAATATGCATTTTCTCACTCTAAACCATCTCTGAGATCCTTTAAAAATCTTTGTTGGGGCTTATGTATGCAGTTTTGAGATTCTCGGCTCTTTAAGGGAAGAACCCCATATATTCATTCTTCTTTTGGATTTCCTCATAGATTAGTAAAATAGAGTGTTAATAAACAGTGCCAATTTTTACTGAGTTTGTTTGGATGCCCTGCAAGAGCTGAAAAAGGCCACAATCATGGAACTAATAACACCAAAGCCGTTGTCATTCTCTAAAAAATATTTTTCTAATGACCTTGTATGAGATTTTTAAATTTTCTTTAGTTCTGATTCATTTTGTCAAAATTAAAAAAAAGTCAATGTAAAACATAAATAAAGGAGATGATTAAGTTCATTGGAGGGAAGAAGTGAGAGGAATGCTGGAAAACGGTGTGGTGGTCTTGTCTTAGGTAAAAAAAACGATTTATGGGAAAGTGAATTAATCTTGTTGGAAGGTTTGGGGTTTCTCAGCGCCATTTACATCTTCAGATGCAGACCTACCCAAAGTGGGGTAGAAAGTGTTTCTTTTTATTTGCAGAATAAAAATTTGCTCCAGTTTTCTTTTTTTAAACACGTTTCTTGATTTCTTCCTACATTTCCTCTTCGATGCCCGTCCTCCTTTACTGTTATAACTTTCTTCTTAACCTTCTTGAGTTCATCTACTTGTATTTGTCACACTTCTTTCACACCCTACAGTATGTCAGAATGTCTTTCTAGTAATCCAGATATTCTTCACCTGATACCTTTAATATAGTTTTAGCAGAGTCATATAGAGAGCAGCATTGCTTTATGGAAATGAATTGACAGAACCTGTAGGGCTGACAGGAGTCAGACAAAATAAGGTTGCCTCATACTTACAGGTCTGAAAGGGGCTTGTTGGAAGGTTTCATGCTTTCTACTAAACTTCAGAACTGGTACTGTATGAATAATCACAGAAGATATGAGATGTTAAGGAGTACCAGTTTGACTGGCTCTTTGCAATCAAATGCTGCCAGCCCTGTGTAAAAGCAATAGGTTTTCTCTAAGCTGTTGACAATGATGCAAGGACAGACCTTCCCCTTTTTGGCTCTCTTTAGTTAAATAGCTGCCAAGGTATTTTGGAACAGAGACTGAAAAATATATTGACTACTGGAAGATAGTAACAAGGGTCCTTTGATATTTTCTGTGTTCACTTTGATGAAGCTGGCATCCATTTCTTCTTAGGTGAGGATCCTGAGATATCATTGGTTGATGCAAGCTAGTGACCTGGCTACTTTTTCTGTTCAGGATACACTGTGGGGAGAAAGCCATGAGTGGGTCAGGAGTCTTTAAGGAACAGCAGTTTACAGATAATTTCTAGTGGAGTCCAACAGGGAGGAGAAAGAATCTAAACACAAAGAGAAATGCTTAATAGTTAAAACCAGGCCTCATTTGTGTGGTCCTGTGTTTCACCACATCACTCTATGGAAATAGACTGATTGGGAGAAGACTGGATTTCTGATAGTTTATGAAGCCCAAAAGCCTGTTGAAGGCTCTTAACAAGGTCGCAAAAAAAAAATGGTAAAACCTTCAAAACTTCAGGAATGTTACTTAATAGCTATGATTACTATAGGCCACCAGGTTGTTGGGGCATGGGACCATGGCTACACTGTGAAGAAAATAGGAGAGTGGGCTGAATCAGATTCCCAAACAACTCCATAATACACTGTGAAGTTTCAGGAGGCTAGTTATTTTTATTTAAAAAACAAAGTTATCTTTTTTTTCTCAAGAATTAACCTATTCTCATTAAAAATATTATAAAATGTAAAGCCGAAAACTAAACAGTATAACCTCTACTCCCACCACCTAGAATAAAACCCCCTTTTATACTGCAATACATTCTTTTTGTTGTTATTTTGTTTTCTGTGCTTGAAACAAAACATAATTATGTCCATGTGGTAGAAATAATTTTGACCCCTTTTTAGACTTAGCTTATATCATAAGTCTATTTCATGTTGTTTCAAAGTCGTCATGCACATTTTGTCATGTAAATTTTAATGGGTGCTTTTGTAGATTTATACCAAAAATTACGTATTCATTCTCATGTTGCTAGGTGTTTTTTTTTTTTTGTATTGTAACTATTTTTAATTTATTTTTTATTTGAAAAAATTTTTAGGTGAGGCAACTCTTGGTTGACCTCACAGATTGCAAAGATCTTGTCAGTTTAAAATCCTTATTTTTAAAATTTTTACACCTATGGCACCTGGTCTTCCTAGGTGGTATCCCATCCAAGTACTAACTGGGCCCGACCCTGCTTACCTTCTGAGATCAGACAGGATTGGGCTTGTTCAGGGTGGCATAGCAGTAGACTTGTATTATAACTAATGAAGCCATATGTCTCAAGTGATTTGGATTAATTCTCCAGAATTGATTCTCAGGAAAGTTATTTACTATTATGTGATAGGCAGAGTCTACTAGGTTTATGAGTGAGTTCCTATGTGATTTAAAAGGATTGTATTGTCTAGGCCAGTATCTGAAACTGTGTTTCTAACCTAGAGTTGGCACTTGAGTCACCTAGGTCACTCTCTGCTCTAGCCTCACCTGCAATCATTTCTATATGGCCTGAACCAAGGAAATGGGATCCTAAGGGTTAAGGAAACTAACTAATTGCTCTTCTGAGCATAGTATGCAAATCAATTCAAGATTGTCCCTGGGACTGGCTCATGCTCAGTGAGCTGAAAGCTCTCCTTCAAGTGCTCTTATGGTTGGGTTCCTAACGGGTGGTGTTGGGGTAGAGGGGAGTGTGTGTGGGCAGGCTTATTTACCAGCTGTGTAATGTTGGGGAAGTCTCTTAACTCCTCTGAGACTTGACTCAGTTTCTCAGTTTTTCCATCGGGTGCTCAACCTCTTGAGTTGTTGTGACAATTAGAGGAAATGTGAAAGAATTAGCATCCAATACATAATGGATACTCAATAACAGTTCGCTATCATTATCATTGTTGTTGTTGTTTGTGCCCTACTAATCTCTTTTCCCAAGGGCTTCACTCTAACTCTCCTTGCCCTTCAAATATCCATAGTCAAAGGCTGACGTACTGCTTCAATCACTATGTACCTTTATGGAATCAAGATTTTCCACTCCCTTACAAAGAATATTGATACCCTTGATGATCTGACCACCAGATTCACCTACTCCCAGAAAATGGCATCTCTCCAGACCAGATTACTTCCCTTTACCAGAGCATACCAGAGTTTCTACCTTCTTTAGTTCTGTCTTTTCTTCTGTCTGAGCTTGAACTTTAAAGATTGGCTAAGGCAGGAATTAATCAGAACTTTATTAAAGGAGAAGCATATAATTAGGTATAGCATAGGTCTGTAGTAAACTGGGCACTATACAAAACATAAAGAAGATCATGCTTAACTTCATAAAGAAGACACTCAAGTCTAGTTAGTTGATAATTGGAAAAGTCAGGGGCCGAGAATGAACCAAATGAAAACAGACTAGATATTTCCATTTGGCTGAGCTGCAGCTTCTGGGCAGGCCTCAGGTGTGAGCCATAGGAAGCAATCTGGAAGGACATACAATATCAGAGGATGCTTTGTGACTGTTGTTAAGGGTCTAGGATAGAGAAAGACAATGGAATCAAGAAGGCTTAACAGTGATATTTGCTCACTGGGATTGGAAGGAGGATGTGAAATAGGAATTACATGATTAAATTTGTATCATGATAACAAAGAGAATGGGATCATTCTAAAAGCTTGCTATGTGCCAGTTCCCATATTAAGAGCTTTACATATGTAATCCCATCCAAATCTCATTTACTAGGTATTAGTATCATCCTTATTTTGCTGATGAGAAAATTGAGTCTTAGAGAAATGAAGTAACCTGCTCAGGGTTATTAACCTGGTAATTAGGGAAGCAGGAATTTAGACATGCCCAAGGTAATGCAGAATCAAATTATTGAGTCAGGATTTGAACTTGAGACTGTTTTAACCCTAACCTCAGAGATTTGGGACTGTTTGACAATATAGGTGTTCCTAGACCAGGGAGACAATCTTCACATTACCTTTGTAAAAGAGCAATACAATCTACCTCCAGTGACTATTTCAGGCTAATTCCCAAGTATGTTTAAATACAGAAAAATTTATTTAGAGAAATTTGTTCAATGTTTTTTGAGAAATGGGGTGCTTAGTAATTATGTTTAGTAAAACAGATTTATGTACATTTTCCAGGGATCAGTAGGATTGGATGATCAAGTTACCTTTGACCTTTGTCCAGTGACATGTGGAGTAGTCTACATTTTCTGTACTGAGAGGAAGGAGGTAGAGAGGGGTGTGACACTGGTTTTCTGTCTCTGGATATTTTGTTGCATGATTTGGTCTCCTGAGATTTTCCCAACTCGACTTGTGAAACATATCCAACTTTGGTTTGAAATTAAAATAGGTTCTTTGTAAGCCCAGGCTAAATATATGTCTCAGCACTAACTATTTTTCTTTAGGCTTGAATAAATGCTTGCATCTGCTGTGACTGCTGGTAGCATTGGTAAGTATGAGCAAGGCTGGTGAAAAATATGCATGCCATTATGAAGATTGGCAGGTTAAAATTGATACACTTAAATAAATTGCATTCTTTTGCATAAGATGTGTCTCATAGCTGAAATTATGTGGTATCATCTGGAACAATAACTGTAATATTGATATTTAACCTCCATAAGTGACAGATATCCAAGATCAAATTAATGTTATGAAATTATTGCCAGATGGAGTTGCTTGTAAAGACTGAGATTGAGGTTTATTCTCTCTGTTGAAAGGAAAGACTAGAGAGTGTTACAGAATTGGTAAAATAATCCCAACACCAACTGAGACTATTCATTGCCATATGAAGAAGAAATAAAAGAGAATGTCAAGAGAGATATCCATTACTATTTGAATTTATCTAAATATCATGGCTGTACTATCTAAAATCATCTGGTGTTCTACCAGGGCTCTGATTGCTCCTAGAACTGACCTAGTCAGAGAGTCTTCTCAAGGGCCTGGCATCCTGAGCAATAAATGCCTACTGAAGTGAGGCTCAAAGTATCTCCAAGGAGAAGAGAAAGGTGTAAGATCAACTTTGGATTGATGTAGTTATGAAAAGTCATAGAAGCTAATCTTGCAATATTTTATTATACTTGCTACCAAAGCAAAAACAAATTGTCACTTATTATTATTGTCACATCAGTGGCTTTAACTTTTTGGAATTATATGCCCCATTGAGAATTTCTGGAAATCTATGGTACTTCTTCTACTCAAGAAAATGCTCAATTGTGCACGCATGTGTGTGCGTGCGTGCACATGCGCACGCACACACACAAACACACACACAGAATTTTCACACATGATCAGAAAGCTGGTGGCCCCTTGGCTAAAAATCAGCATTCTCTATATTTTACATGTGTCCTCCTACAATTCACCATGCAATTTAGTTTGGTAGAATGCAAACTGTGGTAGAATGCAAACATATTTTTTGAATATGTCTATATATGAGTATGATTAGTGTGTTAATTTAAATGTACTGAACTAGAGAATTACTCTCCCCTGAACATATATTTTGAATAGTCATAAGTTATACTTATTTTGCCTTTCAGTAAGTTTCAAGGGATGAGGTCAAGTTCTATAAAAAGAATGTCAGCCAACCCTATGAAGTTATCTTTGTGAACTTTGAAACACCACTGAATGTACCTAGTAAAATTGTTTCTGGGCAAGCAGACTCCCAGACCTGGGTGGAGTTCACTAGGGTTCCTTAGCTAAAGTAAACAAAATGACTAGGAATTTTGGATTGTCTTTGTCTAAAGTTGGGTATCTGAATGGATCAGCAATAGTGGCATACCGCACACCTGCTTGTTAAACCAAAGATAAACCTAATAGGCACCTGTTTCTTACATTGTCAACTGAACAAAAATAGCATATGATTCTAATTTATAAAAGCCCATTAATCCTTAAAAATACTCCCCCCCCACACTTTTTTTCAGCCAAATAACACTTCCTTTAAAGGTCACACAATGAGTGGCAAGATGAAGTAGACCATTTTAATCTCTAATTCCAAAAATTAATATTACAAACATTTAACTGTAGGACTAAGACATTAAAGATGTAATAAGACACACAATAATTTTCAGAAAAAACTTAATAGCTATGAAATTAAGAAAATCATAAACAACTAAGCTTCTTAAATTTTTTTCTTTGAATTTGGCCTTGAGCTGATAGTTAATTTCAACCATTTGTACATGTTTAAATTTAAATATGTTTCTTCAAAACATTGCAAAGAATGTTTGTATTAAAAGTATTTGATCAAAGAAAATAATGTTGAAGAGGAGGTCTGGAATTGGTGATATTCATCATAATTCTTTACCTAACAAATGTTAGAAAAATACTGGAAAAACCTTATAAATGGTGAGATGTTCTTTATCTCTAAGTTTATATTAAGAGACATCTGAAAATTTCCTTTACTTTCTAGTTTACACAAGTCTTGGCCAGAGACATCTAAAAATTATCAAATGTCTCAAAAAAAATTTTTTTTGAGATCAACAAAGTTGAATTTATCTGCTTACTGAACTGTGAGCTAAATTTGTTTTTGGAAGGATTTTAGATTTAATTTCTTAATAATACCGTGGAAACCATAATAATGGTGAAATATTATGAAAATTTCACTTTTTATCTATGAAAATTTGTTTCCTCCAAAGCAAACCAAGATTGACCAAATTTAGTTGATGGCAGGTCATGGTTTAGTAATTTCGGCTCAGAATCAATTTGATGACCATTAAATTATCATGTTGCTTTTCCTTGTTATCTGTGGAAATATAAATTCTCTCCCCTCACTTTCTTAATTTATGAGGCGGCACTATCCATGCATATGTTTTCTTTACTAATATTGAAGATATTCATTGCGTGAACTTTGTGATGTGCCTTAAAATATTCTTGATGAGTGTATGAGAAATATATTTTGAATAAAACAAAGTTTGCCCTTTCAGAATTACAGAAAACATATATTTATTATCCTTCATGTAACAATAGGTAAATATTTAATGATACCACCTTTAGTCTAGCAGCAATGGGAATTTAGGACTAGTCAATTTGATAATGAAAATAGACTGAAAAAAATTTTAAAGATACTTCAGACTGCTGAGATCAATGCTCATGTGTATATATATATTTACACACACATATACATTGTCAAAGGAGTGTCTATTTTGTTATTTATTGTATTCTCAAGAATTAAGCAGTGTGATATTTAAACATATGCTTTGAATTGGCAAGCAGTGATAAATATTTTTCTATAAATTATTCCCTAAAAGCAAAATTCAATCTTAAATCGCGCTAAAAATCTCATTTAGATTCTTAGAAATAATCTTGGCTCAAGGCAATAACTATTCTCATTTAATCCTAGGCCAGTGACTTTTAGTGTATTCCCAGGGCTGCCAACTCAAAGTGTAGATCTCTGGGCCACATGACTTTCTGACTGACCAGAACTTCTCAGTAGTTCCCTGCTATCTGAAATTTTCAATAAATGTCCCAGATAATTTTATGCACTAGAATGCTGAGATTGTTGTGCTTGAGGATTGTCTCTGGGGAGTCAAGGAGTTTCCCTCCCTCAAGGAAGTAACAGTGATGGGCTTTTCTATTTCTTACAGCGCTGGAGGGTAGAGGACAGTTTTATTAGGTGGGAAGGAAAAGCTGAGCTGAAAACATTATCACCATAACCTTTCATAATCCCTCCTCTTCTTTATCACTACCATCATTATAGCTGCTGTCATTTATTGAGCATTTACCATATGCCAGGCACTGTGTTAATTGCTTTTCAAATAAGATTTCATTTGATATTACAATGAGTTTTATGATTGATAGTTTGCAGTAAAAAAATTTGGGAGCTTCATTTCACACAGCTGGTACAGGACAGGGCTGGGAAGTAAATTGTATGATTTTTAATTGTGGCTCTCAAATGGTGGTGATAATTTAAAAATAGGGAACTAACTGGGTGGAGTGGAGAGAGAAATATCTAAGTACTTTCAGTCGGTAAGATATTTTTTACATGCACGATTATTTACTACCCTCAATAAACTGTGAGGTATCTTATTTCTGTCTTTATATTACAGATGTCAAAACTGAGGCTTAACAAGTTTAAATTAAAGTTAAGCAATTTACTCAAAGTCACCACTAATAATGGAAAGGCTCAGAAAAACTCTGCCTTTTCTCTTTCCCTCCCTCTCCACCAAACCCCAGCTCTAGGCCAAAAGTCAGACTTCATAGGTTAAAATCTACTCAATTTCTCTGTGCTTGGGTCACTTTATTTGTAAAATAGGGGTAATAATAGTATGAATGTCATAAGAATTTTGTGAGAAATTAAATGACTATGTATATAATATAAATAATTTAGAATAGTGCCTGACACATAGTACTCTACAAGTATTAATTACAATAGCAATAATTATTAAATCATGAAAGCAGAAATTAGCAAAATGAAAAATCATTAATTTTAGAGAAAACAAAGAAAAGCAGCTGTTTCTAGTTTTTTGTTTTTCATGTACTTAGTTGGAAGGAGTAAGTTGTATACTGTATCTTGTTGAATAGGACACTGGTAACCAGAATTGGAAGAGACTCTGGTAGAGGGTGGTAGGTGGCCATGATCACAATCAGGGAAAAAAACACCAGGGAGGGACCTGGGTGGGGAACACTGCACTGGGTTTTGAATTCTCATTTATGAAAAGAAGGCAACCAAAATGTGATTTAAAAATTCTGATTCAATCTATTGAATTTACTTCACAAGCCTCCCAAAAAATGATGACCATTGCTGGAAACATTTGAAAAATGAAACAAAAATATATTACCCTTCATTCATACAATGATAGGAGACTTGAGTTTGTCCCTAGAATACTGTCTGGTTCTTGCCTCTGTAAGAATCTCATAGGATAAGTTGGATAAAGATAGGATCTGAAGGACACACACAAAGAACATAATTAAGGGGCTACCTCATCAGACTTAGAATTCTTTTATCTGCAGGAAAAGTGAGAGGATGAGAGGACAGAGGAGAAATCACAAAGGCAATGGATTCTGTATCCACAGAATTCACCATCTCCCAGGGCACATGTTGAAGGTAGCCCGAGATGACTTTAGGCTACAAAAGGGAAGAACTGCTTAACAGACTGGAGCATAAACTATGATACTAATAACTCCAGAAGTGATAAAATGTAAGTAGTTTCAAAAAAGTAGACAAGTAACCTTCATAAATACATTATTTGCGTGTCCCTTACGATCAAGGCCTAGGCTGGGATGGGTGTTAAGGAAGCAAAATGGGACTGTCCTTGCCCTCTAGAAGCTCAAAATCTAGAGCTGTATATAAACAATTTAGAACACAAAATGTGGTGAATGTAATGAAAACTATATAAAGTGAGAAGGTACACAATCAGTACCAGGAAGCTAGTGGATCAGGAGGAGTCAGCATGATGGTAGAAGGTATTAGTATTACAAATGGCTCCCTCTAAGTGGGTAAAACCTAGCTGAGTGTTGAGGAAATTGGCATTCAGGCAGAAATTATGGGTAGGGAATTCCAGTCAGAGGGAACAGCATACCAGACACAAACAATAAAAGGAATTTGGGTAAATAGTATAATATTATTGTTATAAGACCATGAGTCTTTGAGAATGTTGGGAGGTAAGTCTGGAGATGGGGCAGAAGTCTACATTTATTTATTTATTCAACAGATCTTTATCAATTACCTACATTTGCTAAGTACTACATAAGCATTGGAGATAAAAAATGAATGAGATTGGATACCCATCGTCTATTCATTCATTCATTCATTAATTCATGACTATGTGCTAGGGACTGTACTAAGTATAATAATGAAATTCAGACATGATCTCTGCTCTCATTGAGCTTACAGTTTAGTAGGGAGACAGATGAATGCCTATTACACTATAGCATGGTAGGTGCTATGAAAGCCACACTCAAAAATCTATGATCTACATACTATGACTGGCCTTCTCACTACTTATTTCTGATCTTGTTATTCCTTGTTTAAATTCTGACAGTAACTCCCAGTAGGGCTTTCTAGTTAAAATATTAAGATACATAGCATGACCTCACAAAACCCTTCATCCATTTTTACAACCTCATCTTTTCTGTCATCATGATGCTGGCCCTGTCTCTCTGGTATTCCATCTCCATTCATATGGAACTATCTGGAGTTATTAAAATGCCCTATTATTTTAAGAATTAGAGCCTTAGTGCTTTTGCATATCTCATTCCCTCTGCCCATCTCCACCTGGCCAGCTCTGGCTCATTCATTCATCAGACTACCCTGTTATTCTGTCTCAGATACCAAATAGTAAATATATTGTGTCAATATCTTTATGGTTCATTGAGAAATCAGCTATAAAAGTGCTTCACTTGTTTGCTTTGTTAATCCTCCTACTACCCCTCTCCTCCCACGATTAATGTTTTGGATCATTAGTGCAATAGCTCTCTGAACTTATTTTTCTTTGCCTGCTAGTTTTCTGTGTTTGTGGCCTATACAGTTTAGAGGGCTGACTCAGGCTCCCACTTTTCTGGGCATATGTGGTCAGACACAATCCCATGCTTCCATCACCATCTAAGACCATCAGAAATTTCTGTTCTCTTTCCCAGACCATTCTTAATCTTCCTGCTAAATTTTCTGCAGTGTATATACATGAAAAATGGGGTTAGAGAGACAGTAATTTATTGGGCATGAGATGGTGATCTGCTGTCTGTGCTGACTGACTCATTAGATTTCTCCTGATTATTTTGTTTTCCTGTCCAGTGGAGAACTTCAGTATAAGCAGTAGGCAGTCAGGGATTTTGGAGTAGAAAGCATAGTGACTAAACTGGGGCCATTCATGTGAGAGTTTTAAGAATTTCAGGTCACCAACTGAGATGATGAATGCCAGGGGTGGTGGTGGGGGCAGTGAGGGTGGTAAGAACAGAGAAAGAGAGAGAGAACATGGGCAGCCTGGGCCATAATTAAACTTGCCAATGAAACAAAGATCTATTATTTGAATACTCACATTTTGCTAAATTTTTAATAATCTTAAACTTGTTACATTATCATTTATGTGATCAACAAAACTGAAAGAACTATCTACAAAGCCCAAAATATCTCCTTATACTACCAACTCTTGATTTCTAAAAACATAAAGAAATGTCTACATCTAAAGATATAGCCTTAAAGAGATACAGAATTTGTTCTGTACTTGAGCCACAGTCCCTAAGTGGAACCTGTTTAAAATTCTGAAAACAGCTTTTTCTTTTAAGGGAGAAGGCTCACTAGGGAGCATATCATTCACATGGTGAAAACAGAAAACAGTAGTAACTAAAGACTTACTAGTCTGTGTGTTGGTGCTGTTTGCAGCTTTCTTATGATTTCAAGGGAAATATAATAAGTAGTTATACATGCTTATATTTGTGTTGAAAATAAAACATGAGAAGTATCTAAAAGAAACTATTAAAAGTGATTACCTACAGGGGCCGGGGTAATGGTACAGGCAATAATTGAGTGTATATGTTTTTTATCACCTTGATTTCTTAAACATGTTGTATATCACCTTTTCAACAATAAAATAAAATAAAAATAGTCCAATAGGTGCCAGTGGTATTTTTGCTTTCTGGGTACATAAAAGCTGTTTGATGGCATAAGATGTTCCAGCCACTCTAATAAATCTACTGTGTTTAGAGTACCAACTCTATGCCAGTTACTTCAGATGCTTCCCTCATTTAATCCCTTTCACAGCCATTTTAGTAGGTAATACTGCTCATGTTCTTAGTCAAGGAAACTAAGTCTTGGAAACATTAACTGACCAAACTAAGATTGGAACATTAAATGTGTCAGAGCCCATAACTTGCATTCTATGACTTTAGACAGTGTACTTTCCCCTGTACTGAGCTGACCACACCTTCATTATTGCAGACATGTTTATTACATCCAGGGCCAAAGTATACACTTGTTCAATAAATACTTATTGAATGCTTACCATAACGCAGGCACTGTGGCAATCCCTTGTGATGCAAGAAAAATAAGAGTAGTGAAGACAGGCAAGGAAACAATGAAGCCTAATACTAGACCAGACTGTGCTTTTGATGGAATTAAGCACAGTGAGGGTGGCAGTAAAGAAAGAACATTTAATTGAATTCAGGAAGTTCATGGCAGTTTTCCCAGAGATGAGTCTTGGAAGACAAATGGTATTTGGCTAGGAGGAGGGAGGGTCAAGTGTATTCCAGGCAGAGGGAACAACATGTACAAAAATTCAAAGTTTTGAAAGAGCACTACATTTTTGAGGAATAGTCCAGAGCTAGGCATGTCTAGAGCATAGGTTTGTGGAGAGAAATGAGGCCAGAAAAGAGAAGGGTCTCGTGTGTCACACTAAGTTATTTGGATTCCATCCTGCAGCAATGGGAGACCATAAAAGATTTAAAGTAGAGAAATGAAAAGATTAAACCTAGAGTTTAGAAAAATCACTCTGGCAGGAGACTGAATTGAAAGGAAGCCAGGTTTGATGTTCGAGACTTGGCTGGAGAATGTTATAATACCACGCTTTACTGTTTATATGTTTGTGCATATATGTGCACTTTTTATCATTATGTTTTTTTCTGAAATTGAGATGCGTCTTACAATCAATGCTTTGTCATAATTTAATTGGCAACATTTTTCTCTCTTAATGACTCCCAAAGAACAATGTTATATCTGATGGCATCTCAAATTTGATGAAATACAATGGCTCAGGAAAGAGGTAGTGGGGGTTCTACCCAACTCTTTGGCAATGAGACAGAAAAGAGAAAAAGAAAAGATTTGAGAAACATTTAGATTTTGGTATGATATTGATTATTAAGTAAAAAAAAAGAATGGTACAGAAAACTGTAATGTTAGAGTTGCAGGAAATAAAGGTTTGTGTGTGGTGGTGGTGGTGGGGTGGAACACACACATATATATTTTTGGAGATGCATAAAGTGTTTCTAGAATGATACACAAGAAGCTGTTAACATTGATTATTTTCAGGGAGGGCATTGGGTGGCTGAGGGATAACAGTGGAAAGAAAATTCCTCATTGCGTTCTACTTTGTACATGCTATATTATATACTTGAAGTATGTAAAAAGGTAAAAAAAAATAAGAGGTACTTGATAGGAACAATTGGCAAGTTTATTGACGAATTAGTTAAGGGGTTAAAAGAGAGAATGTTTCATGGGTCTTGTTTTATTCCTTTAATGATTCTCTAAATTTTTAAAACAACTTTTAAATATTATATGTTTGCTCATTTTAAGTGAGAAATCCAGTAATTTCTATTACCTTTACTGAGTTGTGTAACCATCATCACAATAGTTTCATCATCCCAGTAAAATCCCTCACACCCATTTAGTTAATCACCATTCCATCCCCGCTTATTTTCAGAGTATTTCCATGAGAACACAGGGATCAATTATGAAAGTTGATTACAACTTTCCTCACTGGGGACTCAACCAAGAGTTACAATATAAATCTTTGTATTACTTTCATTTTTGTAGTACTTTCAGAGCTCATTACTATCTTCTTCATCACCTTCATTGACAGACTAAAAAATTCAATCTAGTTGAACTATGTCTTACTCTACAGTGCTCCCAAGAACACGCACTGAAACTGGGAAGTAGGTAGCTATAGAGATGTGGTAACTGATCACAGAAGTAGCAACCTTTAATAAACTAATACAGAAGCTATGTCAATATTAAGTTATGTCTCAGTTTTATATCTTAACTTTTATCTAACCTGAATACCAATCCTTTTAGTAAAATATATTTTAATGTTCTGTGATAAAATAAGCACAGAAAGATGGCTTTTGATTTTTAGTTCTCCCTGGTGAATAGTTGGTTTCTTTTTGTTTTTTCTTCAAAAGTAATCATGCATTGCATTGCAACGTCTCTACCCTTAATCCTCTTCAACACATATGCGTGTGCATGTGCACACACACATATGCACACGACTTACTGCTACTAAACAGTTAGGGTCCACATCAAGCTGCTATAGAGAAAATAAGAGGAGAGGCTCAGACAAGAGAGGGAGATACACTATCTTAGGTTTCAACAAAATATTTTTCTCTGCCTGGACCAAGGATGAGGGAGATTTTGAATGAAAGCAGCCTGGGCTTGCAGCCTGGATTAAATAAAGTAAGAGGAAAACCAGGTTCTGTTCTTGGTTCTGTCAGGAACTGTCTGTGGCACATACCTCAAATATTCTTAGATGGTAAGAGGGCCCCAGAGGTTGCAACTCACTACTTGTAGTTACAATTCAGCTCTCAAACACATTTGATTGGGCCGACAGAGTGCAGTTGACCCTTTGGGTTTTTGAACCAATGCTTAAAATACCAGAGATTTACCATAAAAATCAATAAGAATGGGAAGGTGTGGCCATACTGGGCTCATGTTTTTGCATGGTGGATCTGAGTGATGGATACTTCTTTTGGCTAGGACACTGTTCTCATTTTTACTATAGATCCCTTGTTCTTTTGTGTTGTTTCCCAGCCTTTGAGATGATCAGTTTCAGTAGTGACAAATTATATGGGATGTTAAAGCCAGAATTTTCCTACCTAGACTGCTTGTTTATTTCAATACTCATGTGATTTCTATAAGGCATTCGAGTTTGTAACTATATTAGTTTTCTATGGCTGCCATAATAAATTACTACAAACCTAGTTACTTTAAAGCAAAGAGAACGTATTCACAGTTCTGAAGGCAGGAAGTCTGAAATCAGAATGTCGGCAGGGGCTGTGCTCCCAGCACAGGCTCCAGAGGAGAATCTGCTCTTCACCTTTTCCAGTGCCGTGAGTTTCTTGGCTTGGGGCTATATCACTCCATTTCTGCCTCCATTTTTATATGGCCTTGTCTTCTCCCTGTGTCTTTCCTCTGTGTGTTTCTTATAAGAATACTTATCATTGGGATTAGGGCCCACCTGGATCATCCAGGATGTTCTCCTTTCCAGATCGTTAACTTTTTCCAAATAAGGCCACCTTCCCAGGTTCTGGGGATTAAGACTTGGACATACCTCTATAAAATCCGCAATTTAGCCCTATATGGTAACTAGATTGGAGAATTTTGGAGGATGTTCAAACAGAAGAGGGAGTTGAGGCTGGTGCCATTCATCAGGATAAACAAATGAAATGAGGACTGGAGAGGGCTGTCTTGCCTCAAATCTTAGTGCACCAAGGGAATCAAACAGCCCTGAATCCTGGATCCTCACGCTTTAGCAAGGAGAATTAGAGCAGACTTAGTTTCTGTGATTCATCAATTTCACCTTGGCTTAACTATACTGGTTTAATTGCTTGGTTGACCTTGGCCATGATTACCTTAACAGAGTATACAATCTATCATCTGCCTACTGCTTTCATTTGCCTAAAACCACAAAAAACACCTAAAAGGTGAAAACTAAGAAATAAGACTAAAAATAAAACTTAAATTAGAACTAAGATTCTGCAGAGAATAGGAAAAGAGATATGAAAGTAGGTAATACATAAAATAGGCAGTCGTAGAGCTAGGTTAGCTACTATGAGCAAGCAACAACACTGCTATGTCTAATGGTCATCAGGAAGCCAACCCTCTCAGAAAGCTGTTAGTGTACAAGGATCTGAGGGATGGTCTTAGCTTTCATTTGAGTTTCAGTTGGAACAGTCAGAAATGTGGGGAGAATTGAAGAAGAACAAACACTAGGAGTACAAACTGCACACAATCCATTTAGAATCTAGAAATTTTGATAGTGCCTATTACAGATTTCTTTCTGAATTCTGGTGTTTTCCTCCTAGAGAAGGGGTGTGTGTGTGTGTGTGTGTGTGTGTGTGTGTGTGTGTGTGTGTGTGTGTGTTTTGCGGAGGGTCATCCAGAAAACCATACATAGTCCCCCAAATAATCACACCTTAATTGGACAACAATATTGGTATTCCTAGAGACACATAGCTGAAAGAGTTTAGCGTTGCCCTGCTGAGATCTGGTGGGGATTTTTTGCTGGAGCATGGTAACCAGGGCATCAAGAAGCCTAGCCAGGAGATTGGTCAGAGGCTAACCCAAACAGCTTTGCTTAATTCTAGGCTACTGCTGGGGGTTTGGGAGGGGGAGGGGAAGTTGGCAGAGGGAAGTGTCTGACATTCTTGCCTGCTGACATCAAGCTGCAAAGCTGCTGCCCTCTGGTGAGTCAACTGCAAAAGGCTCTCATCGTTCGAGAGCTGCTGCCCAATCAGAATAGATGGTGCCATGCCTCAAAAATTTTTCTAACCCTCAGCATTCTGTGGCCTTCAAACAGAAAGAATGCAGAAATGATTACTTATAAGAGGCATACAACAGTAACAACAGTAAAATTAACTCCATATTTTCTTTTAAATCAATTTATGGTTAGTGCAACCAACAGTCTTTTACTTATTTAAAAAAATATTTAAACTGAGGCAAGAGTGCATACTGAAGGACCCT
The DNA here is from genome assembly GCA_030015415.1 of Cynopterus sphinx. Lineage (NCBI taxonomy): Eukaryota > Metazoa > Chordata > Mammalia > Chiroptera > Pteropodidae > Cynopterus > Cynopterus sphinx. Next base: position 69,439,198 of record CM057385.1, on the reverse strand, counting down.
TGGTGCATTAGGGTTTTCTGGATGTTGAAATTAAGATGTACTGGAAAAACATTAATATCCTGGGGTAGCACTGAATTCCAATGGCAGTTATTAAAATGTAGTAAACATATCCATAGATTGCTATCTGTTATAAATGAGAATTTTATGGATAAACATGCACAAAACTAAATTCTATGGTGAAAATGAAACTTAGGTAAACAATATCTCTTCTCATCCTATTAATCAAGGTTTTGTTGCTATTTAATAATTTCAATTTATCTCGATTGAGCAGAAATCAGTGGGGAAATATCATGCAAAAGGTAAATTATTTGTTTAGTACAGCATAAACCTGCTTGTCAGTAAGAGCAGAGTCTCTTCTACAGCACTGCTACCATATGGCATGGCCATATCATGGAGTCCATAAAGAAGATAGATATTGTAAAAGATTAACTGGGTTAATTACTTGGCAAGGTCAGGCATCTAGATGGCATGCTATAAAATGATTACAAAAGGGAATCTGTAGTGGAGGCCATCTGATTTGGGCACTGGATTTTCTTATAGTCCTACCATCTGGTTTAGATTGTCAAGAGCAAAAGGGTTCACTTGGCCAAATGAGGATGCCCTACACAGGGCTTTGGGAATGAGGGAGTCTCAGAAATAATGACTGTGATACTATAGCACTGTTAGGAAAAAGAGAAGAATTGGATCTGACATGAAGAAAAGCATGCAGCCAGCACTAGAACTGCTTTTCTTAGGACTGGAGATCTCTATTATCCTACCTCTCTTACATGCTTGATATAAAGAATTGAAGGGAAGCTAGAATATATGTATCTATCCAATCATTCATTCATTCATTCACTCATTCATTCATTTGTTTGTTCTTTCATTTATTCATTTAACAAGAATATTTTTTACATATTTAGGTGCCAGGCATTTTCTGTTCTTGTTCAGAAAAGGAAATAGGAATAGATAATTGTGATACAATATAACCGGTGCTCTAATAACAGCAACATGTATCGAACTCATTAAATACCAGGAACTTTGCTAGGGTCTATGAATGCATACCTACAATACAATAGGGGGTTTGCTATTACTCCTTTTTCAAAGAACAGAGGTCTGGAGAGATTAAGTCCTACAGCCTAGAAGTAGTGAACAAAAAATTTAAGCCAAAGTATTTTGACTTGAAATTTGGGTCCACAGTTACCCACTTCTAGATTTGGGGAAAGATGACTAAAACTACAATGACTAACTATGACTAAAAAAGTATAACAGAAATTACCTACAGTAACTCTTGAAAGAAAAGCAACTCTTTAAATGTGTGTGCTGGTGGTGATTTGTAGGCAGAGGCAGCTACATAGACAAAGGCCATGGAAGGTGTCTTGGGGAAAATGAAAGTGATCCGACATATTTGGAGATCTCTGCGGGTGCTCTGGTTTTCTAAGTAATAACAAAACACTCCAAAATTTAGTGGCTTAAATAATCATGATTGTTTATTTAACCCACAAATCTATAATTTGGCAGGACTTTGGAGGGGTCAGTTCCTTTATATTCCATCCAGTGACTACTGGGCCTGCTTTTAGGATGGCTGGGCATCTGAGGTTCCTCTTACATTTCAATTTATTTGTGGTCTTTTAACATTATCAGTCTCTCAAGCATGGCAGCTTCAGGAAGCTGAATTTCTTACACAGAAGTTATAGCCTCCAAAGGTGCATGCTCCAAAAGAGGTTGCCGGACAGACGTATATCGCCTTTTATGACCTAGCCTTGGGAATTGAGGTGGTCAAAAGGTCCTGCCCAGGTTCAAGGGGATGAGACATAGATTCTACCCCTTAATGGGGAAGTGGAAAGGTTTTGGAAAAGTATGTGACACCAGAAACACTGTTGCGGCAATCTTTTTGGAAATAAAGTGGGATAAAGGCAGCAGCATAGTGTAGTCATAAGAAAACAAGATTTGAAATATTGTGGGCTTTGATTTTAACTATAAGCTCCACTGGTTACTAGTGTTAAGCTTAAAAAGAGATTCTCATTGAATTTTAACAAGAAACCTCTGAAGATGGACTCTTGTTATCCCATTTTATCAGTGAGGAAATTAAAGATCAAAGAGGCTAAGAAATTTGCCCAAATTGGTAAATAGCAAAACAGGATGTGAACCAAGGTAATTGTTTTATCAGAGCCTATACTAGGACAGTTCAGTTTTAACCCGGAGGCTATTGGAAGCCACTAAAAAAATTTCATACTGGCAAGTCCTATGACCAATCTTGCTCTTTAGAAAGCAGTATGAAATATGGATCGGGGCTGGCAGCAAGGAGAGCAGTTAGATGATAATTGCTCTGATTCAGGTGAGAAATATTGAGATATCTGAGATAGTGAAGATGTGAGAAGTGTGAGAGATGTGAAGGAGGTCCTAAGAAAGTGGTGACAGTTGTCCTTGATTACCGATTGGATATGTAGAGAAAGAGAGGGAATTTCTATAGTCATTAGTCAACTTTCAATGCAGGCCTTGGCATGTGCATTATTACACAGGGCTTTAAGTGGAGACAGAAAACAACCCCAGGTGTCTTCTAACCTAAAGTGTATTTCCTAAGACCTTGCACTCTCAGTCTAGACTAAAAACAAATAAAACAGACTCTGCTTGAAGCTTTAGGATCTCTTACCTTGCAATTCCAGTTTTCTAATTCCATGCTGAGCTTCCTTTCCCACACCCCATGCCCTTGTCCCAGTGATTACAATGATTGTTTGTGTGTACTAGGTGATTGTTCCTTTAGGATCAGGGATCTTGGGAGGATGACCTAAGGTTGCTTTCTCCTGTAACTATACATACAGTTTGCTGGTTCTTATAAAGGATAACTAACTGGTCTGTGATGTGGTCTTCAGGCAGCCAGGGGGATCTCCGTATGACGTACTTATTGACTGTGCCATTTCGTTTCATGGTGAATTTCCTTTGGAGGGACTATATGCGCTTTGAAAGACAGAGAAAGAATATGCGTTATTAGATAAGGCATTCCATATCTTTGTTTAAGGACTTTAATCTATTTCTGGGTCAAGGTCTGAGAGACAAAATGGTTCTTGGTGAGAAAGTTAACTAAAACAGATTGAGAAAGTTAACTAAAAGCAAAGAAACCAACAGACAACCCCCAAACTTATTTTTTTCTGACTATAAAAATATTTGCCTTTTCAAATCATATTCTTTAAACTAGAATAATTTCTGAGATTAATTTAAAAAATTGCTGTGACTTTGATAGATGTAGTTAGTATTATTTACTTGCTTGTAACTTCTTTTTCTTTTTTTTAAATATAATTAATTTCTGAAAAGTTACTTTTTTCCTATGCTACATTTTGAATAAGTTACTGCCTCTCCCAATGGGTTATGGAGGTTGGCATTTGATTGAATAGCTTTTGTCGACTGATTGTTGCTGTTAGATATAGTGGGCACTCCATTTAACTCTGTTTCAGACAATAAATCACTTGAGAAGGGAGTATTTCTCTAATTGTTTGAACATTTGTCTATGCACATTGCTTGGTCATTTAACAGATTGCTATTAATTTTGCCATTTGCCAACAGTCTCTAAAGTTATAAGCTAGCTAAGCTATACCAGTGTATAAGATCCCTAGGTACTCACACAGTTTTTTTCACAGTTCTCAAACTTAGCTTTTCTTAATACATAGGGAGAAGATTAAACTTGGCTTTGAACATTGAATTATTCCTTTAGAGAAAGCACTTACTGTACCTCAATTGCAATTCAATTTTTTCATTTGTAAAGAACCAAAAAAAAAAAAAAACATGAGCTGCTTTATGATTTAGAAATTTCCCCTATAATGGGAATTTCCCATGAAATGACTGAATAATTGATGAGGTCATACTTTTTTGTTATTGGCTACTACAAACAGTGGAGTGACAACAAATTAGAATGTAAAAGTTAGAGAAAGTTATGGTTTCTGTTTAGAGGAATTTTTGCTTTTTAAAAAAGCTCCCAACCTACTACACATCAGACCTCCTCCAAACCCCCTGCCCCCATCAAAGGCATAGTTTGATCTGATCACCTAAGCTGCTTTTCTATTTATTAAACCCTGCATTGTAGGGGATTTTTTTTCTCCCCAGAAAAAATCCTCTCGCTTGGGACAGCTTTAGCAATTTAACCATATTTCCCAAGTGCATAGAACAAATAAATGGCAATCATTCTTTGGTCATAAAGATAAGCCAAGGAATGGGAGTAATTTTGTAGGTCATGTCACCTGACAGAAACTTTGGACAGATTCTTTCCTGGTTCAAGAGTTCAGCCATACGACTTACTTTCTCTATCAGCTGGCTTGAGTTGATAAGGGCCTGAAGCAAGCAAAGGTTCTTTACAAGCTTTTATTGAATTGTCCTTATGACATAAGATTTGGGGAGATTAGTCTGTACAGAGTTAATTCTGGTTGGTTTAATTTTCTCTTGAATAAATTACTGTCTCCCTGATTGAACAGGGAAAACAGAGTCTGTTAAACACTTTCATCAAATTCTTAGTGCCTGGTCTAGAACCTTTATCCCTAATAGCTTTCTGTGAGTACTTATTGAAGAAATATTTATAAAGTTAGCCTTACATTGGTGATTGGCTAGGGATAAATATGATTCAAGAGCAAAATAGTTAAGTAAGAGCAAGTATTGTATGCCCATCAAGTGGATTAGATGCAGGTGATGGAGATGAGGGTGAGATTGAGGCTGTTGAGTTCTTTGAAATTGCATATGAGATGTCAACTGCTATTAGAATTAGCTGACTCTGTTTTTCTCCCAGAAATTTGGCTTAAAAGGAATTCATCCAGAGGTGTTATCCAAAAAGCAATGTGTTGGGCTTCAGTGAATTTCAGCTTCTAGGCTATTCTAAAAGGAACTAAGTGCTGAATCTCCCATGTTTTGTCTTACTCACTTTCCCTTCTACTCCCACCCATCTCCAATCTACCCTTCTGGTTAGTCTGGTGAAACCAAAAGTAGAACATTTTCTGCAGCTCCATCTTAACTTGCGTTCTAGTCCTGACTCTGTCACAGACTCACTGTTGACCTTGAAGGAGTCAATTAAATTCCCTGAGCTTTATTTTTTATTAATAAATAATTAAATGAGATGAGGGTTAAGGTGCTTTACTAATTCCATGATTACATTATTCTTAGAATAGACCCTGGTTAGAATAGTTTGAAGTCAATACATGATCTGTTGTTTATTCTTTTCTCTACTAAGAAGCAAATATTAATCAATATTTTTTGCTTCAAAGATTGAGCTTATTTTTTTGATAACAGGAACTAAAGACCTCATATGTATCAGTATGGAAATCCACTGGATGCTTGATATTTAACCAAGTAAAATTCTCCCCTGTGGCTGAGAATTTAAGGATCTCTTTTGGTAGAATGAGTGAAGGTTGAAAACCATCAAGTTTTGTTCTCGAACAGGATTATGTTTCTAATGTAGATTTTCAGTCATCTTGGAACACAACAGATGAAGGCATACATTTTGGTATTTTCTTCTTCTAAGGGTACAAATATCTGTGTGTCATAACATCATCATTATGGCTCTTATCATTTATTGAGAGCTTACTATATGCTAGACACTGTTGCTAAACATCTATAATCATTTAATTCTATCAAAGTGTGGTAGTTACTGTAATTATTATTTTTGTTTTTTTAATTATCATGTATAAGTGCATAAAATACATATGTACAGTTTATAGAAGAATTAGAAAGCAAACACCCTATATGCCCTTCTTAGTTTAAGGAATACAACTTTATCAGTCCTTAGATGTCCATGTGCACCCTCTTCAGTCACGTCCTTCTTACCTCTAGAAATAACCACTATTTTAAATTTTGTGTAAATCATTACATTGATTTTTAGTTCTGCAATCTTATATATGTATCTCTAGATAACACATGGTTTAGTTGTACTTGGTTTTGAACTTGACATAAATGGAACTTACAGTGAAAATTCTTTTAGGAATTACTAGTTTCTCAATATTTTATTTTGAGATTTATCATTTTTGATGGGTGTAGCTATAGTTTATTCATTGTTGTTGCTGAGTAATATTTCATTGGATAATTTTTCTACAATTTCTTCTACTGTTGGTAGATATTTAGATGGTTTTCATTTACATTTTGCTGTTATGAACAACATGGCCTCGAATATTCTTATACATGTCTGCTGTGTGTAAGTACTTCTCTCTCTATGTGTGTGTGCGTGTGTGTGTGTACTTGCTGTCTTTTTATCTATCTTAAGATGCACTGGAAAACCAAGGCCTAGAATTATAAAACAACTTGTTTAAAGTCTAAGGTCAGAGTGGTGAGGCCAAAGTCTGAAACCAACAGTTTGTTGTCAGAGTTTGCATCCTTAACCACAATACTTTATGGAGCCCATTTTAGAAAAAAGGCCTCAGAGAATTTATAATAACTTGCTCAAAGAGCAGAGATTTAACAAAGCTCAGTCTGACTAATGTTTTTCATTATTTACCATCCAAAGCACATACTATGATTTTATTTGTGAAACATTAACCTATCATATGAGAACAAGTTTATACTTGTCGCTAGTCTTTCTTCCTTACAAGTGAATAGGTATCAAAGTGTAGAAATCATAGACTTAATATTATCCATATATATTAAAATTATTATAGCATTTTTTCCTTAAGAATATAAATAGAAATGAAAGGAAAACAGTGCAATCTCTCTCTGGCCCTTTCTCTCTGTCTCTTTCTCCATCTCCATGCCCCCATTCCAACTCCATTCTCACCCGGCAAATCTCTTCAGCAATATGTAACACTTGTAAACTCATTTAATTTCAGTATTAATTAAAAATATTCAAAAGTAGATATACTAGACAAGTGAGACAAGAGCCCAATAGGTATTTATGATGTGACACTGACAAGTTATAAGTTTCTATAATCAAGTTAGCATTAATAACTTAAAAGTTTTTGTATGTGCAAAGAATTTGACAAGGAGTAATTGATGTGGTGAGCAAAAAAAAAAAAAAACAAAAAACCAAAAAAAAAAACAAAAACAAGGGAGTGCGGCAGCTGATGTTAAAACAGGAGTTTTGAAATTAAAGGAATCAAAATGGAAGCCCTGCTGAATCACCACTGTCCTGGAGACACTTGGATGACTTTCTTTGCTAGAAGTTTTTCCCACTATGTGATGATAAGTATTTTCAAGGAAAATGAAATAAAATTTTTCTGTTATATGAGTCACATCTCTTTTGGTTGCAAGTGACTGAATCCATCTTGAACTAGTTTATGTAAAAGAAAAAATATGCTGTTTTTGGAATACCATGAAGGACTGAACAATGAAAGCATGGGAAGAATGGGAATGCAGATGGGCTTCCAGAACAACTAAAACAATGGATCAAACATTATTAGAGGTCTCTCTCTGGTTATTGCTTCTGTTTCTCTCTCTGTGTTGACTACCTTAGATTAGCTTCTTCTACATGGCAAGAAACATTTCTGTCAATACTTCCTGAGTTCTACATCCTACAATTCTATCACTAGTGATGAATTAATTTACATTTTCTCTGTTGAAAAGTTAAAAATTACCAGAGGAAGGTCTGGTTACCTCTGCCTGGAGATGTCGTCCACCTCTAGACTAATTTTCTATTCCCTTGGTTAGGGGAGAGGGGAGTAAGGCTTTTTACTAACATAAAAATTTTCTCAGAACCACTTGGTATAACTTGGGAGACAAGCATTCCCAAAAGAATGTGAATAAAGTTTACAAAAGAAGGTGTAATGAACAGATAAAAGAGTAGTTCTCCACTATACTTATTCAAACAACCCCTATGATATTTTCAGTATTTTACAAGAAGAGTTTTAAAACTTTGTCAAACTATGACAGTAATATTAATCTTACAGTATGTCCTCAGGTTATTTTATTTATAATTTTCCTGAAATATTTTCAAATAAGCAATTAGTGCGAAGAAGTGAAAGTTCTGCCTTCTTGAAGATATGTTCAAGTCCACAGGCTCAGAGCCAGAGGAAATGAGATCAAACCTAAAATAAATTTATCTTAGAAAGCAAAAATTCTAATTCAAATTAAATTAGCAAAACTGAAGCTCAGTCCTGTACTTTTTCAATTTAGTATTTATTTTTATAGGCATTGGTGAGAAATAAGGGTGGTAATGGTGAAAAATGTGATGAAATAAGAAGACCCATGTATTAGCTTTCTATCATTGCGTAGCAAATTGCTATGAACATAGTGGCTTAAAATAATGTCCATTTATTATCCCATAGTTCCTGTGGGTCAGAAGTCTAGGCACGGCATAGCTTAGCTAATTATCTCTTAGAGTCTGATAAATTCAAAATCTAGGTATCAGCTCTGGCTGCAGTTCTCTTCTGGAGTGTAGGTCTCCTCCTTATCTCACTGGTTGTTGGCAGAATTCATTTCTTTCTTCTGCCTTTCACATGGCCCCTTCCACCTTCAAGCCAACATTAGTACATCGAGTTCTTCTCACGCTTTGAATCTCTCTGACTTTCCCTTCTACCATCTCTCTCTCTTCCTTTTTTCTCTTCTACACCCATAGGAAAGGCTTTTAAGGGCTCATATTATTGGATTAGGTTCACATGAATAATCTCTTTAAGGTCAACTATACGTATAACAGAGCATAATCATGGGAACCGTGACATCTCATGCATTCAGACAATGCAGGAATTAGGATGTTGAAATTTAGGAGTTATTCCTAGAAATTCTGCCTACTACAACCTGGTTCTGGGTTGGACATTATGATATGTTAGCTATTTAGCTTCCATGAGACTTAGTTTCATCTTCAGTATATGTTTTTATGTCACTTACCTTTCTTTTCTTACAAGGTCCATATTAGTTTGAAACATAATAGAGTATGTCAAACAATTTTCAATTCAGTTTTATAAACATTGCTATATCTCATTGGGAATATAAAGTTTTACACACTTGGAGACTTTAAAGGAATATAAAAATGTAAAATTTTGCTTTTATAGTAAATGCATTGATATAGGCTAAAAAGTTTTATTATCTGATGCAAATAATTAAACTTCTAATATACTTCTAATTATGCAAAACCTTAAAAATCACCAACCTATACTCTGCAGGATACCCCAAAACAAAAAGTAATCTATAGCGTCCTCTTAAAAGGACTGTAGAGTTCAAATAAAAATATATAGTCTTCTTAAAAGTCCAGCCCACATATATCAACTCAACTACCCATGTTGCTAAAAATGATGGAATTATTTCAGATTCTCTAATTGGACTTTGGACCTAATGAAGCATTAGATATACACATGAATAGCTTTAGATCCTGATTATTCTCAACTCCATTCCCACCATCACAACCACTTCTGTCACTACCAACCTATTCTTAGAAAGCTCCCTCATAAATCTGGTCAAACTTTTTCTTTATAATCACCCATTAATCTTTTTCTTCCTCTTGAATCAAGTTATCCTAAGTGTATTAAGTGGTCTAATTCTTCTTGTCCCTCAAATAGATCCCTAATTGAATTACTGTGTTAGTTCATGTTCTCTGAGAAGCAAATGCCAAGATGGGATTAGATGTGCGTGAGATTTGTTGAAAAAACCCTTGAGGGAGAAAATGGAGAGGGAGCTGGAAGAGGCTGGGAGGATCATCAGACCACTAAGCAGGGCTGCTTATGAAGTGATTTCAGTATTCAAGAGAGATAGGAGGATATGAAGTAAGAAAACTGCAGTAGGAATCGGGAGAAAGGTACCTGGTAAGAAGGTACACTGCAACTGTGGCTCTCAAATCTTGATGAGTATCATTCTCTGTGTAAGTTTTGTTTATATTAGAATGCAAATTACCACAGCATACTTCAAGCCTTCTGAATTAGACTCTCTGGGGTGGAGGAGAGAGGGAAGGAAAGCAAGGAGGAAAGTCCTTAAAATTTCAATTCCAAGAAAGTTTTGACAAGGTTAATTGAGAACCCTCAAGCTAAAATTGCCCATCAGAGGAATCCTGAATTTTCCAGGCCCACAGTTAGTAGGTTTGCTGTCCTCAGTCATGGCTGGGAGCAGCCACAGAAAGCATGGCTTCAGAACAAATGCAATGATGGATTTCAGAGGGCCACAGCTGAGATCATTGGTTTGGTATGATTCCCACAGTTGCCACCATAATTACTATCTCAGCAATCTGCTTTTTGGTACATTCATGGGATAATGGCTTTCTCTTTCATATCTTCAAATGCTACGTCATTGAAATGGCTGATTATTCAAATTCATGTGGTATCTCTGACTGAAGAGTTTCCATTCATCGCATTTTATTGTAAAATACTTTTACTAATTAACTCAAGTCATCCTTACCATCCTGGCTGCTTTTTCTGTCTCCTTCGTGTAAATATTATTATTAGAATATATGCATGATAGCTTGGATCTTGAGCCTCCAATCTTTAATGAGCAACCAATAGTGATTATAGATTTCTAACTGCAGATATATATCAAATAAAAGAAACTTCATTGCTCTGAATGAAGATTTGGACCCCAGATGCTTTTGTAATTTCTTTAAAGGATGAAATGGACAACTGATCTGAGTGAAAGGACACCTTTTCCTTGGTGACTTGAAGTAGGACAAGAAAGGGTTTTATACCATCTTATCTAAGACTCCTTAGCTTCGTTCCTTTTAAGTTGGGGGAAGAGTAGGAAGATGTTCCTTAGAGTGACCATATATTGTGCAAATACAAAGAAAGCACTATTAATATTGCCAGGACGACAATCATAACCAGGATGGTCCTGAGAAAATTGAGTTGTATGATTACTCTAAGGTCCCTACTCTTGAGAGTGAGGGGACTTTGTACTTCTTACCTCATCAAACACATGGAAAGAAAGGGAGCAGAGAAATGGAGCAGAGAAGAGATGTCTAAAAAGACATTAATGCAGAAAGATAGAACTTTTAGCATTTTTCCCTTCTCAAAACTTGACACCCCTTGGGACTCCCAGTTCACTTAGGTGTCTTCCAAAGTTTTTCCTCCCTGGGATGGAGATAGGGGAAAGTGCGTGAGGCAGCAAGAGGAAGGTGGGGGCTGTGCTCTCTTCAAGGATCCTCCAGAATCATTTCTAGATGATGATCAGCTTGGGTCATATGTACTTGGGGATTCTAGATGGTCTTCCAGGGTAAATAGCACACATTTTTTTTTGAGGATGAATTTTTTTCAATAATTTGAGGGGAAATTTCTTTTATATTAAATCAAGCCAAGATATATAATGGATTAGAATATAAAATTCACCTGGATTTTAAAAATAAACTATGAGACTTTAAACACATATTGTCCTTGCAGGCCACTTTATACTTTTGTTTAGATCCCCCTGTATTATGATTCACTATTTTGTTATTAGTTATAACTTGTTGGAAAAGTTTTAAAAGAACTATCTAAGAAATTAGACTGTTTTTAACATTCTCTTAGCTTTTTTGCCTCTTTCCAAAATTGGATCAAATGACACCACTTCCTACTGTTTTGACAATTATCTGAGGGTATCATTATAATCGATAATTCAGACTATTTTACTCAATGTGTAATAAAGCAGCCAGAAATCTCCATGATACAGATGAGCTTTAAGTAGGTGTGGAGATGAACCAGGATTTATTTCGTCAACATTATTTATTGAGAACTTTCTATGTGTTGGGAGCTGTTCGGAAACTGTGATATAGCAGCAACAATACAGATAAAGACTTTCATGGAGCATAATAGAACCAACAGAGAATAAATATCAATAAAAACTAATAAATAAGAAAACAAATTAAAACACTCTAATAGTGGTTTAATCTCTGGGATGAAAATAAAGCAAGAACAGCCTACTTGGTGTGGGTGGTAGTGATGGCTTTCCTGAAGAAGTGACATTTGGCCTTAGATCTAAATAGGGTGAAAGAGGCAGTGAGATAAAAATGAGGGAAGAGTCTACAGCCATGTACCCTGAATGTGCCCGATCTCATCTGATCTCGGAAGCTAAGCAGGGTTGGGCCTGTTAGTACTTGGATAGGAAACCATCTAGGAATACTAGGTGCTGTAGGTGTTAAAAAAAAAAAAAGAAGAAAAAAGATGAGGGAAGAATCTTTCAGGAAGTGGTGATGGTAAGTGCAAAGAAGCTGAGACAAATTGGCTCTATGGAAGAACAGAGAAAAGCAGTATGTGAACCACAGTGGATGAGGAGTTATCTGGTTGGAGAAAAGATGGGGGCCAGATTATACAGGGCTCTCGAGGTCACAGAAAGGAGGTTGACAAATCTTTTAACTGTTGTGTGAAATTAAAAAAGAATCTTAAGCTGAAGAATGTTGTCACAGTCCAGATTTTTTCAAATAGTAAAACCATCTCTTCCCGAAGAACTTGGCTAAAAGGAATATTATGGCTATGGATATGCAGAACATGAAAGAAGGGCCTCAATTGAAATTGATCTCATTTAAACACGAGAGGAGGACAAAATGGTAGCTGGGAGTGTTAAAAGAATGTAAGAGGATAACAACGTCTAATAATCCGTGACAGATTAAATTTTATTAAGAAGAAATATGGTACGTGTGTTATATATTTAAGAAGGAATTCCCACTCAAAACAATTGAAAAAGTCTTAGATGTTTATAATAAGCCTTTTAAGACACATAGAAAAGTCACATAATATCTAGAGCTTTATCTCTAAAGAGCTCAGATTTCATTGTATACAATATAAAATTTTATTTATTTGTAATTTAACTATCTTGAGTCAAAAATACGAGGAAGTTTAAAGAATATAAATAACTTTTAAAATGACCAGTGTTTCTTTGATATGACAACCCCTCCACACTAGGGCATGTAAATGAGGTGGGAAAAATCTCAACCTGGAATAGAAAACATTGCATCATGTTTCCAAGGTAAGAGAAGTAAAATAAGAAAAACAAAAACCCAAACCACCAACTCATCAGGGAGCTCATGAAAAGCAAGGAAGAGTTTGCACATCTCAAACTAATTTGCCTTAGCATGTGAATCATTTAACAGGAAAAAACACTGAACTGACTCAGCTTGAGTGAGCTTTTTCTGTCCCTGCTGAGGTCCTCGCTTTGTGTGGCCCCTGCTGCTCTCCTTAGACTTTGCTTCCCTCCTCCTTTCTCACTGTGGAAAAACAGGAAGTGATATTTATTAATAAGACTGACTGGGGTCACGCCTAAAACAATATCATATTTTTACCTCTCTTGGGCTTAGGAATGGTTCTAGGATCAAGGACCAGCTCCTAGTTAGAGTGAGGCAAGTCTTCTGAAAAATAAACTCACAACTAGCATTTGACACAGTCCCTAAGAGCAACCGAGAGCCTGTCTGCCTGTATAAGGTCAGATCAGTTCCTCCTCATCCTCTGGTGAGGTTCTATTCCTCATAACAGTGAGACAACTGGAACCTTAGCAGGAAAAGGAGCTCACCTAAGACTACAGAATGTTTAGCACTTGGATTGGGCCATCTGACTCCTAGGGCTGTGCTATCTTTTATTCATTATGTCTTTGTGGCAGACATTTGTAACACAGAGAGGCATCACCCCCTTGTCACTAGTTGTTCTCTCTCTTTTGCCTTTCAGTGTGCCTTGTGGCCACCTTCAATTAGCTTATGTAACGGGGTCATTTTTTTTTTTTTTTTGTGGCATAAGTTGAGTCTCATTAAACTTGAAAGTGGAGAGAGAATAAGAGAGAGAGAGAGAGAGAGAGAGAGAGAGAGACTCATATTATAGCATGTTGCCCACTCCACTCCTTCTCCACAAGGAGAAAGTACTGAGAGAAGGTTATTGCTATCTATAAGGAACATAGTAAGCTAAATGGGTATTACCTTACCCAGTCTGAAAAATCTTAGCGATGTTGATAAGCCACTTGAGATAACAAGTCACCTGCTGTTCTGTTCTCATTTTTAATCAGTCCTTGTCTTTGGCAAGAGGAATATTCTGGAAGGATAGGAAATATTTGGAGTAACAAGGAGAAGAAAGTTTGTAAATTTCAGCCTCTGAAACAAACTGTTGTCTCATAGGCTGACAACTTCCCCCCTTACCCATCTTTTCTAATAACTACACATCTCATTGTCAGAGATTTAGAGGCAAAATAATAGTAAGAATAAAATGTAGTCCCTTAGGTGTATTCACCACAGATTAGCTCCAACCAAAAATTCCAAAATTCCAAAAATTCTCAGTGTAATTCCAACTCAAGTGTGGTCTGTGATCTAAGTGAAGTGACCCTACTGAGGAAGCCATGTGATCATGGTGGCTTTGGCTTTTTTAGTGTATGCAAATTTTTGTGTTCATTTTCATCATACCAAATGTTTAATGAAGGACTGTTTAAATGGATTGGGAAATCTATGAAAACTATTAAACTGTTCCTGTTTTGGAGCACATACCTGCATATCTGATCATTTTCTAGAGGCAATCAGAAACTTGTCTTAAGAAAGTGTGGGCATTGGAGTCAGGCTGCTAAGGTATGAATCCTCCTGCTTTGTTGCACTCTACCATTGTTTTACTCTATGACAATGAGAAAGTTATATGACATTTTTGTCCCTCAGTTTTCTCACTGCATATAGGTATAATAATTGTGCCTTCCTCATAGGATGATGTGAGACTCAAGTGCATTAAAATATAGTATATTCTACCTGCCATCTAGTAACTTTATTAAAATGACAATCAAGATAATGTAGATATACTTTAACATGTAATTGTGATTTTGTTTATTTAACCCAAGTATTTTAATTTAATGGGGTTTGCCAAAAACAATGACATCTCCAGGATTTCAAGACCATGACTTTGTTGCATCCTCATTTTTACTCTGTTTCCTTTGAACAGGCAAGCAAATCCCAGCTGACTGACTCAGACTTTTCAGCAATGTACATTATGCTTACTTTACCCTCATGTGCTCTCAAGTCTATCACCCATCAAATCAGTGGAGCAAAGTTTTTTGTTGGTGGGAAATAAATGAAGAGGAACAAAGACAAAAAAAGTGTCCTGTGTTTCTTTGCTGACAATATTTTTTATGTGAAAGGATGATCATTTTTTAGACATTTGTTCTCTGTTCTACTATAAACATGGAAGAAATATTGCTCAGCAACTGTCTCAATCACTTACCAAATGTACTTGTAAGGTATACTTGTCTCAAGGTGTCTTCAAAATACAGTGACATTTTTGCATTAAAACTTTCATTATGAGTGTCAGACTGGGTTAGTCATAATTGAAAGCTATCGCCATCTATAGGCTATTGTCCATAATAAAATAAATTCCCTTACCTCATCATGTTCTTGATACCATTTATCAAGTAGAATTCTTCAGGGCTTGAAATTTAACAGAGAAATTTTAAGTGACAACTGATATTTAATCCTAGTAGATTGTCAATCTCCATGAGACGGCATGGAACTTTATCATAAACTCAAGGTTGAGGTTCGGTCAGACTTTCACCCTGGTTTAAAGTTAGTGGTTGTATGAAACTCTGGTATTGAACCTCTATGAGGAAATTATCTCAGAAATTTGGGCAATAAAACCTTCCACCTAGATTGTTGTGAGGACTCAACGTAATTGACATTATAATGATCTATATTGTAGATGCTCATTTAATAAGAATGCCTTTGTTTTACCCTTTTTCTATCTCTTTCTTTCCAATCTCTTAGTGCCACTTGGGGATTTAGCTTTTACAGATCTAAATTTTACAGATAGCACGTCAGTCACTGGAGGAGGCATAAACTGTTTGAGGACTTTGAAGCTTTCTGCTTAATGGAGGCCAGGGGCAAGAGTTAGTATTTATACTTTGCAGCACATTAGTCAGCTATTTCTGCAAATCAGGTTAGCTGAAGGCATGGGAGATAGAAACGAGTGTTTCCAAATGAACTACTGCATATGGAAGTGCTTTGTAAAATGTCAAGGGCTCTAGGATTGTATGATATTACTCTCATTATTGCCAGCACTTATCCCTTCTTTCTCATTTTACAGGTTAGGAAACTGAGATCCAGAAAGATGAAAAGATAATTTTCCCAAGCACATCATTATCATCATCATCATCTTCATCATCTTCATCCTCATCTTCATCATCACCACAGCAGCAAATATAGTGCTTGCCTAGTGCCAACTATTGATTTAGGGACTTTACATGTATTAGTGGTAAATCACGTAATCTTCATAATGACCTTATGAAGTGGTTGATATCATTCCTATCTTACAGATGAAGGAACAGAAGCACAGAGAGGTCACATAGGTGTTAAGAAGGTGGGATTTGAACGTTATCAGTCTGACTCCAGACTAATCATTTTGACAACTATGCTATACATATACACATTTAAAAAATTAAACTGGGCTTAAATGCCGAGTACAATTCTCTTTTATGTTTAATCCTTCCTTTTTTTTTAACTTCATGACACATTTTGATTTAGCTTCTGAGAATGTTTTAAAAATTAAAACAACGCATATAAAATTTATTTGTTACGTAAAAAGAGGAAATAGCTGCTAAAGCCAACCAAACTAATTTGAAGATACCTTCGAGATACTCCACTATAAGGGTGATGATGGCAGAGATGAAGAGTGGGTAGGTGGTTTGTTCCAAAGGAAATACAAGACATATCTTTCACAGCCTAGCTGAAGAAAGAAATGAGAGCAGAGTAAAGTCCAGTAGAAGCTGGTCAAGAGTGATGAGTTTGCACTGAGGAGGTAAGGGTTTCAAGTAAGATATGGACTGAAAGAAGTTTCCAGGGGTGAAAGAGAGGCTAGAGAGTTGGCAGGTGTTATTGTTAGGATGCCCAAGGACTCAGAAGAAAATGTTGGATGAAAAATGAAAATACAAAACAAAAGTAAAAATACTAAGTTTCTAAGCTTGAAAAAGAAAGAGTCAGAGAGATACAAAGGCTTACTCTTAATATTTTAGGGCTGTCATGTGCAAAGGGATTAGGTTTATCTGTGTTGTTCTAGGGAACAGAGGTAGGCAAATAGATGCAAGTAGATTAAAAACCAAAGTGGAGCAGAACCTTCCAATATCAACTACTACAATAATAGTATAATAGCAGTAATAACAAAGAGAACTACTTTAAAAATCATGTAGTTCTTGGTAACTATATATAGATGTGTAGACAGAGATGACTAATGTTGTCAAGGGAAACAAAACTAATTGAAGACCAATAAATAGTGTTTTATGATCCCACTTTCTAAAAATTGCATATGTAACATATGCATACAAAAAATACACTAAACTCATAAATACTTGCCTTGTATAATAATTTTTTTCCAGTCTTTTAATGAATATATATAATTTAGAACAAACTACAATACATTTTTTTTCAATTTGGAAAAGTTAGGAAGCTTGATTACGTTTTCTGAGGTCACAACTAAAAGCTAAAATTTGAATCCATTCTTGTCTGACTTAAAGTCTAGATTTATTTTCCCCAGAAAATCACAATCTTAAAATTTAGGGAATTGAGATGGGAATGGGTAGACAAAACATGGAGGTAATAGGTATAGAATACTAAATTGTAGGAGGATAGGAGCTTCTAAACTAGTAAATAGCTGATTTGGGGAGTATAACCACACAGAAACAAAGAGGACAGTTAAGTCAGTTGGAACTGAATTGTGACAAAGCAATGCTGTTAGAGACAGAGCGGCCAGGGTGTGGCCAACCTGGCAAGTCGCAGATGTAAAATTAAGATAAGAATTGTTGCTTTTCCTTCTCTTTAATTTTAAAGCTCTTTATATCAAATAAAAATGTCCACAAACTAATATTATGCTTATTTCTATATTTCAAGTGATTTTTATTTTTTAGAAACTTCTTATTTTTTAAAACAATATTTATTCTTTTGAAAAAAAATTTTCTCTTCTATTTTCTATGTAAGTTAGAGGTCATATTTGATATATCGGAATAGAAGTGGTCCTGGCTGCTTGGGTAGAGAGTGTTAGGGCCACTGTGGGCTTAGCTGAGTTGAAACCTGACACCATTATTTACACAAGTGTAGTCTGCCTCCAAGATAGAGTGAGGTGTTTTAAGACCACAGGCTTTCTGAATTGCAGCTATAAAATAATCAATCTTTTAAAGCAAACGTACCACAACATTTGCATCCAAATATAAATTGTCTTTCAGAATTGTGACCTTGGGAAAATTTTCACACATATTGGCAAAAATTATATTTAAACTCTTCATTGGCAACATCCTTCAGATCCGGTTTATCACACACACACACACATACACACATACATTATTTTAAGGTACACTTTCTTACTGAGGTAAAAATGGTATATAACATTATGTCTCTCATGTAAAAAATTATAATTTGACATCTGTATACACTACTAAGTGATCACCACCAAAAGTCTAGTTAACATCTGTCATGAAGTTATACTTTATTTTTAACCAAATCTATTTTATCTTGCTTGATAATCATTTTTACTTCCCAGAAGACTGTCTGTGAATGCCTCTGACTAGGATTAAAATAAAACCTATCATTAAAAGACAGAGTGTTACCACTGAAGAGTTTAAAAAAAATGGGCTCTGACCATACGCAAAGTAGAACTAAAAAGATATTTAAAATATTGGCAGTATCCTTAGCATAAGAGAATAAACTTCCAAGATGTTATTGTGAAGGATATACTTAAATGTCCAATGTCTAAAACACTTATAAAATGGAAAATAACCGAATCTACTTTATAGCCCAACTGGTTTAGTATATTTTTCATGTTATTACTTCATTTCTAATTTATAGTCATACCCTACCATTACTGTCGCATCTCATGATCAATAGCTCAAAAGCAGCCACACTCAGAGGTAAGAAAGAGCTCTGGTAAATACTGTGTTTGTGAAGGTATGCAAAAGCAGTTAAGTTTATATACTATTGAAGGAGGTCTATAATTAGAAAAACTTTGAGAGGATAAATTGAAAATATCAAAAATAAAAATTCACTTAACTGTTTTATTCAGCAATCACAATTTGAGCTTTTTGTTCTGTAGATATGTTCACAAATATACACAAACTTATATGCAAATTATGTTTATTGAAGTATTGTTTGTAATAAGAAAGTACTAACAGAAAAATTTATTAATAAATTATTTTCTATCTGAAGAATAAAATAAAATACAATAGAAAGAATAGAATGGCGACAGGCAGATGTGCAAAATATATTGTTAAATAAAAAATTCAAATAAAAACTGTTCATATTTCTCAATTTAGAAAAATTATGTACATGTATGTGCATATTTATGGAACATATATCTGGAAGAAGACATAAGGAAATGTGATGATAGCTACATTTAGAGAATAAAATAAGAAATCTAGTAGAGGTGAGGAAAATAGCTTTTAATTATATACGCTTGCATGTTTAAATGTTCTATTGTGAGCATGTATTCTTTTCAAAATAGTAAAACAGTTTTAGAAGATAAAATATAGAATGGAGGAATGTGCTGATTAAGGTGTGGTTGAGGGCATAAGTTTTCAAAAATGGTGAACTGATATTTGATTCTTGCTCTTTGGGTATATGTGGATGGGGATTAAAGGAGTTGGGATTAGGGAAAACAGTGATCAAGTCAGAATATGTCATAGCTTTTTATTTGAAAATGAAGTATTAAGCCTAGAAGAAAGACATTCTGCATGGAATCTATCTTTTATATCACCTGGCCTCTTTTACTTAGAAAACAAAAACTTCTATATTTGGACACTCGACCAATTATGAGCCTTTGGGAGCTAAATGGTTTCTTCAAAAGTAAAGTAAGTATGCCTGTTACATTGTCACATAGTAATTCTTAAGGATGACTCAGTTTCATTAAATTGCCTCCTTTATTCACAGCTGGTAGAATATGGAGGCACTGAGTTTATGAGAGCTCTAATGAGGGAAGAAGGAAAATATTTTAGAGCAAAGAATGATTTGAATGGGCAGTTTTGTGTTTTTGGAGGGGAACTTTGAGGGAATTTAGAGTTCTGCATAGGTCCACTTAAGATCATGCGGTAAGGGAAAGGGAGGGTAAGGAAGAGAGTGAGGAAGGGAGGTGGAAGGACTCCAAAGACCACCTTTGACCCCATCATGGTTCTAACAGCAGTAGGTTCTGTGGGGAAGGACTATGCATACATCCTATGAGATATTGAACCATGAAAACTCTCTAGGGCATTTCAAACTCAATTGGGGTGGCTTTCAACAGCAGAAGCCTTTGTCTATTTCTCTAGTACTAAAACAGAGACAACTGTCTCAATTTAAGAAAAACTGAATGCTGAAATAAGACCATGTGTTTTAGTGTTAGGGAGAACTGGATTCAGAACAGGGTTAAGACATTACAACTGATTAGCTTTGGGTGAATGATTTAATCCTTCCATGCCTCAGTTTCCTCATCTGGAAAATGCTGATCATACTACCTCATCAGATATTTGTAAGGATTAGATATAATATTTAAAAATTTTCTGGTCTTATGAATTTTATCGGCTCATTTTGCAATAGAGGAATAATTTTTTGTTTATGGAGATAGTACTTGTTTCATAATGGAATTATTCACTTTTTAATTTACTGTTATTATTTTTCTTTATGGAGTACTTAATATGTTTTAAACATCATTCTATGTGTTTTACATACAGTATTTCTAAATACAACAACCGTTTGGGATGGTTAGGTCTAGCCCATTTGTAGGTGAGAAAACTGAAGTTCAGAGAAGTTAAGTAAAGAGTAAGCAAGAAGGTCCAGATTTGACTTTCTTTTCCAAGAAACTGGAAATGTAAGGCAATGAACCAGATTCCAGAATGACAGGGAGGGGCAATTAACTTGAAACCAGAACATGAAACCAGAGAAACCCTACAGATTCCAGGGATGAACTGTATTTGAGGTCTGGGAAGACTGACTGGTCTGCTCATAGTGAGACAGGAGCTGAGGAGAGGCAGGTACATGGTTACTTGACTGAGTCAAGAGATACCACGGAAGGGAGGAAGAGGATCCTGAGAGATTTCTAGAAGTTCTTAGAGTTATAGCAGCTTCATCTATGGGGAGACAAACTGGGACCTCTTTAGCACGTGAAGTATGGCTGGTTCTTTCACTGTCTTTTTTTTTTTTCCAGTATTTTTTTTAATTGAGTTTATTGGGGTAACATTGGTTAATAAAATTATATAATATTATATACAGTATTCTTTATTATTTTTTTCATTATTATTTAACTATGTTTGGTATTGAACATTTCTCGTTGCTTAGTAAGGGTAACTTGAAATCCTAATTTTTTATTTGTCAATATAATTTCTAGAGAATTTTGATAAGATTTCCAAACAGTACTCCATGAGTTTTTCATTATGTTCCCTGCCCTTATTACTTCACAATCTGATTTAAAATTACTGCCCATCTTAAAGTTTAAAGAGAGAAATTGTCCTCAGGATACATGGAAAAGAACAATCTTTAGCTGGCAACTGGCTTCCCTGTCTATTTTCTAGCTCAGAGATACAAAAATATCCAATTTTCATATGTATAATATTTGGAGCTGAGTTGACTTTAAAAGCAGATGATTTTTCTCTTTCATCTCTAATAAAAAATGGTGCTTAGAGAAATGTGTGTTTACTAGTAGCAAATTCCACCAATGGGTGTGGTGAAAAGCTGAGCTTTTGTGGACTTTGCAGCTTTTGCTATTGTCTACAGCATTTCCTCTCTTGTCTCGGAGGTTTGTGCTTTCCCAGGCAAGGCCAGTTTCAGGTCCAGATACATGTCTGGATTTTCTTACTCCACAGATGAGGAGGTGGGGTTGATGGGTGCTGGTAGTGGTTGTGGAGCTTTCTGGCAGGGATTCCGTTGTGAGGAAAGTCTGTCTTTAAAAAAAGAAGTAAACTAAGGTAACCAATCTCATTAGTTACCTGATTTCTTTGTTGAGAGGAGGCAAGGAAAAGATAAATAGCTTTTGGGGAAAGGAAGAAAAATAAAGATTTAAACATTATGGAAGATCTATGAGACATAAAAAGCAAAAGCTCTTTTAATTTGGCATGGAGACAGATAATTTTACTAAATCCATGAAGCCCTAGTGTCTATTCTGCTCTGGGAGCACCGATGATTATACTGAACCCCTAAATGAAGATAGCCACTCTATGTAAGTGTTCTAAACCCCAACCTGTGGCTAGAGGCCTAAAAATTATAATAGCCAGAATCAATACTTGTAGCGTATGCATAAGAGATGGTGCCCTCAAATAGGATTAAGGCCTGTTCTGGCCACCTTCATTATGGGCATGTTTCTCTGTAAATGTTGTGTGGTATCACATCAATTGACCTGATTTTTCTTCACACACACACACACACACACACACACACACACACACACACACACACACACACCTGTAGGCCATTTTTGAGAAAAACTCAACTAAAATAATGGGAACAAAATATTTATCTGCACATTTAATATATACATAGCAGAGCCAGCACACACCTCAGAGTGGTTTAGATACCTACAGCTTGTCATCTATCCCAGTCCATTAGGGTTATAATGAATGTGTTTTGGGGAATGCTAGGTCTGGGATGTTCTGTTCATGTTTGTTTCTTACTGTCATTTGGGCTTTGAGTCACCTGCTGATTTGTTTCAGTGCAAGACTTCTGGGTCACATCCTACAATGTCCAGGTTTTATGGGTCACTTTCTTGAATCAAAGCTAAATTTTCCACTTAAGAGAATTTCAGTGTCTTTTGGAAATTGTTCAAAATGAAGCATCTCAAATACCAACTCTTTAAACTGTATTTACATGTATTGTGCAGACTACATCTTTTCTTAGTTTTGAATTCTCCAGATATGTGATATGCTGGTGGTGTGATTTCCCTGTGATTCAAGGGGGATTTGTAAATTGTCTTGATTAGTGCCCCTTCACAAGTTGCCTGTGACTAGGGCTATAGTAAGAAGAGGTTTGGAGACATCTGTGGCTTTTGTTGGAAGAAACCAATTTCTTACTGAGAGTCACCCGATTTTAAATCCTTCAGTCTTTTGTGAGTCTTGTGTTGCCTCTATGACTACTCAGTCATAGTGAATACTGTCCTCTTGCTTTTTCTTCTAAACCCACACAAATGTGTAATTTCAATCTCCCTCCCTCCCTCTCTCTCTCTCTCTCACACACACACACACACACACACACACTGATGAGTGAATCATAAACATGAAAAATAAAGTTGTGAATTTTAACCCATCATTGATTTTGATATGAGATTCCTAAAAGTAAAAATTCATGAAGAAAATAGATTCTTAAGCACATACTAAATACCTGAAACATTTTACCAGCATTTTCTCATTTAATTTTTGAACGACTCTTAAAGATAGATATGCCTTATCTTAGAAATGAGGCAATCAAGGTTCTGAAATGTGAAGTAACTTGTCAAGGCCACCATAAGATGCAAAGCCAGACCAAGGGCCTGCTGTCTCTGACACCTGAGATTCCACATTTAATTATTCTCTGTGCTGGACTTGAGCTAATTTGCAGCTGCTTATTGAATTTAATTCATAATCTTGTTTTTGTCATACTAAAAACAGTAATAATCATACAACGTGAGTATTTGCTGTGACCTCTGGGCAAGGCCATTTGATTCAGAGTCATTTTCGTATAGTGCTTTTACTTTGTCAAAATCTAAAAAGGAAAATTTTTATATCTGAGGAAAACCAAACTGGTCTCTCTCTATTTAATATCATGACATATCAAACTATTAATTTCATATATGCTAGTTAGGCTCTATGCCTATCATCCTCTATGTTTTAGAAAGAGGCAACGGTTTCTTAATGAGAGTGGAAATGAGAATTCATGTCCCTAACAGAGAGTTCATTGTCCTTCCTAATATACCACACAATCTAGTGTCTAATCTGTTTAAAGACATGGGTTTTTCTTCTATTAATAGGCATTCTATTAATAATGTTCAGTGACTGAATATGCCAAGCTCTTACTATTATTTTTGAGGGTTGAAAATGTTTTCAAAATTATAGCTAGTCTTTGGAGTTTCTTAAACATGTTGTGTGATTAACAACTGAAACTATGACAGGAAGGAAGGAAGTAAATACTCATTGAGAATCTGCTATTTGCCAAACATATCAATAGGCACTTCACATATAATAACTTTGTAAAGCTGATATTAACTCCACTTTACCAGGGATAGAAGGTCATAAAAATATTACTAATTTCTCTCAAATGGTACAGACAGAAGGGTTTAAATCTAGTATGTCTGATGCTAAAGCCTTCATGCTTTTCATTACCTTGCCACCATCTAGTTTGAAAATCAGATATATAGCATTTCATGTCAGGAGCACCTCAACAAGAAAACGGCACCCTCACACTGAATTATCTCCTGAGTTTGGAGAGGGGAACACTAGAGCTCTTCTAAGCCTACCGTTGCTGTCTATAGTAACCCCAAATCAGAGGATACCATTCAGATCACTGTGTCTCCTTTTCTGAGACTGTCTCTCTCATCTCATATAAATTTTAAAAGATTTTTAAAATAAAAAAATGTCAAGTATACACTAAATTAGAGAAAATAATATAATGAAAAACTGGATACCTAGACCAATAATTTCAATAATTTTGCCCTAATTTTATTCTTTGTATAATATTGACATAAATTATGGTGTGTCTATATTTTGTGGTGAGTAGAGAATGATTTTATGTGTTTACCTTTTAGGCCTTAGTTCTACCCCAGTACAGGGTGGATAGTTTTCCTTCAAATACAAAGTATTAATGGGTTAATAGCAGTGGCATTTTAAAAAAGTACAATGTGAGAGATAATAATAAATCAGCTATCAAAATAAGGTACAGTATTTCACCTTGGATAAAGCCATGTCAGAAGAGTGTGAAGACTATGAAGACTAAAAGGATGAAAACAAAAGACAGTTTGGAGCCACTCTGTTCCCATGAGTTGATGTATATTTTGTTCCACTAAAGTTTGGGAAGGACAGTGAAAGGGCACAGCCTTCAGGATAAGACCACCAGGCAACCTGAGAGAAACTACCGTCCTTTGCTCAATGGGATGTCTTCTTTAGGCATCATAGCTCATTTGCCCTGAGACAGATGGAGATTCAAGGAAAGAAATTTGTTATGCTGTCATTTTTCAATCATCCACATAAATACTTGGGAACAGAGCTATGAATTACAAAGGATGAAAGGTAATAAAAACCATGTATATTTGACTTTAGAATGTATTTGTACTTACATTTGTCTAGAAGGTGTATATATTCCTTAATGCCAGGGTTTCCAAAAGTCTTGGTCATGACAGGCTATGACACAAATTTAAAATATCGACAGAGTAGTAGTTAAGCGGATGAAATTCTGAGAGTTAAGCTGGAATTTTCCAAAATAATTCAGTTAACAGAATTGAAAGCATTTATTTAATCTCAGATGTAATTACTAAAGGTATTAGACTCCAGCCCTTCTATCCTTTTTTTTTTTTTTTTGTCAACAGGGGTTCTAAATCAACAGCTCCTCTCCAGTTCTAGTTTTTGCATGATAGAAAGTCTATTTTCCCCTTATTCTGTCTGATGGCCCTCACATTCTGGTATTAGGAAGGTATTTTTTTTCCCTTGATATGGTCCTCACAATAAATTGTAGGAAGTGAAAATAAGGTTTGCTTTAAGATTATAATCTAATACACTGCACAGGTGTCTCTATTTATGTATACCAAGCAGGAAGTAAAAAAAAAAAAAGACCAAAAACTTGTCTTCACTTGCCTATAAATTCAGAATCCAGTCCCAAACAAATTAATTCTTTACTTCACTTATGTAGACCTGGCATGCTCTTATCTGAGAACTCAATCTACTAAAAAAATAAAGCACAGGACTTACAGATACAGTGATTTTCTCATCCCAAATCACCTAGTACTGTTTACATTTCAGTGCTTCCATTTCTTTGCCATGTAAGTGCATGTGATTTGCCAGATCATTTGTTCTACATTTAGTTCAAACAGTGCAGTCACCATACTTATAGGTTGATACATAATAATACAAAATACTTTGCCTTTGCACTGAAAAGAATTATCTCTATGTTGGTGAAATAATAAATATAATGAGAATAATAATAACCTGTATTTACTGTATGTTTACTCTCTATCAGTACTATATTGAGTGCTTTACTTGCATTAGCTCATTTTGCCTCACAATATCCTTATTAAGTAAATTCTGTTATAATTCTAGTTTTAAAGATAGGGTCACTGAGCATTATGGGGTTAATTAACCTGCCTCACAGTATAGTAAGGATAGAGCTGAAATTTTAGCAGAGGCAGAATGACTCCAGAATCCAAGCTTTTACACACACACACACACACACACACACACACACACACACACACACCCCAACTGATGAACGTAGATCTAAGGCAAAATGTCCTTGAGCATGTGAGAGTGAAGCTATAGTACTAAGGTATAGATAAGACATAAACAAAGCCAGTTGGGAGTGGTCAGAATGGGCTCCCTAGACAAGATCACTTTGACAGAGGCAAAGGAGATGGGAAAATAGTGTTAGAGAGGAGAGAAGGGTGATTAGAGGGTCAGGTAAATAAGGTAGTGGAGGGGACTTAAGGTCCAAAAAAGAAGGTAGGGAGAAGAGATGACGATGAGAATATCTCTAGGTTGAGTCACTTTAAGAGAAATGATGGTCCATTGCTTTGCTTTTTAGTAGCAACACTCTGTCTTACAGACTAATGGGAATCTACTCTATACATTGTTTTTAGAAGCTTCCATCTCCCTGATGGTTTAGATTTGGGTTCTAGCTTCTTTTCCTGATATTATGACCTGTTTTCTTTCTATTGTACTTTTCTACTGAAAACCCAAGACTGACTGAAGGAAGTAAAACCCACCTACATTTTTGATTTTGGTGACTAATATTAATTGTCATATCTTATCAATGCTAATTTTTTTTCAAAATCTTATTTGAAAGCACATTAGGTAAGGATATAAAGATAGTAATTTTTAAAGTATAAAGGTGTCCTCTGTTGTTAGTTCTATGATATTTTATAATTTAACATGTACTTGACATATCTGATAAAAAGATTTATCTGCTATGGTTTTATTGGAGTAGATAACTTATCTTTTTTTTAAGGTACATTTTACCTTGGTGTCAGGGTACTTGATACCAAGATAAAATGTAATACTTAATGTCTAAGTAGTAAAGAATAATCTTTGCAAATAGAAAATATAGTGTATAATTGCATTTAGGGTTGAATTATATTTTAAAATATATTTCACATTTAAAAAATTACTTTACCAAACCCTTTATTAATACCTATTTATCTTTAAAATTTTGGTCTGTTCCACTAAGAACAAATTATTGTGTTTTTAATTGTTAAGCCTTCTGGTCATCTAAATTCTTTTCATGTTTTACTTTAGTCATATAAAACATTTTACTTCAAAGGAAAAATATTATGAATTTACTCCATTTTTAGAATTTAAAAATCTGTTTCTTATTTTGTTGATTAAGACAGAGGAGTATTGATTGTGAATAAAGAACATGCTATGTTAAAAAGAAAATTAAGAATTCTGATATTTCTCTGCCAGATAGCACAAAAACTAAGAACACCACAGAAATTTTTCAACATTAATAATCTCTTGACAATGTGTAGGTCATATAAAGGACAAATGAATGTTTTGGGGAGACTGAGAATGCCAATTTTACCAGACTGTCCAATCACTGTAGATAAATATTTGTGTTCCTGGGGATTATTTGATTTTTATCAAAGCAAATTAAATTGGAAACATGGCATGTATTAAGTCATCAGTACTTATTGTCTAACTCTTTTTCCCATAGAAGTTTCTATCCACTAAAAGAGCACTAAGTCTTCAGTTAGACATACCATGTAATGATCCTTATCATATCCAGACAAAATAAAAGCCTTTTAAGAAGCTACTTCACAAGACAACTGCATAGCTTTCCTCATAGGAACTTGTTAAACAAATAATAATTATTAAAGCTATTGGGCCAATCGCTTACACTAATTTAACAAGAACAATCCTAAGATGTCTAGCCTACTTCACATTCCATGTGACTAACTATGGTATCCAGAGCTTGGAAAATATCCAGGCGACTCACAGTAGCTTTTCTTAAATACTTTATGAACACTGAATTTTAAGGAGAGTGATAAAATTAGGTTACAGAGGAGAGTCTTCAAGGTGTACCCACTGTCAATGCTATAAATGGTGTCAATTATATCTTAAAGTTATTTAAAATTATCCAAAGCTGAAAGCATTGCAGATTTAGCTTCTATCTATATTGAAGTTGGAAAATGCATAATTCTTAATTATTGACTTACAGATTTCTCATATTCAGTGAGACAGATATACTAAGAGTTTTGTATAAGGCTCCTATAGAGAAGATACTGTGTTAGAATAATGAGCTTTTAAAAATGTCACATTAACCACCCTTTTTTGCCTAGAGTTATGTCATGCTTGAGGAAGAAATAGAAGAAGGAAGATTTAAAGTTGAAAGAAAGGAATAAGAGATGGGGAGGACAGAAGTTAAATCAAACTAAGAGGACTTTGACAGGTTTGGGGTTAATTCTGTGATTGTTAACTAAGGCAAGTAGGAACAGCAGCTAACGATAAGTCAGCACACAAGGGGTCAAGTTCAGGAAGAGGCAAGGAGAAGATTACTATAAGTTCCTGGTTTTTGTAAAAGGAGTCTGGAATCCAGAACTTTGTAGCTAAGACAAAAACCCAAGATTAGAGACTTTAGAGCACCATGTCAGTAACACAGGCAAAAAATCTGAGTAACAGAACCAGGATCATAAAATGCCAGTACTAACAGTCTCCTAAAGCAAGTATGTTTATGTATCCTGCTTAGAGTCCAAATGTGTGAAGACCTTGGGAGGGCCTGAGCCCAAACGTTTATTTTTTCATTCAATTCATATTTATTAGACAGCTGTTATGTACAAGGCACTGTATGAACAGAAGAGACTATTATTAAACCAGGAAAACACATTATCTCTTTTTTAAATAAAGGAGACATATAATAAATCAGTGATTAAAAAAATGAACAAATAGCTCTAGAAGGAAATACACAAGACAGTAAGTCTGAGAATCTGAGGAAGGTGTTTTAGATAGGACAGCCAGAGAAAATCTCTCCAAAGGAGTGATATTTGAAAATGAGAATAAAGTATGAGAATGAGCAGACATTTGAGAGACTGAAAGAAGAACTTAGTTGAACGGCCTAGAGGTAAAAAGGCCTTGGCACGTTCAAAGAACCAAAGGAAATGGATTTGGAGGACAGCAAGCAAAGCAAAGAGTGGTGTGAGATGGGGGATAAAGAAGTTGGCAAAGGCCAGATCATTCAGTTAAAGGAGAAAAGCATTTGGCCAGAGTAGGGGATGAGCCAAGTACTCTGAGAACTGATTTGAAATAATTTACTATTTTTATAGTTGTAAACTGAAAAATAGATTACAAAGGACTAAAAATTCTGCCTAAACAGCCCATGCATTGTGAAGTTTACTAAAGCAGAGATGAGAATAAGAAGTAGATCATTGGTGCTAGATCTTGGCATTTAAGTTAGTTTCTGAAAAGCCCAGGGTTAAAAATTAACTTTAGGGAAAAACACTGCAGTCCAAAAAAGTGGTAGTAGCCAGAGGGTTTTTCTTTGGATGATGAAACTGCTATCCAAAGGACAGGATGGTGAGTCACCCAGTGTGGGCTGTTGTGAGGCAGAGCATATTGTGGATTAGCCTGGGAGACACATGCATAGTTAGATGGAAGAAACACAGAAAGCATGATTCTTGTGATTTCCTTTCTTCCACAGAGTCATAGATCCCCTGACGAGGTCTTTTTATTGGTTCACAACATATTACGCTGTTCTTTTGATATTTTTTAGTACATGCGAACATTTGTTGATAATAATAGCCCAAAATAGTAGCAATATCTTGATCCCTTTACTGAGTTAAATTGTGTTTCCCAAAAAGATCTATTGAAATCCTAATCCCCTGTATCTCAGAATGTGATTTTATGTGGAAATAGGGTCCTTACAGATGTCACTAGTTAAATTAAGATGAAGTTATGGAGAAGTAGGGTGGGCTCTTAATTCAACATGACTGGTGTCCTTATAAGAAAAGGAAATTTGAACACAGATACATATACAGCGGGAATATGGCCATGTGAAGATAGAGACACATGAGAATGCCATGTGAAGGAGGATGCAGAAATTGGAGTGATATATCAATAAGCCAAGGAATATCAAGCATTGTTGGCCATCATCGGAACTGTGAGAGAAGCCTGGAATAGATTCTTCCTCAGAGCTGTCAGAAGGAACCAACCCTGCCTACACTTTGATCTCAGACTTTTAGTCTACAGAACTGCAAGACAATAAATTTCTGTTGTGTTTTTAAACCACCTAGTATGTAGTACTTGTTACAATAGCCCTAGGAAACTAATTCAATCCTTTCTCATTCCTTTGTTTTATTGTCTTCCACCAATCACCCCCACATACCATCGTCCATTAAGACTAAATCTCTTTTCCAACCACCTGTAATCTTTCTGCCCATAATATCCTTCTTCTTTTATTTGTCTGCTAGGTGCATCTAGATTTATCAGATGACATTCTTTTTTTTGCTCTATTTGTTTCAAATCTAGCCTTTTTACCCTAAAAAGGAAATATTACTGATAAAGCTAACATCTCTTTTCTTCCTACATTCTTCTACTTCCCAGTTCTTCTTCACAATAATCTTTCTGATTTATTCTTTTTATTTTTTAAAGTAGCCTCAAGAAAACTATCCACGCCAACTTAATAACTCTTCCTTCTGTTTCCACAATATTTCATACACAAATTTTGTTAAGCAATGATTATACTGTTTTGATTATAGTCTTTCTCTCTAGAAGCAAAGAAAATGACTGGTCATTTTCAACCATTATTTGGTGCTTACACAATGTCTAACTCTTCAATTAAGCAATTTTAATTTCATAATGTCTATGCAAAAGCACTTGATCTTTACAAGAACCAGTTTATAATCAAAACTAGAATTTTCCTTCTTATTTCCAGAAATGGGAACTTTATAAATTTATTTATTTATTTATTTAAATTAATAATTCTTTTATTATGATGTAAACATAATAAATTTCACTAGTGTAATGTGGCATACTGTATTATAGCTGGTATATATATATATCCCTCCTCATCTTCACCCTGTTATATTGTTGGTGGAGTATGTTTCCCTGCTCCCCTGATGTCAGATTTGGCCATATGATTTGTTTTGGTTAATGAAATGTAGGCAGAATTGACAATACGTCAGTTCCAAGCTGAAGCTTTAAGAGGTTTTCTGTTTCTGTTCTTCTCTTTGTGCCTCTGCCAGTCATGGTGAAAAAAAGCTCCAAGTAGTCGCTGGTCCCAGAATGAAGAGACAAGTAGAGCCAACCCAACCTCAACCTGAAGGTTGATTGTACCAAGCAGAGCCCCAATGAACTTTCAGACTTGTGAGTAAAAATAAGTTCTTTCTGATGTGGGTGGGTTTTACACAGTGTTATTATAGTGAAAACCTCAGTGATACACCTAACTAGTTAGTGGTGTTGCCAGACTAGGACTGACACTGTCTGACCAGGAATCCAAAGTCTTTCTATTAAATTATTCTGCTATTCATCTGCACATTTGATGCATATTTTTCATGTATTTACTATAGAAAACAGAGCACAACAGCAGTAAAAACAACAGAGAGGCTGTTATCTCTGCTCTCACAAGGAGCATATTTCTAATGAGGGAAGTAGGTAAAAAACAATAAATATAAACCATAATATAATGATAAACTCTTATAATAGTACAAATGCCCTTCTGACAGAGAATAATGGATGGGGTGAATGACAGGAGACGACAGTCTTTATGGTAGTCAGCGTAGCATTCTTGGAGGTGTTAGTAAAACTGAGCAAGCACATCTTTCTCCTTCTCAAATGGTCTTAGATAATGCTTTCATTTTTTTTTCATTTTCCTTTATTTATGTAGTGTCAGCCCAACTGCGTGCCTTTGCTCTAGGCTAACCAGTTATCCTTGGTTTTCTTTCTGTGTGTTCAGAGAGCTCTTGGGTTGTTTTGTAAGTTCTTAGAGAAAGACTGAAAAGGCTTCATTTTCCCTTTTCCAAAAAAAGCAATTACATATTCCCAGTGGAACAACACACTTAAGTCCTAGGCTCTAAAAGCAACCTGATTTCTCTCAGGTGAGAGATATTCTTTATATGGAAGTCAAGAGAAAAATGTGATATTACCAATACTGTAGGGACTGTGGTCAGCGTTGAGTTATAAAGGCCTTTGTTTTCCATGTTTTGATTGGCCCTGTGAGAAGCCTGGAGCAGCTCACACACCCATCTGTATCCATATTAGTGGTGCTGAAAAGTGCTGACACAGAATTGCAGATCAGGGCCTGTGGCCTGCCAGGGTAAACTTGTGTAATGCACTGTACATCCCTCTTAACAACAGTGGTTCTTTTGTCACCTAAACAGAGGCTTTTAAGAACATGAGTCATTAAAAAGAGCTTTAGAAAAACAGGCAATGTTTTCCAATATTGTGGCTTTAGGCGAACTCTATAAAGTAACTCCGGAAGAAGTGAGGCTATTTCACGAATAACTAACAATAGATTCAGAGTTATAATATGAATTGATCAAAAGCAAGTAATATTTTAAAATATAATTTGTGACTTTCAGACAAAGCCCATTATTATGAAAAAATGAATGAAGATTAATCAAAATATATTCTTGAATGCACATAAACATATTAAAAATAAGAATACTTTCAAACTTAAATTGGCCCAGGAATCTCTAGCCTAATCATAAAAGCAAAAATTCAAAGAAACCAGCATTAGAATTTCCTTTTCTTATTTTTAATATATAAAAAATGTAATTGTAGGAATAAGAAGAAGTTCTTATTCCACTATCTAGAAAAAAATCTGGTTAACATTTTAATGCTGTTTCTGTTAACATATTTCTCTACAAATACCTTTTACATAGTTGTACTCATACAATACATGCAATTTTGTTTTATGCATTTTTTTTCATTTTTAATATTCTTTAGGAGAGATCAGGAGTTGGCAAACTGTGGGCCAAATCTGGTGCACTGTTTGTTTTAGTGGAACAATGCCACACTCATTCATTTACAGAATTGTCTATGGCTGCTGTTGTGCTACAAAGGCAGAGTCGAGTAGTTATAACAGAGCATATGTGGCTCACAAAGCCTTAAATACTTGTTATCCATCTGTTTACAGAAACAGTTTGCGAACATCTTGGATAGATTATTAGAGTCACATGTGAACAACATTCCAAGGCTCTTGTAAACATACACTAAAAGTTTGTGTATTCATTGACACTTTCACCAGCATTTGTCCGATGAGACTATTTGTTATAACCATATGTATATGTATTATACATATATATATAATGTTTATATACAAACAAGCTATGCAAATTATGTCTATATACTTTTGGAATTTCGATATAGAATCATATCGTATATCTTATGCTTTAATTTTTATCTTTGAGTAGCGGTTAGACAAAGTGACTTTCCGCTGTTTTTAAAGTACTTTTATTTTCTATTTTCTCAATTGCCTTTTTATGCATTTTGCTTATCTTGAAACAGGTATGTTTTAAAAAGTAAATTTGTAAGGGCTCTGCATTAATTCAGCATATCAATTGTTGTTTATATTATTACTTTGAATATATTTTCTTAAGGTTTTTTTTCTCTTTAATGTGATTTTTGAAACTTGCAAGTTATTTAATCTACATAAAATTTAATCTACATAAAATTTCCTCTACGATATCTTCCAAAGCTCCTAAGTTTAGAAATTTCTCCCATCCAAGTACTAATAAGGCCAGACTCTGCTTAGCTTCCAAGATCAGATGGGATTGGGCTTGTTCAGGGTAGCATAATTATAGACTAATTTTCTTATAATACAAACCTAATTATGTCATTGTTCTGCTTAAAATTCTAATATGTGCTTATGTTTTACAAAATTAAATACAAGTTTCTTGAGAAAGGCTATATAACAGTGCCTCTGAGACCCTAACTCACATCTTCTCTGCTTCACCTGATTCCAGCATGGATGCAATGGGCATTTGGAATTTGACTCATATTACAACAACAGAATCACATCTCAAATGAATATTATGCATTTTTTTTACTTTTTGCTTCAAGCCTTCTCCAGTGCCACTGCTAGGAATGGGATGCTACTTGTAAAGTTTATACACCGAGCTCCCAAATTTATGAAAGTTATTTCCGAGAGCAATTCTCAATCAATGAGGGATGGAAACCTATGGATAAATGTTTTCCTCAGTTGTTCTTCTAGGAGACATCTCTGAGATACATTCTGCATGCTCCTTAGACACTAGGATTAAGCCCCAGTGTCTCAAAGCTATGATATATAACAAAATTTACTATTATTTCTATTTCTCCTTCCTTCATTCTTTCTGATCCCCCACTTGTACTCTGGCATTATCTCTTTGACTGAGGCTTTGCTTTTTTGGTAGAACCCAAGCTAAGCCATATAGTACTAGATTTTCACTGGCAGTGATTTAGGGTGAGGAAACATTGGAAATTGAAGCTTTGGGCAAATTGAGATTCCCTAAGGCACTGGCAAGCTATGAGTCAATTATGGGCATTTCTTGGCACTCACATGCCTAGTGATGGTGAATGACAATTTCAGCAACCATGACCTGACAACAGCAATGTAGCTACAGGCTCAGCCTGCTCAGGGATTAAGGTCTGCATTACCCCACTAGGCTAGAAACATAGACAAGTAGGCGTGCTGACTGAGGGAGGGAGAAGGAAATTTAATATTGATGGTGGAAGATGATGATAAATATCAATTAGAGCTTTAGGACCAGTTGCAGCAGTGAAAACTGCAGCTTCTTATATTAATATATATCTATTAACTCTTGTAGAAACTGTAGCTGACCACCATGATGGAAACTTAGAGGCAAATGGGACTTATTATAAGGCATACATGGACCTGAGGGATATAAAAAATAGACTGCATGAGTTGCTTCAAGACATCCTCTTAGCCTTGTCTCTGATTTCTGTGAGCAGCTGGCTTACCTCACCTGGATACATTTTCTCAAGCACTGAATGTTTTGTACTATTGCCTTTGGGGTTTTCCAATGCCACAATTGCCTTTGGGAAGCCCTTTGTTCCAACAGGCATGTTCTGTCTGAAAGTATATAGGAATTTTCAGTCCTCAGGTAAACAATTTCAAAAGGCATTCTACAACCTCTTTAGGAGATCCCAGGCTGCATTGAGCGCCAGTTGCCTACAACAGTGATTTTAATAATGCATCTATGTATTAGCTTGTCCACTTTCTCACATTCTTCACACTCCCTCACACCTGCTTCTTGTTTGTAAGTTCTTGTCTCAGGCATTATTTTCAGGAAAACTCAAGCTATAAAAAACACGTTCTTAAATCCTAGTAAGTCTCTATTTTTTATTATCTACCCTATTTTGTGCTGCTTTTCCTTGCTGCTTCCATGGTATAAGTTAAGTCGATAGAAACATAGTAAGTAATGCATGCAGAAGTTGCTGTGGAAAGCTCTAAGAGAGGCCAATTTAGTCTAGGTATTAGAAACATCTTCTAGACCTGAGTCTTGAACTATGAATTATCTGGATTAGGTACATGGACCAGAATAGTAGGATCATTCCTAAAAGACGACACTACAAATTTAAAGGCAGACATATATGAGTAAATATTGCATGTTTGGAGAAATACAAACTTAATAAGATATCCTGAAAGAGACCACATTGACATAACTTTTATTACAGAATATTATCATAATTGTTCTATTTTATAATTAGTTACTGTTGTTAATCTCTTACTGTGTTTAATTTATAAATTAAACTTTATCATGAGTATGTGTGTACAGGAAAAAACAGTATATACAGGGTTTGGTATTATCTGAGGTTTCAGGCATCCAATGGGGTCTTGAGACATAGCTCCCTCAAATAAGGGGACACTACTGTAGCTGGTCTCCCTGCTTCTATTCTTGTGACTTATAACTTTAGTCTCCACACAGTAGCCTTAGTAATCTTGGGAACATGTAAACAAAATGACATTAGTCCCCTGCATGTAATCATTTGATATCTTTCCATTGCACTAAAATGGGGCCTAAACACCTTGTCATGACCTCCTTGACTTATTACAAGATATGGGCACTGCCTGCTGCTTTGACTTAATTTTTTACACTTTTTTTAAAATTGCTTCAGAAATATTTGGCCTTTGCCCCAATTCTAAAATATTCCGAGAGCCTTTATACCTCATTTGCTATTCCCCCTATCTAGAATGCTCCCTTACAAATTTTTACAGTTGGCCCCTTTTTTAAGTTCTTAGCAGAAATATCATCTTCTCAGTTACCTGCACCTCTTCAAATCACATCCTTACTTTAGATTATTCAGACTACTGGTGATTATCTGAAATTATCTTATTTACTTGTTTAATATTTCTCTGTCACCCCAACCATGTGCTTTTCATAAGCACGGATGTGCCATATATTCTTCATCCTGCTCTGTATCCTGGGAGTCTGACTCCTTAGAGCTGTGTCAGCTGAGCTACCCCTCCCTCTGGCTTCCCATGGACATTAAGTGGAGATTAAAGGAGATCAGAGAACAGAAGAGAAGGTTCTGGGGCAGCTGTTTTTCTACCAAAGGCCATGATTTCTTTCAGGCTGTTCTTTCTTACAGCTCTTGACGATATTAGAGTGTTTCATCAATTACTAAGTAAATCCTCAAATAAGACTTACCCCAGAATCACCTTACCCTATTAACCATGCTTTTTCTTTTTTTAATTGCAAAAATTTGCCATTTCATTCTAGTCACCAATCTTTTTCCTTGTAATTCAAAAAAGATTTGGGAGCAGTCACCACTGCACTCAGTCTTTCACCAAACATCCTCCCACAGAGGCCCAGTTAAATTCTAGATAGCACTGAGAATTTTATCTTTAGGGTCTCTGGCCTCCTAGTAGATGGAGGAAGCTGTGGCATTTTATCCACAGCTCCTGCACCTCCTGATTACCTGCTGGGTAACTCCTCACTCCCGGCTTCTGCAGGGTCAGTTCTACCCTGAGGTTCAGCTCTCTCAGTCAACTCTATATGTTTGCATAGTATAGGTAGATGCAAGAATCATCTATACAAGAACTTTTTTATTCTAATTAATTGGAAGTGTGTTTTGTTATGGCATGCTTGTGGGCAAGAATTGTATTTTAATGCTTTGAATCCTAAGAACCTAGCAGTGCTTTGACATTTAGTAATCAATCATTTAATCCTATTAAATATAAAGTTTTCAAATCTTGACCTTTATGCCAGCATTGTCAAAGTTATAACGATAAACTAGCTCATTCTAGGCATGTTTGGGTGAAACTGAAATAGAAATTTAAAAACTTGGAATAAATTCAATAAAATTATACATTATGGTTACAATGATATATGTAAGTATGTGGAGGAGAGGTGAGAACCAAGAAAATTTAAAACAGATTGTTTTAAAGGAAAAGAACCTCATAGACACAGACAACAATATGGTGGTTACCAGAAGGCAAGGCGATAGGGAGAGGATGAAGAGGGTAAAGGGGGTCAAATACAGTAATGAAAGGAGACTTGACTTTGGGTAGTGACACACAATGCAATATACAGATAATGTACTATAGAATTCTACACTCGAAACTTATATATATAATCTTATTAATCAATGTCATCCTAATAAATTTAATAAAAATTTAAAAATAATTTAAAAATTCCATTTAAAAAAAGAAAATATATTGCTTTAGGGTAGTAAAGTTATTGAATAACTTTAATTTCCTTTGCATTTAAAAATATTATTTTAAAAGAATATGTGAAACGAATACGAGGTTGGAGAAAGAAAACTTAGGAGAAAACGATGGATGAATAATGATAATGATTAAAGAGCTATGATAAAAAAAGTTAGAAATCAAGTGGCTTCTGGCTTGCAGAATTTGAAAAGAGCCTCACGTGAGGAAGTTGATCTATGCAGGATGATGACCATCTCCACTAGGGACCAGACAGGAGGCAAAAGGCTTAAGTTACAGCATCAGGGATTTAGATAAGAGAAAAGGAAAAATTTTCAGACAGTGAGATTTGGTAGACACTGGAATGTGTAACTGGGGAAGCTAGTGGAATTTCCTTTTCTAGAGGTCTTTTAAAAATAGAATAGCATCTCATCTGCCTAAAGGATGGACTCTATCTGACCTTTGAAAGTCCACTGAACCCAGAAGGTACTCCACACCTTAGAGAAGAAAGAAAGTACGAATGTTCCTGGGGAGCTTGAGTAATGAATGTAGGGTGAGCGCGTTTTATATTTAATTTGATTTCTATATGTAACATATGTAAATTATGATTTACATTTCTTTCTTTACTTTTGGTCAAATGTTTTCATTTTTAAGATCTGGAGATTAGGGTTTAAGTAAAAATATTGCAGGGAGGGAAAGAAGGACTGTTATCTTACTTCAGAGCATATTTTTATAAGGACACAGGCAAGGAGAAAAGTATATTTTGGACATCTTTGATTTTTATTTCATTTCCTATTCTAAATAAAAAAACCTCAATACTGCCTTTTCTGTTGGCTTCAATATTTTTAGGGTGAAAACTTTTATATTAATTTGATCAAAATGTTTCTTACAGTATTTTTGACAGGACTGGGATCCAAAACTAGAAGAGGTTCTCTGTATTTAATTTCCTCCCAGGAAGTTTACTTTCAGAAGTCCAAGTGTGAGGTCAAGTTTTGGGTTGCCGGAAATGATAATGTCCTTAACCGTCTGAGACACAGACGACACTTAATGAAACATCCTACCTTTGAACACTGGTAAGAATTAAAGTGCTTTATCTATTTCCTCTTTATTTGTCATCTGTGATTTCTATGTTTGGTCTTTTAGAACTCAAATAAAATTATATGTAAGTAAGTACTATATTCTCCATATTTGGCTATAACTGCAGATTTTCTGTTATAGATGATATTCATCTTTTCTCCTCCTAAAACCCAAAATGTACTGCAGGCCAAAAGGAATATAAAGCTTTAGAACTCGTTATTTACCTCAAACAAAAACATTACCAAGATATTTTAAACTTGATTTTTTTCTAAATATTTTAATTAACCTGAGAATGTTCACAAGTTAGAGCAGTGATTTGTAATGTCTCCATTATATAGCTCTTCATATTTGTCCAACTGCAAACTCATCTAATATCTAATTTGATCTTAATTAGAATCCCATGAATATCACAATCTTCTAGGTGAAAAAATGGAGTCTCAGTAAGGAGATGTAACTTGTCCAAGATTACAAAACTAGAAAATGCAGAATCAAAACACGTCTAGTTTCAAAGCCTATGCCTTTTTCACTACATTATTTTATGCCCTCTGTGAAAAGTTGTGATTTCCTGGTGTTTTTTCTTTTTTCACCATTGAGGAGATCTTTGCCTCAGTTTCATTCTGAACCAAAATCATGTTAGAGAGCATGACAGTAATGTTATTATCACCAAATGGGAAGTTGGGCTAGTGTTCTCATGAAGTAAAATACCAATGGTTTTTAAAAATCCTGCCAATCTACATAAGACATGTAAATTTCTGATAGGGCACTCCATATAGAGATTAATACCGATTCTAATTCATGCTAGCTATTATTATTAAGCAATATTTTTTATTACAAAACTTACTTTAATTATTACATCTGTCTCTGCCAAAATTTTGAAAACTATTCCCACAATCCCTGGCTCTCTGTCCTGGGTGACTCTGGGAGTATAGTGGTTTTATTTCCTTCTCTAACAGTTCAGAAGTTTGTTTAATACTGACTCAGAGGAAGCATTCTGGCTGATTCCTCACATGGTCTTGTTTACAGCTCCAGAGTGCACATAATAGATAAGCTACTGACTTCCACAAGACACCCACACTTCCTGGGTGTGTGGGTGTGTGCGCTTGCGCCTGTGAATTAAGATTGTGCAATCAGGCTGCGAGCTGCATCAGGTTGCAAAATCATTTACATCTTTTAAATATTTCTCTAGCAAGCCTAATTTCATGAATCAAAAATCATTGTATTCCATGGTATGCTGATAACTAACAATTAACACTGAAAATCCCATGAATTTATAACAAGATCAAACCTGATATTGGGGCAGAGAGTAGAGAAATTTGCCTAAGAAAATACTGTGAAATAAAGTTGTAAATAGCCATTTCTACAAATGAACACTGTTCTATCTGTAGAATTTATTTTCTTGATTGTAATTATAGTAAACTTACAGAGAGCCTAGTTTGTGGCAAGAATTTTTTTAGGTCAGCATCATCTTATTTGATTTTAATGGTAGCCCTGAAAGATAAAAATAGCTAAAGCACTTTTATAGAAGAAAGAAAATCAGAAAATTCACAGGAATGTGTCCTGTGTTGCGTTGATGGTAAATGATAGAATGATGAAGGGGACTAGGACTGTTTGACTCCAAAGACCAACTATGTTCTTTCTACAAATTTCTCTTTTCTTAATTTCCTAATATTAGGGGTTACGACTAAAGATGTTTGGGGTACAATGATGGTGGGATGAGAATATCTACATTAAACTCTTGAATATTTTAGGGAAGGTAGATCCAAGGCAGAAGTGTCACATAGACCTCATATCATTCTTACCTGGAGGCAAGAATGTGTACACAACTATGTGTGTAATCTGTTTTAGGCATAATACTGAAGTAATTAAATCTATTGCGAGCAAGTATTAAACAAAATCTAGAAGTGATTTTCTATTACCAACTCTTTGCATCAAAACTAAGCAACTTTTACCAATTCAGTATATGCTTACCAAATTTAAGCATTATTTTATAACCCTTAGTTTTAAAAGTCATCATAATTCTTTCCCTTTTTTCCCTCTCATTTCAGCTGCTGTTACTGCTGAATTATCAGGCATGCCACATACCACTTTTGCAATGAATAGCTTTATTTTTGCAAAGTGCATGGAATGGAGTTTGTGGGGATGTAGACTACAGGCACTGAAAGACCTAAATGAATGTGTATGAATGACCACAAGACACCAGACGTGGGTGTATTTATCCGTTTGTCTCATTACTAAGAGGTTTCAGTTCCAAAAAATATCTGGAAGGATTTAGTTTTGGTGAAGTGGAGAGGGAGAAGGCATGGAATAAGAATTTTTAAACAATTCATTTGAGCTTCCAATTGCTATATTCTATTTTACTCACATTAGAATCAGGATTTCTTAAGGGACAGTTAAGATTTTTGTACTGGAGT
This sequence comes from Cynopterus sphinx, assembly GCA_030015415.1. NCBI lineage: Eukaryota > Metazoa > Chordata > Mammalia > Chiroptera > Pteropodidae > Cynopterus > Cynopterus sphinx. The sequence goes on along the minus strand of CM057385.1, from coordinate 69,398,170 downwards.
TCATAGGCCTTAGAAAGTTGATTTTGAAATTTAGTATGTTAACAAGAAGACATTTTTATTACAAGGGAAATTAGAAAGTTTCAATGTTAGTTATTAAAAAAGCAATTAAAACTTTTTTTGGCTGAGAAATATGTTTGTCTTGGCGGCATGTGCTCTGCTCCATTTGCAAGCTAATTGTGTTGATGTAGTTTTATCTAATGTTCGTTCTCCTCCTTAAAAAATCATTATATTCCATGGGAGGTATGTTGGTAACTAATAATTAACACTGAAAAGCCCATGAGTTTATAACAAGATCAAAGCTAACACTCAGGCAGGGAGTGGAGAAATTTGCCTAGGGAAATTTCATTAACAGAGGATAAATGAAGCTCTTTTTCATTCTTTTTAAAGACGGCATAGGAGATGGGTGAAAATATTCAGTTCTGGAGTCAAATTGTTTGGGTTAAAATCCAAGCTCTGACTCTATCAAGTTTTGTGAGCTTGGGTAAGTTAGTTAACCTATCTGTACTTCAGTTTCTTTATTTGTAAAATAGGGAATATAATAATAGTACCTATTTTGTGGGGTTATTATGAAGATTAAAATAAAATAATCATGATAAGCACCTGGCACATAGTAAGAGATAAATAAATGTAATTCTTTTAAAATTTGCAAATAGTAAAATTCACCTTTTTGGGGGTACAGTTCTATAAGTTTTAATACATGCATAGATTATTATAACCACCAACACACTGACACAAAAGGATACAGAATAATTTAAATACCCCAAAGAATTTCCTTATGCTGCCTCTCTGTAGTCAGATACTCATGACCTCACCTGCACACACATCCCAGATCCTAAGCTACCATTAATGTGCTTTCTGTCCAAATAGTTTTGCCTTTTTTCAGAATATCATATAAATGGGCTCATACTGTTTGTTATCTTTTGAGATTGGCATTTTTCATTTAACATCACACCATGTGGTACAATCTGATTTATATAGGATCTTATTAGAAGAGCTTACTTCATGGAAAGAAATTTAGGTGGGTTTTTTTTTTTGTTTGTTTGTTTCTGTTTATTTTATTCTTTCACAATCATCAAAGGGAAGAAAAAACAGATTAATACTATGCAAACGGAGAGTTTGGCTTCGTACAAAAAAAGAATTTTTCAGAATTATCTAAATATCAAAAAGGATCATCTTCAAGAAGAAATTGTTTCTCTATCTTTAAGGGCATAGAGACAGAAGCTGAAGGGCCATTTGGAAGGTAAGGTATAAGAAACTAAGAGTCAAATATAAATTAACTGAGAAAAAAAGTGTTGATAATGGTGGCATGTGGTGTATTTGTGCATGTCGGGGAACTTGGAGTGAGGCAAGGTATTGGAAATTCACAGATAATCCCAAATAATCTGTAAATGTAATCATATTAGTACTGTGTCATGTGGGTATAAGTAAACTGTTTTGGGGTACAGAGGGGACTTAGACACTAATCACTTCTCTAGCTGAAATGCATACATGAGGAGGTTAGCATAGTATTGGCAGCAAAACAGAAGTAAAAGAGGCTTTCACATGGTGATGAGAATAACTGGATTTGGAGTCTTCTTTCTATCTGAAAATCCATGATCCAATTTTAAAAATGAGGAAAAATAATATCTTATATTTTGAAGTATATTCTATAATTACATTTCTCTTTATGCATTTGTTATTATTATTAATGTCAATAATACTTTTCATCCACAGTTATTAAAGGAACTTAGCAAGAGGTTTAAGAAAGAAAAACTAAGCTATGAAAAGGCCTTAGAATCAGAGGACCTAAATTAAAAATTCAGTTCTGTTCCTTATAGTGGCTTAATCTCTGTACTCTTTGGTGAATTCAGAAAATAATACCAATTTCCCAGCACCTGGCACATAATAAGAGATAATAAGAAAATGAATGGGCAAATGCCTATTTATGTTCATCACATGGTAGGCATTTAAAAGGAGTTTGAGGAATTAACAGGAAATATAATTAAGAAGTGCTTATAATTCCAATACTAAAGTATTATAAGAAAGAGTATGGCTTTATTTGTCTTTGGTAGTTTTAGAGTTGGATACACATGACTATTTTGTTTACATTCTACTCAGTCTTATGCATATAAATATGAATTTAGTTAGATCAACAAGGAATATATAGGGAATACATTAAATGAATTAAATTTAAGTGTGGGATGGAATATAGATTTTCATGATAGTTCACACCTAAATATATATTGCCTTTATACCATTCTTCTTTCTTTTTGATTGTTCTCATGTTAAGACTAATAAATTCCTCTGGAGATTTCATTGTTAAAAGTGAAAGAAGTCAAGCTGGTCTGAGAAATTGTTTGTACCTGCTTTATGTTAAAACTGTGTGTGTGTGTGTGTGTGTGTGTGTGTGTGTGTGTGTGTGTGTGTGTGTGTGTACTTAAACCTTTTTTCTTTGACCTGAGAGAAATGCAAATGTAAGTAATTGGGAAATTTATGTTCGACTAGCATTCAACTAATTTACTAGCATTCATATAATTTACTGGCCATGGCTGTATTATTTCATTATTAGACTGTTATTTTTTATCTTTTCACTTTTTTTTCTGTGATTCATTTGAAATTCAGTTAAACTCATGAAGTATATTTATTGAAAGTTTGCTACTAGCTATATCTCACATGCTGGGACTTATTGACATAAGGGGTGAAGACAGCCACAACAAGTGAGGACAGCAGAGGTTTGGGAAGTCAGCTACGAGTCAGTGCCTGGCTGGGCAGAAGAGAGGAGCCAACAGTGGTAAAACTAAAGACTAGTGATTATGAGAGCAGCATACTTAGCTGTAGGAAGCCACAAAGTTGTTAAGGCAGCAGAAGGGAGGTCAAGCACTTTAAATAACTGCTGGAAGCTTGGCTGCTTCTTCAAGTCTCAGCTAGCTTTCATCCCTTCTTACTGCACTGGTGGTGCCCCTGCCATCTTTAAAGGAGCAGATCATAGCTTCTGATAGAGAAGAGGGTTTACACAAAGCTTACTTGTTGAAAGTACTCTTAAGGATGACTCTAAGTATAGCATCTGCCCTATTTGTTTACAACCATGGTGGAGACTTCTCTTCTACTCACAGTTTCTCTTTATACAGATGAAGCCAAACTGATAGTTGCTAAAAAGCACAAAGTGATGATTTTGATTTTAGTCTATCTTATGTTTCGGTCAAATTGACCATACAGAATTGAAGTTAATTGCAAAATTACAGAGCTTCCAAAAGCTAAACAAGATCTTTTGGTTGTTTTTTAACTCCCTTCAGCATAGCTAGCAGGTTATATAGTATCCATTTGTCCTAAAATTACTGCAGAAATCACTAACAAAAGACATGGAAAACATCTCTAGCATCTTACTAATGAATTTATTATTGCTTTTTTTCACAGTATCTGTCAGCCACCTCTCAGCTGCATTTGAACGTTACCAGAACCCTATGATATAGATATTATAATCTTTATTTTGCAGTGGAGGAGACAGGATCAGAGAAGTTAAGTGCTTTATCCAAGGACACAGTCAGTAAACAAAACCACATTCTAAATCTTTGTATACTGACTCCAGAGTCTTTTAGAGCATATAGCCTTTGTATAGATACTGATGATATAAATGATATACACTGAAATGAATCTGTTATCCATACTATAATAATCTTCTGCCCTCTACTTGTTTCCCTCATTTCCTATCCTAGTTAATTTAACAGATCTATCTCTATTCATCAGGTACAAAATCATATCAATATGGTGCAGACATAAAATCCACTAATAAGAGGGAGACGTTATCAAGAAGGTCAGAAACACCCAAGAGTATATGGAGAGATTTATTACATGTCAGGAGGTATCTTAAACTGAAAAAAAGAAAAGAAAAAAAAAGAAAAAAAAGATTGGTTTACTATTTGGAAAATAATTAAAATCCCAATTGACACCTTAAGCCATGCAGCAAGGTGAAATCCAGATGGGTTAGTTAATTTTATTTAATTAGAAGACTTCAATTCATTTTTTAAAGAAAAGCAATAATTAATACAAGATGCCTTTTCTTTATTAAAATAGAATGAATGTTTCAATATATATATTCAATTTTGGTGATAGCCTGATGAGATTATGTATTGGTGGGGTTGTAAATTGGTGCAAACTCTCTGGAGAGCACTTAACATTTTTTTAAAGAAACTTCAAAGAAGTTCATGCTTTTGACCTTATAATTATTTTTCTAGGAATATACTCTGTGATTTTAGTAAAAATTTCAAAGAAACTACATATATATATATATATTATACCAATTTAAAAATAGAATATTACAATAAATCCCTATATACCTATTACTAAGCTTCGGCAATGATTAATATTGCCTAGTCTTGTTTCATCTCTCTCTCTCTCTCTCTCTCTCTCTCTCTCTCTCTGTTTCTGTCTCTCTACAGGAATATTTATTTTAAAGCAAATCCAAAGCATCATTTTTTTTTATTTGTAAATAGTTCTATTTGATAAAAGCCTAAAAAGGTATCCAAAGGCCATTATTAAATCTAGGAGAACTGAATGGGTTTATGTTCAAGTTGCTTCATTGTCTCAAGAATATCTTTTCATAATTGTTTTGTTCACAATCCAAAAGAAGTCTGCACATTGTGTACATTGATGTTATGTCTCTTAAGTTTCTTCTGTCTGACTCCTTCCTTCTTTTTTTCTTATTATTTGATAAATAAACTAGGTCTTTTGTCCTATAGCACATCCCACATTCTAGATTTAGCTGATGTCTTTCTCATAGTATCATTCATTTTTTTCTCTGTCCCTCATACTTTCTGTAAAATAGCACTTAGAATGAGGCTTGGTTAGAGTCAGGCTTATTTTCATCTTTATTTTTTTTTGCAAGGATACTATATGTGTGGTGTTTTGTATTTCCTGTTTTATCACACTAGAATGCACATAATTTCTGGTTGCCCCACTTTTAGTGATGTTAAAATTGATTTGTAGATTCTGGTAAGCTCTCTTTAATCAAGTTCCCTACTGACTTTTTATATAATTGTTAGTTATAACATTCATTAAAGATCATTGCCTAGATTCACTATCTCACTGGGATTTACAAAATAATGTTTTTTAATTCTACCAATCCTTATGCATTAATTAACTGAAAATTTGCTATAGAGAAAAGCTTTCTCTCTCTAACAATCTGGATACCCTAAAAGAATTTATGCTGGAAAGACATGATACATGCTTCATTCTTCCCTTATTTGTCGATTTTCAGAGTAATATGTTAATGCTTTTGCTACTTCTATATCACTGGTTTATAATGGTGTAAGCTGGTAACAACATAAAATGTCCAATAGTAAAAGATATCCTGTGGTATAGCTATACTATAAACATTATGCAGCCTTTAAATTTCAAAGAATATTTAATAACATAGAAAAATATTCCAGATAAAATATTAAGTGAAAAAGACCCAGAAATGAATATATCTTGTGATCCAAATATTACCTTCTGTCCTACATTTAAATGAATTTTATGGTGTTAACCAAACAATTTTAGAGACTTAAACTGTGCTAAATTCTGTAGACTCAGACATATTTTTAATTAAACTTACATCCTTTGTTGATTCATATAATCAGTAGAATGAGGTGTATTAAAATGAGTCATTCTCAATTCAGTTTAACCAGTCAGAAGACAGCTGAAGTGAGTTTCCTGTTTTTGTTTTTTCGTGTGTGTGTGTGTGTGTGTGTGTGTGTGTGTGTGTTATCAACTGGTCCAGTAGTCCATATCAGATGAATAGATGGACCATAATCTCAAGATTTTGTCTCCCTTATTTGATATACTAAATTTGTTGCTTAATTTCAAGTCGAATAACATAGAACTGACAAACTGGCTTTGCTTTTAACAAGTTCGCAGTAATCCCCAAGAAAGTACCTGATTCTCAGGGAACTTCACAGATGTCTAAGTTTCTACTTCTATAAATAGGGATCTGATGGTTTGACTCATTGGTTTATTTTCAGCACAATGTTTGGAAAATTCCTGGCACAACCCTCAGCAATTAGCAGCTACTCAACAAATGCTAGTTTTCTCTTTTCTCTTCCTAGAGAAAAGAAAGCAGTCTCTTCCACCTTGACTATATTTTAATATTAGAGACTAGTTCCTAGGGTCAAGCTATCTAAATTTAATTACAGCTTGACTTCTGGCTTTGAGCAAGGGATATAAATAAACACTTTGTGCCTCAGTTTCATTATCTGAAAATGAGGAGAATAATAGTACCTACTTGCAGGCTGCTATGCATGTTAAATGAGTTAGTAAATGCAGACTGCTTAGAACTTTTCCTGGGCCAGAGTAGGAACTATATGAGTGTAGGCTCTTATATTTATTATCTGCCTGTAGGAATGGACTTTTCAAGCTCAAGTTTCAAGGCAGTTTCTACTTGGGTGATGTGTGACCTACACTGACAACTTCTTGCTTTTTACTTCTCTTTTTCTACATCTACACAGACTTTCCTTTTGCTGATACATTTAATATTCATACCAACACAATCCAGATCTTGCTTAGTTAGGTTTTGAATGATTACAATTGATTAGGATTATGTGAGGTTTGTTCTTTTTCCTTGTTGTTGTGATGATAGTGGTAGTCGTGTGTGTGTGTGTGTGTGTGTGTGTGTGTGTGTGTGTGTGTGTATTTTAGGCTGAGATATGGTGGTGAAACCACTCTGATAGACTTGGGTGTAGCTGCAACTTTCCACATGTCCATTTTACGACATCTATTGTTGGGAAATTTGTACAAATTTTTGCTTCTGTTATGGGACATTTTATTAGTGAATCTCTCAAAAAGTAAACATTGCACTATGCTTTGTGATGGTTGGGAATGTGATAACCTGAATTCTTCCAAATATGTTGACAATAAGATTTAGGAGAAGGTACTGAACAACTCAGAGAGAGAGAGACAAACCACATAGTTACATTCAGGAATAGAGTGACTTAATCAGTGCACAGAGAGCACTAGACTAGATCCTAAATAGTAAAATTACTTTCAGATTATAAGAACTGTGTCAGAAAACTTTTCCCACTCAAAATGAAGAAAATAAAAATAGATCCAAAGTAGATGTAATGTGTCCTTTATGACAATAACCAAAGGGATAATTTTAAACATGCTGCAAATAAGACCCAAATGTCCTTTCTGTTTATTCATAGGCACCAGGGTGTTTCTCAAGTTCTATCAAAGTGTTTATGGTGTGTACCCTAGGAAATTGGACAAAAGTATTGCAACACACTATGGGAATGTTATATTGTTGAAACAGATGAAGTTATGGAAATAGAGCTTGGAGAAATGAATGCCAATCAATAGCATCCTCTCTTTAGGCAGCCAGCATTTCCCAGAGTAGAAGGTAATATGATTTGAGGGCAGGCCTCAGTTGTCTGGACAGAAATATTTAGCAAGAGATAAGATAATCCTCTTAGATACCTATTGAAACTGTTAAGAACATCTATTTTAATTCTGTGTTCACGAGGACACAGAGTGAGGCATCTTTTGCTCTACTGTCTGTTCATAACCAATAATAGGAAGTGCTTTGTGCAAATGCCTGATGCTAGTAATCTTGTTAGGTGAACCTTCAGTTTGGGGTAGATTATATAAGGCCTTTGTCAGGTTGAGAAGCCATTTATGGGTTTTAAACAGGAAGTGAGAGTATGGTAACATTTATAGTTTCAAAAATATGCAGTCAGAAAAAAATTATCTACTTGAACTATTTTAAATTAAAAAAGAGAAGCACTTGCTTTCCATTTATAAAAGCTTTGGAGACACTCTAAGATAGTGTATTAGTCAGGGTTTTCCAAATAAACAGACCAATAGAGAGTTGAATATATATAATATATTACATATAATATACATTATATATTTCTAGAAAACTCAACCCTTGTTCTTAAGGCCTTCGGCTGATTGAAGCTCTCCCAAATTACAGAGGATACTCTGCTTTACTCAAAGTCTACTGATTAAATGTTAATCACATATAAAAAAATAACTTCACAGCAACATCTAGACTGGTGTTTAGCCAAACAACTGGGCAGCATAATCTAGCCAAGTTGACACATAAAATTAACCACTGCGGATAGTAAAGGATTAATGATGCTACCCTTAGTTTAGAAGTAACTTAATTAGCCCGAGAAAGTTAATTGACCATTTTTGCTTTAGTCTTGCAATCAGTAAGAGAGAAGGCCACGTTTCATATCTGCTTCATACTTAGAAGGGGAGGCATTTTATAGCCCCCATAAATCCAAAATGGTAAGTACTATTAGTTGAACAAATTTTTTTGTCTTATTATCACACCTTTTATTGACAATTTTGTGATAATGGTTAATGCCTTTTCACATCATTACTGACATTATGGAAACCTACTAATTGATATTTTGTTAATTAACTGAAATATTCAACCTTGAAAAAATTAATTCCTTCATTTCTAGTTAACAATCTTTCCTTCATAGAAGGCAATATTTACAAAACCCCAATGACCATCTTTAAAGTAGGTGAAAAAAAAAGATAATGAAATGGGTTTAGGAGTGTTGTTAACAATTTTGTTTAATGATTGAAAAGGAAGTTTCCCTCTTACTTTTAGTTTTAAAAGTCTTTCTTTGCAAACTTTGGAGACATGATGACAAATACACCAGAAACATATATATAATCTGAAGCTCATTACATGTTATCTAAGGTTGATAAGGAAAAAAATTTAGTTTCTTAGAAAAATGGACTAATTAACTATATGGAATTTAAAGATCACTTTGTGATTATTTGAAATAAAAAATAATCTTTCATACATTTTCATTTAAACCCTGACTCTAAAACTTATATAGATCAGGGTTTGAAAAAACTAATATTACCCAGGGCAACTCATTTATATCAATTGCTAGTGTCTTTGCTAGTAAACATAAATTTGATTCCTACATGAGCAATTTGGTTTTATGATCAAGAGTTTAGTCTATATCTCTAATGCTATGAAATATATCTTTACCCATTAAGAAGACTTGGCAAAAAATATGAGTAAGTCAATATACACACATGCTCCTGTAAGAAACCAATGAGTGGCAGGCTTTTAGGGTCTGATGGTTAAATAAATTAGGTCATTGCCCTGTCATTGATGGATATAAAGAACTGGCATCTGTCTGTCTGCATCATTTGGTTTTTTAAATGAGATTTTGACTTTTTAAAGATAATTTAAGAAAATTTTAATTATAGTTGACATACAATAGTATATTAGTTTCAGGTGTACAACATAGTGATTAGATATTTATATAACTTACAAAGTGATCACCCTGACAAATCTAGTAACTCTCTGACACCATACATAGTTACTCCAATATTATTGATGATATTTCTTAAGCTATAATTTACATCCCCATGACCATTTTGTTACTACCAATTTCTACCTCTTAATCCCTTCCCTTTTTCACCCATCTGTCAACCCCTCTTCTACCTGGCAACCATCAAAATGTTCTTTGTATTTATGAGTTTGTTTCTGTTTTGTTTGTTTGCTTATTTTGCTCTTTAGATTCTACATATAAGTGAAATTGTATGGCATTAGTCATTCTCTGTCTGACTTACTCCACTCACTATAATACCCTCTAGGTTCATTTGTGTTGTTGCAGATGACAAGATTTCATTCTCTTTTATGCCTGAGTAATATATATCACCTCTTCTTTTCTATTCATCCACTGGTGGACACCCAGGTTGCCTCCATATCTTGGCAATTGTAAATAATGTTGTGATGAACATATGGATTTACATGTCCCTTCAATGCAGTGTTTGGGTTTGTTTGAATAAATACCCAGAAAAGGGATTATTGTGTCACTTTTATCTTTTGCTATAGCCTTTGCTTTGAAGTCTAGTGTAAATACTGGTAACCCATCTTTTATTTTTTTTTTCGTTTTCATTTTTATGAAATGCCTTTTTTCATCCTTTACTTTAGTCTCTGTGTGTCTTTACATCTGAAATGAATTTCTTGCAAACAGCTTATTTAAAGATCTTGTTTTCTTATCTATTCAGCCACCTTATGTCGTTTGATTAGAGCATTTACCTTTAAAGTAATTGTCAATAGGTATGTAGTTATTGTCATTTTAGCATTCTCATTTCCCTTCTTCTTTCTCTTCAAGAATTGCCTTTAACATTTCTTGTCCTACTGGTTCAGTGATGATAAACTCTTTAGCTTTTTATTGTCTGAGAAGCTCTTTATCTGTCCTCTGATTCTAAATAATAGTTTTGCTGGGTAGAGTAATCTAGGTTGCAGATCCTTGCTTTGAATATTTTATGCCAATTTCTCTGGCCTGAAAAGTTTCTGTTGAAAAACCAGCTAACAGTCTTATGGGAGTTCCCTTGTAGTTAGCTTACTGCTTTTCACTTGCTGCTTTTAAAATTCTGTCTGTCTTTAAGCTTTGGCATTTTAATTATGATGTGTTTTGGTGTTAGCTTCTTTGGGTTCATCTTGTTTTGGACTCTCTGTGCTTTCTGAGTTTGTATGTCTATTTTCTTTACCAGGTTAGTGATGTTTTTGAGATTTTGACTTTCTTTTAAAACTTACTAGCCAGGAATAAATTTATTGTTGTATGTATCAAAGTACACAATAAAGCTTGTTACTGTTGTTTACCTGACTTTTAAGACCTTTTCCTTCATCACCTACATCACTCACAAATTCTAGAAACTGAAAACTAAAATTTTAACTAATTTAATAATTATCTAATCCTGAATTTTACTCATATACATGCAGGATTCATGTAAATGAATATTTTCCCTTTGTTTATGGGACCTAATCAATAATGGTTCCATTATGGCACTCTCATGTGGTGAAATGTAAAATTTCTGTGAGTCTCAGATATGCTGAGAACCCCCCTCAGCTACTGAAGACAAATATTTAAAGCAGTTTCTTGCTCTTGAAGAGTTTAAAATGTTATGGGGGCCTCAGGTGAAGAAACACTTGTTATGCATTTTGATCAGTAGTATAGAGGAAGTTCACACAGAATTTTGTATTCTCCTGAACCTTTTCTTACACCACCCACGTATAATTTGCCATGAATCTTGTTGTTTTGCCTGCTCAGCTTTCCTTACTCCTTCTCTAATAGGACCTTAATTTTCCCTGGTGAATCATGTTTTCTCAATTACGACTGGTCATTTGAGGTATACCAGACTGTCATTCAAGGTGACTGGGCACCTTTAACCAAAGGGCAAGTATGTGACCCAAGATAGGCTGACACTCTCCCAGGATCTTGAATCTTAGTGGGTGTCTTAAGGAAAGATAATGTTGGAGGCTTTTCCCATGACCATATCCTGAAGAGATTATCTAACCTTTGTTCTTGACTGATGCTTCTTCCTCACCCGAAAAAAAGCTTGGTTATTCGAGTTTCATTTGATTTTAGGAGCTACTTTCTTCCATGTATTTCTAGTAATTTATTTAAAAGTTGGTTTATGTTATTTAAAACCAAGGAATCATTGTTTCATTCAATATGAGCATCTCTTTCTGGCCTTCCATATTCTACCCATACCTTCATTTTTTTCCCTCACATTAATTTCAGCATCTCTCTGTCACTTTCTGTATTTTGTATATAGGATTTTGTTTACCATTTGAGAAAGATTCTTGGACTAAATGAGGTAGACTTGAATTTTTCCGTATGACATGAATCACAGTGGGTAGGAAGGTGAAAACTATCATTTAATGAAAATCTACTATATCTATATATTACCTCATTTAGTTATTACAGCAAGTCTATGTAATAGGTATTGTCATCTCCATTTTATAGTTAAGAAAACAGAATATCAGACAGGTTAAGGAACTGGTTCAAGTTTACATAGCAGGAATATAACAGAGCCCTAATATGAATCCATATCTATGTGACCTTGAAACTCAGTCTTTCCTTAAGGCTTCTCTGTTACCCTTCCACAAGACATCACAGACTGATATCTTGAATGTATTATTTATTTTTGTAAATCTTGGTTTTCTTATTTATAAAATAGGAATATAAAAATGTACTATGTCACACAGTTGTGAATACTAAATAGGATAATGTACAGAAAGCCCCTAGCTTTTATAGTTGGCCCAAAGGGCAAGTGCTTTCTAGTTCAATTTCCAAATTTGGTATGTAACTTTGGATCAAGAGATTATGGTGAATTCCAAATTTTAGCTGAATCAGTCATTTCCAATTGTACTTTAATAAACTTCTAGCCAAAGCAACTAGTGGTAGCTGAAAAACTTTGAATTCTGTTTTTTCCATTTTCCTCTACCCTTTTCTAATTCCTGGAAGAAATGTTAACAAACAATGAAACACATATATTAGGACATCAATGAACTACTCGTAATTTCAAACTCTGAGTGAGATATGATCTCCTGCACTTTTGCCTCTAATATTATATATTTGCCTATTTGTGTTTTGCATGTAATTTTTAAAAATGTAACTTATTATTTGATAATGCTTCAAAATACTCCTAAATTTTTATTTCTTGAGTTTTGTAACTTTAGAGGGAATTTTCAGTTTAGTGGTTGAAAATCATATCTCCTTGTCTCATAATATTGCTGTGAGGATTACATAAACTAATACATGAAAATTGTGCCTTGCATAGAGTAAGCATGAAATAACTGTTAGCTATAATTATTAGGATACATTTATAATTTCTGTATTTTATACATAATTGATGCTTAGTAAATGTTTATTAAATTGAATTGAAGAAAGGTCACAAGAGGAACACATTTTATGGAATATGTAAGTAGTTAAAAATGTTTTAATTTATACAATATTTGAATGCAAACTGGAGGAAAAGATGTGAAATTTACATGAAACATTTTTTTTAATCTAGTCAGTTTTTTTCTGATTCGAGATTTGATTATGACAAAGTTAGAAATTGACTCAAATAAAACTTTTCTTTTTACTTTTTTCTTTTTAAAATTTATTTAAATTAATTTCTAGTATACAGTACATTGGTTAGACATCTATATAGTTCATAAAACAATCCTCCCAATTCCTTCCTCCCTCACTTGGCCCTCCACCTAGCCATCATATTAAGGCTAACTGCATTTCCTCTACGTTGCTTAGGTCACATCCCTGTGACCAGCTGTCAACTACTAATTGGTACTTCTTTAACCCATCACTCTATTCTCTCTGCCCCTCAACCTACCCTCCACTCTGTCCATCACCAAATTGTCCACTATATTTGTGAGTCTGTTTTTGATCAGTTTGCTCTTTTTCTTCCTTAGACTCCACATATAAGTGAAATCATATGGCATTTATCTTTTTCTGTCTGACTTATTTCACTCAGCACAATAACCTCTAGGTCCATCCATTTCATTGCAAATGGTAGAATTTCATTTTTTAATGACTAACAATCCATTGTTTATATTAAACTTCATTTCTTTTTTTTTCTTTTAAAAATTAAGTTTATTGTGGTAACATTGGTTAATCCAATTATATAAGTTTCAGGTGTACATTATCATTTGACATCTGTATATTCTATTGTGTGTTTACCACCCAAAGTCCAGTTTCCTTCAGCTACCATATATTTGATCCTTTTTACCCACTTCACTCTCCCCCAAAACCTTATATTTGGCCCCCCTTTACCATGTCAACTTCTCCCCTCAGCCCCCACACCACTAGTAACCACTAGCCTATAGTCCATGTCCACGAGTCTCTGTTTGTCCTGTTCACTTGTTGCTTATAGGTTTATATCCCACATATAAGTGATATCATGTGATTTTCAACTTCTGTTTGGCTTATTTTACTTAGCATGATTATCTCCTTGTTGGTCCATCCATGTGGTCACAGATGGCAGTATTTCATCTCTTCTTATGGCTGAGTAATAACATTCCATTGTATATATGTACTACTGCCAATCATCTACTGTAGAAAACTTGGGTTGCCTTCATGTCCTGGCCACTGTGAATAATGCTTCTATGAACGTCGGTGTGCAAATATCTCTTGGGATATGAGTTTTCAAGTCTTTGAGGTAGATCAATTCTTAGTTTTTTGAAGAACCTCCATACTGTTTTCCACAGCGGTTGAACCAATTTGCAGTCTCACCAGCAGTGTAAGAGGGTTCCCTTTTGACCACATCCTCTCCAACATTTGTTATTACTTGTCCTGTTGATTATAGCCATTCTAACAGGTGTGAGATGGTATCTCATTGTGTTTTCGATGCGCATTTCCCTAATGGCTGGTGATGTTGAGCATTTTTTAAATATTTGTGGGCCATTTGTATGTCCTCTAGGGAGAAGTGTGTGTTCAGGTTCAGCTCCTCTGACCATTTTTTGACTGGATCATTTGTTTTTTTTTTGTTGTTGTTATTGAGTTGTATGAGTTCTTTGTATATTTTGGATATTAGGCTCTTACTGGAGGTGTTGCTTGCAAATATATTTTCCCATTGAGATGGCTGTCTCTTTACCTTGTTGACGATTTCTTTTGCCAAGCAGAAGCTTTTTAGCTTGATGTAGTCCCATCATTTATTTTAGCTTTTACTTCCCTTGCTTTTGAGGTCAAATTCATAGAATCCTCTTTAAGTCCAAGGTCCTTGAGTTTAGTTCCTATATTTTCTTTATTTAGTTCCTATATTTTCTTTATTGTTTCAGGTCTTCTATTCAGGTCCTTAATCCTTTTTGAGTGAATTTTGGTGTGTGGTGATAGACAACAATCTAGTCTAATTCTTTTGCAGGTGGCTTTTCAGTTTTCTCAGCACCATTTATTGAGAGACTTTCCTTTCTCCACTGTATGTTTTTGGCTTTTTGTCAAAAACTATTTGCCTATATAAATATGGGATTACTTCTGTCTGGACTCTTGATGCTGTTCCACTGGTCTGTGTGTCTGTTTTGCTGCCAATACCATGCTGTTTTGATTACTGTCACTTTGTGGTATAATTTGAAGTTGGGCAAGTGATGCCTCCAGCCTCATTTTTTTTTTTCTCAGCATGACTTTGGCAATTTGGGGTCTTTTGTGCTTTCACACAAATCTGACAATTTTTTGTTCTCTTTCTTTTTTAAAAAATGCTGATGGTATTTTGATGGGGATTGCAATTAATCTGTATACTGCTTTAGGTAATATGGTCATTTTAACTGTGTTGATTCTTCCAATCCAAGAACACAGAATATCTTTCCATTTCTTTGCATCTTCTCCAATTTCTTTTAATAGGGTTTTATAGTTTTCATTATATAGGTCCTTCACTTGTTTCATTAAATTTATTCCTACATATTTTATTCTTTTTGTTGCAATTGCAAAATGAATTATTTTTCCACTTCTTTTTCTGACACTTCATTATTAGAGTATAGAAACACTATTTTTGAACGTTGATTTTTTTTTTTTTATCCAGAGACTTTACTGTATTTGTGATTCTTTCTAGTAGTCTTCTTTGGAATCTTTAGGGTTTTCTATATAGAGAATCATGTCATGCATAAATAGTGACAGTTTGACTTCTTCATTTCCTATCTGGATGCCTTTTATATCTTTCTCTTGCCTGATTGCACCTGCTAGGACCTCCAATGTTATATTGAATAACTGCGATAGCAGACAGCCTTGCCTCGTTCCTGATCTTACAGGGAAGGATTTTATTTTTCACCATTAAGTATAATGTTGGCTGTGAGTTCATCATAGATGGCCTTTATTATGTTAAGCTACTTTCCTTCTGTACCAGTTTTGGTGTTTTGATCATAAATGGATGCTGTGTCTTGTCGAAGGCTTTTTCTGCATCTATTGATATGATCATATGATTCTTATTTTTTAATTTGTTTATGTGGTGTATCACATTAATTGATTTGCATATGTTGAACCATCCCTGTGCCTCTGGGATGAAGTCCACTTGACCGCGGTGTATAACCTTTTTAATATGTTGCTGTATTCGGTTCGCTAATATCTTAATTAGTATTTTTGCCTCTGTGTTAATGAGAGATATCGGTCTGTAGTTTTCTTTTTTGTGTGTTATCTTTACCAGGTTTTGGTATCAAGGTAACTTTGGCCTCATAAAATGAATTGGGAAATATTGCCTCCTCTTTTATTTTTGGAAGAGTTTGAGGAAAATAGATATTAAATCTTTGATTGTTTGGTAGAATTCAGTAGTGAAGCCACCTGGTCCTGGAAATTTACTTTTTGGTAGGTTTTTGATGATTGTTTCAATTTTTATACTGGTAATTGATCTAGTTAGATTTTCTAGTTCTTCTTGTTTCAGTCTAGGAAGGTCATATCCTTCTAAGTACTGGTCCATTGCTTCCAGGTTATTAAATTTGGTGCTATATCATTTTTCATAGTATGTTGTATGATCCTTTGTATATCTGCTATTTCAGTCGTAAATTCCCTCTTTCATGCCTGATTTTTTAAAGTTTTCGGTTCTTTCTCTTTTTTCTTTTGTGAGTCTAGCTAGGGGTTTGTCAATTTTACTAAAGTTCTCAAAGAACCAGCTCTTGGTTGCATTTGTTTTCTTTTTTTTTTATTATTATTTTCAATTTCAATTTCATTAATTTTTTATTTTAAGTTTCATTTATTTCTGCTCTAATTTTGATTATTTCTTTCTGCTGTCTTTAGGCTTTGTTTTTTCTCTCTTTTAAAGTTTTTTAAGATGAAGCATTAAGTTGCTTATTTGGGCTCATTCTTGTTTTTGAAAATAGGCCTGTAATGATATGAAGTACCCCCTTATGATTGCTTTAGCCATGTCCCCAAAGTTTTGATATGTGGTACTGTCATTATCATTCACTTCTATGTATCTCTTGATCTCTCTTTTTATTTCTTCTCTGACTTAGTTATTCTTCAGTATCATGTTGTTTAATCTCCATGCATTCGTGGTTCTTCCTGCTTTCTCTTTGGAGTTGATCTCTAGTTTCGAAGCATTGTGATCATAGAATATGGTTTCTATGATTTCAACCCTCTTATATTTGTTGAGAGTATCTCTCTATCCCAGTATGTGGTTGATTCTTGAGAATGTTCCATGTGCACTAGAGAAGAATGTATAAGCAGCTGTTTTGGATGAAAGGCTCTGTAAATGTCAATTATGTCCCATTGGTCTAATGTCATTGGTTATTGGTCATTTAAGGATATTATTATGTTATTGATTTTCTGCTTGGATGATCTGTCTATATCCATCAGTGGGGTATTATGTCCCCTACTACAGTAGTGTTTTGTTCTGTTTCTCCCTTTAGTTCTGTTAGTAATTGATTCACATATTTTGGGTCTCTCTGATTGGGAGCATAGATATTAATAAGTGTTATATTTTCTTGGTGCATGATTCTCTTTATCATTATGAAGTGTCCCTAAGTATCTTTCTTTACCTTTATTTTTTGAATTCTGATATCAGTATCGCTGCTCTTGCTTTTCTCTGAATGCTGTTTGCTTAAAATATCATTTTCCACCCTTTCACTTTGAGTCTATATTCATCTTTGGAGTTGAGATGTGTCTCCTGGAGGCAGCATATGATTGGGTTTTGTTTTTTGATTCATTCTGCAGCTCTCTGCCTTTTTATTGGTAAGTTCAGTCTATTTACATTTAGAGTGAGTATTGAAACAGGAGGTCTTCTTAGAGCCATTTTATCTTTTGCTTTCTGGTAGCTCAGTGTTTCAATTGCTTTCTTGTCCTTGTGTTTCTGTTTTTTTTTTCTTCTTTTTTGGTTGGCTTTTTGGATTTTCCCTCTGGTCCTTTTTGTTTTATGTTATATACTTCAGTTCTGAATTTTTGGTATGTGGTTACCATTACAAATATGTAAAGAATAGTATGTATATATAGTCATCCATTTTCTTCTGCACCGGTCTTATTTCCACTCCCCTTTGTGAATTTGGATCTCTGAATCCTCCCTTTTTAGTCATTGTTGTCTCAATCTGTCCCTATGTATGCTGAACGTTCATTACTATAATGCTATAGCAATTCTTATTTAAACTTATGATGCCCTGTTCTTAGTAAGGGTTGCACTCTTCTGCTTCTATTTGCACTCTTCTGCTTCTATTAGGAATAAGGTGATAGTCACCTTATTCCTAATTATATATATATATATATATATATATATATATATATATATATATATATATTTTTTTTTTTTTTTTAATTGTTTTGTTTTAGGTGAGCTGACCCCTTTTAATAGTTCCTGTTGAGCAGGCCTCATAGTGGAGAATTCCCTCAATTATTATATGTCTGGAAAGGTCTTAATTTCTCCTTCATATCTGAAGGAGAACTTAGCTGGATATATTATTCTAGGCTGGTAGTTCTTTTCACTTAATAGTTTGAATATTTTATTTTACTCCCTTCTGGCTTGTAAGGTTTGTGCTGAGAAGTTCTAGGATAATCTAATCTATTTTCCTTTATAAGTTACTGTTTTCTTCTCCCTGGCTGCCCCTGAGAATTCTGTTCTTATCATTGATTGTTTATAATTTTAATACAATGTGTCTTGGGGAAGGCTTTTTTGGGTTGAGATAATTGGGTGTTCTGTTAACTTCTTGAATTTCAAGCTCCAGGTCATTCCTTAAATTTGGGAAATTCTCATCAACTATTTGTTTGAAAACACTTTCTAGTCCCTGTTCCTTTTCTCTCACCTTTGATAATGCCCGTTATTCTTATGTTTCCTCTCCTGATAGTATCAGGTAGTTCTTGTATTTCTCTTTCATTATTTTTCATCCTTTGGTTTCTTTCCTTCCTTCTGATCTATTTTTAGATTTCTATCTTTGATAACACTGATTCTTTCCTACATTTAGTCAACTCTATTTCCCAAACTTGCTATTTCATTTTTTAATTCATGCAGTGTGTTTTCATCTCAAGAAGATCTATTCTGTTCTTCTTTTAGGGTTTCAATTCCTTTGCTCTGCTCATCTAGGCATTTGTTCAATTCCTGAAATTGTTGATATGACTTCTTTCAGAACTCACTGAATTTTTTCAGAAATACCATCGCGAATTCTCTGTCATTTAAGTCACATATTTCTATTGTCCGTAAGCTTATTTTCTGGAGATTTGCTCTTTCTTTCTGAGATATCTTGTCACCTTGGTTGTGGTGTTTAATGGATTCTATTTCCATCTAGGCATTAATAGAAGTGTATTTTGCTTTTTATCTAGAAAGAAGATTTATCGTATAAAGGTCTTTCTTTATCCTGTTGCAAAAAAGATGCTTTTCTTTTAGTTTCCAGTAGGTGATTTCTAAGCCTCTCGAATCCCTGATTTATATAAGGTCTTAATAATGCCTTTTAAAATTTCCTTGAAGATAATTAATCACTATTGCTACCCTCAGTTTCAGTCCCTGTCAGTGTTAGCAACAGTTGCAGGAGCATTGGCTCAGATTCCTCTGGACTCCACGGTGATCAGTTTCAGAGGGTATGGGCAGTGGTGGTGCCCTTTGGGTTAGGAGTTGGGCGCTATGGCTCAGCCCTGGTTTTGCAACCAGGGCTGTTAAAAATCAACTGTTGTTTTTCTGCTGTCCTGCTTCTCAACTTTCTGTGCCCTGTCACGGGCTGCGTGGAACTCACAACTCTCCTAGGCAGGGCTCTTGTGCACATAACTATAAGTGAAGCCTGAATCTTTTCCTTCTTGCCACGGTAATAGTAAATACATCCGCTAACATACATTTTATAGCCTTTATTTCATAAATCTTTGCCAAAGTCATGTTGTAAGAATCACATATTAGAGCTGGCAGATGAAATGGCAAAATTCTATGGGCTCATCAGATACCTTTGTTGAACCCTGTTGGGTTGTGGTTGCAGTGGCTGGGGCAGTGGCAGGGAAGTAGAGAGGCTAGAAAGACTGTCATGGGAGGACTGTGTAGAATTCACTAGAACCAAGGGTTAGGAATTGGAGAGTAACTGGAGCATGATAAATCAGGGTCTGCTGGATAAATTGATGTATAAACAGTAGGAAAAGAACACATAAATGTCAAGACCTGAAATGTATAGTCAAGGATGAAATCTGGGACACAGGCTGAGTAAGGACCCTGAGGATATGAAAGAATTAGAGAAGTCTGATGGTGTCAAATCTCCTTGTGTTTTCAGATAATGCATGGCAAATCCACCACTAAAACAGACCAACTTAAGTTTAAAATTCTTGGATAGAACAAACTAATAACCTAGACAAGTCTTGCCATATGTAAGCAGAAGGCTGATAACAGCTTGGAAGTAATGAGAGATTTTCAAAAGCAAGAGGTTTCATCTTGTATTATATTTCTGTACTGCCTTCCATCTCTATAGCAGAAGAAAGAACCAAAATAAAAATAACACAAGAGAGCTATCATTCCATTCCACCTTAATTGTCCTCTTAATCTTTGTCCTCAAATGTGGCAACAAGGAACATGTTACAGGGATGGCACAATAGGAGCAGTTTTTTGGATGCTCCTATTTTGCAAATTGATGTTGACATTAGTTATACAAATAAATTTTTATTTTTGTCTATAATTGATTGGAACATTGACTTATTTAATAAAAATATAAATTATTTCTTTAAAAACATGCTTTTAAAAATACAATAAATAGTGTCATTGAGATTTTAAAAATGATTTTCACCATGACTATTGATCCACTTCTAGTATGCATGTAGTGACATACACTGTTAATAGAAAAGGAGGAATATGTGTTAGGGGTCCAGGGGAAGGGAGATAACTCAGAAGTCAGTGTGATATTTTACATTTTTGCAAGATAAAAGAGTACTGAAAAAAATTTCTGCCTTAGAAGGTGCATTTTGTTTGATTTCTCTAGAATAATGTTTTTCTATCTATAAAGTACATTTACCAGTGGCCATCAGAGCTATTCCATTAACATGTTACAAATTTTTATTGTGAGAAATCTAAAGTATATTCAAAACTTTAGAGAAAAAGTATAATAAATTCTCATTAAGCTATCATCTAGTTTCAAGAATTATCACTATTTTGACAATCTAGTTTGATTTAGTTATATATACATATATATATGTATATATAGTTAGATAGGGTATTTAAGCAAATTCCAGACATTGTGACATCTCACCTGTAATTACTTCATTATGCACTGCTAATTAAAAGAATGTGTTTCAAGTACAAATCATGTCATTATCACAACTTACAAAATTAATAATAATTTTAATATTATCTAGCATTCAATCTATGTTTAAATTTATTTGATTGTCTTACATATTTTTAAGAATAAATTCAATTAATTATTGTTAAGCAAAAATAATGTGAGAAGTCACTGGAAATCATAAAAGACAATAATTTTAGAAACATTCATACTAATGGTAATATGATGATGATAATGATAATGATGATGATAATATGCCTGTGATCTATTATAGTAAATATAATTATTGTCTCTGGCATTAAGTTGTAGAAATCCTTAGTTTTAAATTGCATATTTTAGAAAGTCAATTTACAAGTTTTTGCTTTTTAATTTTATAAAATTTTATCTGCTTTCCTGAGAATTTGTTATTTTTGTTCTTTTGTATTATTTTCTATTTTATAATATATTTTCTAGTTATGCAAGTAATTCACATTATTAAAATTTTTGGAAAATCAGTCATAATTTTATGATCCAGTGAAGACTACTCAACATCTCAGAATATTTCCTTCGGATATTCGTGTCTGATATATACAAGTGTGTATAATGAACATGAACTTAGGATTTCTTTGTAACCACTTTTTTCAATTTACATTTTACTTTATGCATTTCCCAAGTCATTGGAGAGCAATTATAAATTTTACAGATCTTCGTGTGAGTCTATGACTATTGCATAGAATAATTCCCTAAAATGGAATTACTGTGCTAAAAAATATACTTTTAAGATTTTTAGTATCCATTAACTAATTATTCCCTAGAAATTGTTTTCCAATTCAATTTTCAGAAAATGAATAGCTATTTTAATTCAAATGCATTAGTATAAAATAATAACATGTAACTTTTTCAATGAATTGACATGAAATATTGCATCTCAGTTTTCTTTTCCTTTCCTTTAACTTTTTGTGAGACTAAATTATTTTTTAATCTTTTCTTGAAAAATATTTTTCAAATGATTTTTAATAACTATAAATGTAATTATTTGCCTATCATAATTTTGGCCAACTTTCTATTTCAGGGCTTGTTTTACTATTTGTAAAAACTTTTCTATAGCATATCTTATATTAAATATTTTAAAGTTTTTTCTAATTTTATTTGTTTTTTTTAATTTTACATTTTCATAGTTAAGCTTATTAATGTTTTTATTGTTATTTCTTTCAAAGAGTTCATTTAGAAAGTCTTTCTCATTCTAAGATAATAAATATATACTTAATTTTGCTTTATGTTGATTTTGATTTTAAAAATACTTAATTTTTTATTTCTTTTGAATTTTAGCAGTATGGTGTGATGAGAGACACTGACAGGTCTTTTCCCAATCTTTTTTTTTCCATATCACATAAAGAATAAACTTTCCTTTTCTTACTAATTTTTTAATGGTAACTATTCCATACTACACTTTTATGTCCATTTTGACACATAATGGTGCATGCATTTACAAGTAAATGGCCTGTCTACTACTATGTTTCCCCAGTAGACTGTTAGAGGACCCTCTTTGTAGTCTTCTTTTGTATTTCCTACATAACTTTATTGTATTAAATGATTAATGCATCATTAATATACCTGAGAAAATATTAACTTTAAGATAAATAAATGTCTGTTTGGATTGGTTTAAATATTTAACTTTTTTGGGGAAAAAAAAAAGGCACTGGGCCTGATGGGTGCTTTAATGAACCTTCCAATTCATGATTCTTTCATATAACTTAGCTTTTGAGACACAGTCACTCCTTTAAATCAGAGATTGAAATTAGCTTCTCATGGTCCTCAGGCTCAGGATTAACCATAAGATTCAAACATTTTAATTCATCATTCTTCCAAAACAATTGTGATGGACACACACACACACGCGCACACACGTGCGACCTAACTCGACTATAAAGTCTATCCTGTCAGAGACCAGATGCTCCATTTCTTTTGCAGCTTTCTGTAGTTTTGCATTCACTCTGCAGATGCTTACTCCAAGAATGAGCCCTCACTTTGCTCTGCTTCTTCTTCCACTGAGCCACTGAGCAGATCTGAGGCCTTCCGCCCATCTCCTGGTCTCTAGGAAGCCACAGAGTTCGGAGGAGTGGCAGGTCTTTGGCACTTGTTGACTTCTTGTCTCTGTCAAGCTCGGCCCAGAAGCTTAGTCTGAGGCTGAATGACCCGACAGGGCTCTTTAGGCAGGGAGCAGGGGGCATGGGATGGACTCCTTCCCGGACTTCCTCCTCTTTCTCTCCTTTCCTTCTGCCTCCCTTTGCAGCATAGTAAGAATGGGTATTTTTATTTCGTTATTTCATTAAGTAATGTCTTTGTTTCTTACTGAATGTCTGGCTTTCAGTTCCTGTTAAATGAAACAAGAGGGCTGAAATATATGGGGGGGCTTCAAACTGGAATTAAGTCCCTAGGAATGAAAAGGTGTCATCAGGAGGCACTGTTTAAAGCATTCCAAATAAAAACAAATGATCAACTCCCTCCACCCGCCCCCCCCCCAAAAAAAACACAACCCCTTACAAAGTCAGCCAAAAGACCTTGAAAAATATCTGAAGTAATTGACTCTCCAGTGTTCTTTCAAGGTTAACACTCTCCGCTTTAAAATTGTTTTCTTCATTTTCTTTACAACACATCACTTGTGTCTGGTTTTAGCCATAATGATTTTCACAAATTGGAAATTTTACTTCACAATTTCTTTATATACATTTTAATAACTTGTGTGCATTATATTCATTAGCTTATTAAAGAATTTTATGTTTAATAAAAAATCAGCTTTATACAAATTGTTTCAAAAAAATTCTAGAATCCAGACTAAAGGTTAAGGTTTTAGCCCAAGGTTTGCCACTGTTTTGTCTTGAGCAATTCTTTCAATCTCACTTTTGATCTCTGAAGAATGAACAAGTAGACCCGAATAAAGTCCAGATCACTTTCCTGTTTTGAGTTTTTAGGACACCCACGCTTGCTGAGCCATTGGCAAGCTGACTATACTCAGACCCTAGGTCAAGTGTAGGTTTAACTGCCTAGGATAGTGCCTTGAGTCCCAGTTAGAGCTTTTTCCCCTTGGGGCTTTGGTCACTCCTTTCTTCATTACCTTATCAGTAGGAAGCAGGGTGAGTCATTTGCTGATAGGTTAGTGGTGTTTCACAGGGTTCCTTCCTGATATCATCTCAAAGTTTACATCCTGGATGCTTACTTAGGTCCCAGCGTCCAAGAGAAGGCTAAAGACCATATGCTTTTTTTTTTTTTTCCTTTATGATAAACCACTTTTCGAAATCTACTTGTCCATTAAGGCTCCTAACTATTGTTGGTAAAGAGACTGTAAGATCGGTGCCAAAAAGTTAAATTAAGGGAGAAAGAATACAAAACAAGAGTTTGTATGGGGTGAATAAAAGGTATACAATTGGAAACTCCTTCTATGGTCAATTTTCTTGGGTTAAAAACAATGTTCACTTAGTTATTCTCAAGAAAGTCATAAGAGACATTAATGAAAAACCTTTTTTTATTTAAACAATAGACATTTATTGTCTCACAGTTCGGAAGATGAAGGTCCAAAACAGGTATCAGCAAGGTTGGTTCCTTCTGAGGGCTGTGAGAGAGGGATCTGTTTCACGCTTTTCTCATTGTCTTATGGATAGCCATCTTCCTATGTCTCTTCACCTCATCTTTCTTCTATGTGTGACAAACCTTTTCTTTAACCCATAGATCAGGATCTTTCTCAATAACTTCTACCCAATCTAGGAAAAATCTGTTGACTCAAAAGATAGATGTTTTCCACATTAAGACAACTTTATTTACAAGTTAACTTCTTAGTTTCTTAAGTGACATAGGTACAGAGTAGTAAGTCTCTAAGCATATTGACATTTTCGTTATTCCAGAACCTAGTAAACTCATATCAACAGCTCATTTCTGTTTTTAATTATAAAATAGGGTTAAAAAAAAGAGTTTAATAATTTATTTGCCAAAGTATTCTAGGAATTTAATTTAAAAATAAAATATTTTAAAATCAATATACCTTTGAAAAGAACATGGGGAGTATTTGGAAATCTTTAATCTATAATAACGTCATTTTTAAAGTTAATTTAAAAGTTTTAGTTAGAGCAGTTGAGTGAAGTCTGGTGTCAAGGAAACTAGGATTCCTGGTTCCCTTTAGTGGGGACTGTTATTAGAGATTAAGATCTGGGCACCAGAGGTGTTCACTGCTACAATGATAGCTTTGCCTTTAAGCCTTTCTGTGAACAGAACCAGAACATATGTGTGGGTATATAGACATCTATGTATACATACCCATATATATCCATGCTATATGTATATATACACACATAAATTTTTTAAGTACATATTTTGTACACATATAGATGTAGATATATACATATATGTGTACATATATGCATACATATATGCATATGGCTCCCAACAACCTTGATATATTTATTTGCTAAATCCTATAAACGGGTATAAAATTCCTCAGTGGTATTCCTTGTCATACCACTAAAAACCAAACCTGTTAAAAAGAGTTCAGGATGTGTCTGCTGTTCTCTACCCCTACTTTATGTCTTGGTCAAGGCTGAGATGATAATTTACTTGAAGTAGTTATTTCATTGCCATCCCATCCCTGTAATGTTATGGTTTTCTTTTGAAATAAGATTCAGTTCATTTGATTTAGTTTGCTATCAGCTTTAGATTTTTTCCCCTTATCCTTTTTTTTATTTGTTTATTCTTTGAGTGTGTAGAATATTAACATGTTTCAAGTCCAAACTATAAAAATAGGAATTCTCAGAGAAATGTCACTGACTTGCATATCCTTTTACCCTGTACCCCTCACTTTTTGTAGGTAACCAAATTTACTCTTTCTAGGTTTCCACTTTCTTGTTTCTTTTTGTAAAGCTATGCAGATATATGTATGATTGCTTACTTCCCTGTCTTTTGTTACACTAAAGGTAGCATACTATCTCTGCTCTTAAGCATTGCACTGTTAGTCACTTCACAATGTCTTTGGGAATTGCTTCACATGAGTTTATAGAGACCTTTTTCATTTTTTTTTTATAGCTGACATGGAACTTATAGAGCAGCAATGAGCTGGAAATTCAGTGGCGAGGGGGAAGGGGAAGAAGAAAAGGGAGGAAGGAAGAAAGAGAGTGCTACTGCTGTATGATATGGGGATTTGCAGGAGAAAGATGAATAAAAAACATTTGAGGGTAGGTTTTCTCTGGATAGTGAATTATAATTCGCTGTATTTCCAAATCCGCTAAGAAAACTTGCAGAAAATGCCACTTTTGTGTTCTATAGGATATGTCATGCTGCTTAAGTAGGTTTGAAAATGTAACAAGGTCTATTTTATTTCAGTTACAGGAGTGGATCAATGATACCATAGTAGGTCATTTAGAAGTCCAGTGGCTAATGTTAAATAGATCCTTCCAGGTCTGGCTGGGCTGTATGAAAAAAAAAGTAGATGTCCAAACCCTGTCTTCTGGGAATTTAAAGGTTTGTACTAGCATGGAGATTTCTCGCACAAGGCAGTGCAAAATTATCTGTGAGAGCAGAACCACAGAATCAGTATGGCATACAAATTTCAGTGACAGCCTAGGATCCAGAGAGTTATTAGATGCTGACATCAGACCTGGGTCATTGTGCCAGAATCTTAGAACTGGAGATGAAAGGAGGCCCATTTTAAGAGTAAAGAAGGAGAAGCTCAGGATGTTCTTCCAGCTAGAACAAGTGCTGCTGTTCATAGCTTTTTCTGAAGCTCTGATTAGGGTGAGGTGGGTCAACTGGGTTTAATGAACCTGAGATACAAACATAGAAATCCAAGGACTAAGATAGAATTCCATAGAAAAAGTCCAGAGAGGTTAAAGTGAGTAAATGTCAGTGTGAAGGAGAAATATTTGATTTTCATTTTTATATTTTGGAAATAGATCTAAAATGAAATGTGATAAAGCAGCTTTGCTAAACAAATCATAGAAAACCCAAACTCAAACTTGGTGGAAACATCTGAAAACTAAATTATATTTTAAACATCAAGTAATAAGTAGAACGGAATTAATTTTAAATAGTAACACCTTTTTTTCTAAGTTTCTTTTTATAGTATTGTTCTTAACCTTTTTTATGCCATGGACACCTGTGAATGTTAGATGAAGCCTAGGAACTTCCCTAAGTAATGATTTTTAAATGAATAAAATTAAATACACATGATTACAAAAGCAGTCAATGAAAATATAGTTATCAAAAACATAAAAATTGTGATATAGTAATATATACTCTTTAAAATTAGTGCAAAGAAGTATCTATAAGTGTATTATAATGAGTACTATGATTCTGATGAGTATAAACAATCTTTTGTGATATCTGCAATAATTAATTGATATAAGAATATCTGAGATTTATATTGGTGAAAAACTCAGTTATTGTTATTATCAGTATGTTTGTTGTTTACACTCAAAGTTGAAAGACATACTAGATTGCAGATATGAAAAATAAATATATAAATATTTTCTATTTAGATTCACAGACTCCCTGAATTCTGTAGGTTATAAACCCCACTTAAGAATCCTTGCTCTAAGGGATCATTATATTTTATGATATCTTAATAGAATATGTATGGATCACACTCCCATCTCCACTGCAACATTATTCAGAATAGCCCAGATACAGAAACACCACCTTGTCTATCAATAGGTGAATGGATAAAGAAAATGTAGTACATACATACAATGAAATATTATTCAGTCTTAAAAAAAAAAAGAAATCCTCACATCTATGACAACATGGATGAGTCTGAAGGACATTATGCTAAGTGAAATAAGCTGGTGACAGAAAGACAAATATCACATAGTCAAAAGCATAGAAGCAGAAACTACAATAGTGGTTTACGGGGACTAGAGTTTGGGAAAAAATGAGGACTTACTTTACAATGGGTAAAAAATTTCGGTTATACAAGATGTATAAGTTCTAGAGATCTGCTATGCAACATACAGTTAGCAATACAGTACTGTGTACTTCAAAATCTGTTAAGAGGTGTTCTTACCACAAAAGCAGAACAAAAACAAATAAAAGAAAATACAGAGAGATGCTAAGAAACAAGGAGGTGTTTGATAGGCCTATTCCCTTGATTGTGGTGATATCACTGATATTGGCGTATGTCCAAACTCATCAAGTTATGCAACATTAAATATGTGAAGTTCTTTGTATATCAATTATATCTTAATAAGGCTATTAAAAATAACAATTAAAAAGCATGGATCAATGCTGGAAACTTTAAAAGATAAACACCCTATATGTTGGCTGGCCACCTCTCCCAGTGCATTTCTAATTTCAATGATTATATTTTTCATTTCAAGGAATTTTATTTTTAAAAAATCTGGTTATTTTTCAAATGCTGGAGAGGATATGAAGAAAAAGGAACCCTCCTACACTGCTGGGTGGGACTGCAAATTGGTACAGCCACCATGGAAAACAGTATGGAGGTTCCTCAAAAAACTAAGAATTGGTCTACCATATGATCCAGCTATCCCTCTGCCGGGTATTTACCTCAAAGACTTGAAAACCTATATCTGAAAAGATATTTGTACACTGATGTTCATAGCAGCAATATTCACGGTGGCTAGGATATGGAAGCAACGGAAGTGTCCTGCAACAGATGATTTGCTAAAGAAGCTATGGTACATATATGCAATGGAATATTACTCAAGCATAAGAAGAGATGAAATACTGCCATTTATGACAACATGGAGGGACCAACATGGAGATAATCATGCTAAGTGAAATAAGCCAGACAGAAAAAGTTGAAAATCACATGATATCACTTATATGTGGGATATAAACCTAAAAGCAACAAATAAACAGGACAAACAAACAGAGACTCATAAATATGAACTATAGACTAGTTGTTACCAAAGGGTAGAAGGTGAGCTGGAGAGGGGAGGTAGATGGAGTGTATAGTGGAGTAGGGGGAGTCAGTGGCAGAACTGAGATTTAAAACTGTAGGGGAAAGGTGAAGTGGGTAAAGGGGATCAAATATATGGTAGCTGAAAGAAACTGGACTTTAGGTAGTAAACACATAGAATATACAGATGTCAAATTATAATGTACACTAAAAATTATATAATTGTATTAACCAATGTTACCCCAATAAACTTAATTTAAAAATCTGGTTATTTTCATGTCTCTTCTCCTTTAATAATTTTTGTACTTATTTCTTTAAACTATTATGTTTAATATTTTGACTACTTGTTAAAATTTATTATTTCTTTTGACTTTCTTTCACAGTGACTGTTTGTGTGTTTACCATGTGCCTTGCCACCTTATCTGTGGGAACTCTTTGAGGCCTGAGTTTAAAATGCTTTCTTCTAGAAAGAACTTATATTTACTTCTGTACATTGGTAGGGTGGGGTGGTTTGGGAGCCATCACCAACCCAGAAATATTTAAAATTAATTTGTTTGTTTGTTTGTTTTCAGGTTCATATAGATATTGTCTCCAGAAGGTTCTAAGTATGTATGAATGCAAAATTATAACTAATAACTTTCTGGGTGGATATTTTTTTCTCACCCAGATCTAAAGAAGAGACAGGAAAGTATCTCAATACTCCTTTGAAAGTGTGATCTTTTGGGAAACTTGGTGGCTTCTGGCTTTAGGGTCCCCTCTCCCATCATGTGAATCCCCAGTCCTGGGTTCAGTGTGGTTTGGTAGTTGCCCACAAGACAAATGCTATCTCAATCACTTGCTTACCTCTCTGCGTGTGTGTGTGTGTGTGTGTGTGTGTGTGTGTGTGTGTGTGTGTGTGTGTGTGTTTTAGTGTATTTTATTATCTATTGGAAGAACTTCTTTGGACACCTAGGACAGGGTATTTCAGGTTCTGTTCTGGTTGACCTTTTACTTTGTTTAACCTTTACAATAATAATATGAGTTAACTATTATGTCTCCTTTATTATAAATGTAGAAAAGAGAATTAGCAAGAACAGCTAACCTGCTCCACATTATCTAGCAAGTCAGTGGCAGCACTGAGATTTAAAACTGTCTACCAGGCCATCAAAGCTCATGTTCTTTCCTTTTTACTGACCTGGATTTTGCTCTGTGTCTTGACATATATCATTTGCATTATTTAGAATGTTAGGTCCATTCTGGCAGAGATTTTTGTGCTTTTCATCTTCACATACATCTACTATCTAAAGCAGAGTCAGAACATACAGAGGGTAAATAAATATTAATCAGATGAATAAATAAGTGAATTTTTATACTACCATATAATCTTTATAATAATAATTTTTGAGGCCATGTAATATACCATTGAGTGATTATTCAAGGCAGTATATTTTCAACCTATACTGAGATATTATAACTAACACCTGTCTTATAAGTGCAAAAGTTCTCAGAAACTGGTCAATTATTTTCTCGCCTTGTACTATTTGTTTCATATTGCCCAAATCCTTTTCAATATTTTTATTTTCCCTTCCTTCCTTCCTTCCTTCCTTCCTTCCTTCCTTCCTTCCTTCCTTCCTTCCTTCCTTCCTTCCTTCCTTTATTCCTGCCTGCCTTCCTTCCTTCCTTCCTTCCTTCCTTCCTTCCTTCCTTCCTTCCTGCCTTCCTGCCTTCCTTCCTTCCTTCCTTCCTTCCTTCCTTCCTTCCTTCCTTCCTTCCTTCCTTCTTCCTTCCCCCTTCTCCTCTTTCTTTCCCAGTCACAGAACAAGATCCCTAAATTTCAGTTCTCCATATTGAGCTCATGGGCTCCACTCTCCTGGTTTTGAGGGCTTTGGTGGTGGTTTCCCTTTCATTCGCAGGGCTATTATTCTTGGTAGAGATTAGTCACAACAAAAAAGGTGATCCTAGACATTTCTTCTGCTGTGCAGCTGACCATGAAACAAAGTAAAAAGGCAGGCTATAAATTAGGTGGTTACAGGTACAGAGAATAGATAAGAATTTAGCTTTGTATAGGTTAGGAGACCATTCTTACCAATTTCCTTGTTTGAATTATTCCAGTGTAGGCTCAAATTGAGAATCAGGTTTAGGGTTTTGTAAAAAGCAAGTAACACCGCTGCACTTACTCCAACCTAAGCTGCCTGAGAAGTCTGTCATTGGCAGAGGCCATACCATCGATGGATTTTTTTCAGTCAACAATTATTTGAGCTAACACCATGACAGGAGATGATAAAATTGCACATGAAAACAATAAAACTAGTAACATATACGAATACTTGCTATGGCTGATAGATATGCAAAGAGCACCCAACAGTGATCTGCTTCTTCCTATATGAGGATGGCTCCTCAGACTTGCCTTTTAGCTGAGGCTGCCCTTACCTTTCACGGTTACCCTCAGATGGCCTGGCCAGACTCAGTCTTTTTCCACATTTTTCTCTTTCTCTCTCTTTTTCCACCCATTTGGATTTGTAGCTATTAATTATTAATAGATAGATAGTATTAATATTTATAATTTGATATTAATAATTATCATTTATAATTTAGAGTCATTTATTTTTCCATGAAGAGAGGACAGTTCTGGTTCTATCTTCTCACTCCCTGGTGATCGCTTGCATTAACTGAAAACATTCAACATGCATGAGCCTGGGAAACAGATTTCCCAGTTTTGTCCCTGAAAGTCTTTCTTTTCCATTTCACTTTTGTTTTTCTATTTCACTTTTCGAGTCCCCCACATGTTCTGAGGCCCACTTACTTTTATTAGTTTGTTTATTTATGTCCTTTTTTTTTTTTTTTTGTACTCTTGCCCACCAGAACCTCCTTTGCCTCTAAAACTATAGAAGTATTACATATACTGGTCTTGTTAAATTAGCTGTGTTTGATCCTACTACATATAGAGTATTTTTATTTTGGACAACTTTGGTATTTTTTTAAACAATATGTGTGAAACTTTTCTCAATTTGTTCTTTTGAACTCAAAGGTTAGATGCTATTTATGTCTTTGTGCCATTCTACACAGAATTGTGCTTCATAGGCTTGTTTTTAGATTTAAGATGATAATGCACATAATAATAATAATAAAGTACTTAACCTTCACAGAATACATGTTGATTAGCCAAAGGATTGCTCTTTTTTTTCTTTTTCATTTTTCCCTTGTATTCATTCATTATTTCTGTAAAAAAAAAAAATCCAAAATATGTATTTATGTCCCCAGCACTTTGTATGCATAGAGCATTCACGAACTAATAAGATATGGAATTTGCCATGAAAGATAGGCAGACATACTGTTCGATATTTCAAGAAACAAGAGCTGGTTCTATGCTATTTTTGTCCAATACATATTTCATGATGGGTTTGACTCTTTTTTGATGTCTGTGAACCATCTATTAGTTCGGAAGAATTTTATTACTGATTCAGATTTTCTGCCTTGGGGCTGTGAGCTGCTGTGACAGACACGTTAAATTTTTTATAAAGCTTGAGTAAGACACAGTATCTGTATTGAGGCTTAATGCAATACATTTGAGAAAATTGGTTTTTCTGTAAGGAAATAACCTCCTGTCATCCTGACCCCAGGCAATGGGTTTCAGATGCATTTAGGAAATCTGGTAATCCTTGCAGCCTGTTATCTCTGAGTGAGACTGAATTGAGTTGAGTAAATATTTACTGAGAGCCCACAAAGTGGAGCCTCCCAGCTTCTGCATTAGGTTTGATGCAGAGGTTGGCTGTAATGGAGGAAGGCCATGAGAAGAGATAAGAATAAACCCATGGTAGCAAGAGAATTCAGGAGTCTGTGTTGTCTATGGTCTTAGAAATATTTCAGGGCATAGTGGGGAAACAAGTTGGTGGACTGGTTCCAAAAGAGCTTGGAATACTTGGCTGGAAGTGGCAAGTTACATATGACCCAACACAATTAAGCCTTGGCTTCACATCCAATGAGTCAGTGTCAGGTGAGGCTCTGACGCACTGAAGGTGCTGTGCCAGCAAACATGTGCAACCCTGAAGAATAGTCTCCATCTGATCTCTGGGTGTGATATGATCATGAAGGAGTAGACTGAATTGTGGTGTTCCCTGAAATCTTTGACCCGAGTTCTATTCAGCAAAGTTTCTCCTGGAAGCTATGAAGAGCTGCAAGGGGTCATACCTGCTCCGGCCCCCATCCCACTCCCAAATCACAAAACATTCTCATTTGTTTCTTATGATTCTTCAAGGGAAACATGGAGTATAAAGGATACATTTGTATTTTTTCTCTTATTTTTGGAAGTGATAGCTATTGAGACTAAGAAGTATGGTTTCTAAGGTCCTTTCACTACTTGGTTTCAATTGGGGGTTGAAATCTCTTGCAGAACTTCAAGACAACGCACAGGTGAAGCATAGTCTATTACTTGAAAAACAAATGATTGGTTGGGGAAATTTCTTTGTCTATACCATTGTCACCTTTTTAATCTTTTTATTAAGGTGCTAGTAGTTATAGGTATATAATTCTCGGAGGCCATCAATGACTGGGCCTACATTAGTGATTTCCAAAGTAGATACCAATTGAGTGGGAGTAGAGTTACAGTGGTATCAGTTAGGGGCTGGATACAATAAATCCTAAAATCTTTAATTTGTCTTACCTATTCTTTTAACAAATATGTGTTAAGCATCTGCTATGTGTGGGGCCATGGGTTAATTTCTTAAGATATGCAAAAATATACAGTCTTGCATGCGTTTTTTAAATCACATCAAAAATAGCAAATTTCAAATTATTTTTCTGAGATTTGAAGATTTTCTCTTTTTCTCTTTTCCACTGCTTCTTAAAATGAGTCTCTATGTCCTCTGAGTATGTAATAAGCAAAGAAAGTATAATTCTGACTCTCAACTGTTTTAGAATAGTTTTGAATAAACTAGTCAATCAAAGAGCTGTAACAGTGTTTCAAACATGAATACGAATAGAACATATTACGTTTTATGAAGCACATCACATGCTTGTTTCCATGTAGTATTTATAATAAGAAAGGCACTTTTTATTGCCTCCATTTTATAGATGGCGACTCAGAGGTTGAGTAAGCTGACTATATAGCTGGTTAAATTAGTAGAGCCTCAACTGAAAAGGAGAGTCTGCTGCTCTTCCCAATGCATTTTGCTGCTTCTACAAATGTCAAGGGCAGCTGGATGATGGCATTCTTTATAAACATCCTTTGAAATGGCTTTCTAGCAGTTGGAGTTATTGTCTGAAATATTTTTAAGTTGTTTGTTCTGTATACTTCCTCTATAAGAAAAGGGAAATATGACACATAAACATGGTTGAAGACATGTACCTTGATCTACAAATAATCTCATCATCTTATAAACTACATCATATAAATTTTTAGGTTGTTTAACATTTTTTTTAAGTTTGGGTTGCATTTATGAATATAGTTTTTAAAAGTCTGGCATCGTTGGCATCTATTTTTGTTTTTGAAAGAACCAGACTTTCAAAGTTTGGTGTAGGAGTATTTATTGATTATTTATTATGTGTTAATGTAACAGACACGGTTACATGTATTCTTTTTAAGCTGTCACAACAATCCTATGAGAAAAATTATGTTATTATCTTAATATTATGGATAAGAAGATTGAGGCAAAGTTAAGTGACTTGCCAAAGGTTATACAGCTATCATGTAGAAAAACTGGGCTTGGACTTAGGCTGACTGGATCCAGAGCCTGTTTTTAACCACAACTTTATAATGCTCTATCTTGGCACTGAACTGATGAGTGTATGACTATTATTCTTAGGTGACTTGATGGTCTTGGTTTTCAGATTCATTATTTGTGAAAAGAGATTGCCCTAAATAATCTATTTACTTAGCAGTACACCTTATTTACATACATGCCTTTTAAAAATCCTCATCTTACAGATGCAGGGTCCTAACCTAAGGATTTATAGTATTATTGTCCTCTTTTTGTATGGGAAAATTAGGACTTAGAGAGGTCAAAGTAACTGCTGAAGGTCAGATTGATGTTATAAGGACTGGGATTTAAACCCAATATTTTAGTAAACATACTTTACTGTATTTTTTAGGGCTTATTCAGCCTTAAAATTCTATATATTGAATCCTGTCTTTAATTTAAAAGTCATAATAATAATATTTTTGTTTCACAAACTCATCAATTTATAGTTCTTCCAAGAAATGACTTTGGTCTACAAATGGCTGCAAATGTTTGGAAACTGTAGACACAGATAATAGCAGTCTTAATAATGAAACATTGTGCTATTAATGTTGCATTTTTTTGAGAAGTCACATGTGTAACAAACAGGATATCACCGGACATGTTAGGCAAGCTGTTGCTAACCTAGAAGACTAAAAGGGATTAAATTCTCATTATTACTCAGAGTTAGTCCCCAAATATCTGTGTATGTTGTTTCTCAGTTTCTTCAGTTTGGCAGGAAGTTTTAAAGAACCTAACAGCATGCCCTTCCGCCCCTGGCATATTTATAAGCTATTTTGGGGTGAGTCATCGGAATTCTGTGGTTTGTATATCCTGAAGTGAGAGAAGAGACATTGACTGTATGGTTAGCATTTATATTTGAAACAGCTAGTTGGAAAAAAATTCTTTGATAAAAGTTCAACGTTAAGTAAGAAATGCCTGCGGAAGGGTCTTTCCATTGTTATAAAGATTTGGCTCATTTTCATGTCTCTGGGAATATCATACACATTTAATTCTTCAGGTTGTGCATAATTAGAACTTGACCTGCTGCACACAGAAACCCTGATATGGTATTCGGCTTAAGTAATTACAGAGAATAAACAATTGGCTGAACAACTCTTATGTCCTTGAAATATCTGTTTCCTCATGTCAGAGTAATGCTCTAAGTTTGATAGAATTGTAGATATGTGAAAACAGAGAAACCAAACCAAATCTCTGAGGTCCATTGGATAATAAATATCACCAATATTATAATTGCAGAGTATGATTAAATCATTACAACACTAAGTCTAAGGTAAAATGTCAGTCATCAAATAGATATTTTTTCCTATCTTATCCAGAAAAGAAACTGATTATTAATAGGTTAGAAAATACAAGTTAGTTGAGTGTTCCAGATGCTGCAGTAGGATTCCAGTAAGTCTCATAGATTGTGAGACTTAAATTAAAACTATTTAGATCTGGGGAAAACATTACTTTAAGAAATTGAAATAAGCCTATGGTCTACAGCACCAGTGGTTCATAAGACAGGGGTACAAGGAGAGAAAGTGGTGACATTTGACACTCATGTTCAATCAGTTATCTATTTGATTATGACCACCTGATTAATGACTATAGACAGTCATTGTCAGGGAGGACATCTAGAAGTTGATTATCATATTGGGAGAGCTAAAATAATGCCCTGATTTTGAAGTATAGAGAGACTACTGTTTTGTCTTTAAAACGGTTTTAGATGGAACATGAATAGGGCATTACAAAGCAATAAAATATATAATAGATAAATGATTTATTTTTCATTTCCTCTCAATCTCTGATTATGTCAAGTAGGATGTTTGACATCAGTGAGATTTTAACTCTTCTCAGAGCAGGGAACCACATCACCTTGGACTTGAATAACTACTTAATTTATAGTCTTTCTTTGTACCGTTATGTTTTATTTATGGCTAGTGAAATTTACATGGAGAATAGATTTTAAGCTATTAATTAAATAATAATACAAGTGGTGTGCTGAATAGGTAATGGGGAACTGAACTGAAGAAGCTATACAGAATGTAAAACTTTATAACTTTGGTGATTAGGAGGCAGGTAGTTTCACAAATGAAAATAGAAAACATAATTTTCTTAAGTCCTACCTACTTGTCCAGACCAGTGCTCCTCCAAGCACAGCAATGGCCTGTAAACATTTTGCCCATCTCGAAGAAGTTAGGTACAAAAATTGCAAGTAGTCATTTAGAAACTTATAGTTTATTGACATTTCTTTGACCTTCAATTACATAAAATATTTTTAGTAACTTATGTTTATTGTATTCTATAGAAATATGAATCTTGAATAGATTAGAAATAGTTCGAGAAGCCTGATGTAAAAGAGAGCACATGTTTAGAACAAGAACATAATTAAGGAATGTGGCAGCCTAAGTGGTTATGATAAGGGAATATGTATTGGTGAAAAGTACATGATCTTCACAGAACCTAGAAAAATGAGAATTAAGAGGCTAAGATAATAGGTGCATTTATAAGAGCTGGGACGTAACATGGTTGTATCCCCAGGATCCAGCACAATGTCTGGCATATGGTAAAGCATTGTGTATGTATTTGTTAAGTGGACAAATGAGCAAAGGAATAAATGGATGAATAAATGAATGAACTATGGTGTTTTGCAGTCAGGTCTAATGCAATCGCCACAGAGTACAGTGCAGTAATAATTCCCTGTACTTTTCCAGGCATTCCACAACACTCTCAGTTCTTTTTTCCCCCCAAGTTTATAAACACCAAGTCAACATCTAACTATTACTTAGGTTGTCAATGTACCTTGATTCCAAGATGGTGGTACCTTTATTTAAAATAATTTTTAATTCCCAGCTGTATACAACAGTAGGAAGAGTATGTTGGGTTACGTTTCAATAATAAATAACTCCAGTATCTCAGTGGATTGATCCAATAACCATTTATTTCTTTCTCACACACAAGCCCAACAAAAGTTGACATAGGGCTTTGCCCATTGTAGTTATCTCAACTTGTGCATCTATAATAACCATATTGGGGGATGTTGCAAATCACACCTTGTCTCTTAGAACTTAAGCTTGAAAGGGACACATTTCACTTCTATTCATGCTTTTTTTGGCTAAAGTATTGAGAAAATCTAATATAAATGGGGTGGAGAAATGCAATGGTACCAGGTATCAGAAAAGTGGAGAGCCAGGGTTATTTTATGGAGAGTGCTAAAAACCTGCATATACATTCACCTATTGTGAACTATATTAAGAGTTATTCCTTCTTTGCTCTTCTGTGATTGTACCATCAGTATTGATTTTCTGTATTTTCAGATCTCTGGACTGAATCTGAATGTGATGACCTCATGAAAGTAGGGCCATCTGAGGTAAAAGAAATTCCTCTACCTCAGCCATCAGCTCACCTACTTTAGCAGCTCTGTCTTCTGTTCTTTCTTTAATACCAATAGTGACCTCTGACAGAATATGCCCCTTTTGTTCAAATACTCTTTACGCCAACCAAACTTTAATGCTGAATACATCTTTCCATAAGAAGGCAGGTGATTGGCCTTGAATCTTAGTTTGGGAAATTTTTTCTGGTGAAATTTCAAATTGAATGTCAATATACACATTTGTAAATATTCTTGTGATTATTAGACTGAATCAGCTTTCAAGAGGCTGATCAATTCTGATAAAATCAAGCATATCAAGTTTTTAAACTTGCAAACCTGAGCAGTAGGTCCTAGGTCCTAGTGATCTATAGATTCTCCTCTCTCTCTCTCTCTCTCTCTCTCTCTCTCTCTCTCTCTCTCTCTCCCTCTTCATCCACCTTCCTTCTCTCCTTCCCCCTTCTTCCCTCTCTTTTTTCTATCATCTATCTATCATCCATCTATCTATCTGTCTATCTATGTTATCTATCTATTATCTATCTATCTATCTATCTATCTATCTATCTATCTATCTATCATCTATCTATCTACATCTATCTATCATCTATCTATCTACCTATCTATCTATAATCTACCTATCTATCATCTATCATCATCTTCCAAGGCAGGACATACCTATATATCTAGATTGGGCTAAAAAGGTTACTATTGCAATGCATGAAAATTTTTACTCTCTAGTGAAATATAAAACATCTTTACCCCTTAGAAGTATCTCTATATAGCTTGATTGCAAATTTGTCAGGAAAGAGAGAATATACTTTTAAAAGGGGACATTTTTGCTTCTATTGCTAGCATTGTCAACTTCCAAAATTGGTGGAATCTGAATCAAGATGGAATCTGAATGTGAATCAGGTGAAATCTGACTGCATACTTGAAAAGCCCATGATTTTCAAAATTACAAATAAAAATCAAAAGAACACTGTCTGCCTCTGTCTACAGATAGAGGACAGAGTGGGGGAGGTCAAGGCTTGAAACTTCTAAATATGATTAGATAAGCAATAGCTTCTCCATAGTCACTTTGAAGAGGCTTTCCCCGCAGCAGCCTGTGTTGAATACATTAACAGAATGGTTTCCAGACCTTAACAAGACTGTGCCAGTGGACACAGACTAAATCACTCAGCTGAATGGTAAGGGGGAGGGATATTTTATTACTCCTCAGTCAGCTGTTGTGCATCTAGACATGTAGCTAATCATTTATTAGCCTCTAATTTTAGAGGCTGGCTCTAGATGATAAGCCTCATAAAAAGCTAACAAGAAGATGTCTTTGATAAGGTGGTAAATCATTAAATAGAGGAATGACCAGTTGATTTATGACTTACTGGAATACTTTAGACTATGAAAGATAAAACCTTATTTCTGTTTTGCAAGCAATAGCTCTGCTGTTCCTTAAAAAAATTAAACTTGGATTATACAATATAAAAAAAGAGCACATTTTTGCCTAATTTCAGAAATTCTATTTGAATAGCTGAACTCAAATTCTAAGATTTCTTTGATTCACAGAAACTATTGTTAAGTTTCTTCAGTTGGGGTCCATATCTCTAGAATAATCTAATATCAGCATAGTAGGTGCTCAGTGAGTATCTTTTGGTTGTGTGCATCAACCTTGTGTTTAAAATGTAAGGCTATATAGACAAAATATGACTAAAAAACATAAAAGTTTAGGTCCTGCTGTTTTCTTTATCTAGCACATCCTTCATGTTCCTGCTTCAGGACCTTTCCACTTGTCATTCCTTCCATCCAGAACAACTTTCTCTGAGATATTGTTGTGGCTTGTTCTTTCACTTCTTTCAGATCTCTGTTCAAATGTCACCTCCATAGAGACGCTTTACCCTGACAGTTTATATATTGTATCACTACTCTCACTCTAGCCCTGCTGTTATTTTCTTCGTAAATACTGGATGGTATTCACACATTCATTTACCTATTTATTGTCTTTCTTCCGTGTCAGAAAGTAGCTTCTATGGGATAGGGTAGTACTGTGGGAAAGACATCATGTGCCTTATAACTATTTTTCTACTCCCTAGATGAATGCCCATGTCCTACTCAGTGAGCACTTACTAAATACTTTTTAGAATGAAGAAATGGATAAATGAATGGATGAGTCAATTAGGCCATAAGACTAGAAAATTGTTATGGTTCCCATAGGCATATTTTTTTTTCAAAACTTAGCTTATTGTAGTAAAATCAGAGGTTGAAATGACTTCTTGTGATCTTTATTGCTAATAGTCATATGATATAGGCTTCTTTTATGAAGATAGTTATTTAAAAGTTCTTTTGTTCTCACTATGTTATATCTATGTTTGAACTAAAGAAGATAAAGAAAGGATTTGATTTGGGGAACATAATGATATTAAAATGATGAAGTAAATTCTGGTACCTAAAAGTTATCTTTTGTCAGTTTGTAGTATGAAAAATGTTAAATTCTTAAACACCAAAATATGAGGACTTTTAGGCATAGCTTATTGGTGACAGCTAAAAGTTCTAAGTTCTAAAATTTGGATTTTTTTTGCATATAAATAGACTTTGGAAACTCATGACAAAAAGTCGTATTTCAAAAATCATGTGAAAATTTGAAAATGAAATCAGTTTTATAATCCTGAAAGAAGTTTTCTAAAATGCTGAGAGCTGAGACTCTCAAAAGGCAGCACCCCTTCATGTCTTCAAGTCAATCCAGGGCTTCAGAAATCCTCAGTTAGAAAAAATGTCCATTACACAGTTCCGATGTCTTATTTTCTCTCCTGACCACATAGGTAGTTCAGAAATATTTGTGCCAATGTTTCCTTGGGAGAAGATAAAGGGGGTAGAAATAATAAAAAATAAGTATACAGGGGTAATATCATTTTGTGGTAAAATACAACTTAAAAAAATGTTTAGCTGAGAATATCTTAGATATATACTTAATTTTGTTATAATATTTTTAGACATGCATAAAAGTTTCTATAAATTACTAATTATTATTTATACTCTCAGATCAGATTTTCAGAAGTCATGTGTGGGAAGGTATGTGGAGTGGAAGGTCATGATATATAAAAGCAGGAATCATGTGGAAGACACATTATGTCAATATGTATAGTTACAAATTAATAGGATTAGGTGATGGGTACTTTCTCTTAAATAGCTTTAAGAACCCAGGAATGACAGTTATTCTCTCTTGTCCTCATTTACTCAAAGTGTAGAGTGGGGATGTGACTAAATATAACATTCCCATGCAATTTAATTTGCTATGATAAATGATTCACTCTCTGAGACAATAGCATTTTCACATATATAGTTTTATTCAGTTGAAAATAGATTGCTTCTTTTTTTCTTTGTTTTATACAAATGTATTTCATAAAAATAATTGCTTCAATCTTTTACGGTTATTTAAAAAGTTACCTGCATTGTATAATGCAGTATTATTCAGTCTTTAAAGAGAAAGAAATCCTGCTATTTGTGGCAATATGAATGAATCTGGAGAACATTATGCTAAGTGAAAAAGGCCAGACACAGTAGGACAAATGTTGCATGATTTCACTTATATGTAGAACCTAAAATAGTTGAACTTACAGAAACACTGGTACAACAGTGGTTACCAAGGTTGGGGAAAAGAGAGTTGGGGAGAATTTGGTAAAAAGGTAGAAAGTTCAATTACGCAAGATAAAAATGTTCTGGAGATCTAATATACAGCATAGCAGTGATAGTTAATAATACTGAATTTTATACTTTTATACTTATAATTTTCCAAGACAGTAGATCAAAAATGTTCTCATCAGAAATTTTAAAAAGTGACTTACTATATGAGGTGATAAATGTTTTCATTACTTGATTGTGGTGATCATTTCACAATATATACGTTTATCAATATATCAAGTCGTACACTCTAAATATATACAATTTTCATCAAAAACCTACCAAAAAGCAAAAGTCCAGGACCAGGTGGCTTCATCAGTGAATTCTACCAAACATTTAAAGAAGGTTTAATACCTATTCTCCTCAAAGTCTTCCAGAAAATCTAAGAAGAGACAATACTTCTCAACACATTTTATGAGGCCAATATTACTCTGATACCAAAACCTGGTAAAGATAACACACAAAAAAGAAAACTACAGACCGATATCTCTCACGAACACAGAGGCAAAAATACTAAATAAGATATTAGCGAACTGAATACAGCAACATATTAAAAAGGTTATACACCGCGGTCAAGTGGACTTCATCCCAGAGGCACAGGGATGGTTCAACATATGCAAATCAATTAATGTGATACACCACATAAACAAATTAAAAAATAAGAATCATATGATCATATCAATAGATGCAGAAAAAG
This sequence comes from Cynopterus sphinx, assembly GCA_030015415.1. NCBI lineage: Eukaryota > Metazoa > Chordata > Mammalia > Chiroptera > Pteropodidae > Cynopterus > Cynopterus sphinx. The sequence goes on along the minus strand of CM057385.1, from coordinate 69,355,936 downwards.
CCTTCGACAAGACACAGCATCCATTTATGATCAAAACACCAAAACTGGTACAGAAGGAAAGTAGCTTAACATAATAAAGGCCATCTATGATGAACTCACAGCCAACATTATACTTAATGGTGAAAAATAAAATCCTTCCCTGTAAGATCAGGAACGAGGCAAGGCTGTCTGCTATCGCACTGTTATTCAATATAACATTGGAGGTCCTAGCAGGTGCAATCAGGCAAGAGAAAGATATAAAAGGCATCCAGATAGGAAATGAAGAAGTCAAACTGTCACTACTTATGCATGACATGATTCTCTATATAGAAAACCCTAAAGACTCCAAAGAACACCACTAGAAAGAATAACAAATACAGTAAAGTCTCTGGATAAAAAAAAATCAACGTTCAAAAATAGTGTTTCTATACTCTAATAATGAAGTGTCAGAAAAAGAAGTGGAAAAATAATTCATTTTGCAATTGCAACAAAAAGAATAAAATATGTAGGAATAAATTTAATGAAACAAATGAAGGACCTATCTAATGAAAACTATAAGACCCTATGAAAGGAAATCGAAGAAGATACAAAGAAATGAAAAGATATTCTGTGTTCTTGGATTGGAAGAATCAACAGTTAGAATGACCATATTACCTAAAGCAGTATACAGATTAATTGCAATCCCAATCAAAATACCATCAGCATTTTTTAAAAAGAAATAGAACAAACAAATTTTAGATTCGTGTGAAAGCACAAAAGACCCCAAATTGCCAAAGTCATGCTGAGAAAAAAAGAATGAGGCTGGAGGCATCACTTGCCCAACTTCAAATTATACCACAAAGTGACAGTAATCAAAACAGCATGGTATTGGCAGCAAAACAGACACACAGACCAGTGGAACAGCATCAAGAGTCCAGACAGAAGTAATCCCATATTTATTTGGGCAAATAGTTTTTGACAAAAAGCCAAAAACATACAGTGGAGAAAGGAAAGTCTCTCAGTAAATGGTGCTGAGAAAACTGAAAAGCCACCTGCAAAAGAATTAGACTAGACTGTTGTCTATCACCACACACCAAAATTCACTCAAAAAAGATTAAGGACCTGAATAGAAGACCTGAAACAATAAAGTGTATAGAGAAAACATAGGAACTAAACTCAAGGACCTTGGACTTAAAGAGGATTCTATGAATTTGACCTCAAAAGCAAGGGAAGTAAAAGCTAAAATAAATGATGGGACTACATCAAACTAAAAAGCTTCTGCTCGACAAAAGAAATCGTCAACAAGGTAAAGAGACAACCATCTCAATGGGAAAATATATTTGCAAGCAACACCTCCAGTAAGAGCCTAATATCCAAAATATACAAAGAACTCATACAACTCAACAACAACAACAACAACAACAAAAACCAAATGATCCAGTCAAAAAAAGGTCAGAGGAGCTGAACCTGAACACACACTTCTCCCTAGAGGACATACAAATGGCCCACAAATATTTAAAAAATGCTCAACATCACCAGCCATTAGGGAAATGCGCATCGAAAACACAATGAGATACCATCTCACACCTGTTAGAATGGCTATAATCAACAGGACAAGTAATGACAAATGTTGGAGAGGAAGTGGTAAAAAGTGAACCCTCATACACTGCTGGTGAGACTGCAAATTGGTCCAGCCGCTATGGAAAACAGTATGGAGGTTCTTCAAAAAACTAAGAATTGATCTGCCTCAAAGACTTGAAAACTCATATCCCAAGAGATATTTGCACACCGATGTTCATAGAAGCATTATTCACAGTGGCCAGGACATGAAAGCAACCCAAGTTTTCTACAGTAGATGATTGGCAGTAGTACATATATACAATGGAATGTTATTACTCAGCCATAAGAAGAGAAGAAATACTGCCATCTGTGACCACATGGATGGACCAACAAGGAGATAATCATGCTAAGTAAAATAAGCCAAACAGAAGAAGTTGAAAATCACATGATATCACTTTTATGTGGGATATAAACCTATAAGCAACAAATGAACAGGGCAAACAGAGACTCGTGGACATTGGCTATAGGCTAGTAGTTACCAGAGGACTATAGACTAGTGGTTACTAGTGGTGTGGGGGCTGAGGGGAGAAGTAGACATGGTAAAGGGGGCCGAATATAAGGTTTCAGGGGAGGGTGAAGTGGGTAAAAAGGATCAAATATATGGTAGCTGAAGGAAACTGGACTTTGGGTGGTAAGCACACAATAGAATATACAGATGTCAAATGATAATGTACACCTGAAACTTATCTAATTGTATCAACCAATGTTACCCCAATAAACTTAACTAAAAAATTTTTAAAAGTCAATCAACATGATTGAGTTATTGTTTTTAAAAGCTAAATCCAATAGATTTTTAATTTATTTAATATGTATAAGTTTCTATAATAAATAAAAAAATAAAGATATAATTTTTATTTGTCAATTACACTTCAATAAAGCTGAAGAAAAAACAAGTAGCCTAACCAATCTCCCAGCAAGTGCACTCTTTAAAGAGTTCCGCCTGGGTAGATGTGTTTCTACCCTAGAGCTTCTGTATCAGCAAGAATTCCTTGTCCTAGGCAATTCCCAAGTTGGTCTCTGCAGGTACCATTGTTGAAATGTCCACTGGGTTCTTTCTTTTTATAGGGCAGGTAGGGCTCTGACTCATTGAGAATGACCAAGCATTCTGTGACTGAGCCACCTGAGTGCAGAAAATCTACTTTTCTTAAAAAAAAAAAAATGTAGGTAGTGGCTAATCACACTTCTTTATTTTATTTTCAATACAGCATTAGAATCTAAATTAAAATATTATTACTTGTATAAATCCATTTTATTTTCAAGGCCTATAGGCTTCAAGAATGTTAAAAAGTAGTTGGTTAACTGGCTCTTTACAGGGGTGCTTTTGTTCAATTATTCTTAGGCTTTATCAGGGAGACCCAGACCAAGACTCTGATGTACAGAGCCAAGAATATTTAAGTGCTTGGTTAATATTATCTGTTATCTTAGAACAAAAGGCTGAACAGGTAGCTGTTTATTTGTATATGTGGTTTATTTCTATATCCACGGTTTCTAAATTCAGGACTCCTGTATACACTTTCAGAAATGCAGTTTCTTGATTTCACTTCCCTTCTGATTTTCATACAAAAAGAAGAGGCATGCTGGTATATGATTGTTTCTATGGGTTTGGTTACCCTTTCAGTTTTGAATCTGACTCTGTAGATCTCATTTTTTCCCCCTTATAGCTTGATTCACAGAGACTTTATTTACAAAGACAAATTACAGACATCCTTGAGGGAAATAGAGAAGACTAGTCCCTGAAATGCAACCTACGGTGAGCGATCAGGTGTATAAAGGGAGGGAGGCATAGTCTGAGGAGCCAGAGAACCACCTTCAGCAAGCAGACAGAGCAAACTCTCAGAGGCATCGCAGTTCTTTCTGGCTCCACATAAAGTCATTTTTTTTTCTCATTTCAGCTTCCCTTACCAGGCAGAAGCAGCCCCAGTCCATGCCAGGAAATTGTTTTTGACTGGCAGACACAACAATGACAGGAATCAAGATTAAGGCCTGTGAGCAAAATGAAAATAAATGCTGAAAATTCCCCTACCTACCTTGAAAGGCTAACCTGGAGTGAGAGATTGCTTTCTCAGCTAGGTTTATCTTTCCAGGTGTTTTGTAGAAGCCTGAGTCAGTCAGTGGATGTGAGTCATCTGGCTGTGGTAAGATTAGAAATTCCTAAAACATGATATAGAAGTCCAGCATTTGGCAGGGAAAATAGAGGAAAGCAGCCCTCTATGACCTTTATCACCACCCTCACCCCTTGGAGGCCTAATTTTCTTTCTTACATTTTGGACAGGTGCAGATAAAGACACCTGTTTTCTAATCTTCCTTTTCTCTGTTTCTTTTCTTCCCTTTTGCCTGATACTGTAAAACCAGAGCAAGTACATTTAAGTTGAATGTATAAAAGGTAATAATCAGGAAATTGACATTTCATGTAAAAATGGTTGAAAGAGGGAGAAAATGAAACAGGAGAGACAGAAGAGGGGGAGATGGAAAGAGAACTGGAAAGGAGAAGAGAGTAGGAAGGAGGTGAAGAACGGGCTGACGGGGTGGGGGTTGGGGGCCCCAAGCCTGCAAACACCGATGGTGAGAAGTCTGTGTTCATTTCAAAGACTGAGAACACACTTTGCTAAATTGTGCTTTCCTATTTGCCCAGCTGTAACTAAAGAAAACAAAAGCTGTTGCAGGTGATATTTCAGGAAAAGGCAATTGCTGCAATTCTCCTAATTTAAATTTTAAGACATTTAGTCATTAAAAATCTGCCAGAGCCGAGTTTCTGTAGTCTTGAAATTTCCACATAGGTTGGAGCCATGAGAAGTTGGCCGACATGTGTTTCTACTCCATAAGCACTCTCGAGACTGCAGGTGTAAGTCTGGGTGGGAACAGTGTTTCTGGTGTCCATTCAAAGTCTCTTCAGCCTACCTTCTTGAAGCAGAGTAATACAAATTTGAATTTAAAATGAAAATGAGTACCTTACATATGCCTCCTTTTTTTTTTTTAAATAGTATTCCATTTCATTCACAGAGGTCAATTTTTCCTGTTTAACTACTAAACGTCACTCTATACCTTTGAGCCCAGGCGTGGAAGAACAAAGACAAAAAAGTCAGGTGGGTTCTTAGAGGTGCCAAAATACTTTTTCTCCTGTTATTATTATTTTTAAATTTTTTATGGTGACATTGGTTAACAAAATCCAATGTTTCAGCTGCACACTTTAACAGTAAGGCATATACATATTTACACTGTGTGTTCACCTCCCACAGTTAGATTTCTTTCTGTCACAATATATTTGATCCCCTTTACCCCATCTACCTCCCTGCTCACCCACCCCCTACTCTCTGATAACCACTAGTCTATAGTCCATGTCTATGAGTCTCTTGTTTGTCCTGTTCATTTGTTGCTTTTAGGTTTCTATCCCACATACAATTATTTTTACTTTGAGGACACCTAGTGGTACTTTATTGACAGTGTTTGTCAAAGGCAAACCGAAAGAAACTTCAGGATGTAGCAGGGGTGACACTTTCACACTTTCAAACTGACACTTTCACACTTTTGGCCAGGACTTTCATTTCAGACTGAAGACAAAATTGCTATGGTCTTCGGGGATAAACAGACCTTTGCCAACTGCTGCTGCCAGATTCCCACTCCTACTTTACACAGTTATCAAAAAAAATTCTCTTTATTATTTCTAATTATTTCACAAGTGGTATTTAGTGAGCTCATTGTTTACTGACACCAACGACATTTTTTTTTTAAGACTACCAAATAGTCACAACCTGGTCAGTTCATCAGCTAATGAAGAATATTAATGGCGTGCTTTAGGTAGATGCTTTGAGGGGAATAAAAAGACAAGACAAAAATCTAGGCCAAAGGGAAGTTTTTACCTCTTTACCTCTGGTGGTGAAGCAAAGCATTCCTTCCTAGCTGTGTCCTCAGAATCAATGGCCTAATAATCTCTGACTCTCCTTTTCCTCATCTGACACATGGAAGCGAGTATACTTAGTTCATAAGGTGGTTGTTAGATTACTTGAAAACTTGAGACAATTCGCATAATGCCTAGTATCTGGTCGATATTAAATAATTGTTAAGATCCTTCCCTCTCTATTCCCTTCACCAATCCCATACCTTGGACACGGCCCTTGTCGTAGTTGTCTTCTGGATGGAAGTGTTCACGCTTCCCAGAACTCTGACAATGCCACTCTGATCTATCCCTGTTTGAGTCCAAGTGGAAGGCACATCTCTCAGCTATGGTTCTAACTTGCAATTCACACGTACAGGCTTGCCCTGGATCTGTCTTAAACCCTGTTCTTTTCACAGAAAGTTAAATTTGTGTAGGCAGTTTCCTATTAGTTATGATATCCGGCACCAAGACTGGCTGTTTTAGTATTAAATTTCCTGCTGGTTGTGATTCAAAAAGGAATGACACAATCAGCTCTTTGCCAGGGAAGCTATTGATATCTATTTTTTTATATTTGGTTTAAGTTTAGAGAAGATGGTTTCTACAATTCGCACTGCATTTACTATAAAGTTCAAACATCAATATGGCCTTCAAGGAGTTATATACCTTGTCTCAACCCACCTCTCCAGCTCCATCTTGAGCCACACGTGAACTTGCTTATTATGTTCCTATACATTAATATTTAAAAAAATCTTTCATGAACCAATTCAGCTCTTTTTTTTTTTGCCTTGTGACATTAGAGCATGAGTATTATTCTCTTCATTTAGCTAAGTCCTTCTTACACATTCTTTAGGATTAAGCATAAATGTTACTTCCTCAAAGAGTTCTTTTCTGACCCTAATCTAAACTTGGTATCTACCCTATTGTTTTTCTTTATACTTCTCCTTCCTAGCAAATGTGTGTTTGTATTTGTTTGTTTACAGTGTCTCCATTAGAAATGTATTCTCAGTAAAAATAGAGACATGTCTGTTTTTGTTTATTTATTGTATCTAGCAAGATGTTTGTTTCATGTGAAGCAATCATTGAATGGTTGAAACCAATCCCATTAAAAAAAAAGTCCATGGATCATTTCCGCACGCAAACATGACTTATGGTTTTCTTGACAAAGCTTTTGCTTTGTTCAGCAGTCTTCTGGGGAATCCCCTTTGCCTCAGAGATTATTTTTAGTTACTGATAGTTTCAAATAAACAAAAACTGGTTCCTAAGATCACCTCAGAAGGTTCTTTATCTTTCTAAAATACTTCCCCCCTTAAAACAAGCAATTCAATTAATGCTTCTTACACATTTTTCTTGGTATTGCAAACTTGTTACAGCTCAAATGACACTGGGACAAATTTCCATCACAACAGATAGCTTCGTGTCATGAAAAGAATTTTTACTCTCTCAGTCTGTGGGTTGAGAACTAATCCAAAAATCTGTCTGTCCTTTAGTCAGTGAGTAAAGCACAATTTCATAGTTCTTATCTTTACATAGGACTAAGCCTTACCTACTAGTGAGCTATTATGGGAAGTACTGAGGTATTTCCAAAATTCGGTATTCACAAGCACCAAAGCATTAATAAAGTTCATTAAGAATTTGAATTTCTCCTTCTTTTAACACATCTGGTTGATACATTGTCTTGGCAATTGTAAAGCTTCCAGGCAACTAAAATTTTCAGAAGTACATATTGTTAGTTATCATAGTATAGTTTTGAAATTGGTTTTAAATTTCTTTTCCCATGTTGCTTTTTAAAAATTAAAATTGGTGTTTATTTAGTTTAATCTTTTTCAATTTGACTTGTAAATTGTTTGGTTAACCCTACAGTTTAGAATGAGATATATTTAGATCACCAGCATTTCTCTAGACCTTAAGACTTATATACATTATAATTAAAATATGAATCATTTTTTCTTGGTTTGATTTCTCAGAAAGCAGAGCCTAAAACAAAGACTTCTGTACACATTGTTTATTTGTGAAGTGATTTCGAGAGTAAGAGAGTGGAGAAAGTGATAAAGGAATGAGGGAATCCGATATGAATGTGTTATTGAAGTTGCTGTTGGATCAATGGGGGCCAAGATTCCCCTGAAACCTCTTGAGAGCCTTAAAGGTTCAGTTCAAGTGATTTCTTCCCACATTCTTTGAATTTCTAGGTCACCCTGTACATGACCCTGTCTTCTTTGACGGTTGACCCAGGGGCTTTTAGGGCACTTGTGGGCTGCCCAGCACAGTCAGTGAAGGTTCTGAGGCAAGAAGTAAGATAATTCTCATTGTGAGCTGGGTCTTAATTTACATGGAGCTGTTCAAAGCTGTTTGGCTAAAACCAGAGGTGGTCTGAGGAATCGTGCTACAAGGCACCAGAGGTAATTGCTAACTATACACATCCTTGCAGACAGAGTAAATTTATACATAACCAATTGCACAAATTGGCATTAGAATATTTTATTAATATTTTTATTGATTTTTATTATTATTACTATAAAGCTGGAGTCTTTTGCCTTGCTAGGATGTAGTTGTAATTTGCAGAACCTGAAACTGAAAGTAACTGTATTTTTTCTTCCTGGAATTCTCTTTCTATTGCTGCTTTCACACCCTCAGTTTGTGCTTCCATGGACTCACTCACACTCAAATATCACATTTCAAGGAAACCTTTTTCAGATCCTTCTAGTTGGAAGTAATTTTTCTCTTTTTTGAATTGGGTGTTGTCCTTGGTGATACCTTTTCAATGGCGTTTATCAGAATCTATCAGATATCTGGCTATTTCATTCAATTCTCATTTCTATGCTGTTTCACTTTCTGAATTGCCTTTATCCATTTTTTCAACCTTGTTAATTCTGAATTACTTTACTTGGTAAAGTTGTAACTCCTACTCATCCTTTAACATTCCAGGTGAACTGTTTCCCTCTCCACCAATCTTCATTGCACCCTCAGATCCCCTTGAACATGACTTTGTTCTAATATTTACTGACCACACTGTACTGTAAATTTAGTTTACACACACACACACATGCATGCACACATGCACACACACACGCATGCATGCACGCACACCCACCTCCATGCTTCCCAGGGGAACATAGTTTTTCATTTAGCATCAATTGCCTTAACATAATAAATGTTCAATAAAATTAATGAGCTTTTATTTCCTCAATGAGACATCAAACTCCTAGAAGTTAGAGATTATGCTTTATTCAGCCCTGTATTTCACAGTCTAGCATAATGTCTTTCATAGTGTGTGCTTTAAAATATTTGTGTAATGCTAAGGGGAAACCCCTAAAATCTCCTTTTGTCTCTATAAGAAAATGGGGCTATAAATACATCTCTGACTCAAGTTGTTGGGCATGTACAGATTGCATTTTTATTTAAGAAACTCTAGCTATAAAAACATTAATGACTCACATTGCAAGGTGTCTGCAGACAGCATTTCTTTTGTAAAATTTAAAGCAAAATAGTGACTCAAGCAGTTTCAATAGAAATAACAAATGATGAATCATATAAATAATGCACTATATGAGTCAAATTAAATTTAGAACGAAAAATCAATTCTGAAAGTAAGTCTAGTCATTGCTAGGTAGGCACTACACACAAAACAAAGGTATCTTGATGTGTAGTTGGTTGATCTAAGAGGAAGAATGCCCTGACATTGCAAAATGGAGGTTACACATTGATTACATTACAATGACTTTTATGAAGCTTATTATGTTTTCACATAATCCTTAATATTTGTTTCAATTTTCCTTTTGCTATTTTTTTTAGCTCAGCTTTGGAGGCATCTGAAATGGTCTTATAACACAAATATATTTCTAGTAGTGAAAAAGGTAATATAAAGAGATTTTTAGGTCAAACAAAATGCTTAGTGTAAAAATTATCATTCTCTTGAATTTTGACCTATTCTCATTCTCTTTCATTCTAAATTTGAGTCTTTACTCTCACATAAGTCTGTCCTTTTGGTCCTTATAGGAAAAAACAGTTGTGCATGTTTTAGAGATGTCCTGGATTCTTTTAATTGGGAGGGAGTAAAGTTGAGGTTCACAAAGCAATCCCAAAGAGAAGTAGCACATAAACTTCATTTCACACAAAGTTGTAAATGACTGATATGCATATTTGATAGTGGAGGACAGTTCTGATCTATGGTATTAGTTGTCTGAGGATAAAGAAGATAAGCAATTATACTCTAGCTAAGATAGTTACATCTGATAAATAATAAGTAAATAAAATGTGAGGTTCTCAAGGAAAAATTCTATTCCTTTGTTTTGTTCAGAAATAATTCAATTTAATTTTTTGAAAAGTCAGGTATTTCTTGTTTCTGGGAGGATTATATGTTGGGGTGTGTATGCATGTGTGTGCATAAGTTGTGATGTATACTGCTGGGAGAGAATTATAACTCTTCTTTATATTAATGCCAATATACTCAAAACAAACACAGACACATATACCTGCATGCACATATGTTGTGTATATTATTACCTAGCCGAATCTAGCCATTTTAAAAGAATATCTATTTAGACAGGGGTCTGGGTGGGGAGGAGGAGAGATAATTTTGGAGTGAGGAACACCTCATGAAGAAGTCTCATCGTACTCAGGGTCTTGGGAAAACTTAAGTATACATGGAAGACAATAAGCATGGTGGTTCAGATGTGATAGAATTTCAGCTGTGTGACTTCAGGTAAATTGTTTCACTTTTCTGGATCTTAGTTTGTTGTGAATAATAATAGAACCACCACATTGGATTGCTGTGCTAATTAAATGAGGTTAATATGTATAAATGCCTAGGACATAAGCACTCAATAAATATTAGTTTATGTTTTCCTCCTCTTTTTCTTTTCCATCTTTTTCTTCTTTTTCTCCTCTTCCTTCTCCTCCTTAGTCCCCTAGTGGGTAGAAGGCAAGAACGTACCAGCAAATGCAGATAGTATAAGAGAAAATTTCAATGAATCATAGTGTTTTCCTCACAATTCTTTGTCCACTGTCAACCTTCTTGTGTCCTGACATAGAGGAGTCTCTATGGACCACAGAGTTCTCCATTATGAGACTCTTGCCTCATGTAACCATTGAGTCCCTGAACTCTAAGGGCTGTAGAGAGGTTCTGGCAGCATTTCTCCTTATACTAACGTTGAAAAGTGAAAGTGATCATCGCCTCTGAGGCACCTGGTTCTCCAGATTCCTCTACTCTGTCCTTGGAGAAGGAAATAAACTTGGGTGTGAGCATCCCTGGGCTGGTTTCACTACAGAACATGTGTATGGAGGAAGAGAGGATTCTTAGCTCCTGAATGTTCAATATCTGCGCATCATTTGGTGATTGCCTCCCTTTCTAGTCCATAAGTATTTATATTCTAGACAAAACAGTTAACCACTATCATTCTCACAATGACCCTATGGGAGAGATAGTCTTATTAATCCAACCTGACAAATGTGAAAACTAAGGCGCAGAGAAGTAAAGTAGCAGAATCAAGATTAAATACTGCCATTCTGACTTCAGAGCATGTTCTTAGCAGATGTAACTGTTGTGCCTCTCAAAGCCCCCTACTCTGTTTAACTCCTTGAAGACCCTCATCTCTGTGCTTACAAACTATCACAAGGCTGTTTATTCTGTAAGGCATGCCTTTTTTCTTGATTCTTTGCTTGGATATTTCCTGTTATTCTTAACATTTAATTTGGGCAATAAACCCCTACTGCATTCCGTTTTATTTTATAACTTATTTTTCTCTTTCACCAGAAGTTAGGTCTTTTTTTTCAATCCCTAGACAATGATACAGTACCTGGGATAAGGAGGGTGCTCAATAAAGTCTGTGGAATGAAAGAATAAATTGTGTATTGGGTTGAATTTCTTTCAAGATATGAGTGTGTAGAAATGTCCAGCCATATATGGTTGCCATAAACCATGAGGTTTGCAATGAGCTAAAACACTTTTGAACTTCTTTTCATGAGGCTAATAATTTGCTAGGTAGCAGCTTGCTTTCCTAATGAAAAGAAGAAACCAGTAATATTATGTTATGTTTTCCGTCATGTTTATGTGTAATTTTCAATTGGTTGGCACTAGGTGGAGCCAAGGAGCCTCTCAGGGAAGCTCAGAAGAAATGTTAATTATTATCAACCTGATTGTGTTCAAAATAATTTTAAAGATTATTACTTTTTTCAGATTTTCAAACTGGTACATTATTTGAAGCAGTTTTTTAATTATACTCGTTCTCCAATGGATTCCTCCCCCGCACCCTCCCCACACTGGTTATCTTATTTTTTAAATGGAAAGGACTTATACTTTATTTTTTTCAGTTTCCCAATACTTAGAATCAATTTTCAATAATTAGGTGAAAGCTGTATTTGGTAATTGAGGATCAACATCCCAGGTATTTTTCTCCTCCACCCGCACCCCCTACTCCGACCTTTTTTTTAGTGCAATGTCCAGAAACCAAAGGTCTGACATGTGAAAAAAGCCTTAGACTAGCAGGGAGGAATTATTTTTTCTTTTTAATTTGTTTCCCTCTCCTTCCCACTTCTCCTCCTTGCCTTCTTTCTTTTAGCATTTTTGTGGGTCAAAAACAGTGAATACCATCAACCTCATAGTTCTGACTCTCATTTTTATTTGCCTTGTGACCTTGGTAAGTCATTTATTCTCTTTGGGCCTGACAATTTTTATCTTTAAAATGACAGGAATGGGTGTTAACTTAAAAAACCATTTCTATTTTAAGTTTTTTATAATTTCCCCCCCTAAATTCTCTCATTCTGTGCAATTAACTGATTCTCCATGTCTTTGTCCAGCATGTGTTCTTGACTTTTGTTAGATGTTGGTAAAATATGACCTTTCATTGGGCATTCATTAATTATGGAGTACTTGAGGCCTGAAATGTGCCCTTTACATTGTCCCAAGTTTATTTTTACTTTCTTGGATTAAATTCTTTACAAGATACAGAGTTACTGTTATGCTTATTTAGTCCAATTAAAGGAATACAATAATAGAAATGCATGTTTCATTATATTGACACCCTAGGTTTTCCCCTTTATAATTAGTTAAGTAAGGCAGCTGACGTGACCTCTAATTATTTCTGTAGAAGATGTGGTAATTTCCTCTCAAAGAAGCATTTTACTCTCTAATTTTTAATCCTTCATAGTAAAATTATTACATTGGAAAGCTGAATTAAATCTCAACTTTTTATAGTATCATTTTTCCTGGGTGGGATGTTGTACAAAATCAGTTCTAATAGTGTTTCCAAATTTCTGTGTTTATAGCAGTTAATAGATGGTTTTTTTTTTATACCATATCTATATGGTACCATACTTAATTGGTAAAAACCAGATGATGATTCTGCGATGACTAATTTTGTAGGTGTTTATAAATAAAAATTGTACTATAAACTAGACCAATAAGTTCCCCCAACAAATTTCTTGATATGTGAATCCTGAGAAAATAGCCGAAGAAAATAATTTGATGGTTAAATAGCTTAGGAAACGCTGCATGTTATACATGAGGTTTTGAAATGAATAAAATATTAAAAGCTCTGAGAAGACCAACAATATTTATTCTTGTTTGTCTTCCATTTACCATTTCCAAATTTCTATGACTTTTTTCCCCCCATAATATTGTACAGAGCTTGAGATCCATGGAACATATCTTACACTTATTCTCCCTTATTCTTAAAATTTTTTTCCAAACCAGATGTCTTTATTAACTTCCTATAATAACTAGTATCCATATTTAACCTCAGGACCATGAAAGAATATTTAGAATTTAACTACTCTTTGACTTTATTTACTTAGTAGTAAATAAAGATGAAACTATAGTTGGAAATTGTATTTTGAAATTGTAATTTCTTCAGTTTTAAAAGAAAGTTTCATGTCCAAAATTTTTGACTGCTGTCAGTAGACCAGGTAGATCTGTCTTTTATTCTAAATGTGATGGAGGAAGGCACAAAATTCTAGGCCAAACTATGATATAATTTACCCATGTTCCTATTTTCATGATGCTAAAAACTTTTCTTTACATATTTAATTGAAATGGGTCCTGTTGTCATCTAATGCCTCTGTATGAGTCCAAATTCTTACTCCCTGCTGTTTGCGTTTTTCTAAGTTAACCAACCTCTCTGTGCCTTACTTTCCTCATCTGTAAAAGGATATGATATTAGTATCTCTGTTATGAGGTTGTTGTGAGGATCTTGAAAGTAAATGCACAAAGCATTTGAAGCACTACTTGGTAAAACTTCAATGGTTTGAGCGATTATGGTTGATGCTCAGGATACTATGCTTAAGTGGTGATAAAGAGGTGATAGATCAATCTCTCCTTAACACCCTCATCATCAAGATGTAACATATTCAAGAAATAGGTGAATCTTTGGCTCTGTATAATCGATGTAAGGATTTCCAGATCATGTTTTAGTCAAAATTCTATTTTCCCTTCTATATTTTTAAGATTAATTACTTATTCATTTATTTACTCAATATTATTATTATTAATTCAGTCACTACTGTTTTCTAGGTATTGTGCTAATTGTTATAGAGACAGTGTTGAACAAGTTATTTATGGTTTTGTCCTTGTGGACCTCAGAATTATAGAAGAAAAAGCAAAGAGCATACTGGGTGCAATGAGAGAGGAAGTGATGAGAGCAGACAGAAGTTTTCAGTTTGGGGTGGGTTATGGAAGGTATCATAGAGAAGGTGACATCAAAGTTATCTTAAAGGTAGAGAGATTCAAGATGGCATAGAAGGTAGTGGCTGTGCATGCCTCATCTAATGATCACATCAAAATGAAAACAAAACTACAACCAGTATGCAGAGTCAACAGAGGTTTGGTTGAAGAGAAGCCCTATAACTAGGTCACCTCAAATCATAGGTCACCTAAAAGTGGTAGGTGGGGCGGAGACAGAAAATGGCCCAGTCGCATAACTGTGAGTGGCGATGGAGAATCAGGAGGGTAATTTGCCTGCAGAGCTTCCTCCCCCACCCAAGAAGTGAGGGATCCTGGCTGCACAATGGGCTCCCCAACTCAAGGTTTCAGTGCCAAGAAGAAAAATCCCAACAACTTCTGACTGAAAATCAGCACAGGTTGCTACTGAGACAAAGGGCTGAGGCTAGTCTTACTTGCTGACGAACTCATTTGCTCTGAGCTCCAGTGCTGGGCCTGAGGGGTTCTGGGGCCATATGACGAGGCACTGAGTTGTTGGACTTCAGGGTGAGGAATGGAGGGGTGGCTGGCTCCTGGACAGAAGTGCAGGCAGAAGCCATTGTTCCTTTGTTGAGCCTTCCACCCTCCTAGCCTACAGAAGCAGGTCCCATCAACCTGCATAATACAGGTCACTTGCCTAGGGGATTCATTGGAAGTGGCTTGGGTGGGCTCACAAATAGGCTGTCTTGGCTCCTGCTGAAAACTTTCATAAAAACTCTCAAAAGCTCACAAAACCCAAAGAAGCAGCAGCTAGCCTTAGCATGTCCTGTACCTCTTGCTGAGCAGCTCCATGCCCTGCACTAGTGGCAGCCAGCCTTGGTTTCAAACTTGGCCTCTCAAGGCACCTATAAGCCCAGATTGGGTGGCAGCCACATGTAGATTATTTGGTGACTCTTACCAGGTTGCCCTGAAGGTGCACAGTATGTAACTGAACTTGGCCTACAGCTGGACCCCACTTAGGTCTGTATCAAGGAGCCCCACAGCACACCTACTACATAAAGTTACTCTACAAAGATGGGAGGAGCCCTACATAATACATAGAAAAAGAACAAAGAAGTAGCCAGAATGGGGAGAGAAAGAAACATGTCCCACTCCAAAGAACAGAACAAAGGTCCAGAAACAGAATTAGTCAAAATGGAGACAAGCAATATATGGAGCAGAGTTCAAAATACTGGTTATAAGGATGCTCAAAGAACTTATGTCAAGAGTAGATGAACTCAGCCCTATTGACACCAATGGACAGATCTTCCAGGCAAAGAATCAACAAGGAAACAATGGGTGTAAAAGATACACTATAACATATGGACTTAATAGATATTTTCAGAGCATTTTACCCCAAAGCAGCAAAATACACATTCTTATCAAGTGCACATGGAATATTTTCAAAGATAGACCATGTGTTAGGAGACAAATCAAGTCTCAATAAATTTAAGAAGATTGAAATTATATCATCTGTCCTCTCTGATCACAATGATATGAAACTGAATATCAACTACAAGAAAAAAACTGGAAAATATACAAACACATGGAGGTTAAATAATGCGCTACTAAACAATGAATAGGTTATTAATGAGATCAAAGAAGAAATCAAAAGATACCTAGAGACAATGAAAATGAAAATGAAAATACAATGACTCAAAATTTATGGGACACAGCAAAGCAGTCCTATACAGGCCTACCTCAAGAAAGAAGAAAAAGCTCAAATGGACAATCTAATCTTACACTTAAAAAAGCTAGAAAAAGAACAGCAAGCAAAGCCCAAAGTGAATAGAAGAAAGGAAATAGTAAAGATCAGAGCAGAAATAAATGAAATAGAGTCTAGAAAAACAATACAAAAAGATTAATGAAACCAAGAGCTGGTTCTTTGAAAGGATAATCAAAATTGACAGACCCTTAGCCAGATACATCAAGGAAAAAATAGAGAAGACTCCAATAAATAAAATCAGAAATGAAAGAGGAGAAATAACCATAGACTCCACAGAAATACAATGGATCATAAGAAAATACTATGAGTAATTATATGCTAACAAATTGATCAATCTGGAAGAAATAAACATATTCCTAAAAACATACACTCTCCCAAGACTGAGTCAAGAAGAGACAGAAAAACTAAGCCTACCGATTGCCACCAATGAAATAGAATCAATAATTAAAAACCTACCCCAAAACAAAAGTCCTGGAACAGTGGCTTCATAGGCAAATTTTACCAAACATTTAAAGAATTATCACCTACTCTTCTCAAACTATTTCAAAAACCTCAAGAACAGGGAAGGCTTCCTAACTCTTTTTATGAAGCCACCATTACTCAATTCCAAAATCAGGCAAAGACATTACAAAAAAGAAAACTATAGGCCGATATCTCTTATGAACATTGATGCAAAATGCTCAACAAAATATTAGCAAACCAAATTCAGCAATACATGAAAAATATCATACACCATGATCAGGTCTAATTTATTCCTGGGATGCAAGGTTGGTTCAATATCTGCAAATCAATTAATGTGATACACCACATTAAAAAACTGAAAGATAAAAACCATATGATCGTATCGATAGATGCAGCATCCATTTCTGATAAAAACTCTCAGCAGAGTGTGAAGAGAGGGAACATACCTCAACATAATAAAAGCCATATATGACAAAACCACAGCTAACATCATACTCAATGGAGACAGGCTAAAAGTATTTTCCTTAAGATCAGGAACAAGACAAGGATGTCCACTTTGACTATTCCTCTTCAACATTTATTGGAAGTCTAAGCCACAGCAATAAGAAAGAGAAATAAAAGCCATCTGAATTGGAAAGGAAGAAGTAAAACTTGTTATTTGCTGAAAGCATGATAATATATATAGAGATCTCTAAAGATTTCACCAAAAAACTGTTAGAATTGATCAACAAATTTAATAAAGTAGCAAGTTACAAAATAAATATTCAAAATTCAGTTTCATTTATCTACACCAATGAAGAACTTTCAGAAAGAGAAATTAAGAAAACAATTCCATTTATAATTGTGTCAAAACTGTAACATACCTGGGAATCAAATAACTAAGAAGGTAGAAGACCTGTTTTCAGAAAATTATAAGTCATTGAAAAAGGAAATTGAAAAAGATACAAACAAATGGAAGCATATACCATTTTCACGGGTAGGAAGAATCAACATTGTTAAAATGTCCATAATACCTAAAGCAATCTATAGATTCAATGCAATCCCTATCAAAATATCAATGGCATTTTTTCAGAGAGCTAGAACAAATAATTCTAAAATTTATATGGAGCCATAAAAAACCCTGAATAGCCATGGCAATCTTGAGGAAGAATAAAAAGTTGGAGGTATCACATTATCTGATATCAAACTATTCTACAAGGCTACAGTAATCAAAACAGCATAGTACTGACATAAAAACAGAAACATTGATAAATGGAATAGAATAGAGAGCCCAGAAATAAATCCACTCCTATACTCTCACTTAATATATGACAAAGGAGGTAAGAATATACAATGGGGTAAAGACAGTCTCTTCAATAAATGGTGTTGGGAAAATTGGACAGATACATGCAAAGAAAAAAGGAAGAAGAAGAAGAAGAAGAAGAAGAAGAAGAAGAAGAAGAAGAAGAAGAAGAAGAGGAGGAGGAGGAGGAGGAGGAGGAGGAGGAGGAGGAGGAGGAGGAGGAGGAGGAGGAGGAGGAGGAGGAAGAAGAAGAAGAAGAAGAAGAAGAAGAAGAAGAAGAAGAAGAAGAAGAAGAAAAAGAGGAAGAGGAAGAGGAAGAGGAAGAGGAAGAAGAGGAAGAAGAAGAAGAAGAGGAAGAAGAAGAAGAGGAAGAGGAAGAGGAAGAAGAAGAAGAAGAGGAAGAAGAAGAAGACGAAGAAGAAGAAGAAGATGAAGAAGAAGAAGACGAAGACGAAGACGAAGACGAAGACGAAGACGAAGAAGAAGAAGAAGAAGAAGAAGAAGAAGAAGAAGAAGAAGAAGAAGAAGAAGACAAAGCAGCAGCAGCAGCAGCAGCAGCAGCAGCAGCAGCAGCAGCAGCAGCAGCAGCTGGGCTATCTTACACCATATACAAGAATAAACTCAAAATGGATTAAAGACTTAATGGTGAGACCAAAAACCATCAAACCTTTACAAGAAAGTATAGGCAGTAAACTCTTAGATATTACTAACAGGAATTTCTTTTCAGATATATCTCCTGGAGTAAGGGAAACAAAAGCAAAAATAAACAAATGGGACTACATCAAACTAAAAAGTTTTTGTACAGAAAAGGAAACCATCAACAAAACAGAGACAACCTACTGTTTGAGAGAAGAAATTTGTTAATAATACCTCTGATAAGGGATTAATATCCAACTCAACACAACAAAAACAAACAATCCAATTAAAAAATGGGCTGATGACCTGAATAGATACTTCTCCAAAGAGGAAATACAGATGGCTAATAGAGATATGAAAATATGCTGGTCACTACTATTAGAGAAATGCAAATTAAAACCACAATGAGATATCACTTCACATTAATCAGAATGGCTATCATAAATACATAAAAAAATAACAAGTGTTGGCAAGGATATGAAGAAAAAGGAGCCCTCATACATTGTTGGTGGGATTGCAAATAGGTATAGCTGCTATGGAAAACAGTCTAGAGGTTTTTCAAAAAACTAAATATGGATATATCTTTTTACCCAGCAATTGCACTTGTGGGTATTTATCCAAAGAACACCAAAACAATAATTTATAAAGATCTATGTACTCCAATATTCATGGCAGCACAATTTACAATAGCCAAGATACAGAAGCAACCTAAATGCCCATCAACAGATGATTGAATAAAAAGTCATAGTTCATATATACAAGGGAATATTATTCAGCCATTAAAGAGAATGAAATTCTACTATTTGCAATGACATGGATAGACGCAGAGGTTATTAAACTGAGTGAAATAAGTCGGACAGAGAAAGATAGATACCATATGATTTCATTTGTATGTGGAAGCTAAGAAAGAAAAAGAACAAAGTAATCAAAAACATACTCACAAATATAGTGAACAAATTTGGTAATGGACAGAGGGGAGGGGGGTTTGGGAGGCTGGGAGAATGGGGTGAAGGGTTAAAGAAGTGCAAACTAGTAGTTGATAGTTGGTCATGGGGATGGGGAAAAGGGCAGAGGGAATGTAGTTAGCATTAATATGATGGCTATGTGTAGGGCCAGGGGAGGGAAGGAGCAATTAGGGGAAACATTTTATGAACTATATAGATGTTTAACCAATGTACTGTATAGTTGAAATTAATATAAACAAACATACAAACAAACAAATAAATAAATAAAAGAGTAAATGAACTCAGTAAGACCTTTAACAAATAGATAAAAAAAAACAATAAAAATGTAGATGGAAATTTAAAAAGGGAACCAGTCAGAAATGAAGAATACAATATCTGAGATGAAGACTATACTAGAGAGTATCAGCAGAGTGAAGGAAGCGGGGGATCGAATAATGGATATAGAAGATGGGGTAACAGAGGACACCCAATCAGAACAGCAACAAGAAAAAGAATCTAAAATAGTGAAGATAATATATATATAGCCTATTGGATAATATAACAACATTTGCCTCATGAGGGTACCAGAAGGAAAGAAGAGCAAGAAACTGAAAACCTGTTTGAAGAAATAATAATGGAAAATTTCCCTAACCTGGTGAAAGAAATAGACATACAAACCCAAGAAGCTCAGAGAGTCCACCCATAAAAACAATTAGTTACTTACCTACAAGGGAGCTCCCATAAGACTGGCAGCTGATTTCTTAAAAGAAACTTTGCAGGACAGAAGGGCTTGGCACACAATATCCAAAGTGATGAAAACCCAGGATCTATATCCAAGATTTCTTTATCAGAAAAGCTATCATTTAGAGTCGAAGGACAGATAAAGATGTTCCCAGACAAGAAAAAGCCAAAGGAGTTCATCATCACCACACCAACATTACAGGAAATGTTGGAGGGACTTCTTTAAGAAGAAGATATATGTAGCAAATATATGAATAAAGAATAACTATATACCTATGAAAACGTACCTCAAATAAAAAAATTACGCGCTCCAATTAATAGAGAGGGTGTTTGAATAGATGCGAAAACAGGGCCCCTACATATGCTGCTTAAAAGAAACTCTCTTTAGATTAAAAGATGCTTACAGGCTAAAAGTAAAAGGATGGGAAAAGATATTGCATGATGAACCTAAAGGGTAGTGAGCTGAAAGGAATAAACCAGATAGAGCAAGACAAATGCCATATTACTGAATGTATAAGTGAAATCTAAAGAAAAAATACCAAACAAATTCATAGAAACAGAGAAAATTTTAAGAGTTACTATATCAGAGAAGGGTTGAAGGGGTTGGTGAAAAAGAGGGAGAAGATTAAGAAGCACAAATTGGTAGTTACAAAAAGTCACAGAGATATAAAGTACATCATAAGGAATATAGGCAGTAATATTGTAATAACTATGTATAGTATCAGAGGTACACTAGATTTATTGGGGTGATAACTTTGTGAGTTATATAGATGTCTAATCACTATGCTGTATACCTCGAACTAATATGGATGGTATCGTATGCCAACTATAAACTGAAAAAAATATTAAATTATTAAAAAATAAAAAATGAAGCATTAAAAATAAAAGATTAATTGGAGTCACTCATTTGGTCAGGTGACTAAAGCAGCTTCTGTGATGGTGAGAGAGAACATGTTCAACGAATTGATAGAAATTCTGCCTGGCCTAAGGAAAGAATGCATGGTAGCAAAGGAGGTGTGTGTGGTGAGAGATGAGGCTAGATGTACAGTTTTTCCACATTAATCAGGGCTTTTGTGAACTGTAGATTGAACATCTGACCAGCTGTTATCTATTCATAGCCAGGCAAAAATTCTCACTGGAAAACCTTCCAGATGGTCGGATGTATCCTTTTCAAGGTAACAATTTTAGATACAGTTTTTAATAACCATGCTGCTGCCTACTATCTATAATGTTAATTTGTCATTTGGGGACTGGCTTGGATGCCAGTGTACATTAACCAATAACGTTGAGACTCTGTTAGTGGAGTTCAATAAAGCTGGCCACAGGGTGAAATCATTTGTGGTGGTTAGCTGAAAGATGACCACTGGCTCCAGCTTAGCTCTATGCCTTGAACCGAGAAAAGACAAAACCTCTTAGACTGTACTCTTCTAAATGGAATTGGTCTGAGAGCTTTAATGTCCTAGATACCTTAGTAGCCAGAGAGGCTACAGAGCATCACAAAATTATACATGGTCTCCATTAGCATTTTTGCTAAAGAGGTAATTTTCTTTGTTATTAACCTAAGACAGGCACTGAAAATTTCTCAGAAGTCTGAGTCGTAGGCCATTTAAAAAAACAAAAAACAAAAAACAAACAAAAAAACGCACACTGATTATAACTTTGGTCACTTGCAGCAGATGTGTTGGCTTCAATTCCAATTATTTTAACTATTATGAAATATCAGTTCATAATGAAACCCAAGTCTCTCCTGACTGTAGTATATGATCATGCCTGGGGGAATAGAGTCACAATGAAAGCAACTTTTTTCTCTCTCACAACTGAATTGTAGATTCTCTTCTCTTTTGTTATATTGATACATTACTCTGAAATATCCTTGCTTGTATCATCAAATTTAACTTTATGCAGAATATCAAAAATTGGACTTATCCTGAATATGTCCTGCAAAACATCAGCTGATAATTCCTGGGGAATGCTCGCTCTCCATTCTGATGGTGCTGTGATCTTCCTCTCCAGGTGTCCCTTGATTTGTTTTGCATTCTTTTTATCATGCAGTGATGATGGGAAGACTTTTATCCCACTCTGGGTTTTAGAAGAAAGAGTGATTTTCAGATTGAGCAAGAATTATAAAAGATTGCATAATTGCAACACTCCCCGTTTATTTCCATTAAACAAAACTTCTGACTGCCACAGCCCTGAATGATAACGTAACTCCTAAATTCAACAAATATTTAATAAGCACTCTTTGTATGGTAGGCACTGTACTGGCACTTGGATATATCTGTGAATAAAACTGACAATTATACCTGTTCTCATATAGCTTTTTATTCTAGATAGGAGAAAAAGACATTACACAAGAAATATAATTAGCAAGTTCTACTTTAAAGCTCTGAAAGAACAGATATATATGTAAGTGTATATTCTAATACTTGAAAATACAATCTTTACATTAAGAGGTTAAATATATGGAGTTCATATCACAAATGTTATAAAACATTTCAGTTCCCAGAATTTGCTTGGGAATGGCTTCCCTATATGAAGTCCTTGATTGTTTTAAAATATCTTGGTTTGTTCAAATCAGGATCCAAACAAGCCACTTGCTGATTTGATTATTTCACTAAAATTTTTAAAAATTATTTTAAAGTCTGGAATAGTGCCTTTCCCTTCCTCCCCTTTTTCATGGTTTGGTTGAAGTGTCAGTTGTCCTTTACGGAGTAATTCACAATAGCAGCAATATTTTGTACTTACTGTTTTCATGCACACTGACACAATGGCTTCCAAAAGAGGCAGTGGTTCTCATGATGTCATTTAATTTATTGGCCTATTTCTAGAAGTTAGAGAAAGTGTTTTTGTAGATTCAGTGTTTTTTGGAGGGGTGGGGAGGATGGGTCAAGAATTCTTCATAAACAGTGCTTAATACCGCCTGTTTTATCCCATCAGGAATCAAATAATGCTTGGTCTTCTCACTTTTAGTGGATCAATAAAGTGAAAGTGTGTTATCCCCAGTCAACCTATGCCTAATAGTTTTAATATCCATTGATGACCATCATTTGAATCAGTTATTTCCTTAGAAATTATGAAATAATAGTTTTCCTAATTGTATTATTTGGAGAAGAAAGTTCTAGGCAGAGAGATCTACGTGTGCAAGACAGAGAGGTGAGGCCAAGTATAATATAAATAGCAAAATCAAGTATAATTATTTTGTAAGATGTGTTGGGGGAATAATGGGAGTTGAATTTGGAAAGGTACACAAGACTTTTTAATAACATTTGAAGACTTAGGTTTTGTCTGAAAATTAATAGAAATACATTGAGGGATGGTAAATGTGTCCATTATCATGAACATATTTTTTGGAATGATTGCTCTGTGAATATAGTGAAACAGAGATTGGTGATTTCTGAGATTAGTTAAGAAGATAATGCCATGGTCAAAAATAGTAGAGAGGGGAAAGGGAAGTTATATTATCTTATGAATGAAAATTGAATATAGACAAAATTTTGGAAAAGGCTTTTCCCACAGGAAAGTTCTTTATCAATGTTAGTTATTGCTATCATTGCTACAGCAGTCTATCATTCTGAAGAAAAACATTAAATTATAGAGCTACTTTTCCTTATATAATTTGAAAATATTTTTTAAAAAACTCATAGGTTTGAGTTATAATAATAATTTTCAAATTAATAAAGTAGCATGTACAAGCAAAGAAGGAACTGCCTTCAAAAGTCAGAGAAACATTTTTCCTAAGCCAAGATGACTTCATCATTGCAGTTACAGAGAATTTTATTTAATTCACAAGTGCTTTAAGAGTGTTAAGCTGAAGCAATGGATGCAGCTTTATTAATTGGAATTTTTCATTATAGTCATGCTTTTTTGCTAGAGAAGCAAGGAGCTTATATTTAAATTTTTTTTTAAATGTCAGTATGTACCAATCATAGAAATCATTTCAAAAATCTTTTAATCTTAAAAATAGGGTGAAAAAAATTCACATTCATTTCTTTGTGCCATTAAGTAAAAGCTCAGTTGAGCAATGTTATGAGTTAGAGCCCAGATTGTATATACTGGCTGAAAAACTACTGGCTGATTCAGTTTAATGCATAATTTTTCATCATCACTTGAAATTAAAGAGTCAAGCCAAAACTAAAAAAAAAATTGCTTTCATAAGGGAAGAGCAGCTTTTACTGGTTGTTTGCCAATTTGTCCTTCATAGGATTAAAGGCATTAAGAAATGCATTTTTTACAGGTGCTTTGACAGGCCTGAAATCCTCGTTCTTTTTCAGCCTAAAGTTGTAGTTCTTGTCTTTGTTGTGTCTTAAATAATCTTGAGGGCCTAATGGCAGAAATGTATCCTCTTCCCCAGAAAAATATTCATATTTACAAATATTTAACACACTATTTTGGAGCATTTTTGACACACTTCACTGAACTCCATAGATTACAGGTATTAAACTGCGGCTTTAGGTATTCAGTTCTTAGAGACAGTCATCTGAAGCACAATTCAATTTTTTATCTTGAATTTTAGCATTGATATTACATAAAGCTATGTTACACTTTTATTAGAAAGGGGTCTGAAGTCAAAGGGTGGTGTGATCAATACACTGGTTTTCATGCTGGAACATATCCATTTATATTTACTTTTCCTAGTCATTTAGGGAAAACAAAGCAGTCTTTCTGTTCAAAGTAGTTTGAAAAAATCTAATTAACAAGAAAAAAAACAGATTCTTTAGGGAGCTGGGTATTGGCGTTAGAATGATGTTCAAGAAACATATAGCCATAGAACATATTTCCATGCACATCCTTCTAGTTCCCGATTGAATAACAAAACACATGGACCCACTACCTGAAGGACAACATGAAGGATTTTGATCAGAGAAGGGAACATTGTGTTTGTTTTTTGGCATATATGTTCTGTTTCTAAGTACATGTTCTTTAATTCAGAAAATTAGTTTCTATTTTGTGCCTCAAAATAGGTTCAGACGTTGAATATCTTGATTTTATTTTTCAAATTTAACACACTTTTCTTAATCAGGTAAGTCAATACCACCTGAAGTTTGGTTCAGCAGAATTTAGGGTAAGTACATTTCTAAGATGACTTATAAGTCTGAGAACTTTGTATTATTTTAAAGTAAATATATGTGGTTTTCTGAGAAGATACATCTAATAGTAGCCAATTTACTTCCCCACACTTGTATGGCATTTATAATTTGTAAAAGGCTTTTGTATTAGTGATTTGTATCTTGAATGAAGGGTGGGCATTAGTATGTCAAACTAATGGGTGAGGAAACAGAGGCTTACAAATTGTTAAATAGTAGTTAGTAAATGAGAGCTGAGGTGCCACCTTGGGCCTCCTGGCCTTTATTTGGATACACAAGTTCTCAAATGTAGTAAAATTTTATTTTGTTTATACTTAGTTTGGTAAATTCAATGATTATTTTATGCATATAACTGTTTAACAGTATTTATCATTGTGATTTCTATCACTTTGGGTCCCTTCTTGGCCATATTTTAGTCTTGTTAGTAGGTAACCATCTAGACCTTGGATGGACTTTAAGCCAGAACTAGTCTGAATTCTGCTTCTAAATAAAATTGTCACATGAGAAAAGTAGTTTTTCTTTACTTTCTTTTTCTTTCTTTCTTTCTTTTTTATGATCTCTATATAAACTACTGCTTCAATTTGGTGTCACTTTTCAAAAGAACAATTCATCTGTGAAAGGTCATTTCACATCAGCTTTACAAAAGAATAACCTTAATTTCATATAAACTAGTTGTATAGATGGTTCTAGTTATTTAAAAAAAACCCAGACAGTTGGCAAGAACACCAGAGAAAATGTTTCTTGCTCATACATAGTGTCATTTATATGTACCCGGTGTCTCATATTGTGCATGGTACTGGGTGAATGTCTGTATAATTGAATATTTCAAAATGTCACACACAGGTCTTATGGAAGTTAAATATGAATCAAGAAACCATTTCCCAAAGTTTCTTTTACAGAAATCTTGCCCTTCATAAAGGAGAAAAGTACTAAACTAAAAAAGAGTTAAAACTATAGCACTCCAAAACATACTTAATCCCAGTGTCATGCATGATGAGAAAAATGTAAAAGAAAAGTTTGCCAAACACACAAATATGATATTCACTTAACTGGACTTCTTAATAACCATGAAAATCAAGGTGTTCCTATCCCATTTACATTTTTGCTTCTAAATGTTGACCGATTGCCTTTAGATTAAATGTTTTTGTTGCTATATGTTAAGATACAGCAACAAAAACCCATAATGCTGACATTGAAAAATGCATGCCTCCATGGTCTTAACAGCTCAAAGGATACCATTTAATTTTATGTAGGGTAGAGGTTCTTCTATATCATTAAGCACTAATTGCCTAATTACAGTGCTTTGGGACACTTAAAATTGTGCCCAAGGCTTTTCAGCAAATTTAGCTTTAAAGCAAATGATCCCAGCAGTCAAAATTATTTACTAAACACAGTACAGAGTTTCTTCTAGAAAGATTATTTAAGGCCTATTACACTTACTAGATGCTTATATTAAAAAATACTTGGGTACTTAGTGAAGCTGTTGACTCTTTTCACAAAGCCTTTTTTTTTATTTCCCCAGCACTGAAATGTAAAATTATGTATTTGTATTTGGGTAGTGCAAATTCATGCAGGTAGTCTTAATCTGAAAGCAGTTTCTTTTATTTTAGGGCATTTTGAAGAGAAATAATGAGTTATTTTGTATTAGGGCATTACTTATAAATATAGAGTTAAAAGGTTTATTTAAAAAATATTCTTTTTATGTTAAAACATACATAGCCATACAAGCCACAAGGATTTGAACATGTCCTAAATCACTACATCATTTGGACATATTCCTTTTTAAATCTCTGTGAGAAAAATTTTATCAAACACTTCACATTATAGACAACAAACAATAACCATTGAGGACAGTGAGACATTTTCTTATATAATTCTCATATGTCATTTCAATACCTCTAAGCTAGCTACTTCCAACTACATTTTACAAAAAGGGCAATTGAGACTTTGGATGGGTAAATGACCCTTGTAAGTTCACACTGCTGGCAAGAAACAGAAGAATGAGTATTATGCATAGGCTTGTTCTTTGAGTTCTTGGACCCAATTCCAATGTGTGTATGTGTGTGCATGTGTGTGTGCGTATGTGTGTGTGCGTGTGTGTGTGTGTGTGTGTGTGTGTGTGTGTGTGTGGTGGGGGCTTCCCCACATACCAAGTAATTCTCAGACACTATCAGGATGTCCAAGAATTCAATTCAATTCACTCAATTTTGACACAATCTAACTGAAAATAGCATCATATTCTACAAGGTAAGGGTTCAGTTCTACAAGACTGCCCCCCACCTCCCAGTGCAGACACCAGTCACAAGTCTATCTGTACTTCTGACCTACTGGCTATGAATCAGAAGTTCACATGCCCGTCTCCTTGGGTTCAATTAATTTGCTAGAGCAGTTCACAGATATCAGAGGAATGCTTTACTTATTAGATTATCAGTTTACAAAAGTATATAAATCAGGAATAGCCAGATAAAAGAGATGCATAGAGCCAGGTTTGTGGGAAGGGACTCAGAGCTTCCATACTCTCCCAGCGTGCATTATTTTTCCCAAATATTTACGTATTCACCAACTTGGAAACTCTCTGAACCCCATCTTTTCTAGTTTTTATGAAAGTTTCATTACATGGGCATAGTTGATTAAATTATTATCCATTGGTAATTGATTAATCCTCCAGTCTCTTTCCCCCTTCAGGAGGTCACAGGGATAGGTTTGAAAGTTCCAACCCTCTAACACATGGTTGGTTCTTCTGGAAACCAGCCCCCATGCATAGGTGCTTTCCAAAATTCACCATATTAACATAACAAGAGGTACCTTAAGATCTCAACACTTAGGAAATTTCAAAGGTTTTAGGAGCTCTGTGCCAGAAAGGGGACCAAGATTAAATATACATATTTCTTATTATAAGACAAAATATCACAATTTAAAAATAAAAACAGTGTTGTAATTTATAATATAATAATTTATAATAAAGAAAATAGGTACAAAATGAAGATTTCAAATCAGAGATCTATAAGATAATGATGATAAAAGTTGAATACCCTGAACAAGCCTTATGCCATCTGATCTTGGAAGCTAAGCAGTGTCGGGCCTGGTTAGTACATGGATGGGAGACCACCTAGGAAGGCCAGGTACTCTAGGCATAAAATATAAAAATAATTAAAAAATAAGGGATTATAAACTGAAAAGGTCCTTGCAATCTGTGAAGTCAACCAAGGGTTGCCTCGCCTAAAAATTAAAAAAAAAAATAAATAAAATTAAATTAAATTAAATTTGGTACAAATTTTTCATGAAATGTTTAAAAAACCCTGTAGTGAACTTTAAAAAAATCACTTTCTATCTTTTATTGTAATCTTTCTTTTTTTCATATACCAAGTTTGCTTAAGGAATCTACCTGCATTATTTATATAACATTTGAAAAGTAGGCCATACTTTACCATACATAGTTCAGGCAGTTTGCCTCCACTCTAGGTTTTTATAGTTAAAAGAGATTGTGGAATCCTATATTTTATTGATAAAATGTAATGGTATTTACACCATATATCACCTCTATGGGTGACCTATAAAGTTTTTTTATGCCCTTTGATCTATTTGAATTTATTTTCAAGCTGTACACATAAACATACTTAAGATGTAAGATAGAAATATTGACTTTTATCATCAACTATTTCTCTTTTGGGGTATATTTTTTAAAGCTGTGGCTTTTTTTTTATTTTAAACTATGAGAAAATCCAAAAGGAGATGAATTTACTCAGGAGAATCACCTTAGACATTGGTGTCTTTGTATATTTGATTCACAAGAGCAAACCAAACCAACAAATAAACAAACAACAATTTAAAAAAATCTCAAGGGAAATTCTCAAGGAAAAACTGTTTTTGATGTAGTTCTAAATTTGCCTTGCACATAGTAGTCATACAAAAATATTTGTTAAGCTGAATTAAATAGACTCTTCCTTGTGCCAAGGAAATTTTTTTATGGTAATCTTGACACTGATATGTGATTTGACACGGCTACAACATGAAATCTCTGGGAAGCAGATTCAGATAACTGTTAGTGTGTAAGAAGTTTATTAGGGAATATTTCCAAGGAAAGTATGAGGAATGGAAGAGAGAGAGGTTGGTCTGTAGTGTGGCCTCAACCAAGGGTTCAGTCAAACTCTTTAGGACCATTGAAGATGGGTTGGCCCTTCTTAGTTGAATCTTGTTTTGATCGAGTGGGGTGGGAAAGGCCTTTATAATCTGGCATTGACTAGTCATTAAATGTGGGCTTCCCACCTCTTTTTCTGGGAAGACAGCCCGACCTTGAGCAGGACAGCTGTCTTCATCTGGGCAAACTCTGAAGAAGGTTGACTGCAGAGACAGAACTTCTAGTGGCTGGTGTAATAGTAATGAGTGCTGGTACCCTGAAGGAGGATCTGAGATGTGCAGCATTGTATTCAATGGAGACACAAAAAGGAATATTTGACTTGACTGTGACTATACGGTTCCTTCTTTACACTCCATCTTTCAATCTCTAATTCTGCTAAAGAATTGTTTTTTTTTTTATTTTTATAGGTAGACCAACAATTTCCTATTCATTATCTTACATAGCAGGGAGCCTCTTTGGACCTTCAAGCCTGGAAATTTAGGATTACACATTAACCAGTGGACTATAATTATGAGCTGCTGTCTCTGGGCTTGGAGCTCACTGTATATGCCAGGATATATACAATTAGCCTCCAAGGTTTTCTCAGGAGCACTTGCCATCCAACAAGAAAATGAGCATTACAGTAATTGAGAAAATGAACACCTTGTGCCATTTTCTTGCTAGCAATGGTTAGAAACTCTTATCATTGAATTACTCTGCTTTATTTCTCATTATCTCTCAAAAGCATTGCCAGGTGAGAAGAGATTTGGCATACAAAAGTTTAGCTTGTTTGGGGTGGGGAAGGTGAACTATGAGAGAAAAAAATGATTAAATTCTAAGGCAGTACATATTCAGTGCTCAGACCTTTCTTTTTTACATTTTACACTGGATGGAGTGGGGAGGTAGAACATCACCTGAAATTTTGAAAATATAATAATATATATGTGATTCTAGCTGTATATACATCTATAAACTGTTTTCTAAGTGTGTATCACTGTCAAAACATGCTCAAAGTGATCAATGATACCAAAACTGTAGGAATAATTATATTAAAAACAAAACAAAATAAAACAGGAAAAAACCCTCATTCATTCTCTGATTTTAAGCTATTACCTCTATATCATGCATTTAGATAATTCACATGTGTCTCGATACTCCACAAGCAACTTCTTCAACTTTTCTACAACTAATTCACCACAAGCAAGCCCTATCACTATTTTGTCTATTTCTGTGAATAATATTATATTTAGTTAATCGTTCAATTTAGAAATATAGGCATAGTTTCTCCTCCTTTCCTTTGTCCCCCATATCCAAGTTTCATGCAATGACATGGTGGATAGCCTGAAAGGCAAGGTATCTTCTGTCCTGGAAATCTCACTTGGTGGCCTCTTGGTGCCTCACCTCTCAGAGTACTCCATGAAGCCCTTGTTCAATAATAAATAGTTCTGGGACAGGGTAATTGAAGGGGAGAATAGAAAAATATTTCTTTATGTCAGGCTAAAAAGAAAGAGCCAGTAGGATCTGCTTTGTGGGAAAATGCCTAGATAGCTTTTTGCTCTGAGATGAATGGATTAGGAGTGGGCTTTTCAGAGAACAGTGATTGTATAGGGAAAGGTGCATGAGCTGAAATCAACCATATGTAGATTGGGTTTGAGAAGCCAATAATCTTGGGAATGACTTGGTGTGAACTCTGCTCAGTAGCAATACTTTTACCTAATGGGCAAAAGTGTCCATTCCAATCCTCAGTGTGTGGGAAGTACAAATAAATGCCAATTAAAGGAAGAAAAGGCAGGTCATTTAAGCAAATATTCTTGTTAGCAAAGTTAGGCAGATTTTCTTCACGTCTTATGATTCTGCCACATATTCCTGAGTAGGAAATTATTCTTCTAAGACCTTTCTTTCTATTTCCTTTGTATTCTTACAACAAATTTATTTTTAAAAGAAATTTGTGTATCTCCTCCTTAGAACTCTCGAGACTTTTACCTGCTGAGTGAGTAAAACCTCTCTAGATAAAACGGAACATTTCCTTGCCATGACTCCTCTCAGGTGTTGATTTATGCCTGAAATTTCAGTAACAAGGTATGAAGCCTCTCGTTGCACAAGGAAGGATGAGGATTAAAGGAGGAAAATAAGGAAGTCAACTAATATTCACTGTGTATCTATTATGGAACAGGCACTGTGCTAAGCCCTTTATTCAGATGACCTATTTCTATACTTGATTCTACTTTCAAGGTAGATGTAGTTATTCCAGAATAGGAAACTGTCAGTGAGACTCGGCAGTTTATCCAATCTTAGTCACCTTTCCCTTAGGGGAATTTGTCATGACTGACACCAGTATTGTGATCCAGAACAAGTCACTCTATATTTGGTGTTCAGGGAAGGCTGTAATGACATTTACTTCTTCTGGTTATATTTGGACCAGGAGGGTGAAGAGTAGACGCTGAAGCTAGCTATGGAGAAGAGAGAAGTTTGATGTTGGTCTGGCTATTTAACTGTTTTTCTCAGATCTAAGTTAACTCTTTTGCGTGCCTTCTGTGACAATGATGTGGATATCTCCACACTACATTTTCAAGACTCCTTAATGAAGGGGGTTTTCTTTTACAATCTGCCAACTGGGACTTGAGAGAGAAACCAGGAAATAAGAGGAGGATAGAAGGGACTGCTCTCTTCTTTTTATCAGTTCCAAGGCAGTGGGGGTAGGGCTAGCAGCAAAAGTTGTTTCTAACCTCTGATTACTTCCAGAACTCTAAGAAAGAACCAGTGTCTTCAGACACACTCAGAGGTACCAGCCACAGCCAACGGTGCACCCCTGCCTCAGAGGCCTGAGCACCAACTCCACTAGCTCCAGGTCAAAGCTCTTAGATTCTTGTAGCCCTTATCTTTTCCTTTTCTTCTTCTAGCTTTAGAGTGGTAAGTGCTTTCTCTCTGAGCTACCTCAGGGCTTCCCCTTTTCTTTTTTATTCATCCAGTGCCTGTTACCAATTGCCTGTATTAAATTCTTTGTATTTTGGAGTGTTGTGATGGTTTCTGTTTCCCTGACTAGATATGAATTGTATGTCTAAGTTGTGGAGTAAGTAGATAGACTATAGGTAGTACCAAAGGCTAGAGAAAGATAGAACAATCTCTGATCTAGTCCAGAAAACTGCATCAGGAGATTGTTGAAAGAGGCCTTGTCTTGACTGAGAAACTCTTGGAAGAAAGTATCTGAATTATATTTATCCACAATAAGAATATTCCTTTGATGCATGGAAGGGTGAGGTTCAGAGAAAGACTCTAGATGATACATCTCTTTATTGTAAATGCAGAAGGCCATACAGAGGAATAAGATCTTCACATTGTGGCCTCTTTTCACTAAGTCAAGTGGTAAAAGAGAATCGTTTGCAATTTGTTCCTTTTCACTAGAGTCACCAAAGCAATCTGTCCTCAAGTGTCCAGTTTGTCTCATGCAGAGAGCCTAAAATGAGGTGGTGTGTAAGAATCGATCCTCTCTCACCCCCCCAAAACTCAGTTTTTCTTTTTTACTCAAATATCAGTTGCTTTCAACTGTTTTCTAAAGGAACAAATTACCTATTTATTTAAATGAGTTAGCTGTAGCTTGCTGACAGACAGTATTTTATTTTCAGGAGCAGATGTCAGACTTTTAAAACATTAAAAGCCCATCAAAAACATTTCAGGAATTAGAGCCAAAATCTTGTAAGGGACATCTAAAATCTCTTCTGCTCAGATATATTCAAGATAATTAACTGGTGTGATAGTTTTCTGGGTAGGGTTTTTTTTTTTTTAAGTTCCTGTGTTTTAGAAGTTTTTGTGGATGTATTCATTCACCTTAAGTTCAAGAAATGTATGATACATGATGTAATAAATTAAATGTTTATATTATTTGGAAACCTATAATCTGTCCAAAGGTGATGAAACCTTGTTCCATGTTGGAATGTTGGGAAGTATACGTATGTATACCTCTTCTTTGGTCAGCAAACTTTTTCTTCAAACTTGTTCTAATGTAGAACTCTTCTGAGGTTTGCCAGATGAAATGATAAAAAAATTCAGGTGGGAGAAGCAAAAAATCCTAAGTGCTAAGAAGTTTGGAACAGAAATGTCTGAATTCTAGCTGGATCCCCATTTTCTGAAATGTATTTTATGTAATCTTGTCCCATAATTACTGAATGAAAATAAGATTTCCACAGCCAAACACATTGGGGGAGTTAGGCCTAGTATGACTCTCCCTTGGAGGATTAACATATAAATCTTATTTTAAAGACTCCAAGAAGTCCTGCAACAAAGAGACCAATTTAATTTTGTTGAAAAAAGTAATTTCCACATTTTTGTGACCATGAAGCATCTCTTTTTACATTTTGTATGGCACAACATCCTAAACTATTTTCCTTAGAATATATTTTTGGGATACTGTGTATAAATGTAAGAAGGAAGGTGAAGACATTTAAAGGTCCTTCAATAAAACAGTAAAAGCCAGAGAGATTAGGTTCAGTCATATTTACTTTTTTAAAAATATAAGCCATCTTATAACAGTTAGAACTCTGTTGAAAGGAATAGAAAAGCCATTTCAAAGTCATTTAAAGCCAAAAAGGGAATTTAATATTTCACAATACTGAAAAATCCAGGGTAGACGTGGCTTTAGATGCAAAGTTCTGGGATCAAGCAATGTTTTATTCCACCTGTATTGCTACCATGATTCTATTTGTGCCAACACTATATATAGCCATAGATGGTTCAGCCATTTATGTTTTCAGGATAGGCAATGGAAAGAGACCCCTTCTTTGCTGGAACTAGTGATAGAGACCCTTACAGGTCAAATAAATTGAGAATGAAGGCAGTGTGGACCCTGAAAAGGAAACTGAGGATTGTTGCTATTACAAGAGGTAATGGATGCTGGGGAAGGCACATGTTCAAAATGCCAAAAAATAATATCATGCAGATCCCACATCTATTTTTCTATTGTACTAATAGGAAAAACAAATAAACAAACCTCAGAACATGCTCTATATGAAGTCTGCTTACTTGAGCAACAGAAAGGAGGAAGCTTGGAGTATTGACCAGATTCTCAAACTCGAAAGAGATCCCTGTTAGAAACAATCACTGGAGATGAAAAAAAGCAAAAGCTCTTAGAAGACAAGAATGTGTATAGCCATTGAATTCCCCTAGATGGGAAAAGTGGCCCTAGTACTTTATCAGGAGGCTCCTGAATCAAGGAAAGAAGCTGATAAACCTCTCATTAAACCTCATTCCTTCAGTTGCCATCATTTCTCCTCATCCCAGTGTTGTCTATTATCTTATAATTTTTCATTACTTATAGGGTTACCCAAATTCTTCACTTTAACAGTTCTCCTTTCCCTTCCAGGTCTCTAAGAATCTCTGTCTCTACTAATGACCACACAGCCTCTGACTTATTTCTGATGCCTGATGAGAAGTGGAATGTAAATTATTATTTATTGTCAATAGGGAAGGCACTTTTCTTTGCAATACAAGGTCATGGTCTGAGTGATTTTCCTTCTCCCCACCCATGTTCAAACTTTATATGTATTGAAGTTCAGTCTCTGCATGTGAGTGAATGTTGACACTTTTATGGATTGTTGCCCAAATTTCATCATGCATTGGCTTCTCTGAACCTTTCAGCTTCTTCTCCCACCATTCTGACTTATACTTTATGCTCCATCAACACAAACTTACTGCAGTTCTTCATGCATTCTTATGCTGTCTACTACTCTCTTTGGTTAGGTTCCCTAGAAACAACCTCAGATAGAAATTCTTGTGTCAGTGATTTACTGAGTGACTGCTCACAGGGGAAACCTGGAATGGAGTGAGAAAAGCAGACTAAGATAGGGAAAGAAGCCAGGCCAAGATGTGAGTTCAGCCGGTTCTCAGGGGAATTCTGGAGCATAAATTATACTACAGAGGTTTTCTATTTTGAGGTTAGAGGACCGGCCTTTCATGTCTCAGTATTAGTCCATCATTGACTGTGGTCATTTTTGGAAAGGGCATAGCTTCCTAGGTATTCTCTGGTTTAATAAATTCTCCCCATCCTTCATAATGCAACTGAAGTATCATCTTCAGGAATTCTTCCTATGTATTCATACTTCTATCACCTTCTCCTTCTTGGAAGAGTGTACTTTTTGCTCACTAACATCCTATGCACTTACACACTGCATTGAATTATATACAGCAGAGTCTTTGCTTCAGGTGATAGGTGGAGGGATATGAAGAGTCCACCAATAGAATAAAAGCTTTAAATGGATTTCTCATAAAAATAAATTTTGTCCCATAACCTTGTAAATCCTTGTCTTATTTATCTTAATAGGTCTGGCTCTTAGAACCTCACCTGATGCCTCATTCAATGCAGGTTTGCTGAACTAAACAATATAAAATCTTGTTCAGGATTAGTTTCATGGGAAAATGTTTGACTTACATTAATTAAATATTTACATAAATTAAAATAAGTTTAACTTACTTGTGGGAAAATACGTCAATTTACAAATAAACTTGTGGAAATAATTTATATTTTAGTTGAGGGTTGCCTTCTCTAATATACTATGTCAGTCCCTGTCTGTAGAAAGGCATTAACCTGACTTTTCATACACACACAAAGGAGTCACTTCCAAAAATAAGCACCATTTCTGGTCCAACACTTACTTAATGCATAAACCTATAATTTGTTTTTGAAAAATTCATCTTGTAAAAAGATGATGACTTCAGGTTTAAGAAATCTGGTGCAGAGCTAGAAAAAAAAGTCAACTTCATGGCAATACTACAAAGAACAAAATATAAGCAGCATTTAGTGTCAGCAGCTGTTAAATGCAAGTATTCATCGTACCAAACAGTCTTCTTTAGAAAACATAGGCCAGTGACAGAAGATAACAAATACATTGCCATTCTCAGTGAAAGTATGAGTATGAGTGCTCTCTGTAGAAGAAACATGATAATAGGGGGAAAATAGCAAAAGGTGACTTTGAAAGGGTGGTTAGGGAATATATAATGTAATGGCTGTTCAGGTATATATTCATCAAAGTCGTCGACATAGTTGGTCTTTTTAGCTAATATTTAAGATGTTGTTTTAAGGAAATTGTGCATCTATAAAGTACCAGAGACAAGAGGGTATAGAGCGGTTAGCATTAAACATTTTTGCTAATTGGACACGCCAGCTACTGCTACAACATTCATCTGTAGCCTTACCTGACAGGCTAAATAGCCTGAGCTAACCCAACATTTAGAATTAATGTGTTTACTTTAAGAAACACAACGTCTGATTCGATTAGCATCCAAAGTCATGGAGGCTACAGAATTTCATGTTGGAGGTCTTTCTTTCTTTTTCTTTTTTTCTTTTTGAATTTATACTACAGTGTTTACAAAACCTAAATTAATGATGAAGAGATGCATTTTTTTTGTCTTAGAGGCTGAAAATATAAAAAATTGGATTAAAATTATGAAGCTACTCTGACATGATATATTAAGAGCCCTGAATGATGCCTAGGGATGTAGAAGAGGAGAAAAATACTTGAGTAAGTAAACAGAGTTTATGAGACTTGTTTACGCCAGAAGAGCAGGATGAATATTTCTGACTAAAAGTTAATTATTTTGCCTCAGCGAGCCAATTTGTCGTCTTAAACTTTGATTCATTAACTGCAACTGAGAGGGTTGCTTGTTCCTTGGTGTACTTGTAGACTGAGTTTGTGCTAAATGGTGCTGTGAGATATTGTCTGTTCTTTTCAATTGAAACTAACCAAAAAGGCCATTATACTGAAAGTAAGACTTTTTAAGTGGCAGTAAGTCGATGGGTACTCTTTCAGAGCAAAGCCTAAGAACTATATGGCATAATTGCAAAGCTCATCAACCCTCAGTAAATAAAACCAGGGTACATCCAGGATTTTCGAGTCTGCACATTTAATGGTGCAGGGAAGTTGCCTGGTTGGCGATTCTGAAATCTTCAGAGTTGTGAACTTATAAGAGATGCCTTTCCAGGTTTGCCACTTGGAGACTATAACTTAAAAACAAACAGACAAATAAACAACAAACCCTCTGTTGTGAAAAGAAAATAAATCTCCATTTGTTAAGATATTGACTTGATTTCTAATTGCATGTTTTGCGAAAGCCCATTTGCTGGGTATGGAATGTCTTTGAGGTCGTGCATGCACAAATGAAAAATAAAGCACCAAGGGGAAAAGAATTCCAACTGTATTCTAGGATAATGATCTTTAAGATTGTAATCACAGCCACAGAAGATACTTGAGGAGTTGAAGTATGTGTTTTTTAAAGAGAAAACTTAGACAGAACCACATATGTATGACTAACTTATATCATAGGACATATTTGAGAACATTTGTGAAAATTCATGTAACTTAGGTAAGTTGGGCCTGTAAATGTTGATGTAAATAGAGATAGATAGAATGTTATTCTTTATGAGCAGTGGTTACTTCTTTCCCTAGCACATCATATTGACTTTCTGTTTTACAATGGCTCTCTGACTCTTCTGTGAAAGACAGAGAGTGCTCTGTCTCTCTCTGTGAGAGCCTTTTCATGTGTGAGACACTAAGGACACGAGAATAGGAACTTTGCATGTCTATAACTGTACTCCTGGTACCTGAAACAATGCTTATTGAGCAAATAAAGAAATAAATGAGTTAATGGACAAATGAATGAATGCATTGGGGCACTTTAAAATATACCAAAGAGGTTACAGTATCATTTTGGTGAAATGAATAATGAGTTCAGCTGGGTTTTCTTGCAAGACTTTGGATAGAGGGGTTTATGGGCAGTAAAACTGACTAAGCAGAGAGTGTGTTGTCAGATACGTTAAAATCTTTGCTTTTCTATTTATTAGGTAACTTTGGGTAAGCTATTTCATTTTTCTACATTTCTTAATTTTCTCACTTATAAATCATAGTCAATACTATGATAATACCCTTCTCATAGTCTTACTGGGAGGAATAAAAAGTAATGTTTATAAAGTGCTTTGCAGAGTACTTGCTGCTTCACTCTTAAGAATTTATGAGCTGCCAATAGCATTAAGGCGATTAATCCAAAATGGAATTTGTTTCAAAAGACAGTAAGAAATTATCAGTATTTACAGTTGAGGCTTAATAAATACAAAAAAATTTAATTAGTACAAATTTACAAAATGACTTTTGCATCTCTAAAGTTTCTAGCTTGTGATGTACACTGATAATGACTTACATTCATGCCTGCTGTCTCGACTGAAGAAGAAAAACAGGAGTTGAGCAAATTGGAATGTCTCCTTATATACAATGAATATAAGCATGTCTGAAATTAAAAAACAGCAAGAACATCAGCAAAAATGAGCAAGCCATTATTGAGATTAACTGTCTCAGAGTTGTAAGTTATTAGCATTGTAACCATAATTGTGAAATAGAATTTTTTTTCAATATTCCTGAGATGTTAAACTTTAGGATAAAAGTGTGTGTGTGTGTGTGTGTGTGTGTGTGAGAGAGAGAGAGAGAGAGAGAGAGAGAGAGAGAGAGAGAGAGAGAGAGGGAAAGAGAGAGAGAGAGAGAGACAGACAGGCAGACAGAGAGAGAGGGAGACAGAGAGACTGAGAGAGAAGGTTTTGGAGAATGAATGCTTAAACTTTCCGTTGAGCATACTGAAAAGAATGGTACCTGGACCCTAATGGAGAATATAGCACAAGATATGCTTTTTGTCATTTCCAAAACAGTTTCACAATTTATCATAACTAATGAGGGATGAAAACTTATATCCTAATCCTTGTAACTTGGCACCAGGCACTCTATTTTCAGTCCACAGTGGTTACCTGTAAGTTCTCTGTGGAGGGAGAAAGAGAGGATTGTCTTCCATTTCATCCAGCTGGGATATCTCCATGGGCTGACTATCTTGCCACTTCATCCCTTACAATGAAGGTGTCATTGCAGGCTGTTATTATTGGGGATAGTTGTTGTGGTTGAGCCCCGTGATTTACTCTTCTGTCAGCCAAAAGGAACACACACACACACACACACACACACACACACACACACACACACACACACTGCTGAAAAAATTCATGCATCTCTCTTTTTTTTTTTACTAAAAAATGTCGTAAAAACACATAAAATTTGCCATCTTATGGTTAAGATCTTTGAAACAGTTTACTTATGTTAATTATTCTCACACTGTTGTGCAACACATCTCCAGAACTTGTTTATCTTTAAAACCGAAACTCTATACCCATTTAACACCAACTCCCCATTCTCCCTTGCCATTGGCCCTTCGAAACCACCATTTCACTTTCTGCTTTTATGAGTTTGACTACTTAAGATAACTTATATAAGTGGAATCATCTAGTATCTGTCTTTTTGTGACTGGTTTATTTCAGTCAGCATAGAGTCTTCAAGCTTAATCTGTGTTGTAGCATGTGACAGGATTTCTGTCTTTTTAAAAGCTAAATAGTATTTCGTTATATATATGTACCACATTTTCTTTATCACATTCATTCATTGATGGAAATTTGGGTTATTTTCACCTCTTGGCTATTGTAAATATTGCTGTGATGAAAGTGGTTATAGAAATATATCTTTGTAATCCTGCCAAAGAGCTATTTATTCAAAGTACCTGGTGATTCAATCTACACCAGAATGAAGTAGATGTAATAGCATGAGAAAGTAGTCATGGCTTCCTTCTATCTAGCAAATTCCTTTCTATTCATTGAAGAGTGTGAGGCCTCACTGTCCAAATCTCACTGTGATCTCAAAATGGATCTTTACTATGCAGAAATGTCCTTTTTTTTATTTCTTACAGTTCTCATCCCTATTTTCTTGTATCTCAGTTCTTATTAGTTCTTCTGATGCTCCCGAAATTCCTGCTTCATGTCCCTTCTTTTCCTGGAGTTTGATCTTTCCTTCTGGGTCAGATAAGTCTATGGCATCCTCTGGTATCCTTGAAATTTTCTCTTCTCCCATGTGCATGTTATGTCCTGGGAATTCGCTCCTCTATTTGTTTGTGCTGGTTTGAGCCACAAGTATGGTGATAAGGAAGAAGAAAGTAGGGCGATCTAGTTGCAGTAGGCTTTTTCATCTTCAGTTGTGCCTAAATAATGAATGAATGAATGAGCGACTAAATGGCATCTTGTGTTGTTAGGTTTCTGTTGAGCTGACATAAATTGGGTCCTGATATTTGAAAAGCATGAAAAAAGACTGTTTATCAAGCAGAAAATTAGCATTCAAGAGTCAGTGCCCATATTCTTGTTCTAATTTTATATAGGACCTAGGAGCAACAGCATAAGATTGTCCTTGTGCAGTCAGGATTAGGAGTGTCAGCTATACCAGAGAAGATGTGGCAGGGCCAGTGGTCAAGGCAATAGAAGTCAGTTTGGCAGGCTCAGCAGGACACTATCTGACATCACTGTTGAAGGCGAAAATATATGATAAAAGGCAACAGAGATCAAGAACAAAGAGTCAGAGGACAGGGCAACGGATGTGCAAAGAGAGGGGTAAAAACTAAGCAAGATGTTTAAATATCAGGAGTGGGATAAAAGTAGCAATAATTGAGATATTTACAGAGCTCACAGATTAATAATATAATAGTACTATTAAGAATTACATTTATTGACTACTTAATCTGTACTAGATACTGTTAAGTACTTTTCATACATTGTCATTTAATCCTTACTACAACCTTATGCAGTAAGTTCTATTATTACATTAATTTTATAAGCAAAGAAAATCTTGGAGTTTAAGTAACTTACCTAATGGCACAGTTAATAAATGGAAGAATTGGTTTTTAAAATACTGCTTTCTGGTTGCAAGAAGATATGAATTAGACTGGGAAATAAAGGTGTGAGTAAAATTTTACTTATCTCTGTTTAATAAGCTTGTAATGCATTTCTTAATGTGTAACAGGCATTATTTATCATTTGATTAAGAATGAGCCAATGACCTTGTTTGGATAAATAATATTTCAAACTAGTTTCTGCCAAATTCACTAATTGTTTTTGCATAATCAAACAAACAAAGGATATAGCAGTGGAAACTTGAAGTTTTGAATTTTTGAGAGACTTTCACTTTTCTCCAAATACAGTCCCATACTTACTAAAATTATCTCAAAATTTTGTTCCAAAATATTGTCATCTTGGAAACAGGTATTAACTCATGCATATTTTAAGAGTTAAAAACATCTGGCTTACAAGCCAGATTTTTTATTTTAATTTTGCGATCATATATCTGGCCTGATAGTTTTGAAGTAAGAGACTTTGGGACAGTGATCTGAGACTTTGAGACTTTAGAAAGATTCTCATCCTGAGAGGAAGAAATGCAAATGTAGGAAGGCAAAGATGGGGTAAGATGGAAAGGGCATTAAATTTGGTACCAGAAGATTCAGTTTGTGTTTGTCTCCTGCTGACTCCAAATCTGAAACTGAGAATGATAATACCACATTTTCAATATTATTGTGTCAAATGAAAAAAATGTTAATTGAATGTAATTTGTAAAATGTGAATTTAGTGAAGCAAATAGTAGACCTTTATTGTCACAATTAAGTTTATAAAATTTATTTTTTATACAAGAGCATAATTTTAGGATTCTGCGAAGAATCAAAGGAAGTCCCTGGAACAACTAAGCATAGCTTGAAATGGGGATTGTTCCATTGGTGAGGGTGAGACAGGGCACCAGGCCTTCAGACAAAGACTTAATTACAAATTCGCCAAAAGATGGACTTTGAGGTGCTGGAGCTTCAAGTTTCACCAATGACTTCCAAGACCCACAAGAGGGAGCTCATGCACTTCTTAGGCACTGCTGGTTAGCATTCCAATATCCCATTCAAAACAGGGAGATGAGATGTGATGAAGAAAATGGATTACGAAAAATGAACTCCAAGAAAAATTATTGGAAGCTGAAAACTTAAAAATTTTAGTGTGTTTTAAAATTCTTGAGAAAATTTTGTCTGGATCCCCTTTAACTAGCTCCTTTAAAAGAAAAAGAACTGCTGTTCTCAGTTTAGATTAATCTTTCTGGCTAAAACATCCATTTCAAATATTTCCTTCCTGGAAAAGAACATGGAGAGATGATGGTCCAGTAGAAATACAAATGATGCCCAACTTTACTTAGCCCAGGCAGCTTAGTGAGGCAACCAGGAATATCACAGTTTGGGCATTTGTAATCACAGCCTGTTTCAGTTAAACATTCAGCAAGAAATATATGCTTATAAATTTAAAAAATGCCTACTGCCAAGTGTACTTTGTAAAGATCGTCAGAGACTGGGAAAGAAGTTGTGTGTGTGTGTGTGTGTGTGTGTGTGTGTGTGTGTGTGTGTGTGTGTGTGATGGAGAGGTGGGATGAATAGAAGATAGCATGGCACAACAGGAGTGAAGAAGTCCTCAGTTTTGATGTGACTAATGTTACGATGTGAGACACTTTTAAGGGCTACCAAACATAATTAAAGGAATGATGTCTAAAAAGCACTAACCCCTCTGCTTGTTAAGCAACACAGACAATGAAAGAAATTAGTTTTCTGCTATCAGTACTGCATCTTATTATAAATATTATATTATAGTAGAAATGTGGGTACAATTATAAATTTAGTCAATGTATTTCAAGCATTAGTCATTTTATGAAATGCTTATTTTGCAGAACAGATTTGTGTAAATTGAATTGGTATATATAAATAGAATTCTACTCTTAAATATCATAATAAAATTGAAAGTGTATTACACTGTACATATTTTTGGCCCAATACATAATAAAATTACTAAAACAGTGAATATTTTAAAAGCTAACAACTACAAAAAATAATAATTGTTTTGACCAACCATTAACAAGGAAATATTTTACTATCCGTTAGTGAATCACTAATAAAACATACCACACAATGCCAGTTCATAGGGTTAAAGTTTAAATTGAATGAGATGCTATGAAGTCAAGTTATTACCAGGAGAGGCCCAACTGTCTACATAGGGCATTCTTCATTGTCTGTGAGATCAGAAGCTGGGTTGGACAGTTCTTTAAAAATAAATCCATCTTGCAGGGATTAACTAATATATGAATTAAAAAAAATAATGATAAATGTAACTTGCATTTTTAAATCAACATGACCAGAGAATTATTTTCTAATAGATAAACGTCAAGAGAAGTCTTGTAATCAGAAGATTATTTGATCTGCATGGACTCAGAATAAAAGGGCTGACTTGGATAGTATGGGGAGGTTTTTTGTTTTTTTTTTTCTTCAGGTAAGGTGGATAGTTTTTCCAGTGGAATTAAAATATTAAATACCTGGGGGTCTACTTCTTCTCTGGACATAGATTGGATGGTAAGAGAGACACAGCTGTTGCCTTCATAAGATTTCTAGGTGTGTGTGTGTGTGTGTGAGATTAGAAAGTAAACAGATAGTTAATTCAATATTATAATGAAGATGTTACAGAATCACATAAGAAAGAGCATCTCACCCTGCCAGGAAACAGAGGAAGGGTTGAGGAATACCTTATTTGTTTGTTTGTTTGTTTGTTTGTTTATTATGGTGACACTGGTTAATGAAATCCAATGTTTCAAGTGTACAATTCAATTTATACACACACACACACACACACACACATATAAATTGCATTGTGTGTTTACTGCCTATAGTTAGATCTCTTTCATCACATATTTGACACCTTTTACTCATATCTACCTTCCACCTCCTCCCTCACTCCCCCTCTGGTAACCACTAGTCTGTTGTCCATGTCCATGAGTCTCTGTTTGTCATGTTTGTTTGTCGCTTTTAGATTTATATCCCACATATAAAGTGATATTATGTGGTTTTCAACTTTCTTGTCTGGCTTACTTTGCTTAGCATGATTATCTCCAGATCCATCCATATTGTCACAAATGGCAGTATTTCATCTCTTCTTTTAGCTGAGTAATATTCCCTTGTAATTATGTGTCATTTATCCAATCATTTATTGAAGAGCTCTTCAGTTGTTTCCATGTACTGGCCACCATAAATAATGCTGCTATGAACATTGGTGCGCATATATCTTTTCAGGTAAATGTTACAAGTGTTTGGGGTAAATATCCAGTAGAGGAATTACTGGATCATATGGTAGATCAATAGTTTTTGAGGAACCTCCATTCTGTTTTCCTTAGTGGCTGCTGTACCAACTTGCAGTCCTACTAGCACTGTATGAGGGTTTCTTTTTCTCTGCATCCTCTCCAATACTTGTTATTACTTGTCCTATTGATAATAGCCATTCTAACAGGTGTGAGATGGTATCTCATTATGGTTTTGGTTTGCATTTCCCTAATAGCTAATGATGTTGAGTATCCTTTCATATGTTTGTTGGCCATATGTATGTCTTCTTGGAAGAAGTGTCTGTTTAGGTCCTCTGTCCATTTTTTTGATTGGATCATTTGTTTTTTTTTTTGTTGTTATTGAGTTGTATGTTTTGGTTATTAGGCCCTTATCAGAGGTGTTACTTACAAATATATTTTCTGATTTGGATGGTTGTCTCTTTACCTTGTTGTCTGTTTCTTTTGCTGAGCAGAAGCTTTTTAGTTTGATGTAGTCCCATTCATTTATTTTAGTTTTTACTTCTCTTGCCTTTGAGGTCAAATTCATAAAATCCTCTTTAAGTCTAAGGTCCTTGGGTTTAGTTCCTATGTTTTC
Organism: Cynopterus sphinx; assembly: GCA_030015415.1. Lineage (NCBI taxonomy): Eukaryota > Metazoa > Chordata > Mammalia > Chiroptera > Pteropodidae > Cynopterus > Cynopterus sphinx. Next base: position 69,311,227 of record CM057385.1, on the reverse strand, counting down.
TTCTATGCATTTTATTGTTTCAGGTCTTCTATTCAGGTCCTTAATCCATTTTGAGTGAATTTTGGTGTGTGATAGACAACAGTCTAGTTTCATTCTTTTGCAGGTGACTTTCTAGTTTTCCCAGCACCATTTACTGAAGAGGCTTTTATTTCTCTGTTGTATGTTTTTGGCTCTTTTGTTGAAAATTATTTTCCCATATAAAACAGGAGGTTACTTCTGAACTCTCAATTCTGTTCCACTGGTTCGTATGTCTGTTTTTCTGCCAATACCATGACATTTTGACTATTGTCACTTTATAGTATAATTTGAAGTCTGGAAGAGTGATACCTCCAGCCTTTTTTATTTTCCTTGGGATGGCTTTGGCACTTCAAGGACTACTTTAGAAGGAAACAATATGAGTTAAACTCTTCATTTATTTCAACAATTGCACTGAGTTGCTAGTGGTCATTCTTCAAGGATGTCTCAAACCTAGTTGGCAACACTTTCTAACTCCTATGTGATTTAAGATGGAGAAAATATTCAGCAAATCTGGGCATGGTCAATTTATTTAAAATCCATGGGTACTTTCTCTGAACAGTTTTTAGTAATTTACCTCAGCAACATTTGTTGAGACTTGGTCTTGTGAAAATTGGATGTGTTTCATATTTTGGTTTGAGCATTGGGCTTTTGTTGATGTCGTGATCAGCTTCCTTTATGGTCGCTATGGTATTTTCTAATGTTTAGCTTGGTGTTGATAGGCATTTAATAGTTTGGTTAATGGTTCACAAAGGGACCATATTCATCAGGGGACTAAAGCTTATTAAGGAACATATGACTCATAATATAAGATGAAATTTGGGGTTTTAAAGGAAACTTTTCTCCAAGAACCATATCAGACATTTACAACCCAAACTGAATCATCAATATATTTGTCTGCTGATATGCTCCAACACAGGTATCATCATTAGCCATTCAATCACTCAGGTCAAAATTCTAGGATTTATTCACAATTCTTCTTCTTCCCATAAAATCTATACCTCACCTTTTGGCAAATTTTATTGACTGTACTTTCAAAATATATCCCCAAATCTGCCACTTCTTATGATCTCTATTGCTAAAACTCTAGTCCAAGTTACTATCAGTTCTTACATGGACATTTGCAACCAGCTGATACCTTTTCCTCCCATCTCCCTTCACTTCACCTCCCTTGTCCTATTCGCATTCTATTCACTAGTCAGGAAGATCTTTCTAAATGTAAATTGGAGAATGTCTTCCCAATCCATTAGAATAAAATTCAGTCCTTACTCTGGCCTAAAAGACCTCACTCCAGTCTGAGTCTTGCTATCTCCCAGATAATAATCTTTCTGACTTGAAAAATGTCAGATCTTGTCTTCATTTCAGAGTCTAGACACCAGCTATTTCTTGTGCTTAAAACATTTCTTCCCAGGTCTTTACCTGGCTGCCATTTTCTCAACATTTTGCTTGTACTGTATTTCCAAGATTGATCTTCTTTACCTATTCTGGCTGAATTAGGCCTTCTCCTCTTCCTCAGTAAATTTAGCATGTAATATTTTTTTCTCCTCATCTTTTACATTTTTATTTTTTAAAATTTATTTATTTATTTTAATTAGTTTCAAGTATACGGTACACTGATTAGACATTTATATAGTTATAAAATGATCCCTCTAAATGCTCTCATCTTCTTTTATAACATTGAGTAGTGACTAGAGCTGGGAAGGGTTTTCCACTTTTAAAGACTTGTGTGATTAGATTGGGTCCTTTTTAGTAATCACATCCACAAATTCCCCTTTTCCTGTTAAGCTAACATATTTACAAGTTCCAGGTTTTAAGATGTGGAACTCATGGTGTGTGTGTGTGTGTGTGTGTGTGTGTGTGTGTGTGTGTGTGTGTATGGTGTATGATTATTCTGTTGACCACACTCCTGTAGAGGTGAAGGTCTAATCCCTTTCCTCAAATAGCTAAACAGTATATATTTTTTTCCATGAAAAAAAAACACCTGTTAAATATATTTTTCACCATCTGATTATAATTTGGTAAAACTTATATTTAAGATCTTATGTTTTTATAGCAAAGTATAATATAGAATGAGAAAGTACACAAAATGCAAAATGGATATCTCAATGAGTTATTTAAAAAATATCTTTCTAATAACATTTAAATCAGAACATTTTCATCATCCAGAAGTCCTTTCATCACACCTTCAATCACTAATACCTTCCTTTCTTTAAAGATATCCAGTATTACTAAAGAATAAGCTTTGCTAGTTTCTTGCTGGAGGGAGTCATAAAATGAATATGTCTGCTGGTTGACCTGCAAGCTGGACTTGGGCAATCAAAGGCTCCTCACCTGTTTCCTGTCCTTGGAATGTGCATTCTGCCAACTGTTTGCACAGTGGGAGCCACTTTCAAGCAGGCAGCCTTGGGAGAGAAATTTTTGTTACAACTATCTGGGTGGTATATGTGACTAAACCCAGTAAAGGCCTGTATATAAACTTTTAAGGTCCTGGGGGGGACAGGTGTTGGAATCTTTTTTTGGGGGACCTAAAACAAGACTCATATTTAAGCTCTCTTGCTTATTGAAACTTCTCCCTATCAATCCGGAGTGGTTGGCCTCTTTCTTCGGTTTCTCCTTGCTCTCTGTGTATGGAGCCAATTTCAGATTTCAAATGAGAAGCTCTGAGATTTTGAACTAATATTTTTAAATGAAGCCATAGAGTATGAATTATTTGTTTCTGTCTTCTTTGATTTAGCATTATATACATGAGTTTTATCAATATTGTTGCATGTAGATATAGTTCATTTGTTTTCATTGATGTATAATATTCCATGGTATGAACATATTTAAAAATGTTTAAGTTAGAATACTATGGATCAGGTGTCCTTAGACTTTTTCTATAAATGGCCAGATAGTAAGTATTCCAGGTTTTGTGGGCCATATGATTTTTGTTGCAACTATTTAATTCTGACATTGTATCATGAAAGGAGCCATAGGCAATGTGTAAATGAATAGATATAACTGTGTTCCAATAATTTACAAAATAAATGACAGGCAGGATTTGGCTTGTGAGCTGCCCTTGAATATTTGGATTGTTTCCAGTTTGGAACTTTCATAAATAAAGCTGTGTAATTTCTAGTCTTTCAGTGTTCACATATATATGATTTTGTTAGCTGCTCAGCAAGGAATGAATTACTTTGTTCAGCTTTAGTAGATGCTACCCATTTTTCCAAAGTGATTTTCACAGTGTAGGTGCTTCATGTTTTAACATTTGAAATTTTTAGTTGTTGAAATTTTAGCCATTTTGGTGGTTATGTGATGCATTTTCTTTAATCTAAGTTTTTTTCACATATGTCAGCTCAGAATACCAGTATGCAAATTCTGTCATTTGAACATAAATTGCACTGATTGTTCCACAGTTTTCTTTTATTTTTATGCAAAATATTATCTGAAATGAAATAAAATTTAGTAGGTTTTTCAGAGTTAAAAAAAACCCACTGAAATTTGGTTTGACACTGAGAACTATGGTATTTAAAATTAAATGGAAGAGAGAAGAGCTTTCAAATTGTTTTCACCTGAAAGTTTTAGGCTTTCAGTGTGACATTGACTAGCACAAAGGGTTTTAGATTTAGAAAGAGTTCTAGATTTATAGCAGCTAATATAAAATATAATGTTTACAAACTGCATAAGCTTAAATAAGTCATTTAAAAGCATTGTTATAAAGTAGAATTAATAATATCTGCCCCATCATTTTATATTAATTTTGTGACTATCAACTATGATTATATTTGTGAAATTGAAAAAAACCCACAAAATTAACAGAAAAAAAAAGGCTACATACTATATGATTCCAACTATATGACATTTTAGAAAAAGCAATACAATGGAGACAGTAAAAAGATAAGGAATTGCAAAGGGATGGGAGAGTAATGACCAGGTGGAGCACAGGAGATTTTTATAGCAGTGAAACTAACCTGTACTATTACTGCTCTGTACTATAATAGTGGATACATGACATTATGCATTTGTTGAAAGCCGAGTGAACTCTAATGTAAACTATGGACTTTAGTTAATAATAATGTATAATATTGGTTCATTAATTTTAGCAAATGTACACACTAATGCAAGATGTTAATAACAGCAAAACTGGGCGGTGGGTATATGTGGAACTTTCTGCTTCATTTTTCTGTAAGCTTAAAAACTACTCTAAAAAAATAAAGTCTATTCATTTTTTAAAATCTAAAAAAAAGCCTCTCCCAAGGTCCACCCAATTCACATTCATTTATACAACTAGTTGAAGGAATTCTTTAAGTCAAAACTTGAAAATACCAAAGGATCAATCATGTCTAAGGAAAACCATGCTGCATAATGGGAACTACATATGCAACACAGTTTGCCTCCTATGAATTGAAGTCTTAAATTTTTTTTTAGTTCTTTTTCACAAAGAAAGTGAAATTTTTGGTGAGAAAATTCAGTGATGGAGACTGAGGGAGTACTTCCCTTTTGGTTGGGTTCATCTTTTCCCAGGTGCTAATGATGTCTTTTTTCCCCTAATTTCAACGGAATTTGATGTTTCCTTGCTTCACTGGATCATAACAAGTTTTGGAGATTATTCTCAGACTCTGCTAATGTTATTGCCCAAAGCTCAACTCTTTATCATTTAATTTTGATGAAGGTGTTTTTTCCAGTAAGTTCTGCATAATGACTGATTATGCTTTTTAACAGGGGATTGCTTTTTTCCTTCTAATTTTCTTGTTTATGTTGGCTGTTCTACTTCAGTAATTGGAATCTATATATCTTACTCCTTTTAGCAAAAATAATAACTTCTTGTTTAGGAACAAGTCTGATAAATTATCTTCCATCTGAGGAAAAAAATGCTTATTATAGTACTTTATACAAAAAATTAGTAAACATTCACAGAGTATGCTTGTTTTTGACCATTTCGTCCCCAATATTGCCCAGTCTTCATAAATAGTTTGTAAAAATTAATATTTGTATAGCATTTTAATTTTTACAAATACAATGTTTTTAATTGTATTGAACCTTGAAAGACATATTTCTCTTTCTCTTTTTCTTTGCAATTCTTTTATCCTCTTACAAAATCAAGAGGCAAAGAAATGGTGATGGATTCTAGAAAACAAAAAGAAAGTTTTCATGTCTATTTCTGTTATTTCCAGATTTTTCAATATGAGTACCATAAAATAAATTCATTTTCCAAAATTTATTTTTCCTAAACAGTTCACTGAGATGTACTTGATAGATAAATAAACTAGATGTATTTTATGTCTACAATTTGATGAGTTTGGAGATATGTATACACCTGGGAAACCCCCACAATCTTACTTTCCTTGCATCCACTGATTTTGTGTGTTCTGAGAACACAAAAAAATCTGAGCTGTAAGGTTTCTAATGTGTTCTTGCTTTTTTTCTCATTCTTGGTGAAGCATTCTATATTTGTATGGCCGGGCAATAGGCTCCAAGATCTCGACATAAAGTCTAACTTGATCTCAATATATAAAATTTCTTTTCCCTCTTATACCTAGTTACAATTCACACTCAGAGTATTCTTTAATTAATTTTATTTTTAATAATATAACATGGCATCATTGAAGTAACAAGTCTCAACTGCACAACTTGACATCTCATTAACACTTGGGTTATAACATATGGTGCTTGGGTGATCTGAGTTAATATGGGTGTCAGCAAGGTGGCGGAGGTAGGGTATATAGAGTCAAATTTTCCTGACATTTGATATGTTACTTTAAGGAAAATATTAGTTACATTTTCTGAGTGCAGAAGATGACCATAAATGTAATAGAATCTCTAGGTATAGCAATTTAAATGAATTACTTTGTAAATGCTTCTGAAATTCAAGATAAAACATTCCTGACACCAATAAAGTAGAGCATATCATTTGATAGAGAGTTGCCATGTTTTGACATATTTATTGCAAAGGTAACTGGGTAACTGTGGCCTAATCAAGTTAATTACCTGAAGGTATAGATATAGTATTTATAGTTACAATTATTTTTCTAAAGTCTCTGCAAAAAAACAAGTTATTTCTTAATGGCTTAGATTTGGATATTTTGACAAATTGCCAGCTACAAATTAAACATGTTTATTGAATAAACTGTATGTTTGCTTAACTTGATATATGCCCTATTTTGTGGAAAAAAGAGAATGGAAAATCTTGGTATTGCTGGCTTTAAAAGTTAGGTTGATGTTTGTTAAAAATCTAAATGTTAAAATGCTTTTACTTTGTATATTCACAAATACTTTTCAATTAGTCTAAATTGTAAGTATTTCATGAACTCTATAGCCTGAAGTGACTAGATGGTAGAATTATAGGATTTGGAGCTTGGGGGACTCAGAGGTCATTTAATCTAACATCTTAACTTTCCAGAGGTGAAAACTAAGCCTCACAGCTGTGGCTTATATTTTTTAAACAGCAGTTTCTTTCTTTATACAATAAAAGAGCTTTTGACAGACAAATGAGTATGATGAATAGATGAAGAAAACTGATTTGCTTTGACATTGTATTTAACATTCTAAACAAATGAAAGTAGAACCCTTGGGAAGGGTTATGATACAGAATCCATTAAGGCCTAGATGTTTCAAGTTATGCAGTGCTATTGCTGTAGGTAGGGATTCCCAATTCCCAGAGCAAGAAGTATCATTTCCCAAGTAACTATAATTGGTTTTCAAACTAAGAACTAGGGTCACATACTGTGACCCTATACTGTGTACTGCGGTATAAACCACCATGGATAAATATTAAACTCCACCACCATGCTTTCTTATTCTGTTTCGTTTTCTTACCTGTTTAAAGCTATAAACCTTTTCTCTTAAGCTCCTGTATGCTTACAAGTTTTGCTTTTCAGCATCTTTTTTTGGGAGGATGCAGCATTGTTTCTATAAAATACATAATGAACTTTCAAAGTAGTCCTTTAAATTCCAGTGATGGGTAATTTAATAAAAATGTTATTACAGAAATTACTCTTGTGACTAGTTTATGACACAGGGAAAAAGAAAAAGAGACAAATACCACATGATGTTTTAAATTCTTTGAGATTATTTATATAGTCCTTTAAAATATGAGAGCAAAGGGGAAAATCTGAGGTCATACAAAAGTTCTAAGAGATCATTATCACTTAGATAATGTAAAAAGTATGAGCAAATATTTGCTTGATTTTTCTTTTAATTCCTTTAAATTAATATGATTATTTTTTAGTTTCCTAATGTTACAAACAACACGTTTTTATTGTGAGAAAAATTTGAAAGTATAGAAAATATAATTGAATATATTTTCTATAATTATATCAAGAATAAAATATTTAATGATTTGTCTTAAATATGATGAAAATTTTGACGAGGCAATTTCAGTTCTTCTGTCTCTGTTCTCTCAATTTTTTTCATTTTAGCTGGGATTTAGGTCTAGGTTACTGTTACTTCTTTGAAGACTAATTTTTAAGTAGCATTTTAATATTTACTTGGAAGTTTATGGACTTATTAATAATTATTACAATTATAAATTAATCATGTTTATAAACAGAATATTTGATAGATTGTTTTGTCACTATCTGTTTTTTAATTTTGAAATTTTCATAGTTGATTTCTTTATTTAGGCTCAGCTTTTAGTTAGCTTGAGTATGTTTCTGAGCAATTTCTCAGGAAGAGAATATAGGTGTCACACTCTGTTCCTTGTCTAAAATAACTTTAGTTACTTTTAAATCTGCAAGAATAATTAACTGGATTTGGAATTCTTGTTTCAGAATTATTCCTCCCCAAAACATTGATTCCTGGTATTCTGTGCTGTAAAAGAGAAGTCTGACTCCAACTGATCCCTTTTTTGCCCTTTTTAAGGAAATATCTTTTCTTTGTGGCAGTAATTATAAAACTTTTAAAATACAAGACTTAAAAAAACATAAGACTAAAAACTTTGTTCCTATTCAGTGTACTTGGTAGGAAGTATCCTTACTTGGTAAGACCCTTTTTATCTGAAGAGTCATGTCTTGTTTCATTCCAGAACTTTTTCATTATTCTTTAACTGTTGCTCAATATTCATATGCTCTGTTGTTTCAGTGCACATAGATGTCTCCAAATCTTTTTTATCATGTTTAATTATCTATTAATTATTTTGAAGTTATGAAAAAATTTCTAGAGTTGTCACATATTTTTAATTACATCATTAACACATTTTATATGTTGCTTACTATCTCCACTGTATTTGATAATTTCACAGTAGAGTATGGTGTCTTTTCTGAATTCAGAAAGCAACCTATTTTTGTAACTTCTTTAATATTAGAAGCTGGAATGCTTTTTTGAGTATTATTGAGAAGACGAATTCCAACTTTCCTTGAATTTCTCTTCTGTTTCTTGATGCTTAGTGATTTTCTGTTTCTTAATGTCTTTCTCTTCCTTTGAAATACAGTTCTTTATACACTTTATGACCTTTTCCTTGTTTTTCCATCTTGATAGTTGGAAACCTCTGCCATTTCAGCCTTCTTCTGGCCCCCAGCCACTGACTCTGAAGGAAGCTTTCCCCTTTATGGCCTTGGCCTGACATTCTAACTCTTCATAGTCTGGGGTTAGAAAGTGAAATTCAGTTAGATTTTCCTCTACTTCCTTGCCATCAATCTCTATATCTTATTCTGTCTTGTTCAATCTACATTGTACATAGCAGAATTTCCTTATATTTCTGACGCATAGATAAAATTCTCGTTTTTATAACTATTAAACATCACCGTTTATTTTTTAAAAAATATTCTCTGGCCTTCTTATTTATCTATGGTGTTATACCAAGATGCTTTTGTTTACAACCTGTTATTAAGAAGTATCCAGTATATGTTATAGACCAATTACTTTTTACTTTTGACATTTTCATAAATCATCTGACTTATCAGCTTTCCATATATTATAAGCTTTTTACTTTACTTTACAGCCATATAAAACCACGTGCTTTTCCCTCTACAACTGCACTATCATATGTTTGCCTTAAATGCCAGGTACACTCCTCAAAACGCATTTATCCGTTTTCAGATCAAAGAATTTTTGTCTTCTCCTAGACAGACATATTCTTCATTAAAAGACTATACTATTGTTTAGTTGTTATTAATATACAGACATGTCTTCCTCCTTGGATACAAGCTTTTGAAGGTAGGTAATGTGACTTGTTCAAACCAGTATTCTTAGATCCTAGCAAAATGCTTGGTACATAGAAAGTACTTGAATGAACTGATGGATAGCTGATTGATTGGAGTGGGCCCATCATAAGGACTTTGGACAAGCAAGTCAATAGATCATGTTTAACTACTGAGTATGGAATGGTCTTTGGTCATCCGGTTACATGGGAAAACATTTCAATAAAATAATCCAAGTATTGCAGTCAATTATTTGTCTACTCTTTAATATATGAATGTTAGATATGTAAAGACTTAACAAACGGCTTACAGCCTCACATCTGTTACATCTTTTAGAAGACTCAGAATTCTTATAGAACAAATTCATATAAATTTTAATTGTAGTGAGTAGTAATTTTGAGTATATGCATATATTTATACAAAGGCTCTAAATTCATACTTTATGCTGGAGAGGCATATTGAATTTAGGAATATGATAGACCCTTCATTTAAATCTCACATCTAAAACTGACTGTTTGCATAGTAGTATTTGAAGCTCTCTGATCATTAATTGTTTCATATTGTTTTTAAATATGTAAATGAGCATAACAATGATTTATATGTAGGACTGATGTGAACTTTCCCTTCTTCTTAAACCTATGTGAAAATATAAGGAAATATAGTGTTTGTTAATATTAATTCTATGAGGAATTTATATTTAAAATAAACTGGTGGCATTAAAATCATAATTAATATTAATATATTTCTAAATTAGAAAGATAACAATAAAATCTTAAATTTGACTTGTCTTTTTATAATTAGTGGGAATGATAACCTACACATTCCCTTAGTTATGGTGTACATAATATTCAAAATTTATCAATCACTAAATATTTATTGGTGAAGTTTCAAATGGCCTGCTCACTTGGCGCATCATTTGATAGTAATAATGGAAATAACAGCTACCCTGTTTCATAACTTTATAGTTTGCAAAGCTCTTTCACACACATTTAATCCTTTGATGCCAGCTGGTAATGAAATGTTTTCTAATTACTATGCATCATTGGGCAGGGTGAGCCTGAAGGCCAAAAGCAGTTAACAGGTATTAATTATAGCCATTTACTTTCCTCTAAACTTTAATTGACATTCCCACAGGTTAAAATACTTAACCATTCTATACATTTGCTTCCTTCACCCTCTCCTTTATTCACTTGTCATTTAAATTTACCTAGTGTCTAGTTGATAAATTTTTGTGACTCATTCTAGTGTATCTCCTACTGAAAGTGATTTAATGCAGGATGTTAAGAGTTCCTCATTTTCTATTGAGCATATAATAATAATTTGTGCTGGAAACATAATAAATAAATTCCAAAAATGGTTATTGAAACTAAAAACAGTTAAAAGATTATTTTTGTCTAGCCCAGTCACACAGATATAGTGTAATTGGCCAACATATTGATTTGTAAAATATAAACTATATGGGTCATTGTGATTTGGGAATCTAACTAAAAATTGAAAACCAAAGAGCTTTTCTGGACTCTGTGAGGGCATTGAGTTCATTGGCTTTCAACCTTCTCCATCTTATAGATCCCAATAATACTATTAAGTGCATTGAGTCTCATCATTATGGGACTAACTTTTTTCCCCAAGATGATTAACATTTATGGTTAATCCTTAACTATATAAATAATTTAGGGTAAATTATAATTACATGAAGTTTAAGATAGTAGTATTTGGAGTAGATTTTATTTGTATGATTTAAAACCCAAAGATACAAAAATGGCTATCCCATTTGAAGTTGAACACTAGGATAAGAGTGCTCAGTATAAATTTCCTTATACATAAGTGTAAAACAAATGAGATAATCAACACAAAATGTTATGCATAATATTTGCAGATCAACGGAAAATAGAATATTACAGGAAAAAAATTCTTCACAAATGCCATGAAGAAACTCCATTTTAGCTAGACTACTTCTGTATCTATTTGGTTGTATACATTTACTCTGCTTTGATATTTACATTTTCTATTTCTTGTGGTACACTGCATATTTGTTCCAAACCTTGGGACAAACCTTTTCTGCATACTTACACTTTGTATGTAATTGTGGTTCTTCCCATTAAAAAAGCAGTGCACATTTCTCTGGCCCTTGACATTGGATTCCTCTATGTGACTTGCTTTTTCTAAAAAGGAATAAGTGACAGTATGCCACTTCTAGCCTAGACCTTAAGTGATATTGCATGCTGCTCCAACCATGTCTAGCCTGCTAACTTCCAGTGGACCCACAGATGTATCAGACAGCCAAACTGATTACATTGTATATTTAGCTTTCTGTCTGTCTCTATCTATCAATAGATCAATCTATTGATCTATCCATCCATCTCTTTATGTATCTCTCTAAACCCCAAACTGAGTTGGGTTAAAATTTGAAATATTATGAATCTAGATTCTTCACAGGAAAATAAGAGATTATTTGTTCAACACTTTTCTGGAGACTGTAAATAGACAAAAAACAAGGCAGAAAAGTACTGCATTATTCTAAATAACATAAGCATACATTTTTTGTTATAAAGGTATTTATTCCTATTTCAAAGCAAGGACTGGAGGCTTTTTATTTTTATATTTCAGATAGTTTGGTTGTACTTCATGGTATGAAAAAAAAACCTGAATAAGCAAGCCCATTAGATATCAGAATTAACAAAACTATTTTTTGAACACCTACTATGGTCCAGAGTGTACTAGAGAAACTGAATATACAGTAGTCAACAAGAGACATATGATTCCTGCCATTCCAGTCTGGTGGAAAAGACTAATAATAATCCAAATTACACTAATAAATACATAATGACTAATTATGATAAGTGACATTAAGAAAAAATAAGGATGTTATGGGAGCACATAGTAGGGGTTTTGGTCATAGACTGCAGGGTCAAAGAAAGATTTTTACGTGATATTTTAGCTAAATTTGAGAGGTAAGTAGGAGTTAATTAGGGTAAAGAAAGTGGAGTTTGGAGAAGAGCATTATAAGCTAAGGAATAATCTGTGCAAAGGTCCAGAGAAAGGAAGACACATAGTATATTCTCAAAACTGAAAAAAACATAGAGTCCCTGTGACTAGGTAGTGGGGTGTGAAGAAGGCAGACTCTGTGATGAGGCTGGATGCAAGGCAGGGGTCATATTATGCAAGGCTCTGTAGCCCATTTAAAACTTTGGGTGCTTTTTCCTAAATTCAGTGAAAAGATATTGAAAGATTTTATACAGATAGATCTGTATTTATATTTATATTGTATTATATTCAGATCTGAATTTTAAAAGATTATTCTAGATGTAGTATGACAGAAAACAAGGGAGAGGAAAATGGACATAGGAAGACCAATTGCAAGTTGGTGGCAGTAGTTTAGATGTGAGAGAAAGCGGTTTAGACTAGGATAGTAAGGGAATTTTGGAAATAATTTATGAGAAATTTTATGCTGAATTAGATATTGGAAGTGCTCACATGAAACTTTGCTATATGACAAGTAACCCCAAATCTCAATGGTGTACAACAATATCACTTATTTAGCTCATTCATCCATGAGTTGGCTGTGTATGCTGGGCTGCTAGGCAGCTGTGCCGTGTGCCTTCCTGATTTTGGATCTTGACACATTTTAACTTAATCCCATGCTGGCTGGTTTTGTATGTTGTTTCATAATGTTACCCTGGTTTTTCCACTTAAATAGATTGTGGGTTCTTGAGACTATAAACCATTGTTCACAGTTTAAAAGTATTCTCCAACATATAGTTAAGCATATGAGTAAATAAATGGTAAGCCCTTGATACCGTAGTAAGTATTGGTTTATCTGCCAATGCGTATAAAGCTAGAATAATTATTCAGAATTTAGAAGGGATATATTAAATTACTTTCTAATTGATTGATTGATGCCTTAATGTATTAATTTAATATTCCCAGACCTTTATTTAGCAGTTACTCCAGTAGTCACTGTACAATATCTTGAGGATTCAGGAAATTCTAAAACCTTATACCCACCCTCATGGAACTCAGTGTAGTAGGGGAGAAAAACCTACAAAAGAAAGCAATATGTGCACTTCAGAGTCTAAATTATCACTGAATATCATAGATTGACCATTACCATTATTAAAGTTACATTTAAAATACACTCCTGCAAAATAACCATTAAAACTTCATACCCATGAAATCTTACCATTTGGAACAATGCGGATGAAACTAGAGGGTATTCTGCTGCATGGCTTAAGTCAAAGACAAATACCACATGATCTCACTTATATGTGAATCTAAAAATCAAAATAAACAAACAAACAAAACCAAAACATACTCATAGACACAGAGAAGGAACTGATGGTTGCCAGATGGGAGGGTGGTGGTGGTAGGGCTGTGTGAAAAAGGTAAAAGGATTAAGAAATATAAATTGACAGTTACAAAACAGTCAGGGGGATGTTAAGTATCAAAGCATAAGAAATATAGTCAATAATATTGTAACAACTATGTATAGTAACAGGTGGGTACTAAACTAATGGGGGGAGTGGGGAGGGTCACTTTGTAAGTTATATAAAAATCTGTTATGCTTAACACCTGAAACTAATATAGAATAAAATTGAATGTCAACTCTAAATGAAAAATAAAAATGAAAACAAAACAAAAACTTCAGACTTACAAATCTGAATTATAGAGTCAGAATGTAATGAACTTTGTCCATATCTTTTCAAAGACCAGTTAGCCTCATTCCAAACTTCTGGTCTATAGCTTTCATTTAAATGCAAAATCCTCCCACTCTGTCTTTCTGCACACAAACCTGTTCTTGCCTCTGGCCCATTCATCAAAGCTCCCCAAGACCAACCTTCAGTGAGTAGTGTTAAAATGAATTTTATCCTTTACAAGGAGCTCAAAAACGTAAATGCAAGAGAAATAATTTGACAAATGCTATTTAAGCTCCCACATATCTCCTAATTCCAAATATTATATGAGCTTTGTGAAGATTCTTAAAAAGGATTTTTAGCTTCTTATTAGAATTAAAGAGGAAAAATCTTGAAGAAATCTTATAATGGAAGAAAATGACGTTCTCTGTTGTTTTGTTCTCAGTTATTATTTAACACTGAGGACTGGTAATATCATCGTACAGGAACTTATTTTCCAACTATTTTTAGTTCTAAAGACAACAATTTAAAGAGATTACTTCATCTTTAATTTTTAATTTTTTAAATTTTTAGTGTCATTTTATAACACTGGTGAATAAATCATCTGAAGAAAAATGCCAAATTCATCAGTTAGCTCTATACCAGATTATGTTGGGAAATCTTGCCAAGTGCAAGGTATGTTGGGAAATCTTGCCCAATATGGTGGTTTTGCTAGCCAAAATAGAAAGTTTACACTAATTATTTTGATTATTTATACCTCAAATTAATTTGTTCTCAAATATCCAAGTAATTGAAGCAAACTAGAATTTTATCTATGAAAGAGTGCTAAAATTATTTACCATCCATTAAAAAGCTGTGGTCAAAATAAAAAAAAAACCACATTTCTATGGCTATGTTTTAGAGTCTTTTTCCTCTAGAGCAAGTTACATTTTTTATTTCAAAATTTTGCTCTCTTGTTTTTGAAAGTAAAGAAAGTAAAGTGATTCTACACAACTGAATTAGTAGTTGAACTACACATGTATTTTAAACGAAATTATTGATCACCTAGATGAAATCATAAAAGGGTGAAAAATTTTTTTTGATGAAATTTTCATGAGGGATAGAGAAGAACATTTTTTGATAGGCGAAGCCTATAAAGTTAGAGAATTTTTATTAACTGATATTTGAAAGCTTCCTTAGGATTGTAAGACAAAGTTTATATCCCTTAGCTGTAGCTGCATGCAGAGATGATACTTAAAAATTAGCTGTGTACCATGTTAAAGACATTTCCCTTCTCAAATTCATCCACTTTTCTACCTCCAAACATTTATTCAAAATAAATCACACATGCATTCTTTTTTTTTTTTTTGAATTTTATTCTACTAGATTCAAGTATACAGTACATTAGTTAGACATTTATGTAGTTTATAAAATGATTCCCCTAATTGCTATTTCTGTCTGCTAGTTCTCTCCCTGGCCTGTACATTCTTGCTAACTGTGTTCCCTATGCTGTGTTCCCTATCCCCATGACCATCAATCAACTACTAATTTGTACTTCTTTAACCCTTTAATTCTTTCTCTCAGTGCCCTAATCCCCTCTTCTCTTTTTGTTATTAGATTGTCCTCTATATTTGTGAATCTTTTAATTAGTTTCTTCTTTTTGTTCTTTAGTTTCCACCTGTTAAAGTCATATGGTATTTATCTTTCGCTGTGTGACTCATTTCACTTAACATAATAAACTCTAGATCCATCCATGTCATTGAAAATGGTAGGATTACATTTTTTTAATGGCTAAGTGATATCCCATTGTATATATGAATCATACTTCTTTATCCAATCATCTGTTGATGGGCATTTAGGCTGCTTCCATATCTTGGCAATTGCAAATTGTGCTGCCACGAATATATGGGTGCATAGATCTTTACTAATTATTGTTTTTGTTTTCTTTGAATAAATTCCAAGAAGTACAATTGTTGGATCAAAAGGTATATCCATTTTTAATATTTTGAGAAACCTCCAGACTGTCTTCCTTAGCAGCTGCCATTCCACCAACAAGATATGAGGGTTCCCTTTTCTCCACATCCTCGCTAACACTGTTTTTATTTTTTTATTTTTTATTGATAGCCATTTTGACAGATGTGAAGTGGTATCTCATTGTAGTTTTAATTTGAGTTTCTCTGATGGTTAGCAACCTTGAGCATCTTTTCATATGTCTATTAGCCACCTGTATTTCCTCTTTGGAGAAGTATCTGTTCAGGTCTTTGCCCATTTTTTAATTGGATTGTTGTTTTTTTTTTTGCTGTTGAGTTGCATGAGTTCTTTATATATTTTTAGATATTAATCTCTTATCTGATGTTCCAATCAGTTGTCTGTTTTGTTGATGGTTTCCTTTGCTGTACAAAAACATTTTAGTTTGATGTAGTCCCATTTGTTTATTTTTTTCTTTTGATTCTCTTGCCCAAGGAGTGTATCCAAAAAGAAATTGCTGTTAGTAATATCAGAGAGTTTATTGCTTATGTTTTCTTTTAGAAGTTTTATCGTTTTGGCTCTTACATTTAAGTCTTTGATCCATTTTGAATTTATTCTTGTATATGGTGTAAAAAGGTGGTCCAGTTTCTTTTTATTGCATCATTTATTGAAGAGACAGTATTTATTCCACTGTATATTCTTTCCTACTTTGTCATATATTAAGTGTGCTCTTTTTAACACACACATTCATTCACATACATACATTTGAAAAATATAAAGTAGATCTTATTATACACATTATGAGATAGCTTACTGTTTTATGAGTTCACCTTGATGACTTTTTAAAGTTAGTCTACATAGATATATACATCATTATTTACTAAGTGGAATATATCCCATATAACTGATAAGCCATGATTTATTTAGTAATTCCCTTTAGAAAATAATTTGATTTATTTGTTTTAAAAAATACATCAGTGAACTTTCTTATACATGAAACTTTATGCAAATATGAATTTCTATAGGCTAAATATATGGAAGTCAAATTCATCCATGTAGTTTTACAGAAATGTTAATTTTGATAGATATTGACAAATGTGTCCTCTAAAAATGGTTATGACTTTAAACTTCCACCAATGGGTTATAGAAGTACCTGTTTCTCTATACTCTTCCCGAAGTAGATATTGTCAAACTTTAAAAGTTCATATAATTTGAGAAGTAAAAATTATATAGTGATATTGTTTTAGCCTCAATTTCCTGGATTACTATTAAGATTTAGCATAATTTCATATGTATTTAGTATGCAGTTTTCCTTCAGCGCATTCTTTCCTTGTGTCTTTTAGCCAATTTTTTTATAAGATAATTGCCTCTTTTCTTAATGACATGGAAAATATTTATGTGTTGTTGTTTTTATAGTTGTTGATTATGAATCTTTGCCAAAGTTTTAAGATTTTTGTGTAGTGGATCTGTTAGTTATTTCATTTATTTCTAGATCCCTTCCTCATTCCTCAAGATTAAGAAGACATTATTCTATTTTTAAATATTTTCATAGTTTTGTTATTTATATTACTACTTAATTCATTCTGTAACTCATTTTGTGTATGATGTTCAGTAAGGTTATAATTAAATCTTAATTTAAAGGCCTAATTAAACTTTTTAACTAATCTAACCATTCTCTGCTAATTTAAATTTCTATTTTCTCTCATGTATTAGTACAAACACATACACACATTTGCCTCTTTTCTGGATGCTCCAGTTTATCCCATTGATCTTTATGTCTATTCCTGCGCTAATATACTACTTGAATTTTCATAGCTTCATAGTATGTTTCGATATCTGTTATGGAAAATTATCCCAGTTGTCCTTCCCAAATAGTCTTGTCTAGTTCCATAGAAGTCCAATTATGAATTTGGCTGGGGCAATATTGAATTTATAATTATATTATGGGGAATCATTATTTCTTTAGTGTTGAGCTTAGTGACTCTTAGACAATCATCCTTTTACTTAAAATTCCACCTGTATATGGATGATGTTTCTGTTTAGGTTGCTTCCAGACTGTAGGAAAGGTGTGAAATATTCTGCTGGCTTTTCCACTAGCTACCTTGTGGGCATGGGAGTATGCTGTGCTTCTTTCATTTCAGTGCCCATTGTCTTGGCTTTAACCTGGGTGCAAATGCCACTGCCCTTAGCAGTTCTCTAATGACTCACCTGCTGCTTTCCCTGGGCCAGATGCGACATCCTTCATCTGTTGATTCTGACTCTGAAGATCTTTCAATTACTCCTAGCTCTGCAGCAGTTTTCACTTCTATGTGTTTTCAACTGTGATTTTCCCTGGTTTTAATTTTCTGAGGCATAATCCCATTAACTTTTTACCATTCAGGTATTTCTCCCATTTCTTCTTTTTCAACAATGTTTTGGATTAGAAAAAATGTGTTTTTTTTTTTTGCCATAGTTTAAGTAATTTTCAGTAGAATGATGATCCCCCTTCTAGTCACATTTTTAGTAAGTTTAAAGAAATATTTTATGGACAAAAAGCAATTAACAAGGCCCCTGTGAGATTCAGTTTCTATATTTGTAAAGCAGGAATGGTGATACTCTTTTACAGGGCCGTTTTCAAGTTTAAATGAGACACACATGTATCTTAAATTCATACCATGAAATACATTCACTGAATATTAAAGAACTTCCCTTTTCTTTAATCTTATAAAAAATTCAACCCAAAGATTGTGCAAGTATTACTGGTGCAAAGGAGGTCATCTTTTGAAAGCATCTGCTGCATCTGAAATTTCTCAGGTAAAAATCTGTTACCAGAAACACTTCAGGCAAAATTATAGGAAACTGGAATTTGGTAAGGTGTGTTTGGCCCCATGGCTATAATCTAATAGCAGCAAGAAAACATCATGAGAAAAATGATATTAGGGTATTCCCAAGAAATGATAGTGATGCTATTTGTACTGTCAAGCTTCTTTTCTGTTGTGTAGCAGCTGCAAAAGCAATTTGTCACCCCGGTGACATCTCAGTGAAAGTAGGTCCCAGAACAGTAGTTACAGTATCATAACAAAAAAAAAAAAACTATGAAACATCACAGTTACCTCAATATGATAATATCATAGTAGCTACTTTAAAGCACTAATGGTTGAGCATTTTAATTAAAATTTAGTTTTTTAAAGTGATCTTCTGTCTTGCTTGTAATCATAGCAATTATTTCATGAGCTCTGTCAAAATTCAAAATGAAAATTTTACAAGTACATATAATGTTCTGCTTATTTATTAGTTTTCTAAACTCAAATCTGAATGCACATAAAAAGTAGAGGCTTACAGCAGGTATTAATATGGCTATTATGAACATGAAATAGAAAAGGTGAGTGATGGTCACTGAATAATAGTGTGGTAAGTCAGGGTGAAGCAAGGATCTATGATGAATTTTTCTGGCATTCTAGATTAGCATTTTCCTCTCAGGTTGGTAATGCTGCTTTTCTTTTTCCTTTTTGATGTACATGAAGGGCAATTGCTCTGATGCTAAATTTTGCACATTCTTTCATGGCAGTGTTGGCATCCAAATCAAAACATAAATAAATAAAATAAACAAAAAAAAGTACTGTACGTGTCTAGAAGCGTCTAGAGTGAAATTAAAATTTCAAGGACAACTTGGAGGTACCAGTGATTCATGAAACAGGAATGTTAGCCAACCCTGATGTAATATTTTATATGAAGGGCTTTTCACTAACAAAGGTCTCAGTATTTAACAAAATTAAATATCCAAAGGCATCCATTTCATTTTGTGCAGACTAATGATGTGCAAATCGGATTGGATGGACCTGAGAAGTCATTTAACATACAGCAAGTGTTTATAGCAACTGAGCTAAGCGGATAAAAAAGACCCTGTTCTTTTGACACCACAGGGAAGGGCTCTAAGAAGGCAGCCACAGGCATCCAGCTAAGCTGACTCTGTCCAGGACTCCAGGCCATGGGGACATGACCATGGGCCAGCTATATTTGCTAACCACACATTAAAAGTTATGAAATGTTTATTTTTGGCTTCTCTGGCTAGGGAAAGTTAAAGATCATATCTGTAACCAAATAAGCTTATGAGCCCTCTACACTTCAGGCTTTCTCTGTAACCTTAGTCTGTGCAAGCAAAAGCAGATTTATCCCTTTTATAAGGAAGAAGAGATTATCATTCCTTATCAGTGAGCCTCCATAAGTAC
This sequence comes from Cynopterus sphinx, assembly GCA_030015415.1. Lineage (NCBI taxonomy): Eukaryota > Metazoa > Chordata > Mammalia > Chiroptera > Pteropodidae > Cynopterus > Cynopterus sphinx. The sequence goes on along the minus strand of CM057385.1, from coordinate 69,291,307 downwards.
TGAATTATATACAGCTGCTAACATCAGAATTATTTTGAGCCTTATGCTTTTGTGAGACTAATGTCAAGGCCAACACTACCATCTGTCTGCCTCTTGGAGACCATGATCTTACTTCTCTTGGAACTGTTCTTTCTCCTTGACAAAAGAGCACGCTAGTTCTATACAAAAAAACTACTCATGTCAAGTTTTTAAATTGTGTTAGGGAACCCACTCTGTTATAACCTATCTCATATCCCTAAAATGTGAAACACAGGTGAGCTATGCAGATATATGACTTTTTTCATGTAGTCAGTCCATCTGGTCCTCAAAAGAGATTTGTACACTTTGAATTAACACTTTTGTCCTAGAAATATTTAGTACAACAGCTTTTAGAGTTCATAGTTATGTTCCAAACTGTATTCCTAAGGCCAGATTAAGTTGGGATATACATTTGATAAAAATCTCATTGGCCTGAATTTATAGAAAACAGGGGAAAAAATGTCACTTGCAAGTATAAATTATTTTAAGTGAAATTCAATTTTATTGCATTTAATTATGTTTGGCAAGAGAGTCAGGCTAACAATCTTTGCCTATGCATGCTTTGAGGAATGAATACAAATACATGGTAATTTCCTCATAATTCTGTGCTTTTGATATTCTAGCAAAAATTATGATGGAGTACAAAATTTAGGCTGGAATTTCTTGACAGCTAAGACAAAAAGTGAAAACTGTTGAAATGTGTACTGCTATGTACAGCATTTTTACTAACATTATAAAAACAGCATTTGAGCAGAAACAGCATTTTTACTGACATTGTAGGTAAAGTTCTTGCTCCTTATGAATTGACTAGTCCAAAGTAATTAATTAATTGATTTTCTTACTTTATCGAGCACCTACTATTTGAACAGGCATTGTGCTAGGTACTGACGTTTGTAGAAAACATAAGACAAAGTCCCTGTACTCAAGGAACTAATGATCTATATAAATAAAATGGTGCGTAATGATTTTTTCAAAGTACAATTTATTCAAATGGTTATATTTTTTGTTTTATTTTATAAACTTAAGGACATAATATTGACTCTTAATTGACATATGTCATCCCTTTGAAATTTGAGAGAGTACTTTCAGACCACACATTTAATCCAGAGTGTAGAGAACTGAGATCAACAGAATGTCCATTGCTCTGTCTTTCTCAAATATCAGATGTTTGGACTATAGCTTATTTCTGAGAAAATTGTCTTCAATCTTAAATATTGTGTGTTGTTGATTAAAGACTTTAGATATTGTCTATTAGAAAGCAGGCTTTTAATTTTCTTGTGAATTTTTTTTTTTAAAGAGTCCAATTGACATTTTGCTGCTGTTGTTTTGGCTTTTGCCAAACTATTTGGCCAGTCATCATCTGCTCTTCCTGGAAATAATGGGGGCCAGAAGAAAGGACCAATATCTTCCTCCAAGGAAATCTACGAACCTATTTGAGACCTTAGTAATGTGGTTGACACCCCAGAAATCCATGCCATGTAGCACAGGGATGATTTGGAATAACTCAGGGACACATCTACTTACTGAGGGCTATAATCTACATCTTATTCACAATGTGTCCAGCTCATATAATATGCTGCCTGGAACTCAATGCTCAGTAAATGTTTGTTGAACTAAAGTAAAATTAAAAGTAGAAGTTAGCACAGTATAGATTTATCACAGTGAATGTCCAAGTAACTCAATTGTTTTAGCTACTAACATACAAAGATTAATACAAATCTTACTTGCAAGGAATTTGTAATACTTTTAGAAGGTAGACATTAATTACTAAAATAGAGATGTACTAAGGTCTGAAGAAGCACAGAAGAAAGTAATTGATTTTGCCTCAGTAGATTTGAGAAAGCTTTGTACTCTTAAATGAGATAACATTTGAATTGTATCTTTAAGAATGAGAAAAAATCAATCAGGCAGAGAAAGATGAAACAGTATTTAGTCCTGTTTCAGGCATCACATGAAAACTTAGCTTAAAATAACCATAATAATTTATTTTGCTCAAAAATTTGAGCAAGGCTGGACAGACACAGTTCATTTCTATTCACTATGGCTTCAGCTGGGTGGCTTGGCAATTTGTTGGCTGGTTGTTGGTTAGCAAATCAACCAGAGCTGCCAGCTAGAGTTTTTTTTTTTTTTTAACCAAATTGGTTGGGCTTTCTTATACCATGGAAACAAAAAAGTTGGGAAAGAATAGTATTAGTTAATTTGGTTAAGAGTTTTCTCTAAAACATGCCATAATTCTTGGATCATAAACTATTTGAAATTTGAATATTAATAATGAAGACATCCCAAGGGTCCTTTTAGTTTTTCTTTGCATATCTTTTTTTGGTGCCATTTGGAAGACATGATTTACACTTGGTTTCCTGTGAACCACAAAAATAAAAGTGTGCTGGTTAGCTTCCAAGATAAATGTTAAAAACCTTTGTTGGAATGTCTAGGTCCTATACCACAACCACTGATAGCTATCTTTACTATATAAAGAGATCATTTGAATCAGAGTCAGTACATCTCTTCAGTACAGTGGGGAAAGGCTGGAAGTGGCTGGGCATCAGGACTGATTCTCAAAGGATGGTGTTGCAAAGACTAATTTCCCTGACCTAACTTTAGAAACCTTCCAACTTTAAGAAGCTATACAGTAACAACTAGAAGAATAAGCAGAGTCATTGCTGCAAGCATGTCTTTAAGCGGGAGTGGGAAAGAGATATATTGGAACTGTTGACTTGTGTGACATGAATAGTTAAAGGAGGTAAGGAATACTGTGTAATGAAGACTAAGTCTACTGTTGGCTTGGGCCAGCATCATTGGTAGCAGTGAAGAGAATCCCAGACTAAGGTTTCCATCTTTTTATAGCTCCACTAAAGAAAGTACATTATCACTCTTAAAATGAGTACTTATTTAACTTTATATCTTATGTTCTAGTAGGCAGTCATTAATATATTAGTTCCTTTTATTTTTACAATTTTTCTGTGATGATAGCCATTTTCTTCTCATTTTACTTATGGGGAATCTAAGACTCATTGAAGTTAATTAATTTGCCTAAGACCACCAAATTGAGACAAAATTTAAGCCAAATCTATTTTACTCTAGGATCTATGTTCTTCCACTATGCAATGATGTCTCTCTAAAGTCTTCCATGCTATTCTCAAAACAAACAACAACAAAAACATTTATTAAGGTATAATTTACATATCATAAAATCACACACATTGTGTGTAAGTTAATGATTTTTTAAAAGCATATTTACAGAGTTGTGCGACTATCATTATAATCTACCTGGGGTATGTAGTGCAAAAGATATTTAGAAATGTTTGTGTTTTGTACATAGTAAATGACTTAATACCTAATTTTAACAAAGCAAATGAAAGATAAAATAGGAGGCAGATATTTTGACTTGAATCAAGACTTCAGATTTCCTTGAAAGGGAGTCATCTGGGACAACATTACCCTAGTATGCACATGCAAAGTCACAATTGTCTGGTTATTTGACCTAAACTTCCATTATTTCCTGAAGCATATATTTAATCATTTTTTCGTGATGTATAAAGTTGAAAATATTTCTCATTTTTTGCTTCTGTATTTTCTTGAATTATTATTTTCCAATAGCGTGAAGAGCTAAGACAGTAAATATTGAAGAACACGAATTTAACAACTAACCAGAAACTTGAGAACAATAATGCCCCCATTCGCACCATTTCTTTAAAATACCCGTTTAAGGAAACCCATTCGTTTTCTCGGAGTCACACTTTTTACTCATCCATGAAGTGATGCTGTAACAGCTTACCACATGAAGACATTGTATTTCACACGGTTTTTTTTTTCTGGATGCATTCTGGCTGTTTTTCCAAAGGAGGAGATGCAATATGGTGGGTGGAACACATTACTACTTATGTGACTTTGGGACAGATAGTCAACTTCCTAAACTTGTTTTGCATAAGTAAAATTCAGGTCATTCTGATGCCTAAGGAGGTAATGTATGTAAACTTCCTACTTTGATACCTGACAGATAGTTTCTCAAGAAATATTCCTGAATGAATGATTAGATGAATGAATACCTGAGTGCAGAATTTCTCTGACTCAATGAATTATTATAAATATCTCCCTGATAATAGAGTGATTCTGCTGCCGAGAGGCAACTAATGGCCAAGGAGAGAAGGCAAAATAATTGATGTAGAATTGCATTGGTTGGGGAAGGATGTTAGTAAGTGGAAAAGACAAAGATGGAACTGATTTCACATCTGTTCCTCTATGAAATGAAAGGATTCAGTTTACTTAATCTCACAATTTAGGCCTTGGTTCATTTTCTTAAAAGTCTTGTGTCATAGGTTTGTGAAGAAGATTAAATAAGGTAATGAATAGAAAGCAAGTACCATAAAGTTTAGCTAATGATAGTGTTGAATAAAAAACTTTCTTTTTGCTGTCTCCTTTTTTCATGTATTAAAACAATTGCTTTGTAGATAGTTTGTTACTTTAAAATTAAGGAGAGATGAGATGTATTTATAACTTTCTGGTACTAAATAAGCATTTGGAATTTGAAGAATTTGTTACATTGTGGGTAAGCATGGGTATAGGGGTGTGGTTGGGTTGTGAAGCTGGAAACACACTTGTGATTTTGTGTAAGTTACCCTTTCAGAGCATTAGTTTTCTCCCCTTAAAACAGGAAAAATAAGGGTACCCACTTCATAAAGTTGAGAAATACTATAAAAACATTACATTGAAAATAATTTTACAAAGGACTTGGAACATAGTTAAAACTTCAGTAAATATTAACTATTAGCTGCTACTTCAGATTCCAAGTTGGATTTTTATTGTCAGACTGAACTCGTAAGGTTTGAATTGGCTATCCTGAGAAAAAATGACATTGGAAACCAGTACTTAACCTGCTTAGAAATAACTGCTAAGTTAAAATCAATTGTGCATAATATTAAGGACTCTACTAGAACTTTTTAAATTAGGACTGGGAAATAGAAGTTATGAGTTGTGGCCAGCTCTTGTTATTATTTTTGAGATTGTGCTGAAGACAGATGAAAGCAGCCAACACTTAAGTATTTATTTAAATTTCCCTCCTTTCTTCACATTCAACAATATTAATTACTCTTTTATTTTATTTTATTGTTCACTTTTTAAACAGTTTTGAGATATAATTAATATATGAATTACTACAATTATTTAATACAATTTGATGAGTTTGAACATATGTGATGTCATCACCACAATCATGATAATAAACATGTCCAATAGTTCTTAGGTTCCTTGTGCCCACTAGTTCTTGTTTTTATTTTTGATTTTGTGAAAAGAACATTTAACATGAGATTTGCCCTCATAGAAAATTTTGAAGTGCACAGTACTGTATTGTTAACCATGGGCAGCGTGTTTCATAGCAGACCTGTAGAGCTTATTCATCTTGCATGACTGAAACTTTACACCCACTAAATGATGACTCCCCATTTCACCCACCCCCTAGATCTTGTTAACCAATATTGTAGTCTTTGCTTCTATGAGTTTGACTATTTTAGATACCTCATATAAATAAAACATAGTATTTGTCTTTCTGTGACTGACTCATTTCACTTAGTATAATGCCTTTAAGGCATATCTATGCTGTCACAAATGGCAGCATTTTCTTCTTTCTGAAGACTGGATGATATTCTTCTGTATGCATATACCATACTTTATTTACCCGTTCATTTGTTGATGGACATCTGGGTTGTTTCCATATCTTGGCTGTTGTGAAAAATGCTATCATAAATATTGGAGTGCAGATATCTCTTTCAAATCCTGATTTCATTTCTTTTGGATGTACAGCCCCCAAATGGGATTGCCGAATCATACAGCAGTTCTATTTTTATTTTTATTTTCATTTTTGAGGAGACTCCATAATGTTTTCCATAGTGCATGGACCATTTTACATTCCTACCTACAGTTCACCAGGGTTCAGATTAGTCCACATTTTCATCAACATTTATCATCCTTTATTTCTTGATAATAGTCATCTTAGCAGATGTTGAATGATATCTCATTGTAGTCTGATTTGCATTTCCCTGATAATTAATGACATTGAACATCTTTTTAAATACCTGTTGGCTATTCATATGTCTTCTTTGGAGAAATATCTATTCAAATCCTTTGCCTTTTTAAAATGTGATATTATTTGTATATAATTATTTTTGCTTTTCATTTGCATGAGTTGCTTATTTATTTTGAAAATCATTAGAAACATGGTTTGCAAGTATTTTTTCTCATTTCATAGTTTGCATTTTCATTCTGTTGATTGTTGTTTTCTTTGCTGGGAAGAAGCTTTTTAGTTATTGTTCATTTATTGAGAGACATGATATACTTCATGAATTAAAGGGATTGCCCAGTGCCAGGGCACATTACCCTTGCCTAATTTTAAGTGGCACTGTTTAGAGATAGCATTTTCTCTAACGTTTTGTTACTTAACATGATACTTACTATACATTAAAGGCATGAGAATAACTAAATGATACAAAGTCCAAAGCAATTATGATCACAAATCCAGCTCCATGGAAAAGGCTTCATTTTAATAAAGGGAGAGGGGTAGATCTCTACAAAAAGTAGGGAGATATACTCTTACCAGAGAGTATTTCCTGGTAGAAAACAACCAGCAAACTAGCACTCTGAAGTCCAAGTTGTCAAGAAACCTGTGTCTCTTATAAAGTGGGAAGAAACCACTAGACAATTCTGCTATTCTCTATGCTTAATGAAATGCTAGCAGGCTGCCCTGCTGTTCCCCCTATCTTATATTTCCAGGCCTTGCCACCTGTGCAACAAAAGCAAGCAATCTATTTAGAAGAGTGTTTTTCATTCTCTTAACTCTGAAGGTCTTTATTCTCAGCATGAGATTATTGCAACAACTTAACAAGCCATGTTTTCTCCCCCTATTTTCCTTTCTTTTCTTTTTGCACCTATGTCCTTTTAAGCCCATTCAGGCCTTAGAGAAACATTTAGTACTTAAGCTTTGGTTTTTCAAGCTCAATCGGGTAGAAAATCTAACACAGAATGTGTGCACAAACGATAGCTCTGCACAATAGAGATGAACAAATAGCACAAAGAGAAAAGAAGAATATGAGTGTTTAGGGAGCAGGGCTGCACTTGAATTCAATTTCCCAACAGCAGACCTGATGCTTTCTCCCAAGATTCCGAGGTCTCAAATTGGTCATATATTGAGGGCCCGTTACCTGGACAATGGGGTAAATGGCAGTCGGTAATTATGATCTTGGTTTCTAGGTTGTTAGGAGACTAATATTAATCCTGAAATTGTATGAAGAATGTGTTCATCTGGCCATAATTGTATAGTCTTCTTGAAAGCATTTACCAGCAATGCTAATTTAAAGCAAATTGCCCCAGGGGAGTAATTCTGAACTAGTAGGTTTGCCAATTTATTAGTTAACTCAGGACAGATTCTCTAGAACAGAAATAACAACAGGAGCTTCATAAAAAGATACAGGTATATATTTTCATTTTCTATCAGGTGAATAATTCAGTATAATGATTAGCAGAGCACATATTGTTTTTAAAAAACGAAATGCCTGTGTTGGTTGGCTGGCAACGGATCCTGAATGCTACTGAGTCACACGCAAGTAAAAAAACATCTTGTAGTATTAATACCAGAAAATAATAATGCTGTTTTCAGAAAACACATTTAATTTGAACAGACACATCAAAATGTTGTCTTTCACAATGAGATATCTATGTAAAAGGATTATTCATACTACTACTCTCTCAATCTCCCTCTAAATAAAAGCATGGATTATAGGTACCTTGTTTTTTTCTTTTTGTTTTGTGAGAGAAAAAAAAAAATTGAAAATCCCCAGAAGATTCTAAAAGTGTTACATCTTTAGAAGGAATACAAAAGAATCATAAGTGTTTGATTAAGCTTGCTTTTTAGGGTTATTTTTATTGTTCTCAATGAAGATTATTCTTTCATTCCTGGTTTGTTCTTCTTCAATTGTTTACTTATTCCATCAGAGTTATCTAATTGGAAAAGGTAAGTTTCTGAATTTTTGGAAATAAAATTTCTAAGTTTTTAAGACAATGTATTTTTAAGATTTATAGAGACTAGTATGAAATTAGGTAATTTCTTTGATTACTGGGGTCAATGTTCCAATGGTCTGTGTGCCTAATTTTATGCCAGTGCTATACTGCTGTTGAACACATGATTGGTTTAGGGAATAACCTTCCCACAAATTTTATAGCTCTGGAATTGGAAGAGAAGAATGAAAGTATTCTCCAAAATGAGGTTATATTACTTTTTCCTTTCTGGCTTGGAGGCCATTTATTTTTTTTTTTTTTCTTGCTTGAATGCTCTGGCTAGGACTTCCAGTACTATGCTGAACAAAGCTGTAAATGCGGGAACCCTGGTTCTGATCATGATCTTAGAGGAAACACTTTCAGTCTTTAATTGTTGAGTAAGTAAGCTATGGGTTTGTCATATTTGGTCTTTACTACGTTGAGGTATGTTCCTTTCATATGTAGTTTGTTGACAGTTTTTATTATAAAAAGATGTTATATTTTGTCAAATGCTTTTTCTACATCTATTATGATCATATGATTTGTCATTCTATTAATGTGGTTTATCACATTTATTGATTTATGTATGTTTAGCCATCCTTGCATTCCAGGGGTGAATCCCACATGATCAAGGTGCATTATCTATTTAATGTGCTGTTGAATTACATTTGCTGTTATTTTGTTGAAAATTTTTGCATCTATATTCATCAAGGATATATTGGCCTGTAGTTTTCTTATAATGTCCTTATCTGGTTTTGGTATTAGGGTAATGCTGGCCTTGTAAAATGAGTTTGAAAATAGTCTTCTAAGAGAATTGATCTTAAAATTTTTACCAAAAGAAATTCATAACTAAGTGTAGAAATTAATATGTTAACTAGCTTTATTATTATAATCATTTCACAGTATATATGTAGCAAAACATCATATTGTATATCTTTAATATATATAATTTATAATTGTCAAATATACTTCAATAAATATAAAAAGATGAATGCAAAAATAATTACTAAATAAAAAGCATGAAGTATAAGTAAATCATCATTATATTTATAAATTAAAAATACATTATCTTGACACTTTTGGGTTTAGTACCTAAAATTAATTGTTTTCTTCCTTTAAAAATGGAGATGACAGCTTGAGTATATAACTAAAATAAACTAAAAAGCTATCATAACAATTTTGTGTAATGATTTATGTTACTTTTTTCAGCTTGCTTGAACTGTGGATCACATTTCAATGCATGTCATTATCATTCCTCTGGTCATAAATGCTAGAAATCTAAGAATTATATTTGACTACTTTCTATGCCAAAACCATCATTCCCAGCTTGCCATCCAGTTCTCCTAATTTTAACTCATGTCTGGGCCTTTTCTGTCCCCACACTTACTGATTTAGTTCACATCAGCCTCCCTATATCGACTCCATTAAACTTTGACCTACACTGCTCCTAGAATAGTCTTTCTAAATACAAAATTATTTCCTTGATTATCAATGTTGATGACTCTCCACTCTGTGTAGAATTGGATCCAAATATAAGTAGATACCAAACTTCTGAATCAAGACCAAGCCTACCTTCCAATGTTATCAATCATCATATCATTCTATAAATTTTACACTTCAGTTGTATTTCTCTGAACATTGTAATTTCTTATTTTTAGGTCTTGGATTTGCCTTTTAGTTTTTTTGAATTAACTTTTATTTCCTTCAATCAGAGAATTTAGTTTTATCTTTCAAAATCTTCTAAAATATTACATACATATAAGGTTTGTCTCCATGATTGCCACAGATAGAAGAACCAATCAACTGCTCTCCTGAATTAGTTTGTATTTCTTTATTATAACCTTTAATCTTTTTTTAATGTTTGATACCCGTAAGAATGATCTCCTTGAGAAAAGGGACTAGGTCTTATTTATTTTTATGTCTTATTATCTAATATAGAGCTGGGAGAGGGTAAATAATCAGTAAACATTTGTTGGTTGAATTAATGGGTGAATGAAAATCAATCAAAGTTGTCTAGCACTAGGTGAAGTTTTAAAGCAAACAATAGGCCTTGCATTTTTGGGTATCACAGAAGGATTTTATGTTGCATTATGCTGCCTTGGAATTACCTAAGTCTCTCCTTCTTGGTAGAGAACTTGAGTCCAGGACTCTGATATATCCTTTTCTCCAACATTTAATTGGTTGTGAAATGTAGTATTTAAAAACATGAGTTTTAGGATCAGACTGCCTACAACCAAATTCTGGTCTCTTTATTCATAAGTTGTGTAAATCTGTCAAAGTAATTTAATGTTCTTGTGCCTTAGTTTACTCATTTGTAGAGTGTTTAGTATAAAACCCATATCATGGCATTGTGGTAAATATTAAATGAGTTAATACACAGGAAGCAATTAGAATTGCTTCTGGAATGTACTCAAATACTTTAATTTTTAGTTACTTCTAGTTGCTTCTGGGTTTTAGTTAACTAAGGCTTTGTTGATCAGTGACTAGAGCGTCTTACAAATGCACCCCTACTGAAGACTTAATGATTCAAAGTAGTATGATGTTCTTTACTTCTTTGTGAAAATGTTTGATTTTAAATAGCATTAATAAGACTTGCCAAAGAAATGGCTAATGTGAGGGAATTTTGAGTACTATGAAGAGTTTTAGGTGAGGTTACTAAATAGGTCTGTTCCCATCAAATATCAATTTCCAACTTTAAGTATGTATTGAAAATTCTCTCTTTGCCTTGTATACTAATACTACCTCCATACTGAGGGTTACAAGGGAAGAATAAAAGAAAAAGATAAGACTTTATTAAACATAGTATAAATAAATTTTAATCTAAGCAACATAATATAGTTTTGTGGAAGATTGAAATCTGAATAGTATAGAAGTTCAGAGAGGGCATATAGTACGGTTAGGATAATCATTAAAAGCTTCCTGAAGGCTAAGAGAAAACCATAATTGATAGGTAGGTTTAGGAATGGAGGACAAGAAACAGAGAGGAAAGAAAAGGCACAGTATTAATTTGAGAGGACACTTTTCTATTAAATGTATGAGCATTGCTGCCAGTAAAATCTCCTAGGGTACATTTGAGTTCCTATTTCTTATTCAGAAGTGTCAAGACGAAATGCCAGTTATTTCTTAACCTACCTATTTCCTTCAAGTATCAAACAGTGGTTACTGCCATGGGACTACAGAGGGTGGAAAACATGTAAAGAATACTATATAGAAAATGGAGTCATGTTTTATTAGTGGTGAACATAGTGAGTAGCAGGAAAGAAATGAAGATTTGATCAATTATCTTCAGAGGTACCTTTAAACACTGAAACAACGAGTATCAAAAATGAAGATTAGTTTGCAATATTATGCATTGCTTTTTCTGGACATATAATGCATTTTTTGCTTACCAGTTCAAAAAGAATCTTTATGTGTTCTTTGTTAGAGCTTTTATCCTCCTTATATCCTAAGGATAATCTGTCAGTGCAAAATAAGTCTCGAAATGAGCATTTACTTCTAAAGGATTACTTATCAACTGGAGTGAATTGTCTTCTGTATGTTTGTTGCCCTTGGGATGCCTTCAATAATCAGAAAATGCCTTGCATTGCCATAATTATTGCTGAAAATTATTAATGGGTGAGAAAATCATCTAGGTCTTCTATAACTCTGATCACATGTATCATTTGTTTATATTAGATTGTTTCCCTATCAATGTAGAAAATGTCTTTGCTGGTATAATGGAAAAATCACATTTCATCATAGTCTCCCTTCTAGATGACATTCTGATTTTTCTTTGAACATTCTTGTTAAAGGCCTGGGAATTAGCATAAACTGATAACCTTATATTAGGCATCTGAAAAATGTATTGCATCATGAGCATTACCAGTTATATCAAGCAAGACATAGCATTTTATCCAACATTAAAAAGAGGACCATTATTTTATAGAAACTTTATAAGAAAGAAATGTAAAAATAAAGCTTTTCAGTTCTCCATGCTTGAATATGTGCTTTAAACTGTATTTAAGATGACATATTTGATAGAAAATTGGAGGCACAGGATTGCAAATTTAACAGTCCTGAGTTTGAGTTCTATTTCCACTTATACTGAGCTATAGTTTCGCAGCCCCTCATTGGTAAAATAGGATTAAATAAGCCAACATGTATAAAGTGCGTAGTAAATAACATTAGTCAGGAGACGGGGACTGACATATAGTGATCTCTGTCTACATATTCATAATTTATTTTGTGATTAACAGTAACCGCTTATAACATAAATCACTTTCCAATATCTTTTTTATTCATTTGATCCTCAGTGAAGAGTGAAAATGCAGTTGGCAAAACTCTCATACAAAGGCCTAATTGAGGACTTTAGTGAAGTGTTCCTATTTGGAGCTTCTTAACCAGCAGGGCAGAGATATCTTCATCGTTTAATGTACCTCTGTTATTCTTGTGTACTATGTGCTCCAAAGCTTCATGGAGATGGGTTTCTAGTTATTATAATTCAATGACCTTTGGAATTGATTAATATCTCCTCTATGTTCCAGCCAGTAAAATTGAAATAATATTTATACCAGCTATTGCAACATGATCATAAAGATAAAATAAAATTATGTTAGTAATAGCTAACAGTTGGAATACTTACTTCATATCAGTCACTGTTCTGAGTATTCTACATATATTAACTTATCTATCCTTCTTTAAACCTTTTAGATGGGCACTACTATACATCACAACAGAGCAGTTGCAACATTTTCCTTTTCTAACTCAACTTATAAATTCCAGCAAAGAATCCACGTATTTAGCCATGTATACACAAAAGTCAGATAACTTTATGATATTGCTGAGATATGGGTTGAGATGACCTGTCTCCAAACAACACTGACATCTCAGAAATTTTGATAGCACTTTGCAAACAGTAAATAATGAGAAACTGGACTGATCATGTACACATTGGCTTTCTTCCTGTGGGTAAGAGAATCCAAGTGAATTGGGGATTTCCACTTGGAACTCAGTAAGAGAGGAATCAGAGGCTGGTTTTATTTTGTAATAGGAATTTATGGAAGTCTATGAAATGCAGTCTTCTGGAGAATAAGCTGCAAAAATGTGGAACTGACAACCAAAATTTTATTCAGCAGAACGGGAAACATGTATCTATTTATTTGTTCAATCATTTATTCACTATCAGTATTATGTATTTTTTTTTTTTTATCTTAAAGTACCTACTTGTCTAGTGAGGAAGACGAATATTGGTTGTTGTTCTTCCATCTATTATTGGCATGGATTTGAGTGAGTCACTTAATTGCTCTGATCCTCTGTCCCCTCATTTATAAATGAGAATAAAATCTCTTACATTCCAAGGCTTCTGTGAATATTAGAGGTGGACTATGTAAACTGCTTGAAACAAGTTGTCAATGAGTAAATCATTGTTAATGTTATGAAGGTGGAGTATGAAGAGAGATGAAGTTGGAGAACCAAATTGCACACTTTAGTAAGGATCACAGAGAACCACTGAAGAATATTTATCAGAGACAGACAATGATCAGGTTTTCATATCAGGAATTTCACCTTGGTAGCAGGGTGAAGGTTGAGCTGAACAGGGACTAAGCTGAGAGACAGGACATTCATTAGAAGATATTAAAATATAGAGGATGAGGCTTACAAGGTAAAGAGACATTGTGGACTTGGAATAGAGACAAAAGAAATTTGGAAATGAAATGAATTTTTCTTTATCTTAAACAGGGTTCTTTTATAGAGTTTAAAAAATGGAATTGTCAGGAGAACCAAGCATGAAAGCAAACAATTTTTTTTTTGGCAGACGAATCCTACTTAGACCATTTCTCTTGGTTTTGAGGCAGAAGAAAGATAGGTGTCCTGGATGTTAATTTTCTGCCGTTGAGCTCTCTTCATCTCCACTTGCCAAGGGTCAGTACAGATCACTTCCACAACTTCTTTCTAGCACGTTCATTGCCACACTGCACTTATTTTTTTATGACTGTCTCCTCCAAAGATGGAGAGCTCAATGAATAAAGAGTGTCTTTTTCCAATAGCCAGTATTTAGATAATGTATGGTTCAGAGCTGGTATTCAAGTAAATATTTATTGAATAAATGAATGAGCAAACACATGAGAGCATAATGGTTAATTATAAGATCTCTGTAGTAGGGCTGATAGGTTTTGAATCTTAATTCCACCATCAATTATTAGCAGAATAAAAACCTTCTAAGCTTGACTCCTCATCTATGAAATGGAAATTCTAATATCATAGTGTTACAGTGAGGTTAAATGATACGAATATATGCAAAGTACTTAGTCACACAATAAGAATTTATTTAATTAAATGAGATCTATCAGTATTATATCAATATTATTATCATATGAATTCTTAATTCTTAAACATTCCTCCCATCCGTCTACTTTCCATTGTTTAATATAACTCTGATGTGAAAAATAAAATTAATTAATGAAATTGACGTTATGTTGACTAAACTTGTAGAACAGTAAGATAGATTGATTTTTCTTGTCTTTTATTAATTGAGCTTACTCTCTCACTCTCTGCCTCTATGCAATCAAAGATATAGCCTATATCTGCACCTACATTTCTATAAATCTATATATCTATATACAATATATATATAGACATGTGTGTATATATTTAAGATACGTCTAAGATATATATACTCATACTCATCTTTTATATAACCTATGTGACCTACATATCATATATCATATATAGGAGGTATATATACATATTTTCACATCTAGGAGACATATATGTGTGTATATATATATTTCCTATGTAACTTGTATGTCCTATATATATTTAGATATAGATATTTTCTTGCCATAGACAAATATTACAAAATGAATACAGCTCATTGCTAACCCAGAAACAGAAGCAGAGTGACCTTATCAAGGCAGTAAAGCAAACGGCTGTCTTTGAAGAATTAGACCAATGTAAGCAGGAGTCACTGGGACAATTGGAAAGTAGTTTTCACAGCTTTGTTTTCTTACCAACTGACCAAACATGAATGATGAAATTCAATACATAGCAAGGGCTCTCTTTTATACCCTCTCTCTAGCACTTTTCATGTTTCCAAATAATTTGTTTGAGAAGTGCACTTTGTGCTTTTTATTAAAGATGTGATTGAGCTGGATTTCTCTATAGTAGGAGCCTTAATTTACCAGTGAACTATAGCTTAAAATTGGCCATCTGGAAAAATAAACTCCTCAACAGCCATATAATTTGTCTTTTGTCTGGCTTCAGGCAGTGGATTTGGGGGGATTAGTACTGAGCAAACAGCAAGCAGTGCTCTCCTGGCTCTTTGAAGCCCTTTCCCTTCTCTAAAGGGGCATCTTGCTAAGTTACAAGTTAACAAATGGTTCTTACTCTTATAATGCCTTTGTCAATGCTATGTATATATGAATCTAACTTTTAATAAAACAAAATGGCTTTCCTTTTCTACTTGGGGAAGCAATGCCATATGGACCAAAGCCTAAGGTCAGGAAAAGCATATTGCCTGGCATGTAGGCCAACACACCAGCTGTGCCCTTGCACCAGAAGGTGAGGGGTGGCAGGTGGAGACCTTTCTCTTTCAGCTCATAATACTTACCCCCACCCCACACCCCACCCCAACTTACTAACCTGGTATTTTGAGAAATATCACAGGATGTAATTCCCATGTTTTACTAAAACTAATTGTGATTTTTCTTCCAAAGCTTAAAAACCGGGTCATTTAAAAAATCTCAGCATATGAGAAGGAGGGCTTGGCAAGCCAATGTTAAAAAAAACCTGTTTGCTCAGATAAACATCATAGTTCTTGATAACTTGTACTTGTTACGGTTCCAAGTAAAGTTATAGAATCATTCTCCTCTTTTCTTTCTTTTTCTTGATAAGGAAGCAGGTAGAGGGACATCCTAGTTATGGTCAAAATATGGGCTAACAGGTTAAGTAGACCTGGGTTCCTGGCCTAGTTCTGCCACTTATTAACAAAATGACCCTGGCCAAATTACTTAACCTTCCAAGCCTTAGTTTTTCCATATGCATAATGGGGATATTATAACTAATAATCGTGGGATCTATCTCATATGGTTATGGTGATTACATGAGATAATGTAGACATGTGAAAGTGTTAACACAGGTCTGGCAAAAGTACTCAATAAATTTAAAAAATAAAATTACTTAGGACAAATGTACATTGTTAGGCTCACACCACACACTCTCATAGACTGTGATAGGTTCTTAATGTAATAATTGTACCTACCTTTCATAGTTATATTCTGTGCCAAGGACTAGGCCAAAGACTTCATAGCTGCTATCTGTGATATAGGAATTGTTGAAACTCAGAGAAGGTAACTAGTATTTCCAAATTCACTTGTGGAATCATGATTTAAATATGATGCTCAGACTTTTTGCTTTTATCAAATTTTAAATTCCTGACAATAGGAAAAAATGTAAAATAGTGACTCAATAATTTCATATTGTTTCTCACAATCTTCATAGAACAACAGCCATAAGCAGGCAGTGCCCTTGCTTATTTCTTCTTCATACATATGCTTAGTGTCTTTATCCAAGTTGTGTGAAAGAAACCAGCTATCTTCAGATACTCCATCAAAGAGGTTTACCACACCAAAGACAAAAGCTGCTGTGTTCTACAACTCAGTTTAAATTTCCTAGGGCTACTATAATAAAATACCACAAACTAAAGGACTGAACATCAGAAATGTGTTGTCTCACAGTTTAAAAGGCTAGAAGTCTGAAATCAAGGTGTTGGCAGAATTGGTTTCTTCTGAGGGCAGTGAGGAAGGCTGTTCAAAGCCTATCTCCATGGGTCATAGATGGGTTTCTTCTCCTTGTGTCTCTTTATATTGTCTTCCCTCTACAATATCTCTGCTTAAGTTTCCCCTTTTTATGACATCACGAGTGAGACTGAATTAGGGCCCACTCTAATGAACTCACTTTAACTTGATTACCTCTGTAAAGACTCTAGTCTCAAAATAAGATCAAATTTTGAGCTACTGGAGGATATGAATTTGGGAGGGACACAATTTAATTCATAACAAATTAATTAGTGGGAATATGTCTTGCCCACTGCAAAATTTAATAAATGTGGGTTGCATTAGAATGAAGAACACTATCAACCTCATCTTTAACCTCAAGGACATTTTATATTGCTTTCACTCTTTCTCTGTTACCTGTCATCCCACCAAACCCACCAAACTTTAGTTTTTTCTATACAAATTCTTTTTACTTGGCACTTTCATTTTTCTTTATAACTTTTTAAGCAAATCCTTTTTTATACTATGCAACAGATAATGTAGCTCTGTAGTAAAAAATGTTGTTTACTTACTCTGGAGCATTCTCTCCAAAAGGCTCTTCTTTGTTGTGACAACTTACCTCCAAAATGCCAAACACATGCTTCTGTTTTTTTTTTTTTTCATTTTTCATTCTTTTTCTTAAGTTAGAAGCAAGATTTTTCTACTTTAGCACTATTGACATTTTGAGACAGATAATTATTTGTAATTAATGTATAGATGTGAAAGTTAGACAATGAAGAAGGCTGATAAGAAAAAAGATTAATTCATTTGAAATATGGTGTTGGAGGAGAGCTCTGGACCTTCAGAAAGACCAATAAGTGGATTCTAGAGCAAATTAAGCCTGAAACATCACTGGAGGCAAAAATGACAAAACTGAAGCTATCCTACATAGGGCACATCAAGAGAAGCCAGGGTTCTTTGGAAAAAAAATAATAATGCTGAGAAAAATAGAAGGCAGCAGGAAAAGAGGAGGACCCATTATGAGGTGGACTGAATTCAAAAGGAAGCCATAGGTAGGGCTGAGCAGGGCTGTTAAGGACAGAATGACATGGACATCACTCATTCATAGGGCTTCAGGGAGTCAGAGCTGACTCAGTAGCACTTAACACACAATTCTTTGTTGTGGAGGGCTGTCCTGTGCATTGTAGGATATTAGCTGCATCCCTGGCCTCTATCCAGATTCCAGTATCACTAGCCTAGTTGTGACAAAAATGTGCCCAGACATTGCTAAATGTCTATTCAGGGGGAAGCAGAATCATCTCTGTTTGATAATACTGAGATAACGTGAGTATAAAAAGGCGAAGTATGGCAGATGGTAGGCACTCAAGAAATGAGATTTTCCTTTTCTAACATTTCTACAACTTTGGATACTCTCCAAGTCTCTGTTTCAGCCTTTTTATTTCCAATAAATGTTGTCCATTAAAAATGAATAACATCTTTAGCTTTCAGTTCATTCAAGTTGTGTCCCAAAGATTTCTGTTGATATCTCTTCCAGGTCTTTTTAATGCCCTACTAGACATTTCTATTAGATTGTCTAATGTTCACCTTAAAATAAGCATACCTAAATGAAACTCACAATTTTATCCACTTAACAGAATTTCCTTTTGTAGTTTCATTATTTCAAATAACTGAACCACTTTTCACAGCTAGATAAAATCATGTGGTGTAAGTACATATATAGCCCCTGAAGTATTATTGTCCCAGGTAGACCTATTTTCATATTTCACCACTTATTATGGGAAAGTCATGTAAGAGATCTGAGCCCATTCATACATATATAAGTATACTTTTGAGGCATAGAGAGATAAGAGATAAGAAAATGACATACTTTTAGGGCCTTGTAACTGTCAGAGAGCACTAACAGAATAATGAGGCAATTACATATAGAACTTTTCTGCTTACATCTGAAAGCTGATACAATGAGAAACATATTTAAAAAGCATCAAAGCAGATAGGCAAAAGGAATGGATTCCTAGAGAAAAAAATAAGATTCATTAAGCATATGTGCAATAATATGTACTAGTTATTTATCATGTATTTATCAAGTGTCAGAAACAATCTGAACTTTCATGGTATGGAGATGACCTTCTTTTAGGTAAATGATATCCTGCCTGGGATTCAGAAATTTCTCCAAGCCATGTTGTGGCAGGGGGTTCAAACACCTGCTAATGCCTATTTCATGAGGAAGATAATCACAATAGCATGTCTCATAGCCATCCTGGTAGCCTGTACAGGAGAATATTAAATATCAGTGGGATTCTAGAAGACGCTCCTTTTATTTTTTCCAGAATGGTTAAAACTAGTTCTCAGATTTTGGTGGAGGCAAATGGGTATTCAAAATAATTCACAGATTTTTTTTTTCTTTCTAGAAAAACCCTAATTACTCTAAGAGCTGACTCTTCTTTGTAACAAAGTGAGCACAGGTTAGCTGGGACCCAACTCCACACACTCCCCACCTTTGTTTTCTCCTGTAACTCACTTTCATTAGTGCTAATTTGGTGATGGAACACCTGATCTTCCTTGCCATAGCACTTGTCTAGAATTTTGGTGTTACTTGATACCTCTAGCATGATATGTTCCACTTAAATGGAAAAGCTTTTCTGAAAATTGTGTGTCAACTATAGGGAAGTTCTGAACTGAAACCCCTCTAATAAAAGATGGATTTAAGAAAGAAAAAGGAACAGAAATTATTAATATGTATATCTCATGTATATGTGGGAGATACACAGGGAAAAATTAGTAATGTCCTGAGGTGACTTAACATTCAGGCTTAAGTGTCATTTAAACAGGGAAAAAGGAGGAAATTATAGGCCTCTTAGGGGAGAGTAAATGATTTTTAGGAAAAATGAATGAGACTGTAGAAGAAAAGATTTGAGGTTTGATACTTTTTGACAAAGTTTGTTTGGATGTGTTGCTGATTTCTGGTCTCCTCTCCTGTGACAAAAGCTAATCTTCCCTGGTTGATGAAATTCTTGGCGGTGAGATTTATGACAATCGAGTTTTTTCTCAGTATCTCTCTTTAGGCAGATAAGAGGAGTTCAGCAAAAGCCCCTCCTGAATTTGCTGTTTTTCAAGTGCCTACAGCTCAAAATTATCAATAAATCAAAGTGACATATTTTGGGTTGGCATGTCCTGAATTCTTACAGTCATATTTTAGAATAGTATATTCTGTTGCCCCTCACAACTCTTCTATATTAAATTCAGAAACTAGAATGATTGGTGAACTACTTGTCCAGTCTGAAACTAAGTGTCCTCTAGGAAGTGAGTCCACCGTCTGGAGCTCAGAGTTCTAGCCTAATTACCAGTTCTCTATAGTGGTCCCCGACCTTTTTTTTTTTTTTTTTTTTTGTACCAGTGATGGGTGCTCCTATAAGAACCTAATGCCTGATGGATGATCTGAGGCGGAGCTGAGGAGGTGATGTTAGCACTGAGGAATGGCTATAAATACAGATGAAGCCTCGCTTGCTGGCCTGCCGCGTACATCCTGCTGTGTGGCCCAGTTCCTAGTTCACTGTGGACCTGGTAGCATCTGTGGCCTGGGAGTTAGGGACCTCTGTACAGCCCCCTTATACAGTGCTTATTGCCATGTACGAGCTTTAAGACATTTTTAAATCCAGAAGATAATAGTGTACACTCCTCTACAGTGCTAAGAAGGACTCATAGAAGACCATATCTTTTGCTTAAATAAGCAAGAAAATGACATGGTGAAATTGCCCCACAAGCTCCTAATGCATTTGGGGTAAATCTTCAGAGGATTCACCAGGAGGAAAACTTCATCCTAGGGTACAAAAGAGAGTTTCGGGAGGGAATAAGATTTGTTTGAATTTGTATACTGATGGATTTCTCAAATGGCATTGGGGGTGAGGGGTTGCTGAGTAGCTGAGAGTAGGGAGAATAAAAAGACTGCCTTTCTTGTTAAATGCTAAAGCCTGTCATTTAATAGGGTATGTGCCTGATTATTTTTCTTTCATGCATGGGTTCCCTGTTTGCTGAAGGTGTTGTGGAAAGTTGTCAAGAGATAAATTCAACTGTTTACGAGAATCATTATGTGGTTCTGTGTTTATTTTCCTGGCACCCTCTGAGATCTATAATTTGGATCTGAACAGCCATTTTCTGGTGCTTGTAAAAAAAAAGTATTTAAATATATCTGAAACACATTGTTTAGAAAATATATACAAAACAGGGTGCCTTTCTACCATTAGGAAATCTGTAAGAAGAAGGAAAGGAAATTTTATCATTTGACTACTGCTAACATTTATTGTGTGACTAGGATAGTGTTACATTCTCTCAGTGCTGGTTATAAAGATAATTAAGTGGGCAGTCCCTGTAGACTTCTGACCAACTTAGAAGCATTTCTCCTTCTCAGATTTCAGTTACTACTTCCCCTAAGTTGGAGTTGGAAAAGCTAAATAAGATCTTTGAAGCTACACAATGTCTGGTCTGTCTTGGCTAACTGTGTTGTAATATAACTGACATTATAGCAGGTATCAGGGAAATTCATGACAGAAACAATACAATTCCACGTTTCAGTTATAGCAGAGAACAGAATGTGCATCTCCATAATCCTGGGCAACCACCTCCCCACTGACTATAGAAGGTGACGGCTGAGTCAACTGTTGACTTGAAAGTGATATCAAAATGGCTGTCGTGCAGTACCAGTATATCAAAGTAATATTAAAAAGCCAAGCCTTTTAATTCAAAGCTATACACTCTAATATTTCTCTTTTCTCCTGCCTGCTCCCAGCAACTTATCTCACAACTCCTAAAATGACATTCGATCTGGTTCTCCAACATATTTGTGAATGGGAATCAAAGCCTAATAATTGTCCAGGTGGGTTAGCAGGACTACCACTCATCTATTAAGCACCCATCTGTGGTTAGGTGTTTAGCTGAGAAGCCATTGCAGTCCCATTTTCTATGAAGAGCATTTCTATATCCTTCTGGTTATCTGGCAAATAAAAGATAAGAAAAAAGAAGCCAGGATTGCCATATTTTATTGCATGAAAACAAAAAAAAAAAATGGTCAAGACTTCCCTGTGAATTTGTGAAATAAAAAGTATACAGATACATTTACTTTTCTAATAAACTTGCTTAAACTCCCTAGGTTGCCACAATGACCCCTTTCTTTTGATTTGGGGAGTTTCACCTCTGTATCATTTAGCTGGGATATAGCCCACTCTTACACAGCTTTTAGTCCTGAAGATTCCTGATACATCCTGAAGGCATCAGATCACCTTATATCCAGAACTGCTTGCCAAGACCTGAGGAAAGTTTGCTTAATGAAAGTAACCAGTTTGAAAGCCTCTGCATCCAGACCAATTTCAGACCAGTGTCTAAGCTGGCAAAATGTCAAATGCTAGGCTAACCAACATAGTGCTAAGACCTGACTGACCCCTTTAATCCAAAAGGGTGAGCCTAAAAGAAAGAATCCAGAGAAAATTATTACTTCCTCAAATCTGATTGAAGGTTGAAAAGGATCAAGGAAAATTTCAATAGCTTGGAAATTAGTCTTCAAGGAAAACAAGAATAGGGCCTGGAAGAAAAGAAAGGAAGACTCAGTGATTAGCTCCTCCTGTGGAGAGAATCTCTGCCACTTGGCTCCCTTTGATGAGATTACAGACTTCTGAAACTCACTCCCACCAGGAAGGTAGACATGTTGAAAGAATATCCTTCTAAATAGGCAGGGAACATATTCCTCATTCATAGGAAAGTACACTATATTGCTCTCTGGAATGACTTAATCATGTTTTCCTCATTGAGGCCAGAGCTTTGCTTCAAGAGGTTCTGAAACAATGTGGTCTATGATGAAGTTTAGGTTTACTTAGGGGAAGTTGTAAGAATTCCAGATAGCTAAATTATTGTATTTTTACTTATATACAATATTTCTCAAAAGGGTAGAGAGATCTTAATGGTCTCACATTTCTTGATCTTGATATTGTTTCAATAGCATTTTCCCACAGTTCCCTCTTTGCCCTCCTTTCAATGAAAGAGAATCCAACTAACTTTTTATTGATTTGGATACCATAACCTAACAAATAACTTCTGACCCCTTTCTTTTTGTATGTCTTCAACTCTCACTACAGTCATATACTCCAATTAATACTCTTGTAATTTAAGATACTTAGAGTTGAACAGGATTTTAGTTTAAAGTTAAACTTCCCAGCCTAAGATGGAAGTCTTATTTTTGACTTATGGACATTGTGCCTTTCTTAGAAACATCAGTGTAAGGGAAACTTCTTGGCTGACTTAAATCTGTATGGCACATATATTCTTAAATTCACCATCCTCTACATACAACTTCCTCTCATTTCTCTGCTCATCTCAACTTCATATATCTTTCCAAGCCCTCATTAAATCCTACCATTTTTCTTAACAACTTCTTAGACTAAAGATGGTCATACAAATTTGTAAATCCAGCAAAATTTAGTTAGTTAAAACACAAAGGGAATGCAGAGGTGGTCTACCATAGTGTCCTCATTTTACAGATGTGAGAACTGAAAATAAAGGAGGTCTGATAGGAAACGAAGCCATATCCTACATTTTGACATCCTCTGCAACACAGTCATTAACAATATTATTTTTTAACACTGAAAGTATGTTTGTATTTTTTCTCCCCATTACAAAAATTTGAAGGCAATGATTATAATTTCTATGTCTTTATTTTGCATAGTGTTTCATATATACTGAGTTGTTCTAATTCAGTGCTGTCCAATAGAAATTCCTACAATGGTGTATGTGTTCTATAATACATGTATTGTCTAATATAGCAATCACTAGCCACATGTAGCTTTTGGTCATTTAAAATGTGGTTGGAGCATCTGAAAAATTTAATTTTAAAACTTATTTTAATTACCTTACATTTAAATTTACATTGCTACATGTTGCTAATGACTACCATAATAAACACTGCAAGTAAAGAAAAAATAGAGTGCATTTGTGGATTTGATAATGTTTTAATATTGTTGGAAATAGAGATTCAGAGATGAAAAGGGCCAAGTCTCATAACTTCATTTAATACCCCCAGAAAAGTAAAAGCATTGGTTCAAAGTCACATGGTTATTAGGAATAGAGCTGGCACCTACACCTCCTGGTTATAGTTTTTCTTTTTATTATCATTTTTACTTTCTTTGCCATAATATCTTGGGGAAAGTGGGAAGAAGAATTAGGTAGTACGTGGAAGGGAAAATGAACAGTAATTTTAAAAAGTCTGAAGAGGATCAATGGGGATTATAGATAAAGAACAAGAGAATAAAGGATGACCTACAAAAGTAGAGAAATTTATCATTATCCAAGAATGGAGATAAAGAAAACAAAAATATCATAAGCTCATACTTTGATCCATGATCCAGTGTAAATGAAGAATACTCTTTTAAATGCAAAACAATATTACTGTAATAAATCAGGGACCATTGCATAGGTGTACCTAGGATGACATAAGGAAAAGAGCTTAGTAGTTACTGAACAATGACAAAAACCTCATATTAATGAATTACATTCCTCAAAACCTTTGTCAAATCAAAATCAAAGAACTCAGAATGAGCATGAAATGTTAACATCTGGTTAACCTAGTAGAGATAACAGTTTCATCTAAAGCCTTAGTTGGTCAAGCTCTTATCTCTCCCTGTGGTTCCTTGATTCCACTTATCCTTTCTCTTACTTTGCAGGTGCTCAGTGAAGGAGGGACCTTGCTGAAGAGTTTTGGATTTAATGGAATCTAAAATACCTGGGAAGTAGAAAACACTGATGAGAGTGAATCGTTTGGAAGCCTAACGAGTGCTCCAGATGGTCCTTCTCCATAAAGTCTTGATAATTTCAGCAGTTTCAATAACCTTTCAAGAGAAATAATTTGCATAGTAACTGTAGCCTATCAATAAATGAGTGAAACAACTAGTTCCCTAAAGCTCGGCAGTATTCAATATAGGATGCCATAATCTTTTGTTTTGTAGTGTTTTATATTTCATAGAAGGAACTAAAACCAAGACTAAAATCTGTAATTATAATCTGGAACATGCATTTTGTTTCTTTGTATTCTGTCCCATTCTGGCAAGAAAGTGAATAGACACTGAGATTTTCCCAGGATGTGTGGAATATTAATTTCTTACTGATTTAATGGTTTTTGAGTTAGGCTACATACATAACAAGCTTTTCTCTTGTATCTTGAATGTTACTTTACCTGTTGACAAAATCATAGGCTTGGGTTAGGATTATTCATTTGGGATCGTAAAGTGGGGTCAATCATCATTCCCTTCCAAATCTCATTTTCTCTCTCTTCTTCCTACTCATTTTCTTCTTTCGAGGTTTCCTACTTTTTATTAATACTACTAACCATCTTGGTCAACTGCATAAGAAGTCTGTTGGGCATTTTGACCATCTCTTTTTTCATATGCCTGACCTCTACATGATTGCTCTATCAAGCAGTGTTCCACAGTACCTCACATTTAGCTCCTTTTTCACTTTATTCCCTCTGTTTTAAACCAGAGTGCTGTTAATTTTCTGTTTTTCATGTCAGCAGTACAAGTTATATGCTGTCCCTTAGTGAGTCATTCTAAAGATCAGGATTAAATGAAACATTCTATAGCTCAAAAGCTTTCAGTGATATGAGGTACTTAAAAGGAAGAAGGAAAAAAGGAGGTGAGGGAGAAACAGAAAAAAGAAAAAGAAGGAGGAAGTTGCCAATGAAACAAGAATACTAAAAAATTTTACTAAATATAAGACTTGAACATACAGTACTGATGGCAAGTCAAATCAATGGGAAACTATATTTCATGCAATTCTTGAAAATAATTGCTTTAAATATTTAAGTTGGATTCTTCTTACCTTCCAACATGTACCAAAATAACTTTCAGATTGATTAGAATGTTGAACAGAAAGAAAATTTTAAAAATACTTGAAAAACACAACAAATAATTATTTAATGTCAAGTTTGGAAAGATTTTCCTAAATAAAATATAAGCAAAAGAATAAAGAATAATGTAAAGATAAGTATTAAAAATCCAATGAAAACCTTATTCTCAAAATTGAAATTTGATCATCTAAGAAAAAGTATTTCCATTGCACTAATTAATAACCTTCATCTAATTTTAGTTTACCCTAAAAAAAAAAGAAAAAATATTTCAAAGGTATATAGCATACAAAGTGTGAGCATATTTAAAATATCAAGGTCTCTTACAAATCAACAGGAAAAAGAACACTCTAATAGAAAAATTTGCAAAGATTATAGAGGGGGAATTCATGAATATAAATGACCTATATCATGAAAATAAAGACATCAGACCTATTGTATTTTCTTCCTCTGTGGTTCTATTGTTTTAAGATTATAAAATCCCTCCTCATTTCAAGATTGGTCAGTGATATTTTTTCTAGTTTATGTTTTCAGTTTTCATTTAATATTTTAATTCACTCAATTTATTTGGACTTATGCTCTGAGATATTAGAGTCAATTCAATTGTAATCTTTTCCCTCTTTCCTAGAGTGTAAGCTCCTTGAGGGCAGGAACAATGTGCTAATTTATTTTTGTGGACCCTGAAGCATGTAGTCTGCATACAATATTCAACACATGAAAGATGGAGAGGGAGGATCAGATAAATTTTGAGAGAGGAAACATCTTTTGAGTTTAGTCTTAAAAGTCTAAAATACTTTCACGATACATTTTTTTTTTCTTTTCTGTATCTCTTTTGGGTTAAACATGGCTTATAGGTAAAGTGGCAGAACACGAGAGAAAAGGGTACTAAAAAAAGAAAAACAAAGTTTTGAATACTAATACTAGTAATCGCATATGTCATTCTGAGCCTCAGTTCCTCATCTATAAAGTAGATATACTGATTATTACTTTCATGATTATTAGGAAGATAAAAACCCACATTTCTGAAATGATCAGCATATTGATTCTATTTGCTTCATACTCCTTCCTTTTTCTGCTATTCTGGAAGGCACACTTGGCAACTCTTAGCTCCCTTTTCTGTAATGAAGCAAAAATGTGGTATGTATATGAAAACATTTTGTAACAGCATTTTTTAAAAAGTATAAAATACTATTAATAAAAAATTTTGGTTTATATTTAAGTGTAAATTTCTTTTTATACTTTTGTTAATAATCAATTGAATGGATGTGATATTTGGGTGAGAAAGTTTAGTGTGAATAAATAGAGGTAAGAAAACAGAACCAAGTTAAATGTGAAAAAAAAGTAATTAAAAATTCTAATGCACTGGTCTTGTATAGTACAAATGGCATGAATTTTAGGGTCAGGCAAACATGAATTTGAGTCTTGGCTCTGCCATAAACTCTCTGTGAAATGAGGGAAAGTTACTTCTCCTCATTGAGACTCAGTTTCTCTACCTATCAAGTTGGAATTAATGGCCTTCCCATAGCAGGGGTGTTGTGAAGACCAAGGAGATGAGTAAATGAGAGCATATGGTATATAATTAACATTTGATAAATGCTTCTTTTTTTGCTTCTTTTCTTTTTTCTCAAAATCTGATTCATTATAGTAGCTATCCTGATTCATCATAATACTTCTGTGTGTTTATATGTTTAAGAGACCTGAACATGATTTATTAAGTAACTAACCAACTACCAGTGAGCGACTTAGGCCAGAGGGAGAATAGATTCTATTTTTAAAAGTGCACTTAGTCTTGATCCTCATGTTTGCAAAAGGATTTTTCTATCCATGTATGTCTCATGACACATCGTCTAAATCTCTGTGCGTATTCAGTTAATCATCTCAGTTTGTCTTGCAGGCACACAGCCATCATTTCACTCTTATGAAGACTGAGAACACTGTGTACCAATTCCTTTGTTATCGCTACCTGCGTTTTAAATTTGTGAGCTGTAAAATGTAGTACTATATATTCCTGGGAATATTTTCCCACTGAGAGCATTTAAGTTGAATATATTTTTAATAGTCTGAAGAAGACATTGATAATAAAACAAAGCATTTGAAATTTTCAAAATAAGCAGTACATTTATAGTAATATGTAGAGATATTATTAGTGATTAAGTGTAGTATTATTCTATAATATATCTAGAGAAAAAATGTTAATCATTACAGTCCAGCATTTTTTTCTAGTTACTTTCATTTTTTAATAAAAGAATGCTTATATTTTAGAATAAAGTGTGTCCTACTATATTTGCATCAGTTTATTTTGTGAAATAGGATATAACAGAGTACTTTATTGTTATTTTGCCTTCAAAATTTTTAGTTAAGGAATATGATTCTAGCCTCTCTTATATTCTCATTAGATATGGTCTTGAATGAAAAGAGGCAACACCCTTTTTCTTCAATGATAAAACACTCCACACGCCATTTTTACTTTCTTTTCTAGGCTATAGAGATGTGGGTTTGTTGTTTCCTTTACCTCTATCCTAGTTCATAACTATCTTGCTAGAATCAATAATTGAGTAATTAGCCAACATGTCTTAACTTCAGATTTATTTCTGTTAGAGAAAAAGGTTAATGTTTGTTTTGAGTTTACTATGCTCATTTATGTACTTTATAGAAATTATCTCATTTAATTACTTAATTTAAGTTTAAGATTAGGTGATATATGTTTGACTGTTCTCATTTTAGAGCTGAGGAAGAAAGTCTTCATAAATTATTGAAGAACCAAAGTGACTCCATTTTGTAAAAAGACTCCATTTTGAGTATAGGCCAGTTCCCAGTAAAATCGCAAAACCACAAATACCACTCCACCCCATACCCAGCCAACCAGAGTTTTTACCTAATATCCCCTACTCACTCCACCCTACCGCACTTTCTCGGCTCCAACCTTCTAACCAATGTCTATAAACGTCAAACAGTCATCACCAATCCTGTGGAAGATTGGGCTTTTGAGGAGAGAGGTTAAGAGCTTAGCTTTTGACATGCTCTTTTTCAGGTGTCTGTCATATATCCAGGTGGAATTGGATATATGGGACCTTCTCTTGAGAGAGAGAGAGAGAGAGAGAGACCAGGACTGGAGATAGAGGCTTGGGAGCATCAGTGACATATATACAACAGATAAAAGACACTTGTAACTTAACTCATCTTTGACCAGTTTTCCCCATTCTTAGAGTGGTTTGTGTGATTGCAAAATTAAGGAAGGACTGATTTAACACATGGGAGGTTCTGCTTTAAATAAGACAGATAGAACCAGAAATCTGAGAGGGTATGCCACTAGGAGATATGGGTAGGGGTCTGTTTGAGTACTTACATTTCTCTAAGCCAGATATTCTCAAACGTTGGTGGTGTATATCAGAATCAACTGGAGAGTTCATTAAAAAAAAATCAGAGACCCAGCAGGGTTTTTGTGTTTTTATGAAGTTCTCAAGAAGATTCTGATAGACTTTGAAGTTTGAGAGGCAAGAATCTAAACCATATTTTGAAATTCCCACCTCATTGCAAAGTAATAACATAAAAAAGCATTTTTTTATTATGTGGAAGGATCTGCTGCTGATTTGAAATTTTAATTTTAAAAGTGTTTGTTTACATTTATGTAATTATCTGAGGCTGACAAATGCATTCATATGACAAATCTTTTAAAGATGAGTCCATCTTGTCCCTTTTACAGAAGGTGAGGTTGAGCATGCCCAGGACATCTGAAAGATTCTCCTCAAACTTTACTTTCTGTATGAGAAACAGCTCAAGGGAAAGGAAATGAGTCCTCACCCTCCCTAGAAGCAATGCTTATACATATTTTGGAATCTGAGGGGCAGCTGACAATTTTACCTACAGGCAGGAAGTACACACCTGTTAGCTACATGGTTTTTAAAATAGCTTGTGTTTGCCCAGATTACAAGGAACACTGTTGTTATGGCATCAAAAATGAACCTGACTCACATGCAAGTAATCCTTATTAAAGGGGATTTTAGGAAGCTGGACACTTGAGAAAAGCAGGCAACTGTGAAAAAAATATCTCCTGCTTACCTTTGTAAAAGCCAGCAATTATGCCAAATTGGGTTGGGATTAGATAAGGCAATCAATTGTAATAGAGTTGATATCTGGAAAGGGGGAAGTTTGAGTCATTCAGAAATAAACCTCTTATTATGGTTCCCTTTCCTTGATCATCTTTATCCTTCTACCCCACCCCTACCTTTTTATGTAGTGGCCGCTGGTGGGGTGAGGAAGGAATGACTTTGGAAGTGCTCTTTAACCAGGCTTTTGTATGCATTGTCCAAGGCTCAGGCTTTCTCATCAGCAGGCTTTCCTGGTCTGTCATTAGTCTTCGTGGCAAAAGAGCCTAATTCTCATGAACTGACCCATGCTACAAGCAGGTCACCTCAGATGGAGGCTTGCTGCTTTATTCAGAGGCGTCTGAGATTCCCAGGTGTTGAGGCAAGATACAAATGTGAGGAACGCTTTCAGTTTTTTTTTTTTTTTTGATTATTGGAAGAAATGATGTTCTCCCTGATGACTGAATGCATGGTTTCACATGGGCATGGTGGATTCTTACCTTTCACAGTTGCAAATGCAAAGAGTTTCTTTGTGAGAGCAATAGTTAATTTTCTCTGAATGTTACTACAGTTTAGGGAGAATAAGTAATTTCCCCCTCTTCTTTATATTTCCCCTTTGCTTATGCTTAAAAACAGGTAATTGAAGTAGGGCTTCAAAGTGTAATCTTGCCCAAAGGCTAAACTTGCCACCTAATGACACAGGTTATTCTTCTTTATTGAGGCAGTCTTGCACTCATTATCCCTAAATTAGTTCCTTTTTCTCATTTGCTTTATTATTCATCCAACTCCTCCTTTTTCATTTGGATTTTTCTAAGTGAACCATGACAAAGTATGTCTTTGTGAGGTTGTGTGTCTGTGCAAGAGTGCATCTATGTGAGTGAGTGAGCACCCCCACCATCTGTGCCGCCCCCTTACATGATGTGTTTATTTAAGCCAAGACAGTGGAAACCTGACAAAAATTGCCTCAAAATGATCTCACATCAATCCAGGGAGGAAAATCTAGCTGAAAATTGAAGAAAATAAAATGCAGTTGCAGGGTCCCCTCGTCACAGACAGAGGCAAGCAGCTCAAATTCAGAGAAAAAAGTCGAAACTGGTGTTTAAATGAAGACTCTTGGGAGTGTCTGTATAAAAGTATAATTAAGAGTAACATCCTGTTTTGTCTAAAGAAAACTTTACATACCACTCATGTGCTGTTATATCCAGTCAAACATAAGACATAGGCAAAGGTAAGAAAACACTGATGTGGCTTTGTTCAGACCTGGGTTGAAATCCCTACTTTACCCCTGTTAACCTAGCATTACTTAGCCTGTCTCAGTACCCTCACCTAAAATAGGAATAATAATGCTAACTTTACAAGTTTGTGGTGAGGATTAAAACAGAAGATTAAAAAGAACTTAATACAGTGTCTGTTAATGCTGTAGATGAAAAGTTATATTAAAAATTTGCCAACCTTCTTGATTGCCTCATAATAAACTGAATCACAGCTTAGAAAAGTTTTAGTTGAATAGCAGAAGAATCTTGAAAATATTTTCTCTCTTTAGGATCATTTCTTTCTTTAGCTTTAAAAGGGACCGAGAATTTCTGAAGCACACCACGCATTTCTGTTACATACCAGACACTCTGCTTGGCAGTATAATCTTATCAAACACATGTACAAACTCTGCAAAGGCTTATTATCATTCCCATCATATAGATGAGAAAATGGAGGCTCCTAGAGGTTAAGTAATTTTCCCAAGGTTCTAAAATGAGGGAGCAAACAAGTATGCAAACAAGAGTTTGTCGTCTCAAAGAGTCTAAATATAATTGAAAGTTAGGATCTATTATATCACATAAATTTGCTTTAAGAAAGTTAATTCTCTTAGATAACATGTAACAAAATCTTCTGATCAGAGGGTTAGTAGGGTCTTTTATGCTACGCAGAGGAGGGGATATTAGCAATTTTGCCTGCTTGATTCCTAGAGTAAATATGTGATATGTGCATTCAACATATCAAATTTGCTCTTGATATTCTTGAATAGATTCAATTATTCTGCCTCTTTACCAAGGTGGCTTCCTCCACACATCTCATAGATTTCGGCTTTTCCATGTCCTCTTCTTCATCCTGCCTTGACATTGCAAAGGCAAACATCCCTTCTTATGCCTATCATATGCCAGCTCAAATCATTAGCCCATGAGTATCTAGCCATTCTTCAACCTCTGTAGCACTGCTGACCCTGGGTTGTTGGTTATGTTTTCCCGATTCTCCCAGATGTATCTCCTTTGTCATCCTGCAAAGTCATTTCTTCCTTCACTACTTTTTTCTTCTGTAAAACCAAGGTTAGCTGGGAGAGTTTAGTAAGTGGTATAGAGGGAAATGTAAAATTTCTAGTTCTACCTGGGTTACCATCGCAAGTGATACAACATCACCAAGTCTCAGTTTCACTACCAGTAAAAATAAATATTCCAGTCAAACTTTCTAGGGTTCTTTTTTGGCCATGGTTCCAAAGGCTGCAGATGAAGATTTTTGTGCCATGGCCTCCATCAGAGGTACAGTCTCTTACTCAAGACAGAGTTGGTAACAATGATATGTTTATACAGTGCTCTGTATATATAAGAACAGTATAAAGACACCATTTTACTTGTTTCTTTCAACACAGCAACTTAGGCCAGGTCACCCTGGTCAGTGGCAGAGCTAGGCCCTGAACAGGTCTTCTCAAGTCTGAGTCATGTATTCCTTGCTCCACACTTCAGCAGGGTACGGTAAACCAGCTGGGACACAAGGAAAAGACAATCAGAAAGTGTTTTGTATGTGTCCCTATATAAACTGTGCTGGGGAGTGAATGGATAAGGTAGACTGAGAGAAGAAAATTAAAGCATAGAAATCATGGCATGAACTTTTCCAAAAAGAAAAGATATTTTAGTGGATAATTACTGATTCAGGCTTGAGGTTTCCCAAACATCTATAGGATAACATCTTAATAAGGGAGTGTAACAAAAAATATAACTTCATTGCTTCTCAGCCTTTTGGCTAAGATCAGGTACAGCAAATAGAACTTTAATTTAAAAATCCTAAACCCAACACTAAAGAACTTAGTACAAGTAACTATTGTGATTTAGGAGATTTTCTGTGTTTTCTGGGTGGTATTTTCCCTAAAATGAAAAATATTCCTTATTTTAAAATCCATTCTATGGCTTGCTCAAAGATTAGTTTATACAGTCTCTAGAGTTAACAAGACTAGAGCCTTGTAACTTTTTTTCATGTCATGTTCAACAACTCCTTCTCAGGTTGACCCTGTCTTGCTTTTGGAAGATGGATCAAATTTAAATCTGTCTATTGTATACTCAGTAGCCTCTTTTGTCCATAAAAGAGTTCATTCTCTATTAAAAGGCCAGTGACATGTTCCAGATTCTTTGTGAAAAAATCAAACATTCCTCTCTTTGTTTAGAAGGCGATTTGTTAGTTGGGGGTGTGAAAGGGGAACAGAGAAATGTTGAGTAGTTTCATCATAAGTCACAGAAGTCCAATGTAATGCATTTGGCCCACACTTTTCTCATTTAAGATTTAAATCAATATTTATTTTTGAAAGGAAATTCAACCCATATGTATCTGCCTCAGTAACCTTGTTGGCTTTAATTGATCAAGGAAACAGGAAGTTACTTCTTGCCAACATTACAAAAGGCCTAAAGATCAAGTGAATTTTAATCTTGGCAAATGTAGCTTCCACCCTGAAAGGTGGAACATCAGTTCCAGGTAATAACAAAAGAAGGATAAACATTATTCTTAAGTGTCTTTCAAGATAAGAAGGGCAGAGAAGACTGAGCAAGTTCTAAGAATTCCTGATTGTTTCATTTTGTCCCAAAACCAGTATAATTTGTTCAGAGATTCTCGCATACATAGGCAATAGTACAATTCATTCAAACAATTCAAGGGGTAGAGGCAAGAGGCTTAGCGTAAAAAGAAAAAAGGTACTGTAATAACATCTTTGACTTTCATTTATTTGTGCCATTCAAATAACAATTACAAAAGCAAGCTGTTTGTCCTAAGGAACTCACTATTTTAATATGTATTTTTTTTAATATATAAAATACGCAAGTTTTTGAGAACAAACGATATAGTTACACCATCCTGAGGGGAGGGAATCTGTCTTTACTACCTTGTACTATCATCTAGAATGATTAATTAAAGATTGTTTCACAGAGCATGTTCATTATATGTTCTCATCCACTGTAAAGATCTGACACTGAATTGTGTGTGTGTGTGTGTGTGTGTGTGTGTGTGTGTGTGTGTGAGAGAGAGAGAGAGAGAGAGAGAGAGAGAGAGAGAGAAAGAGTGAGAGTGTTCAGGTGTGGGTAATTCAGCCTAAGATTTTTCCATGGAAAATTGCTCTTTATACTGACTGTCCTTGGCCAAAATAAGGCTTCCCAGGAGTTGTGCGGAATATTGAAACCAAATTTCACAGACCCAGGGCCCAACTGATAACAATTCCGAGAGACAGGCACAAAATTTGGTGACTCTCAGGAGGTGATTTGCAGCACGTGGTTGAGGCACAAGTTTTGGACTAGATGAAGTCAGAAGCAAGGTGCTTACTATCATGAGAACTTGAGCACAGAGTAAATTTTATTTCTGCTTAAAATTCAACAAGGATCTGAAAGCCCACTTTTTCCATGAGGCCCTGATTTGGTAAGGAGCCCCCAGGATAGTTACTTCTTCTAAGCAAAAGTCACATGGTAACAAGATTTTCTTTGGCCACAGATGGTCTTCTAAGCCGTGTTTTCCAAAGTAGGGTTCTCCAGGCCAGCAGCATCAGCATTACACCAGAGATTGTTAGAAATGAAAATTCTCAGGCTTTGCCCAAGAACTACTCAACCATAAACTCTGGGATTGGGGCTCAACAATCATCATTTTAAGGCCATATCCAGGTGATTCCAATGCATACTTAAGTCTGACAATCATTGCTCTAAATTAGTTAATGCCTTTAGGCCTCATGCTTTTACGCCTCATCCACTGTAAATATTTAACACTGAATTATTCTAGTTTATTGTTCCTGCGTAAAACTCTGCAGTGCAACTGTATTCTAATACTTTGAATGTATGCATAATTCTATGAATTTAAGCACAAATTCTATGTGGGCAATTAGCTATCAGCCACATGTTTTAAATGAATGTATGGATTATATTTCCCTGGGTGCTTCAACCTAGGACGCCATAGGTTCATTTACACAGGCAAAGTTAAATTCCTTGGCATGTAACAAAGCGATGTTAAACGAAACTTTGTTATTCGAGGGCCTGAATAGACATATTCAGAAATTATATAAAGAGGTAGAAAGTCTCTTAAAAAAGAAGCAGCCCGATCTCACAGGAGCTTAGGAGAGCTCCCAGGTGGGGCGGCCGCTGCGGGATGAGCACCACCAGGTGCCTCGGCCCCAGAGGCCTCTGGGTCCACCGTCTCCGTAAGGAGTCTGGCTTGCACCTCGTCTCTAGCAAACCCCAAAGCTTCGTCCTGCCCTCCAACTCACATGCAGAGGCGCCAGGGCCCAGGTGGGCCCTGCCAGGTATGGGCCGGGCTCCGGCTCCCAGGCTGTGCCGCAGGCCGGAGGGCGGGAGTGACCTGCACAGCCGCTGTCGCACATCTGTCACTTCTTGTGGCGAGGACCGGGGACCCAACAGAATGTCCGCCAAGGTCCAAAGCCGCACTAATCCAAGCTCTTAGCCCTGGGGACAGGTGTTGTCCCACGCATCTCAGAAGACCATAGCTGCCTGACCCTGGAGCCTTTCCCTTGACGAGCAGCCTCAGGGCCTTGCACGCTCTCTCTTTTTTTTCTGACCCAGCACCTCTGCCTTGCCAGCCCCTTGCAATGGAGAAGCTGGTCTATCCACCCAAGCCCCTCCATCAAGCAACTTTCCCCTTTCCGAACACTGCGGGACGAGGGGGGGCTAGGGCTGAGGCTGGGTGGGTGGGTGGACTGTGGTGGGATTTCCAGAGTAAGCAGGGTTTATAGTTGGATCCTGCAGGGTGGGCTATTGGGCTTCACTCTAATTTAACCTTCATTACAATTAGGATTAATAAAATTCATAGGCGATAAAAGAATAAATAAAATTAGATAAGACCAGGATTTTTGTAAGTATACAACTACAGGATGGAAACAACAAAACAAAAGATATTAAAAAGTATCGTAAAAAAGGAACCAGGACACTTTCTGGTTACATGACAAAATAATACAGATTTAGCCATCCCTTTACATTACACATAGTCAATCCTAAAAGACATAATGGTGATTCACAGGAACCAGAAATAAAAGACAAGCTCAAAGCCATATTCCTACTCAGAAAGTTGGTACTATGACAGCCCAAGATGGTACTTTATAAACCATAAAGAACAGGGACTAAGGATTTTATGCTAAGGAATGTGGTCCTGGCCAACAGGAGCTGAGGAGTTGAAACTAAATCCCTAGTATAAAGCTGGAACCATAAAGGGTTTCACACTTTTAAAAAGGTCCCTAAGAAAAATTCCTCAGTGGAACAGAGAAGTTAGGGTTTGAAGTTGAGGAGAAAATGATTATTCTGTAAGTAATAGAAACTCTAAGGGTTATCTACAAATGGAGCCCAGATTCACACTATTTTCATGGTATGGCAATTTCGAATTGAGAAATCATACTTTCCTGGACCAGTGGAATTCTTAGAATTCATAGCAGAATTACATACAAAAATAGGATGTTTCCACAACCCAAAGCCACAAGACTTGTAGAAAACGTAATCCAGACTAAAAATGAGTTCATTACAACAACAAAAACACGAGCCACATAAAAATAAAACTTATTGTAGAAGACACTCATTAAAAACACAAACAGGAATATTAGCATCTCATAGAACTTAAGAAAATGTAGCAGTTTGAAAAGGTTTGGAAATAAAATCCAAGACAAAGGATAGAAATTGTGATGCAATAGGATACACACACACACACACACACACACACACACACACACACACAGAAATGTATATATGTACAAAAAACTGACAGATTTGACATAGAACTTCTAGACGTAGTTTTGAATTTTATGTTAAAACTACTCTTAAAAAATTACACTGTAGATCACACAAAATTA
The DNA here is from genome assembly GCA_030015415.1 of Cynopterus sphinx. Lineage (NCBI taxonomy): Eukaryota > Metazoa > Chordata > Mammalia > Chiroptera > Pteropodidae > Cynopterus > Cynopterus sphinx. The sequence goes on along the minus strand of CM057385.1, from coordinate 69,254,464 downwards.
GAACAAGAATAAAGAGAACTGAAAACAGATTTGAAAATAGACAGAAAGATAAAAAGGATAGATTGAAAGACAAAGGATAGATTGAGAAGATTTAATAGCAGAAAGAACACTTTTTAAAAAAAATGGATGAGAATTTTTTCACAAGGAATCTCGTCAGATTGAAGTACACTGAGTTCCAAGCAAGATTTCATTTATATATATAAAAATCACATTACACAAATATAAAAAAATGATATATCACCAGGAACAATAAGCAAATCATAAACTGAGCAGAGAAAGATACCTACAAAGCAGTTATACTTAGTGTAGCCCAGCCCACTCACAAACAGTGATAGAAGCCAAAAGAAAATGGAATATCTTCAAATGTTTAAAATTCTGTTCACAGCTGAACTTCTATATAAGGATAATGCAGAACTACAGACATTTTCAGATAGTCTAAGAGATTTGACTACTAACAGGCTCTCACTGGAAGAACTAATAAAAGGTCTGATTCAGGAATAATAGAATCTAGAAATAGCAAGATACAAGAAGTACATGAGTCGATATAAAGGCATGTGGATAGAATAACAGTAGTGCTGAGTAATTTTGTGGAGTATAAAAAGTCATTGAAACCAAGTAAATATACTAGAAAACAATGTAATAACATGTTAAGTGTTAAAGTTCTAAGGTTCATTAATTATTTAAGAGGAAGGCAGAGATAACAATTATACTTAGATAAATAGTATTAAATCAAGTATATCAGTTAACATTTAAGCCTAAGCATTGTGAAAAAAAGACTAAAAGACAGTTTTTAAATAAGTAAAGAGTAAAGCAAATGATACAGATGATGTAATCACCTGATAGAAGTAGAAAAGAAGTGATAGAAGGTAGAAAAGAAGACAAAAGTCAAGCAAAGCTTGGTAATATGTTACAAACAAATTCACCATAGTAGTAATCATAATAAAAATTAAGTAGATTAAGCTTACTCTTTACAAAACATTTTCCCATTGAAATTTTTTCTGAAATCTCAGGGCAGAGATTGGACAAGAGCCTTACTTGTACTTAGGCAAACTCATGTTTGTAGAATGAATTTACTCCATTTGAAAAACATTTACTCCAGGTTAGGGGTTTCACCTTTTAAAAAGACTAGTGAAAAGGGACTGGCAAGTAATCTAAATTGATAATTTCTCTTTTGAAACAGTGAGTTTGGGTTTTCTAAACCAAAATTTGTGTCTGTTTTTAATAGGGACACAAGTAATTGATTGCTTCATGTGTTAAAGAAGAGATATTGGAAGTAGACATAACCTATATGTACTGTGAAGATTTTGGGGCATAGGTGAGGTAAGTAGTGCCTGTATATTATGGGGCTCAATTAAGACCACTGTGTGTGTGTGTCTGTGTGTTGAACTACCTTTTATCAGAATATTCAATAAAATGGATTTACATGGTCTATTCCAATGGTACATGTTAATTTTTTTTCAAGATACTTGAATTTAAAACTTGAATTTAGAATTTTACAGATTTTGGAATAGATTATTTTTATTCAGAAAATTTCAAGTAGGTTTGTCTCATTTTCCTACTTAATATTTTCTTTCTCCCACTGAATATCCAGATCTGATACTAGTTATCTTATTAACAAACTTTGTCATAAGCTTACTTTTTTTTTTGAATAGTACAAACTTAAACCAAGGTCAAAGCACTTTATTTAAAGCATTATGCAAATGCAACTTTGTTCTTTCCCATTTGAAAACTTTCTCCCTCTGGTGATTCATGAGACATCCCCAGCTATAGATCCCAAAACGTTCTGGAGAATTAGGGCTTTATCTGTAATTCTTTTCAGCTTTTCACTATAACTATGCTCTCTATATGTGAACTGAGATTTATGAATGTTAAAGAGAATTTTGCATGAAATTTATTTTAACTTCCAGAAACTTAGTTTTATTTAGAATATTATGCATAATTTGCTCCTTATTTAATGCCAAGAATGCAGCTGGATTAATAAAATGTTACACTGCACAGTTTTCTCTCTTTTGCTGCTACAAACATTTTCTCTGTGGTCACGCACATGTTACTTTATGTGTTCATAATGAGATGGAAGAAAGGACTAATGTTTACTGAACACTGGCTATTTTACCAGTCTGTAGCAGGCACATTACATAAGCAATTTAATATAACACTTTTAACTCTATGAGTTAGTTTTAGTTTTTCACACATTTGAGAGGAAAAAGAGTATTTGCTGAAGTCACAATATTTATGTTTTCATGTTCTAATCTAAAAATTATGTTGGTTTCATTTATAGGATATTTTGAATGAAATTATTTTCTTTTATTGTTTTAATAGTTTCCTTATAGGTGTGTGACTTTAAAGGCTAGAGAGTTTATTTTTACAAGGTATTGGTAGTTAATATTTTCTTTTTTCCGTATCCTCTTCTACTTTTAAGAAATATTTAGTTTTATACATGGTGTTTTCTATTTTGAGATAGTTTGCCCTGTAATGTCTTTTAAGATTTTAGACACCATCATTAAAAATAGTGTTTTAAATACTTACTACAATGTATTATTTTAAAGAACATAAATTAGAATGCATTTTTTATATTTCAGGTAGAAGACTGTACAAGTTTTAAAGTGTGCAAGTTCTGACATATGAACCTACCCTTGAAACCATAGCCATAGTCGATAGAAAACATATATGTTGCACCCCCAATAATTTTCTCCTGCACATTGTAATCCCTTCCTTATCTGCTTCTTTTCTTTCCCATCCCCAGAAAACCACCGATCTGCTTTCTGTCACCATAGATTAGTTTATATTTTCTAAAGTTTCAAATTAATTGGAGTATGCGCATGTATTTTTTTGGGAGGGTGGTGTGGGCATGGTTGGGTTCTAGCTTCTTTCACACAATTATTTTGAGATTTATCCATGTTGTAGTATGTATCAGTATGTGTTATTTTTTACTGCTGAGTAATATACCAGTGTATAAATATGCCACTGTTTGTTTATCTAATTACTTGTTGCTAATGGGCGTTTGGTTTGTTTCTAGTTTGGGGCTATTACTAATGAAATTTCCATAGCTATGTATGTACATGACTTTATATGAACATATGCTTTCTTTTGTTTAAATATCTAAGACTAGAATGGCTGGATCATACATAATATGTTTGTTTAACTCTTTAAAAATTTTTCAAAGTGTTTTCCAAAGTGGTTGTACCATTCAGCATTCTCACTAGAAGTTTATGAAAGTTCTAGTTTTTCATATCTTTACCAAAACTTGACATAGCAAATCTTTTTAGTTTTACCCATTCTTTTAGGTATGTATTGGGATCTAATTGTGGTTAAAATTGGCATTCCTCATCTGGCAAATGTTTCTGAGTATGTTTTCATGTGTTTGTAACCATCCATACATCTTCTTAGGTAAACTGTCCATTCAAATCTTTTTCACATTTTTTATTGAGTTGTTTGACTAATTGATTTTTGATAGTTTGTGATTCACCTGAATTGTTAGTGACTGTGTTGGAATTTTTCCTCTTTGCGAATGTCTCCCAGATTGGCATAGACTATCTGACTCATTTTATAGCTCTCTGAAGAAATTCAGTAGGTCCCAAGCAAGTATTTATTAAATCCCTCTCAAACATAATAAATTCATTTCAACTATTATCTTTAGAGCCTTTATAATGTTCCAGACAGTGAAGAGGAAAAGGCTGGGGTTCAAAAAATGAAAGACTTGGTTCCTATCCTCAAGAAGCTCACATTTACTAAAACTGTCAAACACTTTATTATATTATCATATATGTGCAGAATTCTTGTTTTGCCTCTGTTCCTTTGTCTTATTTTTACGGATAAAGTAATAGACACCATAGACATTATTTACATTCCATCTTTGATTCCTTTCCTTAACTTTCCTTGATTTTGTTTCTATTTTTTTTCAATAAAATATTCATTAGCTATTTTGGAGCACATACTATGTGCCTATACTCATTAAAAGAAAGCCTAATTTCATGTCCTCACATTTTCATTGGGGGAAAGTAATTTCTAATGCAGTTTCCACACATGGAAGTACTGAAATGAACACTTTCAAATGATCTATCCACTTATTTAATCTTTACTTCTCCTTAAAAGTATGAGTAAGTGCTCTGGTTAAATTGGTGAGACCCCAATATCTAATGGGCAGTGTGTTCTCTGGGGAAGAGTTAGTTCATTGACAGGCAGTATGGGATGGGAGATATCATTCCTTATCTCTGGCTTTATTAGATCTAGTTGCACACAGGTGAGGCAGGCACTTCTGTTTCAATCAACTATACTGTAAGTCTTCTGTATCTGGGTCTTCTGTGTTTGAAGTGTACCATTCTCAATAATTTTTTTTTCAGAAACTGAAAAGGTATATCAGGTCATATGTGTCTTATAGCCTATTCTCTTCAATTCAAGAAGTGAGGGTGCATTCACCAAAGGAGCTTCATTCACCTATGAGGGAGCTTTGTATTTTGGGAGCAATTGTCCCCCTGTTAAGGAAGTAGATACTTTTATTTTTATTTGATTCATTCATTTCATTCAGTAAACTTTTACTGAGTTTCTACTATGTGCTAAGTGCTATATATACTGTAGTGAATGAGACAGGTTTTCTGAAACAGATTAAAAGAAGAAAATGGCAAGAAAATGTAAAATAGTAAAAATGAAAGAGGTTTATGTGTGTGAGAGAGTGGTTGCATGGTTAAGGAAGCCCTCTTTGAGAGGTGACATTTAAGTTGTATTTTGAATGATGCAGCTTAAGATTCAGCTTAATGTAAGGAAACAACTAAATATGGAGAAACATGTAAGAGAAGATCCAGAGGAAGAATATCACTTGTGGGGGAAACAGATTCTATCAAAGTGGGTGAACTTAATACAGTGGAAGGATATAAAGAAGAGTGACTAGTGAGTGGTTAGCTGAGGGAAAGAAATAAAGGACATCCCCTAAAGTGATTGGTAGTGTCACTGCTAATTCTCCTTTTTGTCCCCTTCTTGTACTTCAATTCTACTCATTTCCTGTTAACACTTTCTACCACTTTCTTCTGAGCCTAAATTTTTTCATATAATATTCTAGGACTCTCTGATATAAATAATGATTATTTTTTGAAAAATGTAATTCTACATGAAGTCAGAATGAATAATATTTTTCTTTCCTGAAAGATTCTAACTAGGGTGTATTAATATATATATTTTTGAAGTCTGTACTTCATTTGTATCACTGAATCCAAAATTATCTCTGATATTTGAACCCAGAATATTCTGTTTTAAATGTTTTCACAAGGAAGCTTTAAAATAGTTATACATTTAAAAAAAAATCATGGGTTATTTTACAACACTCATGTCCCTATATTTTCTGCTTTATAACTTAATGTTTGGGGCCTTTTTTCACCTTATATTTAGTTTTCTCTGAGTTTTACTTTGGTCCTTCTTAGTAGTCATTCTATTATACAATTGCAGCAACTGACCCTTAACTTTCTCATAACATTTACATAGTAAATGGCTCTTTATCCATTTATTTCCTTGGAGAAAATTAATCCTTGGGTGTGGAAGTGAGATTCCTCAGTTAGACTTATGTTTGACCTACCTGCGTACCTAAACAGACAGTTGTTTCACTACTGAAAGTTGTCTGAGTGGAGTGCCTAACCACTCATGGTGGTCTTAAAAGAAAGTAAGAGACATCTGTCAGGACTCTCTAAGCAGTTCAGCTTTCTAATAAGACCATCTGAATTCCTGAGTGAAAGATAAAAAATACCCTGCCTACACATAGGGCAGTCACTCAACAGTAATAAAACAGATGTTTAAACAAGGTACCCTTAGCCATGTCTGTCAGCCTGTCATTTAGTAAAGAGGTGGGGGTGCAGGCGAGAGCAAGGGCGAAAGGAGAAACATATGAGGGAGAAGAAGTAAAGGATCCTTTAGACCTGAGTGTCTGAGAATTGATGTGCAGATAGAGAGGCAATGGCTTAAAATAACAATGTCACAGCCGAAAACACTGTGACAAGTTTGAAACAGTAGTTACAACTTACTGATTTTGAAATATGTCTAGAAAGACTGGGTCAGTGCTAAGTGAACCTCAGCTGAAAGAAAGAACATATTTTATACTTCCTATCTTTCATATGCATTATTTTGGTAAGGGCATTTGGTAGGGTATATAAGTTTTTGTGGTGCATTATCTAGAGAATAGTTTTCTTAAGGAACAATTCTTTTTTGTTGTTTGGCTATGATGTTTGTTTGGAAAGTATGTGTTTGATGTTTGGAATTGGGTGTATCATTTACTCTCTTTGAGGTCTGATTTGATCATCTGTAAAATTGTGGCAATAATATATATTTTGTAGAGCTGTTATAACAGCTAAAAGTTAGGTATGTAAAAAAGAGCCATTGTTAGTTTTGATGGTGTGTTTTCTTGGAAGTTGTTGAGATTGTTACTGATGACCTATTTTGGAGGTAGTGTGGAAGTAGGGGATGCCGAGTGGAGAACACTTCATGAAAATTTAGTAGGAATATCTGAAAACAAAAATTGACTCAACCCATTGTTGGGATAAAAGACTATAGCACCATTGGAATGTCTACTAACAGATATTTGCATTTAGGGATATCTAAGCAATCTGGTAGGCTACCGTGCAGTCTATTTTACCAGGGGGCGATGCTTAGGAGGAGTTAGCATACAGACTTATGTATGTGCACACGCAAATATTTTATAAGTTGGTGAATGTGCCTGGGGAGGAGGACACATCTGCCTGTGTGCAGTCATATATTCCATGCAAACTATTCCTTGCCTATGGGAAAATAGAAATCCAAAACGAAGTAGTAGGGCAACTTTCAGGTATATTGTCATAATCAAAACCAAGATTTTAAAGTCCACTTTCAACACAGTCCTAGAAGATTCATAGATGGGCTTGAGAGTTTCCTTGGGACCCGTTGACAAAGTATGTAAAATTTTGTATGTGCATTTTCCTGGGTTGAATTTTCATAATTTCTATTTTCAAAAAGTTTTCTGATCATAAGTTAAACATTCCTGTTTTATAGAATAGAATGAGATACGATAAGGAAAACTGATGTCAAAAGCCTTTGATATCTGATATTTAGTGGACAGGTGGTCTGTTTCAGTTGGATATTTTTATATTTTCCAATTTAGCATCACCAGCAAATGAGTAAGAGTAAACAGGTTATAAAATAGCAACTTGAAGTATTACCTAGTTCCTTCCTATCTAGCTCTCCCCTCCCCCCCAGACTCTCTCTCTTTTTTTTTTTCTGGTTCTTCTTTAGTTTCTAAATTTTCTAAATTGAATTATAATCAGTTTTCAGGTACTAGGAGAAACTGATGGAGATTAGTCATATAAAAGCAAATAGAATAAAAAGATAGCTATCTGGCTGAAAAGGCCTCTAGAGACTTTGGTGAGAATTTATGAAATTTATGAAATTTGTCACATTAGGCATAAAATCATTTGAGGGCTGATCAAATAAAGGCTGACTCACAAAAATCCCTGCAAGTCAAATTTTATGCCAATTTGTTACTCTTAAAGAATCAAATGAAATAATTAACTATGTTATAATTTGGGGGAAATGCCTCCTTAAGAATTTAGTCACCAAGTGCAGAAACTTACATCAACTTACAATATTGAAAAAGAAGGGACTCCAAAATCTCAGACTTTAAAAAAAATTTAATTTATTTATTTTAATTAGTTTCAAGTATACAGTACATTGGTTAGACATTTATATAGTTTATAAAATAATCCCCCTAATTGCTCCTCTTCTCTGGTTTTCCATCTAGCTAACATATTAATGCTAACTAACATTCCCTATGCCATGCTCCCATCCCCATAATCATCTATCAACTACTAATTTTTACCTCTTTAACCCTTCGCCCCATTTTCCCAGTCCCCAATGCCCCCTTTCTTCTGTCTGTCACCAAATTGTCTACTATATTAGTGAGTCTGAAAAACCTCGGACTTTATAAGTAGTTAAGGGACATAGTATAGTTACATTGATGATTAATATTGATAATACCATTGCTAAATATCCCTCTAGTTAATAGATAAAGTATTGCTGCAGTAATAATACTGGGTAGCAATAAAACATCAAAGCAAGAAGCCATTCACAATTCTGCGCCCTTCTATGTTTACAGCCATTCTCACCTCCCAGAGTGAATACTATATTTGTTATTTTTAATGCCTTTTGTGGATTTAAAACTTGCATGGTTTAATTTAAAGAAGCTCTAACATTGTTTTTGTGAAGGTACATTTTAGCAATTGTACTAGTAGCTTATAACCTTTCATTTTGGTCTGGGAGACATGTATCTTGGAATCTGTGATAGAGACTGCCATCACAAAGCCAGAGTCATATACATAATGAAATTCGAGGTAATGAAGTGTCACATTGCTCTGTTAGAAAAGGAGAAACTATTATCTTTTGTGATTGGTATATTATAAGAGACATTGGCATTTATCATAAATAGACATTAGTGCTTTTTATAAAATGCTCTTGTATTTTTTATGAAACCAGACTGCTGATTTGGAAGAATGTTTTAAAGCATAATTATATATGAGGAAAATAATATATCTGCCGAGTTCTAGCAATAAAGCATGGTTGAATATCTTAGTAAATATTTTTAATATCAATGACATCTACTTAATTTATTCTTTTACTCACATATTCATTTATTTATACAACATTCACTGAGCACATACCATGTATCGAGACCTGTGTTTAATGTTAAATAATTTAAAAATGAAAGAGAAGATCCTTGAAAGAGTTTATAGTTTCTCCCAATTATAAGAAAATAGTCCAAAACTAAGAACATATTTTTCTATGTAATATTATAAAATTATGTAACTGCAGAATCAGAGTTTAGCTGCTTCTGGATTTCTGATGGTAACTGGGTGCATTCAAATGAATGTGATGTCACCACATTGCTGAGGTCCTAAGCTATGTATTCACATCTTAGTGATGCTTCCACAACATTCCAACAAATGGTCATTTCTCTCTTCTCTTCCTTTTCCTTTTCTTTGACCTAATAATGTAGTGGCATTTACGGTCAGTGTTGAAACTAGGAGTGAAAGGTGGGTATGGTGTTTTGGCTAATTTGTCTCTGATTTTTCAAGAATGTCTTTTTTATTTTTTGTGCTAAAATTAATGAACATATTTGTTAATTTGTTTGATTTCTTTGAATTTTGACACTTTTGACTATGTCCTACTTTTAAAATAGTTTTTCCTTAGCTCTAATAAACACTCATTCTCCTAAATAGTTTATTACCTTCTGGATGATCTTCCTATTGTCTGGTGTCTGAAAACCATTGTTTCAGATATTTTTGTCTGCTTTATGTCAAGATGTCGGGTAAGTATTGTTACTCTTTCAAGGAGGGAAGCAAAAGTTTGATTAAGCCTTTTAAAGTATTAAAAAATGTTGTATTGGCATAGAAGGAACATTCACCAGGAAATTGCTTATTATTATAACCACTTCAGCTTTCTTTTGATTAGTGTTAACATAGTATATGTTTCTTCATTACTTTAATTTTAACCTGTATGTGTCTTTATATTTAAATTGGGTTTCTGGTAAAGAATATATAGTTGAATCTCATTTTTTGATCTATTCTGACAATCTTATCTTTTTATTGAGGTATTTAGACCATTGACATTTAAAGTAATAGTTGGATTAATACATGGCATATTTGTTATTGTTTTCTACTTATTACCTTGCTCTTAGTTCTTATTTTTGTCTTCCTCTAATTTCCGCTTTTTGTGGTTTTAATTGAGCATTTTATGATTCTATTTTCTCTCAGTATATTCATTTTACTTTAAAAAAAAAAAAAACCTTTGTACTGGTTGCCATAGATTTTGCAATATGCATTTACAATTAATCCAAGCCACTTCCAAGAAACAGTTTATCACTTCACCGGTAGTGCAAATATATCGCAATAACAAGGTATTCCTAATTTTTCACTGTCATCCATTGTATCATTGCTATCATTAATTTCACTTATACATAAGTTATCATCAATACATTGCTGCTATTATTATTTTGAACAAATTACTACCTGTTAGATCAATTAAGTATAAAAAGTTAAAGTTTTTTATTTTAACTTACTTATTCCTCTTCTAATGCTTTCTTTAAATAGATTTGCGTTCCTAATCCATATTATTTTCCTTTTCTTTGAAAAACTTCTTTTTATATTTCTTTGAAGAAAGGTCTACTTGTAACAAATTCTCTCAATATTTGTTTGAGAGGCTCTTTCTCTTTCCTTTTTGAAAGATAATTTTGCAGAATTCAGAATTTAGATTGGATTTCTTAAAAATATTAATATTTTAAATACTTCACTCTGTTCTTGTTTGCTTGATTTCTGATAATTGGATATAATTCTTATCTTTTCTCTTTTATACATAAGATGTCTTCATCCTCTGGATTCATTCAAGATTTTTTTTATCTTTGACTTTTTGCAGTTTGGTTACAATACCTAGGTAAAGTTTTCATCGTTGTCATTTTTCATTTTGTGGTGTATTTTTGGCATTCATTCAGCTTAGTGTTTTTTAAACTCCTGGGATCTGTAGTTTGGTGTCTGACGTTAATTTTGGGAAATTCTCAGTTATTGCATCAAATATTTCTTTTTTCCTTTCTCTCTTTTTTTTTCCTGAGAATCCCATTATAGATATTCCTTTTGTAGTTATCCCACAGTTCTTGAATATTCTGTTCCCTTTTTTCAGTCTTTTTTCTCTTTTCTTTTAAGTTTATATTGACATATCCTCAAGCTCAGGGAGTCTTTCCTCAGTCATGTCCAGTCTACTAATGAGCTCACTGAAGGCATTCTTTATTTCTGTTATAGTGGTTTTGACTTATAGCATTTGTTTTTTATTATTTAAAATTTTCATCTCTCTGCTTACTCTTCCTGCTTACATTTTTCATCTGTTTTTTCATATTGTCTATATTTCTCACTAGAATCCTTAGTAGTTAATCATAATTGTTTTAGATTCCTGGTTTGAAGATTCCAACATCTCTGCCATAGCTGTATCTGGTTCTGAGGCCTGTGCTGTTTCTTCAAACTGTATTTTTACCTTTTAGTATACCTTGTGATTTTTCAAACTGTATTTTTACCTTTTAGTATACCTTGTGATTTTTTTTTTTGTTGTTGAAAGCCAGGCATGAAGTTCTAGGAAAAAGGAACTGAGGTAAATAGACCTTTAATAATTTGGTGGTAAGGTGGGAGAGGAAAAAAAAATTTCAATAATCTTATGATTAGATCTCAGTCTTTTAGTGAGACCGTGCCCCTGGGTTGTGACCTTCCTATGTGCTTCTCTTTCTATCCCTTCCCCTTTAAGTGAAACAGGATGGTGAGAGGGGTCTGGAGTTTTACATTTCCCCTTCAGGCTCTGATACAACCCCAATAGATTATGTTCTGCTAAAAGAGTTTCTCTCGAGGGCAGGCTGTGTTAAGAAGAGCAGGATGCTCTGATGTATCTCAAAATGGTCACTTTTTCCTCTCCCACTGCTAGAAGCAGAAGGGGATTTTTCTCTGATACTCAATCTGGAGCTTGTGGAGGTAAAACTCTCTAAAGTGTTGGGTTCTTGGAGTTTTTAACATTCAGACCTCTCCATATTGACCTTCAGCAATTCAGCAATTACAGTTCAGATTTTCTAATCCTGTACTGGTTCCCAGGGAAGTTTCTGCTTATGGACGTTTGCTTCAGGAAGTTTTGATTCTCTGTATCCACCTGTTTGTTCCTCTAATTTTGGGAGTAAAAGTTTGTCCTATGATCTCACTTCTCTAACAGATCTAAGAAGAGTTGTTGATTTTTCAGTTTATTTGTTGGGACAGAATGATGACTTCCAACCTCCTTATATGCCAGAATGGAAGCTAGAAGACTCTTGAAGTACACAAAATTAAATATAAATTATTCATATTTAATGCTCTTCTGTGATGCTGATATTTCTAGTTTTACCAGACTTTTATCCTTAGAGAATAATTACGTGTTTTGGTGTTTTGAAAAGTTTCATAGAGAGAATAGCATGACTAACACTGTTTATATAACTAAGCCAACTAGTATTTTTTGAATTCCTATGTATGTCAGGCACTTTTCTAGCTATTTTGACATATATTATCTTATTTAATTTCTGTGTACACTTCTAATTTTTACATGGGAAGGACATACATTGAGAAAAGTTATACTATTGTTTGCTATTAAGTTATGGTGTTGATGTTTGACAGAATCAGGTTTGAACGTGGTCTTTCTGACTTACTTCATTCTCAGTTGATAATCATGCTTCTCATCTGAGTATTCTTTTTTCTTCTTGTTAAAATATTCACAATTGTCTTTGACCTTTCAGAGGTAAAGAGATTACCCTGAAAAGCTTAAGTATACTGGAAAAAAAGATTCCTTGTCACAAAATTCCTCATCTTGTCATGGTTATTAGGATGGGGAATTACAATGGCTACTAAAAACAAATGGTAAATATTATTTATCTAAACTTATGTAATTAATGATCGATCACTTTGAGAGACAACTATCAATATTATTTTATACTTAATAACCCCAAATCAATTTAGCTACTCTGCCTTTATTCATTATCTTTAATTGCTGAAGAATAAATTACTGTATTTTTGTTTTTAATCGATATAACCTCTGTTCTCTAAATCTACTGTGGCTGCTGATAGATTATAGACTAAAGATAGTTTTACTCTGAGGAGGTTAATAAAAGCCCTGAGGAATAGAGGGCAAGACAATGTGGTCTTCAGCTTTTCTTAAATTGTATACCAGTTTTCAAATAAAATAAATTATTATATTAGTAGATATTAAATTTTTTGACAGATATATCTGGTATTTGGGGGCTGATATATAAAAGTAAGTTGATATTTAGGCCAGACCAAATATAAATAATTTTGAAACTAAAGGATTGTAAAATTAGAGGTTAAACTGAAATCACTCCAAATAAATCTACTAAATAGTAAAAGTTGAAAGATACTGATATATTAGTTTTATTTATTATTACTATTATTTCTACAGGATTTTATGAGAATTGGATTTGTTTTAAAGATAGAGAACATAATTCTGTTGTTCATCATACTTTGTTGAAACCTTCATGAGTTCTGAAGAGTTTTGTTCAGGAAACTTTGTTTAAGATCCTTTTGTTATTTGGGATCAGATTGGCAAAAGCCAAGAGACTTAAAGTAGGAATATCCTTCTAATTGTGGAATTTCTTCTAAGCTCTGAACTAGAAAGTATGCCTTTCTAGCATCAGTATGATTTGATTCTGTATTTTCTGATACATGGGCTGTTACTAGTTGTTTTTCTTCTATAATTTAATAACCTTAAAGAGGTAGGCAGGTATAGTAGAGAGAGCATTAACTTCAGCAAGAGGCAAAATAATATATATCAACAATCTGCATCTGTTTTGTCATTTCAAAATAGCTGGCATACTAGCTATCTCACAAGAATATTATGGGGGATTAAATTAGATGCTATAGCTGTAACTGTAATTGACTCTAATTATAACCATAACTAGAACTATAACTTGATCTCTTCCAGGCCTTCTCTGTTTATTTTGCTAAGACAAGTTTATTGATTATTTATTAGATAATCAAGGCATTGAGAACAGAGTGGGAAACAAAATAGTCCTGTTTCTCATCCTTATGGGAAGAGATAGGCATTAAATAATCATAATCACACAAATGAACTATGACAGATTTATATATGCAAAAGGAAAAGTGGGGGAATGAGCAAATAAAATTTAGAAGAAGTAGATAAGTAGCATTAAAAATAGGAAATAATAGTGTCATGGAAATAAAGAGAAGAGAATTTTTAATACATATAACTGCTGAGTACTGCTGAGAGGGCCAATGAGGTGAAGACTAGAAAGTGAAAGTGTCCTTTGATCTGGCAGTATAGGAGTTATTGGTAACTTTACTAAATGTTGGTAAACAGAGAGAATAGAGACCTGTTTGATGTGACTGAGCCCTTAATATTAATGAGTGAGTATAGATAGAGTATGTAGATGACTCTTTCTGAGATTTGTCTGTGAAGGAAAGAGGTAAGAAAGAATGGTATATTAGGGTTGAAGGAAGACTGTGGAGAACAGATACTAGAGAGTGTTGGTGGCTTCTGACAAGGAATCAGTCAAGAATAAGAGACTAAAGAAAGTATAACTAACAGAGGGGATACCTACTTCTTTCTATCAGAATCTCTACTCTTGTTTTCCACCCTAAATCAAATTTCAAATGTCTTGTAGCATGGTTGAGAATCTGACAGTCTCAGAAATCATTGACAGAAAGACATGTCTCTTTATCTGAACAGCCAGTTAAAGCCTGATAAACTCTTCATTTCCCTGAAGAGGTGAGCAGGCATTTGAACAAGGTAGAAACTTCCATCAGCTAAAATGAATTTGGACATTTATTTTAAAATACACAAGCTTAAATAATTTGGGGCTAAGTAGTTCTAAAAGCTCATACCACTTAACTGATTAAAAAAATATTAAAGATACAAAAAACATTAAGAGGGAACCCCTGAAAAGCTTGGAATTTTGAAAGACTGTATGACGTCACTTCACCTATTTTAGGATTTCAAATGATTGAAGACATTGCTGATTATAGTGTGGATTTTGCCTTCAGAATTTAAGCCTTGTGCTTCTGAATTTATTATTGACGCATAAAAATTTGAATGATCCCTAAGGAGTTTAACGTTGTGTGACTACAAGTAGGGAAAACATATTTGTTTTGTCCTTTTAGTTATTAAATATTTCTCAACTCAGTAGAATTTTGAAGACAATATAAAAAGAAAATGAATTCAAGTATATGAATTATTATTATTGAAACACATGACTAGAGGTACTACTTTTTATAGAAGAGAAAACCAGTGTCTTGAGAACCAAGGCCTTTCCTTAAATTGCACACATTTTTAGTGGGAGTAGTTTATATTATGGCATTTATTTCATTCTGAAGTCCATAAAATCAAACCAGACATATGAAGACTTTCTTTACTGTTTAAGTCATTTATCAGGCTGAGTTTGTCTATTGTATGGCTCTGTTGTACTATTTAAGTGCTTTGGCAAAGCTTTATTTTTTTAAGATAAAAATGAAAAAAGTAAGGGGACATAGACATTTTTGCCTTTACTGGGAAAAATAAAGAAAAAGCTATTAAAATGCAGTTTATTAAATTAGATGCTGAATGTTACATTAGCATTTTGCATTGCACTAACCCCATGCTAACATGATGAGTTCAAACCTGAGAAGAAATGGAATGTGTCCACTATTTTACTGTTTTTCCATATCAGAAGTGGAGTGAATAGACATCTTGATAAAGCCCAGCTGCTATTTTCATTGACTTAATGAGTTACTTAATGCACCTCTTTGTGTCACAGTATTAGAGAAACATATGCCACTTTTAACTCTTAACTATAGATTCATTTGACTTTTTATTGTGTACTTTGTACCTGTGATTCTATAGTTTCTTTAAGAAATCATGTATATATGATACATTTGTGCTATTTATATGGATATATGAATGAAATGGCTTTTTCTTCTTAAATGTTACCTATAACTGTATTCTAGAAGAAAAAGATAAAAAGTAACATAAAAACCCACCCTTATTTTAAGCTATTGTGAACACAAAGACTTTTTGGAAAAGTAATGAGAATATAGAAAAAGGTATGACAAAAAGTCTTAAAGTTAGTAACAATCTAGTAGGTAGGATATCATGAAATAATTTCATAAATGGTCCCAAAATTTAAACATAAGCATTCTTATAAAGCTATTGGGTCATTAAAAGAACTGTTAAGAATAGAAATGCAATCAATCAGGGATTTGGAAAAAAATGGAAGAACATCAATAAATAGATAGGCTTTTTTTTTTTTTTGTGGTAATGATTTTCCTGAACCTCATTTGATAATCAATCTCAAGTTATAAGTTTTCACATAAATCTTACTACACCATTATAAATGACTAATTATAGTAAAGCTCAACATGAGAATTAACCAATTCCCTGGGGCCACCTGAAAGAGCTCAATGTTAACTGCATTATGGCACAGGGTTTTGATGTGCAGCTATTATTTTCCAAGCTTTGACTTTGAAGACATTGATCAAAAACTACCACCTTCTACCATGCACAATAACCCTGTGAGAGGCCCGACAACACCTCGTAACAACCACCTTATGCTCACAAAGAAATGAATTTGAAAACCAATAGATGTGAATGGCCAGGAGCCAGGGAGGAACTGATTTACCAAGTTTACCTCTTATTTAGAATCCTTGTGAATGGAAGCCATTTTTTTAAACCCACACAGATTTTTAATTGGGACACTTCTAATGAAAGCTCCAGAAGACAGACTCTGGCACAGCAAAGGATAGAAGAGAAAAAGGCAGGAATGCGTAAGACCTTTCATAGTAAATTTCATCACATTTTTTATTAATAATGAACAAAAAAAATATTTTCTAAGACATATGGCAGTTTCTCAAGAAGACAGGGATTTTTTGGGTATTTGAGGAATTGATTTATGTCTTGTTCGAATTCAGTCAATGGAATACAGTAGAATTAACACATTAAAATGTATCATTTTAAAAAAATTGACTTTTTTTCCAAAATGGGTATTTAAACTTGTCTTTTGTAATTTTCTTTTAAGAAAGCCTTTAAATATTTTTCTAATGCCAAATAACAGGGTCTTACAAAAGTTACCCTGGGAGGACAGAACTACCTTTGAAGTAAGTGTCAGGTTTTGAAAGGCATAAAATTTAGTATCTAACTTGACTTTGATGATGCTTGAGAGTAAAAGAAAGACATGTTTCAAGTGTCTAGCAGTATTAATAAATAAAAATATATGCCTTAATTTCTGTCTTACTGTTACATGGTGGGATGTGGGGAAGAAAGGGAGAACAACTGCATCGTTCAACTTCACCAAATTAAAATAAGAAATGCAAAATATGAAATTTTGAATTTCTCTTGTATTTTTCTTCATACATTCTGTTTTAATGGCACTATTGTTAATTCAAAGAATAGATACATTTTCAGGGTTACTAATGTTTCAGCCAATGAACATCCCTTCTGAGTAACTATATTATGAACAAAATAGGTTGCTCTGAGTCTATTTGCTAGCCTGACTTTTGAGGAGAAGCAGGAGTGTAAAGAATCTGAATATTAGACTACCTTGAGGACTTATTCTCTTTGAAACTCAGTTTTTTTTTTTTTAATTTGTAAAATCAGGGTAATAAAATGGGCCTCGATAAAGTGATTGAAGATTAAATGGCATAACATGTAAAGCCCAAGCACAGTGTATGATACACAATAACTAGCTCTTTAAGGTAGCTATGATAATGAGAAAGAGAGGTGTCCTTCATATATAGAAGATCCTTTAAGACGGTAACATTTTGTGAGGGAAGTCTTTTGATTAACAGCTATTGCTTTATTCTTTTTAATTAACTTACCTAAGACGCATTTTAAATTCAACTTTTTACTAAAATGTTTCAGTGTTTAATACGTGCTATTCATTCTGCTGTAACTTTAACAACCACATAAAGGGCCTTCACATCCTTCCTGTGTTGCTATCTAAGGACTGAATTCTGAGGAAATGTTTTCACATACATTAATTTATGAAGGTAGATTCTATTCACTGTAAGACAAATTACAAAGCTTATCTCAATTCATAAGCAGAAATTACTTAAAATATCCTATGAGTTAAAAAACAGTTCAAGTTTCATAAGTTCTGAGCCCTATTTACACGGTAGACTTAGATCCAATAGAATAAACTAAATACAGAGCATAGCTTTTGAACATGTGCTTACGCAATTAACCACAGTAGCAGCAAGGTTTTTTGTTATAGTCTTTAAGTCAACAGCACTCCTTTATAAAGCAAGTTCACAAAAGGCTATATAATTTACTCAAAGAACCATCAGAGTATGTTACAATGATTGGAGCTTTTGTCATGTTTTACTTCAATTCCCCCCAATCATACTCAACCAGAGATTTGCAAAATAATGATTGTCTTTCTGTGACCTGAACCTTTGTAGAGCTATTTTCCTAATGGAACTCTAAGTTATCACTGTTATTTCAGGAGAAAACAGCATCAATTTTCTAATAAGAAAACCGTATTTAAAAGAAAAAATACAGGAGATGATGATGAAATGAATTGGGTATTAGAATTCAAATTCTTATGATCTCTTCAGGAAAAAACTTAGTAACATAAATCAAAGCTTTAAAAATACCTACCACCTTTAATTCAGTAATTTCCTTTATAGGAATTCATTTTAAAAAGATAATTTGAAATATAAAGAATATTTTAAGTTCACATATTCATTCCTTTCTTATTTAAAATGGATAAAATGAAACATAAATGTCCTTAACTAGAATTATTGTACTTATTATATGGCAGAATAATACAAAATTGTATTGCTCTAGAACTGATGTTTGCAAAAAGCTGTTACAAATAGGAAATGTTTTATATTGCAATGTTAAATTAAAAGTATTGTATATACAATATTATTGTCACCTTTTTATATGCAGAAAAAAGATTAGAAGTAAATACACTAACACATTAATCCATCACATTCATAAGCAACTATGTGTGCTTAAATCTAAACATTTTGAAAAATACTGGAATACAGTTACAGTGGCATGAAAAGTGTTACTGGAGAGTTTCATGAAACTTTTTTTTTAGGAAAAAAATTGTCAAAATACCTTATTTAATGTTAAAAGAACAGAAAACAAAGTAATAAGTAAATTATACTTAAAAAGAATCACACTCCAGCTTATATAAACACAAGGGAGGTAAAACAGGAAAGGATTAATTTTTAGTACGCTGGAAATTACTTCTCAAAAATTTCAGAATACAAAAGAAAAGTAATGTGATATTAGTGCCTATTCAGTTAAATTACAAGTAAATCCCATGAAATTCATTCTTCTTTATTTTCAAAGATGTATTGAATGTTTACTATGTGTTAGGCATTTAGAAATGGATATAGGAATAAAATAAGCACGTCTGTTTCCTAATTTTGCTAGTTTCTTAGGATTTTAGGTAAGCATCCTCATTGGTGTGAAAAGAGCCCATAAAGCAACAAAAGAACATATTCAGCTCTCTTTTGCAACCTTCATCCCCTCAATAGTAAGGGAACAATGTATATGGTTTCTAAATGGCCTCTTGCCTTCCCAGAGCAAGGGACCAGAGATCATGGTGGAGATGATGTCCTGCAAGGAAGCTAATTTCCTAAGATGTATATGCTGTGGCCAGATACACTCTGGTGTAATGAGTTATCTCTCCCCAGCTGCAGGGTATTCTCAGGAGGGAGAATTTACTGGTAGCTATTGATTTTGGGTGAGTGACATTTCTTGGTCAATTATATATCAAACATGTCCATCCTTTCCCAACAGTACTCCAGGAAAGGCTTTGTCCCAGAGGAGGTCTGTGACTTCCCAGATTTAGAGCGCCTAGCTGTTTGATGAGTCACAGTCCAAGGGTTGAAATTTATTTCACTCTGCAGACTGTGGTCACTCAATCATGATAATGCCTTATTGCCTTTAGAAGAATCCCAGAGAAATAGAAATATAGTTTAAACTCCCCCCTCAAAATTGATATAACATTAGGAAGCACGATATGACCCTGGAAAACCTTGGAGCTGATGCTATGTAAGGTGTACTCATGTATATTCTGAAGCCATGGAATGAATTGTACATGTTTATGCATTAAAGAATGGGCAATTTAGAATCTTTCCTTCTAAATCCCCAGTAGTCTTGCCAAAACCTTTTAGCTGAGCTAAGTATATACACTTTACTTTATCAGCAGGTCAGCAGAAGAGATGATAGAATATCACCTTTGAGGCCTTGGGGGGTAGTAATGAGGTTCTTTAGAGATTGAGAACATTAATGAAAAATAACTTCAGACTAGATTAAGCAAAAGAAATGGATCAAAGTCTTGGAAGTATCCTTGAAGATGACTTAATATTTTGTGTTGCCAATGAGTGGATAAATGTTTTGTCCAAAATCTAATAGCTTAGCTGTGATCAGAGACAGGCCTTCATTAATGATTGCTGATTCATACTTCTACTCCTCTATGATGAGTGACTGGTATGGTGAACAAAAATAAATGGCAGTTGACTTAGGACTTTAGGGTGGACAAGGAATTGAAGTAGAAATAAATCATAACGTAAAAAGGAGGTGCATAGATGTTTTTGAGCTTGCGAGAAATTCTATTTGTGAATCTTCTTTCCTTCCTCTTGATAGTCCTCTATATTTCCCATTTAATGGACCAGCCTTTTATTTTTTTAACTTTAGTTGGAATGAATTTGTAAATGACATATTTGTGATACTTGCATACAATTTAATTAAAAACATGTTTCTTCTTTCTCATAACCATTTCATTTGTTAAAACCATTGCCACTGCTAAATTGCAGCTATTAACATCTCAGTGACTTACAAGAACAATCACAGTGTTCACTTGCTGTTAGATGGAAGAAAAGGGGGAAAAAGTGTATGTAATTTGAGTAAAAGAGAGAACACGTAGTATTGTTATGAGAGGAGAACAGATTTGGGCTTTCCAGTGTATTTGAGACAAAATACAAGCATTTAGAATCATTGCTTCAGTTGTGGGTACTAAGATTAGGATTACTTTTGCCTCAGATATTTTCATGTTATTCTACACCTTTCTTGTTTCAGAAGTAGCAGCGGTTTTATTATTATTTTTTTAATAACAGATTTACCAGAGTATAATTGTCATACAATAAACTGTACATATTTAATGTACAGTTTAATAAGTTTTGACACATGTATATACAAATAAAATTATCACCATTAAATAATTAACATATTCATCATCTCCAAAAATTTTGTTTCAATCCTTTGTTATCCCTCCTGCCCATGTTTCACTGTCCCTCTTTAATCTGTTCCTGGGAACCACTGATGTGCTTTCTGTCATAGATTTCTAAGATTTTATATAAATGACCTCATACAGTACATACTAATTTTTGCCTTGTTTCTTTCAGAATAATTATTTTTAGATTCTTTCATCTTGCAGCATGTATCAATGTACTTTTTTGTTGTTGTTGAGAAGTAGTTCTATTATATGGTTATACCAACTTTTGATGGACATTTGGGCTTTTCCAGTTTGCTGCTATACGAATAAAGCTACTGTGAAATTTTGTCTCTTTGTACAGATATTTGCTTTATTTCTCTTGTGTTGATACTTAGGGGTAGAATTGCTGGATTATATCATGCATGTATGTTTAACTTTTTAAGAAATTGTCAGCTGGTTTCCAAAGTGGTTATACTCTTTTACATTTCCACCAGCATGTATTAAATCCTAGCTGTTCCACATTCTCGCTGATACTTGATATGGTCAATCTTTTTAATTTTTAGCCATTCTAATGGATGTAGTGGTATCTTAGGTTTAGTTTGTATTTCCCTAGTGACTAATGATGTTCAGCATCTTTTCTTGTGTTTATTTGCTTTCTGTATCTGTTCTTGTGACGTTTGCTCAAATCTTTTGCTCACTTAAAGTTTTTTCTTATTGAGTTTTGAAATTTCTTTATATGTTAAACAAATCCTTTATTAGATATACAAGTCCTTTATTATATATATATATATATATATATATATATATATATATATATATATATATATATATATATATATTAGTTATTTTATTCAGTCAGTGGTATGATTTTCAGTCTCCGAACAGTATCTTTTGAAGAAATATTTGATTTTTTTCAAGTATAGTTTATCAATTTATTCTTTATATAGATCATACTTTTGTTGTCATATCTCAAAATCTTTGTATAAACCAAGATCACAAAGGTGTTCTCCTATGTTATCTGGTTTTATGACTTACATTTAGGTCTGTGATAGTTTTGAGTCAGTTTTTGTAAATTGTGGGAGGTATGGATCAAAGTTAATTTTTTTTTCTTGGCATAGAGATGTCCAATTTTCCAGAAAAAATTGTTGGGAAAACATTATCCTTTTACCACTGAATCGTCTTTGCACCTTTGTCTAAAATAAGTTGTCTACATATGAATGAGTCTACTTTTAAACTCTCTATTCTGTTACATTGGTTGATTTTCCCATCTTTTCACTAATACTACACTGTTTTCATTAATATAATTTTATAATAATTCTCAAAACAAGATGTTATTAGCCTTGCAACTTTATCCCTTTTCTATAGATCAATTTAGGTAGAATTGTATTCTTAACAATGTTGATTCTTGTAACCCATGAAGGTGATATAGCTCTTCATTTATTTAGATCTTTTTTTGGTCAAAGTTTACTAGTTTTTAGTCTTACAGATTTTATTTTTTTATTTAAGTAGATACACACATTTAAGTTTTTTTCCATTACAGTCGACATTCAAATACATACACATTTAAAAAATACATTTACTTAAAATTATTTTCACTTCCTTAGATGAAGTGTTAAATTCTAGGTAAATACGTATGTTATTTGCTGAGGCTCTTTTATTTTTTTATGAAAAAGCATAATTATGTCTTGAATTCTAAAGACATACTTATATCAAGCTTTGTATTTTCCTTCATATATCCAGGTCTTAAAAATAATAGAAAAAGGGAACTGTTTTCTCACTGGGTAATTTACTGTATTTTAATGACTCACTGGAACTAAAAACTCATTTCCCATATTGTTGGATGTGAGTTCCACAGTTACGGAATAACTAGATTTTAGGCTTGAGCAAAGAGATACAGAGGTGTGAGAAAATTTGGGTGTTATAGAATCTGCAGATTAGGAATACCTAGAGTGGTACATCTAACCCTTGGTTGTATTTAAACCATATCTTGAGAGAGTTTAAAAAAAGTCAGACCAAAAGGATCAGAATACTTGAATTGGGGTGTGTATTTTAAAATTCCCCTAGGTAGTTTCAGAGTTTAGAAAAGCTAGAAAACTATGATATCAAGATGTGGCTATGGGAGGATGGTGATGGTAGTGAGAGTGTGAAGAGGGCAGGCAGGAAAAAGACCAGATTGATGAGCAGTGTCTGCTTTGAACACTAAATGTCAGTAGATGGAATGGTAAAAATGTCATTATTACTTTCCATCTTAGGGTTAGAATACGAATTGTCTGTCAAGGTTGAATATTATCTTGAAGAATGACAGAATCTTATATCTCTTTTCCATTAAGAACAAACACTCATCAATTTTCTGCCTCAAATGTTTTGGTTTAAAGCACTGTGATCTTTTCTTACAATTAAAGGAATTAAATGCATATTTTGAGGATGCATTTTCTAATGGAATATTTAAAGAATGTTGTAAACCAAAACTTTACAACAGAAATGTGAAGTATTTTTGAAAGTTTCAACACAATTGCTGCCTATAAACAATAGTTCCAGATAAGAAATTCCTAAAGACTCTGACAGCATCTCAAAATATAATAATACATAGAACCCAAATTTGCATGTGTAAATAAACAGAATGCAGGAGAAGAATCTGAATACGAATCCGTTCCCTTAATTATTAATTCATTGTTTTGACATAACCGTAAGGCCCATTTAAAGTAAGGCATCTTTCAAGGAGAAAACATTTGCAGCCTGTTAGGCTGTGCTTTCTTATTGACACTGGCCAGGCTTCCATCCTTAAGGCTTCATCTGGGAAAAGGAAAGAAAAGGACAACTCTACATCTAAATCTTCGAACTTGTTTAGGGGAAGCATGGAACCTGAGAGAGGAGAATTTAATCTAAGGGCAGTAAGAACCATGGGAGAGGACGTGATTATTTGACGTTGAGGAATTCACGGGGAAATTGGGAGAAAAAGGCTTCTTTGGGGCAGGGACATTTGCGGAAGGGACAGTTTCTTGTGTCTCCAAGCGCCCCTCCTCCCGGACGGTCCCCACTCTCTGCCTCTGGCCCTCCCCCTCCCAGGCTTCAGCTTTTGGCCAGTAGTAGACGGGGTGGGCGGGGTAGCTTCTCCAGCCTCGCCTTCGGCTCGGAAAGCCCGCAGAGCAGAGGGTCATTGACTTAGTGCCCCGGGACTCCAAGCCCACTCCCTGGGCATCTGCATCTCTTGGAGTCTCCATCTCCGGGAAGCGGAGGTCCCCACTCACTGCGAGAGCGGTCTCCCACCTTGTCGGTGTGTAAGTGGGAGGCGGCGGGACCACGGCCCGTCTTTCTGCGCCCCGCGTCCCGGCCGGGTTAGCTGTGGAAAACCCACTTTCTGTGGCTGCCCCTCTCCAGACACTTCTCGAGAATGGAGCAATCACAGTGCGGCAGCAGAGACCGCAGCGGCCGGCCTCCCCTGGGCCCGGGGCAGGTGGCGACGGCCCCTCTGCCCCCGTCTCCGGCGCTGCGGGTGCCCCCAGGGGTGCCCGTCCCTCCAGCTTTCCTGCGGCCACCCAGCCTCTTTCTGCGGGCGGCCGCGGCCGCCTCCACCGCGGGGAGCGGAGGCTGCGCACCCGCTGCGGGGCTGCAGCGAGGGCTGGGCACGGCGGGCTGCGGCTACCCACGGACGCCCAAGTGCGCGCGCTGTCGCAACCACGGCGTCGTATCGGCGCTCAAGGGCCACAAGCGCTTCTGCCGCTGGCGGGACTGCGCTTGTGCCAAGTGCACTCTGATCGCCGAGCGCCAGCGCGTCATGGCCGCCCAGGTGGCGCTGCGAAGGCAGCAGGCGCAGGAAGAGAGCCAGGCTCGGGGGTGGCAGAGGTTCTTGTCCTCCTCTGGACCCGCGGGGCCGGGGCCACGGACCTCGGGAGGCAGGATCGGAGCGGAGGATGCCCCCGCCGCGAGCGTCCCTGCGGCGGTGACGGCGCTGGAACTGGATGCCTTGAGACAAGCTAGCGGGCGGCCGACCGCTGCTCGCGAGGTGTTCCGGTCAGATGGTACGAAGGAAAAGCAGGGTGAGTTAGTCTTTTATTTCCTCGTTGCAAAAGATCGTTCTGGAGAAAACTTTTGAAACAGGGAAGCCCTGCCCTGGAGGCAGCCGAGGAAAGTTTAAAAGAAGCATTTGTTACTGTTATGGGAAACTGCTCTGCAATATGACGTTCAGGATGGTGTTAGAGACCCCATGGGCCTCACTTTGGAAAAACTTTCTGTTCCTTTAGACAGGAGGATAAGGTGATGAAAAAGTGAAGAGTAAGTGATGATATGAGCAACTCATGCTGGGAATGGAGTTTGCGCCGAAGTTTCTCTGACTTTGAGTAGAACTTCAAGCGGTCATTGAATTAACAGCTGCATTTTGAGCTTACTCTGTACTCTTTCCAGCTATAAAACCAGAGTTAATCTGATCTTGTGTGGGAAACTCACTGATAGTGGAGAGTACAGTTCTCTTTACCTTTGGGGCACATCTTTGGAGCCAGATAGAAGTGGGGAAAAGACAAATAAATCTACCAAAGCCTCTTTTCACCTTCTTCCCTTCAAAATTTTAAGGATTCCACTCCCAACTCCCCCTAAAATGTAGATAGAATGAGCAAACAGTTGAAATTTCAACTCTTCCCATTGGGGAAAAAAAATAAGTTTTCCAGATTTGTAATAACATTGGTAAGAATTTCAAATTTCAATATTTAGGAATTTCTTATTTAAGGAGTTTTAATTTTTCTCTCTTGTTTATTGACTGCAAATCGCTTTTATACCCATGTTAGATTATACACACACACACATGCATGCATATATATACACCCATATACATACATACATATATATACACATACACACATATACATACATATATATATATATTTATATGTTTGATGGATTCAAATAAACTTTTCCTGCTACTATAAATCTCATTGTACTTTAGTAAGTTTTAAAGTCCTCTCCAGGGCCCACTAGCAGTGAAAATGCATTTCAGTATTTTTGTATAACCCCCAAGACAGGTTGTATCATATGAAATTATACAATGATTGAGGAAATTATTAATTCAAAAACATCCCTTGATTGTGAGAATTGCAGACCTTAGATCATAAGATGTACTTTTGAAAAAAGCTATCTCTGTATTTAAATAAGGCATATATGATTTTGTGTTCACCTGTGCCAATTTTTTGCCTATGTTCAAGTTTAAGTACACAAAATAGACTTTAAACATTTTCCATGAAAATCAAAAAGGGCTGAAGAACAAAGTTATTAAACAAAAATATTATGAAAGATAAGAAAAAATTAATATTCTATAAACTAAATTGACAATGAGATTTGGCTGACCACTCTATTCTAGACATTGATTTATGTATTTTTCTGGGGGGAGGATACTAAAGTATACTCTATTTTATAGGGTCTATTATTTTATTTTATTCTTTGCCTCAATTGACCACCCTGTTTTGAGACTAGTTTCATGACTTTTCTAAACTGACTGTCTCCTCTTACACGATATTTATGAACTGTAGTCTTTTTAGTTTACTCATTCATTAGATAAAGACTAATAATGATTCAGAGATGAATAAGATTTTCCTACAGAAAAGAACCTTTTATACAAAATGAGGAAAGCTACATGTATCCAAAAACTACAATATACAATGAGAAAAGTAAAGAATTAAAATGAGCTATAGAAGTTTAGAGGACAGAGAGATGAAATAAATGATATCACAGTATTTTAAAGACAACTGACTTTCTAATAATCTCATGCAATCCGTATTTCATGACATTATATTATACTCCATTAGTACAATGTAATAACAAAAAATGTACATAAATTTCTTTAAAGATGAAATTTTGATGTTCGAGGGGGTGGTGGTATATTTAGTGAATCATTGGTATAAATAAAATAGATTGGCAAACCAATGCCAACCTATCTGCACTTAGACTTCTTTAGAAAAGTTTTACTTAAAGTTGAAAATACTAGAGTCTTTGTAATTTTGTAAGAGCAACATCTTTTGTTATATGTTTGATATAAAGACAGAATTTTAGCAAAATGTTAAATTGTACACAGTTTAATTTTAAAATAAACCATAGATTTTTTAAAAAGAATTTTGTACCTCTCTTTGAGAAAACATAAGAGTTTTGCAAATTGTGGTTGCAAATCACTGTTTTGACAATATTTGTTGTGTTACATTAATAAACTTTGTGGAAGAAGACAGTTTTACAGAAATATTCTGAGTATCTCATTTAGAATATATACTCTTTAATATAAATAGGGATAAAATATGTCTGTAGGGTAAGAGGAAATATAAACCAAAATAATAATTACTTAGTGGATGTATGAATTATTTTTCTAAAAATATTCTTATTTTATTAATATTCATATGCTTCACATATTGAGGTAGAAAATCAGATTTTTGTGTAAAAATATTTTTGGAAATTTTTTTTAATATTGGAAGGGAGTTGTGATTTGAAGCAAATACCTAATGTGTTATTTTATCACATACTTTGAAGATACATATAGATTGCAATAGTGCAATAGTGCAGTTTCTAATTTTTTTAAAGAAACAATTTGACTATAATCTCTTTTCTTGATATTTCCTAGAGATTGAAAAAGAAAGTCCATATTTCAAAAGGATTATAAAAAATACCAACTCTGTATCATCTCTCACAAAAAAATGAAGTATACAACTCTGGCATGATTTGAGATTGGTACAGCAGTAGTCATTATTAGTTTAGGTTGGAAACAAAAACAAATTTGTTATTTTTTTACTTTATTTAGTAACTTAATTGGAACCTGAAATATGAGTATTTAAAAACTAATTGTTGAAATTTAGCATTAGCGATTAAATAGAATATTCATTTTCATACTAAGATTGTTTCTTCTTTTGATTTATTATCTAAACTCTAATCATTTTATTTAGTTCTGTTTGCATGGTGTCATTGTGAAAAAAGACTCACTTGGATAACAACAAAACTTGGGTAACATTTAGGAAAACTGCAAATTGACAAGATGGGGCAAACAATGTGAGATATTGGTATTACATTAACAGTTTAGGGTAACAGTAGACTGTCATTTCTGATTCCTAAATAACTACAGCATTTACATATTATATAATTTTGTGATCCTGAAATGACATAACATTTTCCCACTATTCTAACACTGGAATTTTTGAATGATCTTTTAAAATTCTCATTCATTAAAATTTCTTGCATTGAATAAGTATAACTAATATACTATGAGTGAATGAATTATTTTGTCCAGCATTAATTTTGAGTGGGAAGTAGTATATTCAGAGAAATTTATTTTGTTACTTTTTTTTCTCTCTTCCCCAGAACAAAAAGAGAGTAAATGTGACTCATGCCAGAGTGGACAAGAAGACCCAGTCTCCAAATCTCACCAATTTACTGTGGAATCATCTCCTAAGTCTAATGGTGTATTTAGAAAACAAAATGTTAGGTCATCTATTTCAGAAAACTCAAACAAGGATGATAGCATTCTGTCTCCTCACCCTGCGGAACAATCAGGAGGTGAAGAGAGTCCCAGGTCCCTATCATCCTCGGATCTGGAATCAGGAAATGAAAGTGAGTGGGCCAAAGACTTCACTGCTATCAGAGCCAGACTTTCCACAGTGTCCTCCAGACCTAGAGATCCTCTTGGTATCCTTACGAGGATTTTCCCAGGTTACAGGCGCAGCCGGCTGGAAGGCATTCTACAGTTCTGCAAAGGGGATGTGGTCCAAGCTATTGAACAGGTCCTAAATGGGAAAGAACATAAATCAGACACCAGGGACCTAGCAAGCTCAGGAGAATTGGAAAATATAGCTTTTCAGAGAGCTTCAAATGTTAGTTTAGCTGGAATTGGTTTTGGAACTCTAGGGGATAAATCAGCTTTCTCTCCTCTTCAGACCACTTCTGCTTATGGAGGTGATTCAAGTCTCTTCAGCTTAAATTCTAGACTAGGGGTCAATTCATTACGGCTGGGATATTCCTCTCCAGGAAGAGGGCTGTCTGGTTTCATGTCTCCCTACCTAACTTCTGGGTTGGTACCAGCGTTGCCTTTTCGCCCAGCTTTGGATTATGCCTTTTCGGGGATGATTAGGGATTCATCCTACCTTCCCAGCAAAGACTCTGTAACTGGTAGCCGACTGTATTCCAGGCTGAATCAGGACAAGCTGTAACACATCTGCTTATACACCCTTCCTGGAGTGTTTTTTAGAAGTACACAGTACAACTCCCATATCTACATCCACAGTCATTAATATCTTCACTGTGTATGTGAGTGGATTATCAGGAATTAAAGATGCCTTTTTTTTTTCACAAGTAATATAATGAACTTGAAATCTCAAGACTTTAGCAATTATTAAATGAAACAATCATTTAAACATTATATGTACCTCGAGTAAAGCTGTTTCAAGAAATATTTTTATTCTCAGCTAATGATTTTTTTCTCTAAAATATAAGCTGTAAAATTTCTATTTTAAAACTATACTTTTTAAATTTTATTGAAAAGTAGAGTTTATACTTGTAAAATATATTTGTAAGTGTAAAACAACCCAGCATTATATAAAATTAACCAAAAGGAAGAATTGAAAAATTGAGGGACTTCTAAATAATTACTGTTTTAAACTTTTTCTTTCTTTTTGTTCCTTGTACACAGGAAAGTTATTCAAAGTATTTTAAAATATTTATTCATACATTAGTGATTAGTAAAACTTTAGAAAAGTTTGAATTCCTTTTTTTTCCTGAATGTCTAATTTTTCATTTATATCTGCCATTTGTGATAACAAGCGCCAGTAATAAAACATTTCTTTTTAAAGTGAACATTGTGAATTACACAAAGGCTAAAGAAGTAAACCTACAGATATGAGACTCCGCCATCTCCTGGCCACTATCACTGATTGCAACTCAGTTCTGGTAGAGTATAGGCATTAAGAAACCAATGGTTTCCTAATTTTCCTAATGCATATAAACTAACCATTTTTTGAAATAAGTCATTTTGGATCATGCTACACAGGAATTTTCATATTATAAAGTGAACATCTGTGGATAAGGATTTTAATCTTTAAATGTGCTTTGCCTGTATCTGGGGAAATGTTCTTTTCCATATGTTTGTGACAAGAATATGGCAGTTATTCTCAAAAGTAAAAATAATGTTATTCAAAAATTTTAAATAGCTGTTTAGATAAATTGATTGACTCTAGATAGATGATGCTTAATACACTGAGAGGTTGTAAGATTTCAAAGGAGAAAAATTTTCATTAAATTTTAGAGGTTTTCTTGAGATTTTTAAAATACTTTGTGTTCTTTATCTGGATCATTTGAAAGCTATTTATTTCAGTCAGTGGAAAGTCCTTGATAAAACTGCTTGCAAAACAATTTTGTGAAGTTTTCTTTATCTGTCAATGTTTAAAAGGACAGTAGCTATATTATTTTTGTTAGGAATAAATGGAAACCCAGGAGTTGTAAAAGATAGTTGATGAGTTAGAGATGAGCAGCATGACTTTCTAGAGATTTCTTAAATTGTGTGTGTGTGTGTGAGTGTGCGTTATATGCACTGAAGCCCTATCAGTTCTGTCATCTCGAAGGCTTTTCTATGAAGCCAAATAAGAGTATGTTTCTACCAGCAAATATTGTATTGAATGACTGTATAGTATCTAAGGCTGATTTAGGGTGTAAATATGTTTAATAGAGTATACATTAATTTTAATAGTGATTTGAGAAAGCATATCATGTAAAAACTTTATGCAACCAATATTCATTATGAATAAAAATGTTTTAGATTCTAAGTCTGAATCATGGTGCAATGCATGGCAAATAATTGATATTCAATTATATACTGAGTGAAGAAAGCCATTTTGGATAATAGAACTCTTTGAAACTGATAAAATCAAGGAATTCTATAAAGTGGCCTTCATTCTCAGTTTTGTATACAATTTCCTGGGAATGTTGAGTCTGCTAAGTGCCATTCAGGTTAGAACCCTTTATGATTCTTAAGCTGTTTTCTATTGCATTAATTCATTTATTGAAAGCTATGTTTTTTAAATGCTAGATCCTGTAGAGGATACCAAACAAAATATTGTATTCTCAAGGAAGTTACATTATAAAATACAGCAATGCTACAGTTGTTGAATTCTTTATATGGTTTATATAATGATGTGCATGTGTTCATTTGAGAGACTGAATTGCTTTTGAACTGAGGAGAACATCCATTTTGGGCAGTATTCAAATTTTCAAAAATTTTATAATCTTAAAACTTAACTTGCATTATGCTTCATGTGTTTTATACCCTTTATAATAACTTTAGGACTTAAATAATTTTGTGAAATAGGTCATATTATTCAACCATTAAATTGTATGTGAGAAAATAGAGGCTCAACACTAGTGTTGTTCATCCCCAGTGTTACAATAATAGTGTCAATAATCAGAAGTGGAATTTACTTCTCCAATTTCAGTTAGACTTTAAGTTCTGAGGAAGGATTCATGTCTGTCTACTCACAGCTTTGTATAGTATCTGGTATGTAACAGGTGCTCAGGTAATAGTTTTCCACTGACTGAATTAAATAAGAGATGAAAACAAAACATCACCTTAGGAATTCATTTATTTAACAACTATTTACTAAGCATTTACTTTGTGCCAGGCACTATGCTACACACAGGGGATGAAGAGGTGCCTAAAATGTAAGACTTTGCCTCAGGTTGTTCACCGTTTATATTACTATGTGTACAAAAACCCAGCCAACCAGTTCTTGGTGCTATCTGACCTTGTTCTTAACACCAGTGAGTTTTTTGTAACCTTGATGTTTATGCTCATGGATGCTGCTTGAGGCCTGAGCTCCTAAGCCTCTAATTAGGGATGTGAAGGAAAAGGGAGAACATCCATTTCTGTACAGTATGTGTAAGGAAGTCCATTCTCTTTGTCTGAAAGGTAAACAACTTCCAGGCCTATGATGAAAGACATGGATAAAGAGGAAGCTTTTGTTCACTTGAACTGAGTCTTGTGTGGAAGTTACCCAAATTTCCTCATGGCCTCTGGATCAGAATTATTGCCCAATCCCAATCTCAGGATTGGTCTTTTGGAATTCATCTGATTCAGTGCAGAGGCCTCCTGACCTAAGCTCTCTTCTAGCTACTCTGTGAAAATGGGTTAGGTCTGAGGAGACAATTGAAGAGCATGTGAGTCAAATGATCTACTGTTTTTCTCTGCAGCTTCTGAAACAAAATGATTCTAGGGATTTTAAACTTCTTTTAGAAATTCCTAACTATGAACTTGAAAATAAAAAAGTATTTATGAATTTTCCTTACCATTCAACTCTTTAAAGTACATTTTTTAGACATCTGTTTATCTTTGAAATTAAAAAGCCTTCAAAATATAAGAGAAACTTAGGAAAAAGGACCTTAATATATACCACTGTAAATAGAATTGATCTGTGCACAAGATGAGATGTGTATTATCAGCTTCATAAAGGCAAATCTTCCCTCAAGGCAGCCTGATTCTTAAGTGTAGATGCTCATCTTTTAGGTCAAGGGTAGTGGGAAAAATTCCTGCTCAGATTCATTGCTCTTCACAGCCCCACACCTCCAAATAATTCTGTTAAGATGCCCGAATTGCAGAGCTAAGCACTTAGTTATTTGGCATCATCCCCTTAACAGCAGTTGTGCCAAACACAAAAATACCTTTTTTTGTTTGTGTGTTTTTGCTTACTAAGTGTTATTCAAATGAGAGAAATTCATTATCATTTCCTCTTTCAGAATTCCATGCATAGTGATGGTGGGTGCGGGGGCTTCAGGGAAAGATGGGACAAGGATAACAAATATAAAGTTTAACAGGATAACAAAGTTTCTCACTTTGACAAATTTGATAATTTTTTAAAAATTAGACTTTTTAATTTTTTTATACTGTGTCACATATCCTCAAGTCAAAATGGCCACATTACATAGTCTTATGAAGACACTGATAATTTAAAAATTGATGCACAAATGCAGCTTTATCAAAATATGTCAAAAAATTGCTTTAAAATATCAAATATTTATTAAAATTTGTTTTATAGATAAGTTAATCAAGAAAAGTGGACTATATATTGGTAAAATTAGGAGGAAATATATAGAAAATTGAGCAGGCATGCCAAAGAATATTGATTAGAAAATCCATGTCAACCAGGAGATATTTTATATTTCTGTCCTAGACCTTTTACAAAATTTCTGTCAAATTATTTGAAGGAATAAAGATATAAAATTCAGTGTTATTTGTGGACAACACATTTGGTAATGGCAGCTAATCTTTTGGAAGACAGAATCAAGTTTCAAAATGATTGATTCTCACCTTTTAATCTCCATTCTATTGTGCTTATATTATTTATTAAAGATCCTAAGATCTTTGCATTCATAAACAATGGGAAGAAATATGCAGTCACAATTTTTTTTATGAAAAAAATGGTGTTATTTATTGATTGGTAAATTCACCATGAGATTACCATGGAACATGGCTGCTCTAAAAGTCAATTGAAATTTAGATTACATTATTAATAATAAAGTATGTAGAAAGAGAGAGGTGATAGAATGATATACTTTGGAATATCACTCGGTCAGATATTAGCTAAAGCAGTGTGATCAGTTCTGAGTGCTATACAATAAGTGATTCTAAAACCTGAGGTAGAAACAGAGAATCATAAGATGCTAAGTTGTGATTGTGGTGGCACTGATTGTTTGGTTAGAAAAAATTTTAGAAATAAGAGAAATTACAACATTTAAAGAACTAGGATATGACAAAAATGAATTGGGTTTATTCTTTATAGTACACAGGGTAAAAATTACATTGAGAGATAATTCAGAGTAACATAAAGAAGGACTTTTTGGCCAGCAGCAACTGGCCAAGAGTAGAATGGCTGCCTTTTGTAATAATGTATCTTCTACTCATTGAAAATACCATGTAAAAATTACCAATTAGAGACCTGACTAATGGGAGTTTTCATTATTGCTTTAGAGTTGGGACTGAATCCTTTATAAAGTCAATCAGAGACATAATAAATATCAAATGAATAAATGACTTTCAATTCTAAGACCATGAAAATAAAAATGCCTGACCATTAGTTGTCAATAAACAAATTGCAGTTTTGTTCATCAGAATTTCTCCAATATTATAGTCTCTTAGAAGTGTATGAAAAAAGAAGAGAGAACATAGTGCATAATTTACAAAGGGTTTAGACTGGTAGAAGTTAGCATGAGGTAGGTAGATATACAAGACATAATGAAGAAGAGGAGGGCTCAAAATGGACATGGAAGAGCACAAAAGATAAACTTTAAGATATTTTCCACAAAGTATACACAAATATATCTTCCTAGAGGGAGTACTTGCTTCGGAGTTGAGACTTAGGATGGATTTAGCTATACAACTTGGACAGGTTACTTAAACCCTGGGGTGTTTCTGTAAAATGAGGATAAGAATATCTAA
Source organism: Cynopterus sphinx (assembly GCA_030015415.1). Taxonomy (NCBI): domain Eukaryota; kingdom Metazoa; phylum Chordata; class Mammalia; order Chiroptera; family Pteropodidae; genus Cynopterus; species Cynopterus sphinx. The sequence goes on along the minus strand of CM057385.1, from coordinate 69,220,292 downwards.
CTTACAAGGTTCATGAAGGTAAAAGATTACTAAACTGCATAATACAGTAATGCTTATATACTGGATGGTAAATAAATTACTCTCGCTGTGATTGCTTTGCATTAAGATAATGTGTCGATCTCTCAACAAAGACACTGTAATTACACTTGCTCCACTTCTAATGGACTTGGAATACAAAAGGCAGACATCACCAGTTTTCTTGTTTGGTTGTTCAATTCATAGGTGAGCCACATGTTCATAGCATGTTTTTGCATGCTATTTGGATTTTTAAAAAAGGTACAGGGAGTAAATGAGCAGCAAAATTATAGTTTTTGTGTTCATGTTACATTTATTGGTCAGGACTCAGTCAGGAAAACAGTTCCCCCACCTTTTAATATTTTTTTCAATTACAATTGGCATACAATATTATATTAGTTTCAGGTGTACAACATAGACATTTATATAACTTATGAAATGATCACTCTGGTAAATCTAATAGCCATATGACACTATACATAGTTATTCCAATATTATTGATTTATATTCCTTATGCTATACTGTACATCCATGAATATTTTTGTAACTACTAATTTGTACTTTTTAATACCTTCCCCCTTTTCACTCCCCATCCCCCCCGCCACCAATCCCTTCCAATCTGGCAACCACCAGGGTGTTCATCTGTGAGTTTGTTTCTGTTCTTTATTTTGTTCTTTATATTTCACATACAAATGAAATCATATGGCATTTGTCTATCTTTTTCTGACTAACTCCATTCAGCACAATATCCTCTAGGTTCATCCATGTCATTGCAGGTGACAAGATTTCATTATTTCTTATGGAGTAATAGTCCATTGTCTACATGTACCACCTCTTTTTTATCCGTTCTTCCACTGATGGACACCCACGTTGTTTCCATATCTCGGTTATCATAAAGAATGATGCAGTGAACATATGAATGCACATGTCCCTTCAAAGTAGTGTTTTGGGTTTCTCTGAATAAATATCCAGCAATATGATTACTGGGTCCTTCTTTGTCTCTTGTTATAGCCTTCGTATTAAAGTCTATTTCGTCTGGCATAAGTATTGCTACCCTAGGTTTTTTTGTTTGTTTCTGTTTTTATGAAATATCTTTTTTTTTAAATTTACTTATTTAAATTAGTTTCAAATATACAGTACATTGGTTAGGAAAACAGTCCTTTTAAGTATATGTGGAAATAGGGGAGATATTATAGAAATTTGACTCAACACAAACAGAAGGATCTGGGAAGTGAAAGCCTGGAAGAGGGAAATTGGCAGGTCATAGAAAAGTCACTAATCTACCTAAAGCATTGATATGGGTAGGCACCTAGTGGTGGTCCTGTCCCCACTGTTGGACAGCAAGGTCAGCAGTCCAGTGAATCCCTTGTCAACTTGGCATTCACACTCACTTATATTAACTATACTTACTTCTAATAAAAGCAAAAATTATTCTTTCACCTAAAATTGATACAACTATCCTTGGCATAATAAAAACATGCTAACCCTCTTCCATAAAGAGGACTTGTCCATCTTTGAGAAATGCTCATTCTTCTGGCTGAGTCAAATCCCCCTTTGAATATTCTATAACTTTAATCTTATGATATAATTAACCACTATTAATAAATCACTTAGAGTGAGGAAGTGAGAGAGAGAAAATTGGTGTACACACACACACACACACACACACTCTTAGAAGCAAGGGAGAAATAAAAGCTCTCATTTACTCTTTTACTCATATTTGTAACTGGTCATGGGATCATAGATGGTATTTATAACTTCCTTTTTCTACTCTTTTATTTCATACTCTCTTTGCCCAGCAAATGTCTAAGTTAATTGTGGTTCCTTACTTGGTAGGGTGCCACAAATCTTCATTCCTGAAGAGTCCATGCCGTTACAGTCCTGCTTTTATCAGGCTGTTGTAGCTTTCCATGAACTTTTACAACAAAATATGAGAAGGCGCTGGGGTATCTCCTGCCTACTTAAAATACTCTCTCTCACCTCTTTCTTGTTCTTTCAGTGGCATGAGGTGCCCAAAGTAGCCAATGGTAGTCTCAGCTTCCAGTACAATGGTGTATTCTCTGGTGGCATCATATCCTCTTTGAGAGATAAGACTTCTAAATCAAAAACAAACCCCTGAAAATTCTAAAGTTGTAGAGAAAGGAAACAAAAAAAATATTGCTAATGAGTCATTAGCATTCATATGAGAGGAGCTATTTCTATATCTACTCTGGGAGAAATATCACTACTTATTAAAGTTGATTCAAAGCATATCTTACATCCAGGAGGACATTATTCCAACCCCATAAAGTGCTGTCACCAGCTGATGCCATGTGAGTCTTACAAAAATCATTTCATAATTATATTAGGCCTGCTATTTGAGGATGAAGGGAACCTAAAGATACTAGAGAATTCTATGAATTTGCGCCAAATGTTGCTCTTTAATTGCTATTAAATAAATTTCTTTGTCAGAAGCAGTGTTGTATGGTATACTATGAAGGTGAATAAGGCATTCTGTAAACCCACAGAGGGTGGTTTTAGTAGAAACATTGAATGTAGGAAAGGCAAAACCATATCTAGCATAAATGTCTTTTCCAATGAGAACAAAAGGCTGCTCCTTCAAAGATGGAAGTGGTCCAGTGTAATCAACCTGCTACCAGGTGGCTGGCTGGTTCCCCCAGGGAATGGTGCCATTTCAGGGGCTTAGTGTTGATCTTTGCTTTTGGCAGATTGGGTACTGAATAATGGCTCTAGCCAAATTGGCTTTGGTGAGTGGAAATCCAGGTTGTTGAGCCCATACATAAGCTTCATCTCTGCTTCCATGATCATTATCTTCATGGGCCAATTTAGTAATTATGGGGATAAACGAATAGGAAAAGAATGGGTAACCTTGTGGATATGACTATTATGATCTTCCTGTTATAATGTTGCTGTTTGGTGAGCATTTGTATGGGACAAAAATATTCTCATATTTCTGCCCATTGACAGGTTTCCACATACCTCTTCTCTACATACTGTTTCTTCCAATCATGTTTCTTCCAAGTTGCTGACCATCTAATTAAAACTGCCAGTCACTGCTCATGACTCGTTTTAGATATGTACCTCTATCCATTTCTTCTTGCATGCAAAATGAACAGTCAGGTACACAGCCTAAAGTTCTTCCTGTTGGAAAGATTTTCTTCACCATTATCCTTCAGGGCCACACCTGTAGTGCTGCAGCTGTCCACTTGAGATAGTGCCAGAATAGTGTGTGGAATCATCTGTGAACAAAGACCAAATTGTTTTTCCTCATTTGGCTGTCATGGACAACTGCATCTGAGAGAGAAAAGGAGAGAGAGAGAGGAGGCAATGTGGCAGATGTAAGAGCCATGGAAATTTGAGCCACTTTTCATGCAACCTACTTGTGACTTCAAACTTGTGGAGAAAAACCTATCTATCACTTCCACTTGACTGAATACTACCATAGAGGGCTTGGTTGGTTAGACAATATTGTTTATTTTGAGTATTTAAGGTCACAGGGTTATTTAATGGCCAATATTAAGAGGACTCTATTAGAACCCAGCAATAGGCAGAAGTTGTTTCTCAAATGAGAATAATTATCTGCAGAGAAAGTATAACTTTTCTCTAATGTCCAAGAGGAATATACTGTAATTTATTCTCTGGGTGTCCACCAGAGCTTTTTCTTAGGATTCCCAACTTCCATAAACACTTCAAGCACCATTGGATATCCTGAGTCAAGTGACCCAAGAAGCAAGATTAGTTGAATGGCAACCTGGTTCTGTTGTCAAACCTCTTCTTGATATGGACCTAAAGCTGACAGCTTATTGGGTTATTTGGTAAGTAGGTTGAAGATGTCTATGTCAGGTATCCATTGCAACCCAAATTCAGAGGTAGCAGGTACTAGATGCAGACAAATTTACTATTTGTTAAGTGATATTTCAACATGCACCAGACCACTGATCTCTAGGAATTTACAGATGTGACAAGCTCCCAAATTATTATGGTGGTGTTCTTCCATTCTATGATATGCATATATATCTTAGTAAAACAGCTAGTGAACTTGCTACATTCCACTCACTAGGTCCAATCAGCATAATATCAATGTAGTGGACTTTCTTGATGTTCTATAGAGTAAACAAGCAAGTTCCCATCAGACTAAACTATGGAAGACATCTAGAGCGTTGATAGAGCCCTAAGAAGGAATACTAAAGTATATTACTGTTTTTGGTGGCCTCCTTTACTAACAAGTACAGGAAAAATTATTTTTGAAATTAATAGTTTCAAACTAGAGAAAAGGAGTGATATTTATTTTCTCTAGTAAAATGACCATAGCTCGAAATTCAGCTGTGTTTGTATTAACTGCCTAATGAGGTTTATGATAGTACACTTCTATTTTTCAAGATCCATTTTCCTTATTCACAGGCCAAGTAGGTGAGTCAAATGAGGATATGGCTGGGCTTTTCAGTCCTTGACAGTGGCATGAACTGTAGCAGTCTCTTCAGGAATGCCCTATTGCTTTTGTTTTACTACTTCGGTAGAGAGTAGAAGTTCTAGAGACCTCTATTTGACAGCCTGTTGTAATCAACCTTGATCTATAGGTGAGGAATCCAATATGAAGGTTATGCTAGTTGCAGAGTATGTCTTTTCTAACTATATTTTCCAGAATTGAGGAAGTAAACATGGGGTAATTTGGGGCACCCATTATGCTTACTGTGAGATGGATCCGAGCCAGAATGTCATTGATGATTAGATCTCATTCCTCTTCCTTAAACGTTATCCAGGCTGGTGGATCACAGCAGCAGATTAGATTCCCAGGGAATGCTAATTGTTCAGTAAACTCTGATAAATATGATTATTTCTCTTTTCCAATGTATAGTAACCTGGTAAGTTGGCTCAGGTTCTTTAGGAGAAAGCCAGGAGGAAGATTCATAGTTAAAATTATTCGAGGTGTAGCATGGGGACACTCAAAGGAGACCCATCCTCAGTTTCTACAAGAGGCACCAGGTCCTTAAATAGGTCAAAGTCTATAAGTTTGTTGGTGCATCATAATTCTCTATTATGGTGATTCAAGAAAGACTTAGTTTCAGCAGACCATGTTCTGTGTTTAGTGGTGAAATCTATATATATCAGTTAGATACTGTTTGTTTACTGTGTTGTCCAATACTTCTACATCTTTGTCACTTTTTGGTTTAGTAGTTATATGAACTGTTGAGAGTAGAGTATTAAAACTGCCAACTATAATCGTAATTTTTGCCTCTCCGTTTTGGCAAAACACATATGCAACTTGCCCTGTGTAGAAAATGTTACTATTAATAAAGTAGATAATCAAGAATAGTATGATTTGGCAACTTTTGGAATTCTGAGTTTTTCTTATTTTTTTTTAAGAATTTTGAAATTAAAGCAGATTCTTTGGTTCATGTATTTTATTCCATAACTTATAATTTTTTGATTCTTTGATTTGAAAATTTATATTTTTTAACATACCTGACACTTTCTAAAAATATCAGAATAGATGAAGTCTTATAATTTTTAGTCCTTTTAGTCTTTATTTTATGGGTAAAATTAGAAATCCATGGTTGTTTCCATGGGTGGAGCACACTGTGGCTTTTATTCCATTAAGAAAACTGATTTAAAAATGACATGTCACGAAGCAGCTATGAATTCACAATTTAAACCAATTTACCTTTCTGTTGAATACACATAGCAGTGATAGATACAAATACATTCATTTAAAAATTAAAAAGACATAGCCTTGCTCAATAACAGGATAAATATGTCTATAAAAAAAAGTAGCACGGTAACTGACAGTAATAAACAGAAGGCTAAAGGTACATGTATCTTGGGCTTGAAGAAACCAAATGATCAAAGTCAATGGGAACTTGACTGCTTTGAACTAAAGTCAACCAACATTGCCTTCCGTTTGTGGAAAGTTGGAGAAAAACATTGGTGAATGAAACTTGGGGCATGTGGCTGGGGTTCCTTACCTAGGAAAGCAAGCTGAAAAAATTTGTCACAGTTTCCTAGAGTTGTACCTTGGTTTAGATGATAAGAATAAAAAAACAGTCATGTAACCAGAATCTGGATCATACTCTATGATGGCCTTTGGTATTACTCTAATACTAACATGAAATGGAAGCCTCAAGGTGTCAAAATAATGCATTGCTGTGTACTGGAGGTCTTGAGGGTGCAATGTAAGCAAGCATAAAACTGCTAGGTATAGATGAATGAATGAATGCAGAGAATAAGAAAGGAAGAAAAGTAAGCTACTATTAAAGTTAGGCATGCAAATTAAAATTCTAATGCACATGAGGAAATCTACTTCCAAGATAGCCATCTTAAGCAATAGTTGCTACATGAGTATATGCCTATGAAATTCAAATAATAGAATGATTTGGAGATGACTCTGAAATAAACATGTTTAAGACCTTTAAAGATATAAAAGTAGAAATATTGGTTAAAAGGAAACTAATTTATGAAACATTCAGACTGATATGTGTTTCTTAAAAACAGGTGGATGTGGCAAAAAAAAATTAAATACCAGGAATTAAAAATATTGAGGAAAGAATTAATTATTCTGAGGATTATACTGAGAATTTCATCTGTAACCTAACGCAGAAAGATAAGATATGAAAAAAATAAATGGGTATTTAAAATGATGATGGGAAATATATTGAGAGGCTTCAACGTATGTTTTGTGGGAGTTCTACGAGTAGAGGATTGAAGAAATTGTATAGAAGGAAATATAGTTAAGATATTTTTAGTTGTGCAGTAGTGGGAAGAGAAAATAACCAAAGAAACAGTTATAATATGTCAGTAAATGTTATTAACTACTGTATGTCTACTTTTTTAAAAATTAAAAAAAATGTGGGATTATACTTTTAGACAACAGCAAATGGAAAGTATTAGTGGAATAATGGGTACTGGTGAGTAGTTAAAACTTATTAAGACTTTTGAGTTTTGGGAGGAGAGAAACAGAGAGGTTGAATAATTTAAGGGCTTATTAGAAAAAATATTTTCTTAAGTATGCATGTTAAACCTAAAGTTTTTCACCAAATAGTAATAATAAAATTTATAACTTTGAAATTATGAGATGTGTTGATATACATTTCAACTCATTTTCTTCAGATCTTCCACACCTTGCAGAGTTATGACCTTAATCTCTTCCTTCCCTCAGATCTCCTACTGAGTTCATCACTGAGTAAACTCAACTAGAAGCCAGAGGGTAAGGGAGCTGGTTGATGTGTCCTTACATATCCTTCTCTTGAGACACAGAAAATAATGAAATGGGAGAGTTTATCTGGAGATAGGAAGGACTATATCTGGTATAACTTCATTGTAAAAATAAATCTCAGATGGGATAAAGGCCTATATATAAAAGAAAAATCTTTGAAATTATTAGAAGTTAATATGAGATTATCTCTATATCTAAAAGGTTTGGAAATATTTCTTTATCAAGATCCCCCAAACATACATCTTAAAAAGACAGGAGAGTGGAACTTTAGTAAAATTAAATTTTTGAACAATAATACACAAAATTATCAAATATTAATAACAAACTACAAATATGACACACAAAGAATGCATATTCAGGATATATAGATACAATGAATCAATGAAATTGGCCACATAACTAATAAAAGATGTAACATTTCACACAGCAATTAAAGTGAACTAGTTGGATCTTTATGTATCTAAGCATGAATAAATCTCAATACAAAATACCAATTTAAAAATAATTTAGGGTTATGTATGCTATAATTCCACTTGTGAAAATTAAACTAAAAATACAGAGTGTGCCATATATTCTTTGTGGATAGACACATAATAAAAGTACTAACATGGATTAGTAAAGAAATACTATTATTTACTTCTAAGTAGGAATGAAGAGGAATAGGAGTGGGGAGTGTAACATAGATGCTCAAACATAATCTCTGATGTTTTATTTCTTAAAAACATCTTAAAAATATGACAAAATATCAGTTTTATTTAATTTGAGAAGTATGCATATACTACATTATTCTTTTTAAAAAATTTTCTGGGCCTTAAGATTTTTAAAAAATAAGAGAGGAAAAAGAGAGAAACACTTCATTTATCCAATACAAAAATACTTTCTCAGATAGATGAGGGTGCTTAGGGTCATCATTACACTGCACTAATTTTACTTCTGTAGGCTAAGTTCATAGCTGAAATTATGAAATTACTTTTGTGCTTTTTCTAGTTCCACCATTTCTCTGTTAATGGATCCGAGCAGGCAAGAATTATTTTTCTCCAGTCTTTCTTTCCCATAGCAAAAGAGAGCCTTCAGTATTAAAAATACTCCCAGGAGTTTAGGAACTGAGCAGCCAGAAAGGGGCTCTTAATTCATGCATAAGTGTTAATTGATTTTTTAATTCAGTAAGCCACATGCACAAAACAGTATTCTGGGCTATATAGATAAATACAGAAATTACATTAGAGGAAAAAAGCAGGTGGCAGGAAATTAACATTTACTAAAGACCTCATATGTGCCAGGCCCTAAACAGGAATTTTAGTGCAGTCAGGCTATTAATGTGGAATCTTTTAAATCTGATGTTTTAAAATATAAGCTTAGTATTTATTTAATTTTGGGAGTTATAAACTTGTTTCCTATCAATAAAAATTGAATATACATGTTCCAAATAAGGAATTTAGTTCACACACTAATTGCTACAGCAATTGGCTTGTTTTCAATTGTCCTTTGTTGCACTTTATTTTTCATTCATACTCTAAAGAAAGGGACACCTTGTTTGGACAGAGGCATGGAAACTTCAAATTTCAGTTAGATTAAACTTGAATTTTATTTTATCTGTCTTTTTCTGTTAGCAAAACAATTCCTATTCTTCTCGAGCTTTTGTTTTTTCTCCTGTTCTTTTCTGGCACTCTGAACCATAAAGTTTGTTGAGTGACATCAAAGCTTAAAAGCAAGGTCCTAAGATTCGACTCTTGATTTTGCTCCTTTGTTTGATCTTGGGTGACGCAGATGACTTCTTAATGTCCTAGTCTCCTCATCTGATAATTGGGACAATAATAATACTAATGCCTAGTTCAGAGGGTAGTTGGGTATGGAGAGATGTTGATTAAAAATTAAGAAATAACACATCACATTTATCTCACTTCAACAACGAGCAGCATTTAGCCTCTGCAAATGAAACCTCTGATTTTTTAAAGATTTACAATTTAGATGATAAAACAACTCATTTGTTTTTGGAAACTAGCACTACATCGCACAACCTGTGTTTCAGATTTTCAGATCTGACGGCCTGATACCATGTCAACTGTCTATTTAGCCTGGATGTTCTCATTCTCGTACTATTTACATTTTGCTCAGAATGGGTCAACTCTTTCTAAAAGCTTCCACTTGAGGGCGCTGTCTACTAGGCGGGAATTGGAATACCACAAATGTCTAGTTACACAAAGAACCGTTTTTAGAAACTCGATTTAACTTGTACCATGTTTCCAATATATTCCAGCGATGTGTTAGTTCTCCTTATTGATTGGTGCCCTGGGTGGATGCCATTCTGACCTATGCCGAGCACTTTATATTAGAGATTTCATTACATCGCATTAATCTTAAATATTTTGAGGAGAATACTTATCCAAATTTTACAAATGAATGATTAGCCTGAGAAAGGTTAAGTAATTCTCCCAAGCCGTGCTAACTAGCGTATGGTATAAAATTCAAATTTAAGCCTATATCAGTCAATCTAACAATACTAGTTTACCTTCTTCCGTGTTTTCTCCCTTACATATGTATAAATATGTGTACAAATATGTGTATATATGTGCATATGTAAATATAGACTACACGTATATGTATGTATGTGTGTATGTATGTGGCTATATGTGTATATATCTAATATAAATAATTTTATGGTTTAGTGGGCATATATATAATATTTAAATTACACATTTTAAATTACATTTAGAATATATTTTAAAGCTGGTCAAAAGTAAATATCTCGATGATGAAAATATACAGCTACAACTGTTTGCCTGCCAAGGAAGCTCTGTTTTCTTGTTGAATAATGCAATAAATGCACTAAAGCAGAGCCAGCATGCCCAACTGTTTCATCAGACTGGCAAACTACAATAAAACACCAAATTACTATCTAGAAAGAAAACACATTTTTGTTGCTACCAAGATCTGCTTTTATTAAAGGAAAGCAACCTGGCTCATTTAATAGGCAAGTCTTTCCCCCCATTTCTTGTAAAATTGAATTAGGTAGAGACTATAAAATTATTTACATTTATAGAGAATCAATTCTCTGAGCAGATTAACTTACTAATTTACATAAAGTTACTATTTCCTAACATAAGTAAAAGCAAAAGAGATAGTATGCATTATTATTACTTCATTTGTATGCAAATATATAAAAATTCCTCTAGGTAACAGTCAGTGTTTGCTACCTCTTCTTTTTAAATGATATCCAAATTGAATGACTTTTTTTCATATTTTCAAATTTGAGCAATCTCATTAACAGCAAGGTGACTTAGAAGAGTATTGATTAATTTTCACTTGAGCTTTGTATAGCTAGCAATTTCTTCATAATCAATAGTAAAATTTATTGGATGTCTGTGGTGTCTGAGGCATTGAGCTGTGTGGATGTAAAGTATTTTTCTGAACTTTTTGAAAGTAAGTGTTCCTGGGCGAAAAATAGAAGGTACTCGTGGTTTGAGAGGGAGGGCTGTGAGTGAGAGAGTAAGTGAGATAAACAGCACAGAGAGGTTAGGTCCTGGCCCAGATAGATGTACACATTTCTTAAAACTTTGCCTACACAGTGCTTTGTTACATGCAATGTAGTTTAGAAAAAACGGTCTTGGATAACTATAGAAGCACATTTCTTCCCATCTTTTGGTCATTCAACAAGAAGCTGGCTCAGAAGGTCTGAGTAAGTTCAAGAGACAAATAGGCAGATACTAGAGACCAAATCCTCCTCATCATCTCAATTATTTCTAACAGGGCAGCATCTCTCACCAGGAAGTGACTATTGGATTTTGGTAGCCTACGTGTTCCTTAAAGTACTATTTTATCCCTTTCCCCCCTATATAGAGGGTTATGGAGTTAGATTTTTTTCCCTTGGAGTTTTTGCATGGTGTATGTAATATGGCTGTGCCTGGCGTAAGCACAGCCACCTCTGTAAGGTAAATAAGAGTTTGAGAGATTGTGTGTACTCTGCTACTTTTCTGTTGTTAATTAAAAAAAAAATACCTGAGTGGGTGCTAATGGTGTAAGCAATTGTGCTTCCTTCATGACACATTTATTTAAAAAGCACCATGTGTGAGCAAGACTACCAAATCAGTTATAATTGGAGTCACAGCAAAAATAATCTTTCCTTCAAAGCTGGGCACATCATCTCTGTTCAGAACCAAAGAATCAGCTAATTGACAACTTGTGGATCTATTTGCATAAATATTCCAATGAATTGACTGCTCTGTTCATGCTTACTATAAAGGGACATGTTTAAGAATCAGAACACGAAACAAACTTTGATTCAGGCACATCAAAGTGAAAATTTTTTGAGAATACATCAATGGGAGTATTAACGTTAGATAACAATATGTTATAGATTTTAACACTGACCTTTAACATTCTAAGAGCAGGAATTGCTCGAGGCTTGCTTCTGTCATTGCCTCAATTTCTAGTTGAACAAGCTTTTTTTGGCCCTCCAGAAGTACTACTGATGATTTCTCAAAATGACATTTCATACGCATTATATCTGACAGGCAAACTGGTGGGCTCATGTCAAAACATAAAACCACATTCTGGACTTATTTGAAATGTTTTGTTTGTTTCCTCTACAAATATAAAGCCATTTAAGACTAACTTCCCAGCTGAGACCTCGATGTACTTCACAGGACATGTGGGGCTGATAGCGTTGATCACTGCTGGGACTTTGAGATGGAGATGTTGGTTTCCAAAACCTGGATACCAAATGGGAAAATTATGACATTTACTTTTCATAGAGAGAGTTGTATAGTTCTATGAAAACTGCAAGCAGAGGGTCAGACAAAAGATAAATAGGCAAAAGAAATTCTTGAAATATAAAGGCTCTTTGGCTATGACAACATTTTAAACACAATGAAATATGTAATCAACCAATTGAGTTTTTATCCCCATATATATGTTTGAAAAAGAAGATGTGGTACATATGTACAATGGAATATTAGTCATAAGAAATGATGAAAAACTGTCATTTGCAAAAACATGGATGGATCTTGAGATAATCATGCTGAGCCAAATAAATTGGACAGAAAAAAGTTGAGAACCATATGATTTCACTAATATGTGGGATAGAAAGCTGAAAGCAACAAACAAACATGACAATCAGAGACTCATATGGGTAGATTAGTGGTTACCAGAGGGAAGTGGGGAGGGGGGAGGTAGGTAGAGGGAAAGCGGTGTCAAATATTTGGTGATGGAAGGAAATTTAACTTTAGGTGATGAACACACAATGAAATATATATGTGACATATCAAATTGTACACTTTAAACTTATTTGATTTTATTAAACAATGTCACCCCAATAATTTTAATTAAAAAAGACACTAATAAAAGTATTTGCTTTAAAAAATTAAAGAACATAAAAACATATAATAAATCAGAACTACCATACTTCCTTTTCATAGTTTCTTTTATTAGTTTTTTGGTATACTTGTATAGTTTCTTTATGCAAGTATAAAAAACTAGGTATTATATTTTACTCTTATCTTCACCCCTTTTTTATGATACAAAAGGAAACATCTTGTTTTCATTCAATGATGTAAGAAATTTTTTTCATATCAGACTCTAAGAATTCCTTGTCTTCTCTCCCTATTAAAAAAAAATAACTGCAAAGTATTCCATTGCATGGGTATAAATATTTAAATGGTCTCCCATTGAAGACCATCTAATGGCTGCTAATTTTATTCAGTTGCAAACAATATTGCAATGGCTATCTCTGAATAGATATCATTTTTCTTGTGTGCAATTGTATCTGTAGAAAAATTCAGTAAAATTGAATACAGAAAATTTATAATTTTAAAAAATCTTGCCAATTGCTCCCAATTGGTTCAGTCAATCTGTGGTCTCGGCAGCAATTTATGAATATTATTACAGTGTGTCAAAAACATTTTGTTTTTTAATAGATAAAAAATGTTTGTTGTTTTGGATAAAAATAATATCAATGTAGTTTTAATTTGCATATTTCTTATGATAAAGTTAAACCTTTTCAGATGTGGAGGAGACCATTGGCATGTCCTTATTTCTTCTTTTGTTAGCTGTCTATACATATACCATGCTCATTTTTCTATTGGGTTGCTATTTTCTTTCTTATAAACTTTCTTAGTAATCTTTCTATATTAGGGAAATCAATATTTTATTTCTGGGATATGTTTTTCTTCAGTCTTTTGATTTTTCTTAGGATAATTTTATTCTGCAGAGGGCTTATTTTTAATTACAATTTTTAATGTAATATAGTGTGTTAATCTTTTGTTCTATGGCTTCTAAACTTTGAGTAAGAGTTAGAAAGGCCTTGCTTACTTCAAAGCAATAAAATAAATTTCCCAAGTTTTATTCTAGTGTTTGTTGTATATATTAATTATAATTATTAACAAAGATAAATTATTAATAAAATATTAAAATAAATATATAAACTAAGCCCGTCATAAGAATAGAAATAAATTAACAATATATATTAGTTAATATGCAATTCAATAAAACATCAAATGTTATATATATTTATATCTTTCACACAGATTTGTTGAGTTTAGTTTATTTTTATTTATATATATTAATTAATTGATTGATTGATTGATTGATTTTCCAAGTGAAAGAGACTTTTAGTTTCTTATTTGAAAGTTACTTTTTATATTTCTGTTTTGATCAGAGAATATTTCTGTTTTTTATACTCTTTAATATTTATTTTTGTGTGTGTGCATGTCCTACTAATGTTCTGCTACTAATATATTACAATTATTGCTTGTATCTTCTGTATTATTTTGTACTTTAAAAGACTATTATATTATAAGATGTGTAGATAATAATTTATTCAATATATCTATTGTGATTTGTACTCTTTAGATTTATAAATTCTCCTTTTTGACTTTTTTTTTGTTTTTTTACTTTTAATGCATTGGCCTGAATTTTATCTACCTCATCTGATTCATCTGATAGTAATATTACAATCCCTGTCTTCTTTTTTCTTTGCATTGTGCGGTATGCCTTTCACTATACTTTTATTTTCAAACTTTCTGAATCACTTTGTTTTAGCAGTATTTATGCATATAACACAGAATTAGGTTTGTATGTGTAGTTCAATCTGAAAATTGTTTTCTTCTTTTCAGTGAGTTATAGTCTTTTATATTTGTTAAAATGGGAGGTATATTTAGTTTTATTATAGCTAATTCTAACCAGATCTCCCTTTTTAAAACTATATTTATGTGTGTATATATATTTCACATGTCTCACACCCACCCATCCACACATACACACAGACACACACTCATTTGTGTCATATATTTTCTCAGTTTGTTTGCCTTTGAATTCTACCACTTTATTCAACACAGAATTTAAAAAAATATTTTAATGTAGTCAAATATACCAGTGTTTCCTTTTGTGATTATGTCCTTGATTTCATGCTTAAAAATGCCTTTCCCACTTTGAAAATTTATGAATACATACGTGCATTTTATTTAATACCTTTAGCTTTGCATGCATTTAAATTTAAATCTCTCTATCTAAATAGTTTATTTTGATAATGTGGCCTGAAGGAGAGCTGTAATGCAGTTTCCCCAAAATTACTAGTCATTGAAAAATCTTTTTCATTCTGATATGAAATATCACCTATTGAAAGTTAAATTCCCAAATACACTGTGGACCTGTTTCTAGATTTTGTCCCATTGAGCTATCTCTTTCTGTTAATGGTTTTAATTCAACACTAAGATAATTTTACATGGCTGACATAACACTTGTTAATTTTGTTTTCTGTTCTTTTATCCACATACCATTCATTATATCACAAACACTTCTTCACACTATTAAAAAATCTATCAGAAAATACTTTTGATGACTGTAATATGTCAGTACAAAAAATAAAGAAAAAGGTAGAATATACCAGTTTCCATCAAGACTAAAATGTCATCAGTTTTGAGATACAGCATTAGTTAATGTACTAAGAAGAAAGCACTGCCAATTAAATTATGACATGCCATTGGTTTTTAAGACACATATCTATTTTAGAGAGGTTAAAGAGTGAAAAAAATGTGTTTTAGAATTGCTGAAAAAGACAGAGATGAAGCACATTTATTTATATCTCTTTTGATTTGACAATACTAATTAAATGAATTGGCTACAGTCTGACTTTGAGGTAGAATGAAATGTTATTGGCTTGGGTAGTAGTGGGAAAAATATGGTGAATCATGTGCTGCTTCATGAACCCTTCTGCCTGAAAGCAGTATGCATCATTTTTACTCACACTTCATTGGCACAAGCAAATTATTATTGTTTAACTTGAAAGCAGGGAGAAGGGGAGTACAGTCATATCTTTGACCTGGGAGCATGAGAACAGGAATATTTTTGGATAGCTTATGATGACCACATGAAATTATTTGACATTTTAATTTTTAATTTTTCATGCTCACTACATAGATCATTTAGGAAGTGTGGATTTGCAGACTATATTATGCTAGAGAAATATGCTCCAATACTTTCTGACATTTTTGCTCATTGACAGAATGACTTGGATTATATTTTTGGATCTGTGAACAAAATATATTTTGGATATGCAGAAATTTTGAATATTGAAAATAATTGGCTAATGGTGATAATGATAATTATAACAATGATAAAAATGGGGAAGATAATCATCAGAAAAATATTGCCTAAAAAGTGTAATTATAGTATAGAAAATGGCAGAGCTTCATTTAAAGGCCAATTACATTTATTTTATGGCACTAGGAGATATCTTTTTGAAATAGCAGCTTGGAGCATCCTTGACCACAATGCTTTCATTTCTCATTTATGGAATATTCCTGTTTTGGGGGGACTCACTTATATATAAATTATATAAATATATAATTTACTTTTCAATTCATATTTTCTTCCTCTTTATTATTGTAAGTACTTTTGTTGAATTTTACCTTTTGATATTATTTTAAATGCAAAAGCCATTAAAACTACATCTGCAACCTTAAAATTATAGCAACATGTAATAGCACTTTGCATGGTACCTTAACCACAGTAAGTGCTCAAATTCTGTTGAATAAGTCCTTGTGAAAAGAAGTTTTATGACTGAAAATAAATTGTACTCTAGATCTCTTATCACCTCAACATAACCAATAAGCCAGTAGAAGAACTGGAATTTTGGAGGAAGCAGATATTTGTTCCTTGTGTTCATTAGTTGGAATTAGTCATAATAAAATTCTGGTTTAGATTAGACTTATGTAAGAATACAGAGAAATATTTTTTTTTTTCTGGAGAAACTTAAAGAAACTAAGAGGATATATCAGTTGCTATTATTTACTGAACATTTAACATGTGCCAGTAATTTTATCCAATCAATAACATAATGAAATTAGAGTTTTATTATTTTTATACACATTTTATAATGAGAAAACTTTCCCGACAATTCAACTAGCACACTAATGGAAGTATGATTTGCATCCAGGAAGACTAACTCCAGAATCCATTATGCTAGAGATGACCTTGCCACCATAACTGAAGTGTCCATCATTGCAATCAAACTGCATTTTATTCCAAGATAAAAATTACAAAGAATTAAAGAAGAATCACTATGGGAAACAATGACCTTAGTGTTCACTTTGTAGGTTTTAATTTATAAAGCTGGTTCTCTGTTTTTTGCTGTCTTTAACATGCAATAATATCTCAGTGCTACCTCAATTATGTACCAGTGCTAAGCTCCTGATAACTAAGAACCTGAATTTTTCCACTGACTGAGATTCTAACCTAGTAAATTGATAGTATCTTTTATTATTTATGAACTACCACATTTGAAAATCATTCCCATTTTATTGCAAATGCAAGCAATTATGAACTGTTATAAACTGTAATAAACTGTTATCAATCATTAATCAGCTTAACCTTAATATCATTTTCATGGCAGAAAAGAGTTAATTTTTGTACATGGCATGAGGTATGGGCCCAAGGTTATTCTTTTGCTTGTGGCTATCCAATTTTTCCAGCACTATTTGTTGAAAAGACTATCTTTTTCCTATTGTATGAGCTGACATCTTCATCAAAAAATCAGTTTACCATAAGTGTTTGGGTTTTTTCTGGGTTTATTCTATTCTATTGATTTGTATACCTATCTTTATGCCAGTATACTGTCTGACACACTGATTACTATTGCATTATAAGTTTTGAAATTGGTAAACATAAATCCTCCCTTTTTATTCTTCTTTTTTCAGGATTGTTTTGGCTATTCTGAGCCCCTTGCAATTCATCTGAATTTTAGAATTAACTCACTAATTTCTAAATAAAAATCAACAGGAAATTTCATAGTGATTACATTGGATCTGTAGTTCATTTTGGGTATATTGCCTTACTAAAAATATTAAGTTTTCTGATTCATGAACATGAAAGGGTTTCCTATCTATTTAGATCTTTGTTAATTTCTTCTAACAATGTTTCATAGTTTTTAGAGAACAAGTTATGCATTTCTTTTATTACATTTTTTACTATTTTGTTTCTCTTGATGTTATTGCAAATAGAATTTTCTTATTTTTATTTTCAGTTTACTGAAAATGTATAGAAATAGAGTTGATTTTTGCATATAGATGTTTACTTGAATATTTTCTGAACTCATTTTCATAAAATTTTTAGTGGATTCTTTAGGATTCTCTCTATGTAAGATTACCCATCTATAAATAGATGTTGTTTTACTTCTTCTTTTAAATCTGTACGCCTTTTATTTCCTTTCTTGACAAATTAACCTGATGAGAACTTCCAGTATGATGTTAAATAGAAATGTCAAGAGTGGTTGCCTTGTCTTGTGCCTGATCTTGGGTAAGCATCCAGTCTTTCACCATTAAATGTGAAGTAACTGAATTTTTTTTAAATGTCCTTTATGAGGTTGAGGAAGTTCCTTTCTGTTTCTAGTTTGTGGATTGCTTTTATTGTAACAGGTTTTCAGATTTTGTTAAATGCTTTTTTCTGTAACTACTGAGATGATTGTATGATTTAAAAAATTCAATTAGTGTTATGTATTACATTAATTGATTTTCAAGATGTTATACCAACCTAGTATGATAGGATAAATCCCATTTGACTATAGCGTGAACTTTTTTTCATATGTTGTTAGATTCGTTTTGCTAGTATTTTATTGAGGACTTTTTGTATCTATATTCATAAGAAACATTGGTCAATGTAAGAAACATTCAAACTTGTAGAGAATTTTTATAAAAATTTATTTGAGCCAAACAGAGGATACACCTGGAAGCAAGATCTCAACAAACTGACATAAACACGTCAGAGAATAATAGTTTGAAATTTCTTTTATGTATTTGAGATTATAGGTAGTTAAGATTATGTGCTCTCTGGAGGGTGGTTATGGTTTATTTCAAAGGTGTGTTAACCTAGATGCACAGAAACAATGGCCAGGGCTTGTTTAAGAAAAAGGAAACTTTTACTAAAAAGTTCTATGTCTGGGGTATGACTACTCATCATGACCTGCCCAGTTAGGATTTTATGATCAGATGACTCTGTGAGGTTACTTGTCATACAACCCCTTTTCATCTACATCTGTTTCATTAATTTCCACTTCAATCTTCAACTTTTATTTTTTGCATAAGGTTTAGTTCATTTCTCTTTTTCCAGTATCTTAATGTAGAAGTTTAAATTATTGATTCAAGATATCAGTATCCCCTGTCTTTCAAAATTGCTTTATGCCAATTTGCTTTTATGAAAGACCAACATTAATATCTGTTTCTGCTAATCAAAAAAAATCCAAAGAGGATTTAAATTTTTATGAAAAAAGATAAAAAGTACAAATAGTGGTCAGCACTTATTTTGCAGTGAGCCATGAAACAGGCAGCATGAACCCCGAGCAGGGAGAAAGGCATTGCCAGGCTCCTTCACCAGGAACTATACCCAGCTTCCTAGCATTAAACCATCATATCTTTGAAGTGCGTCGGTGAATATCTGTTCTTTATCTTAATTTATTTTATGCAATCATGCTCCACATAATAGCGTTTCAGTCAATGATGAACTGCATATATGACTGTGGTTTCATAAGATTATAATGGAGCTGAAAAATTTTTTTTCTTAGCCTAATGACGTAGTAGCCATTATGATGTCATAGCACAACACATTATATGAATACCACATGTCACAATTTCCTACACTATTCTGTATAGTAACATGCTATACATGGTTGTAGCTTAAAAGCTATAGGGGAACAGTATTAGTCACCCTAAAATTTATCTCTTATACATAAGGACTATTTTAGGCTTTTAATTTTAAGAAACAGCATACCCAAAAGAAGCTATGAAAATCAAGTAGAAGTTACCCTTTGTAAAAGACATTAACATTTATGAGGGAAATCTCCATTTAGATGGGTATCTCCCTGGCTGAATTAAGAGGGAGATGACCTTATCTACAAACTCCTACCAGTGCAGAAGATAATGATGTAAATCTACATAATAACCTTTCCCTTGTTTATTGTGTTTTTCATGGTAGCTTCCCATAACTGCCTTTCTGTATCTCATTTTCTTTTGTTTCCAGCTGAAGATGGTATTTAAGTTGGTGGCTTCAGCCAATTTGGCTAGTTACTCCATTTTCCTGGGTCTTTCTTAGGTATACAGAAAGCATACATGTTGTTAAGCTTTTGTTTGTTTTTCTCCTAATAATCTGTCTTCCATTACAGTGATGTCTCATACAGGAACCTAGAACTGTAGAGGGAAGTTATTTTCCCTTCTCTACAGTGTAATAGGCTATACCTATTTTGGGTGTAGTAGGCCAAACCATCTAGGTTTGCATAAGTATACACTATGATGTTCACACAATGATTAAATAGCCTAATGGCATATTTCTCAGACTATATCCCTATCATTAAGTGGCACATGACTATACATCCATTAGCAAGATGTATCCTAACATAGTTGTTTCTTTTATACCATTTCAGCTTACAAAAGTTTTCATAGGCATGCTCTACATTTGGGTAGTGAGAGAAATCTGTATTTGATGTTTTTTCTTTTCAACATAAGCACTTAAAGCTATAAATTTTCTTCCAAGTCTTGCTTTAGCTGTATATTATAAGTTTTGATATGATGTATCTTTATTTTCACTTACCTCAGAATATTTTCTGATTAATTTTTTATTTTTTTGTTGACCCATTGGATGTTCAAGAATGTGTTGTTTGATTTCTATGTATTTGTGAGTTCCCTTAATTTTTCCTTTTTATTGATTTCTAGTTTTATTTCATCGTGCTTAGAAAACATACTTAGTACAATTTCTATCTTTTTAAATTTATTAAAGTTTGTTTTATGGCATAGCATATAGACTGTTTTGGAGAATGTTTTATTTGCATTTTTGTACTTGAGAAAAATATATGTTCTGATTGTTGCTTAGAGTGTTCTATAGATGTTTGTTAGATCTAGTTGGTTTATAGTGTTGCTAAAGTCTTCTATTTCTTTGTTTTTTGTTTTTGTTTTTGTCTATCACTAAAAGTAAAATCTTGAAGCCTTCAGCTATTATTGTTTAATTGCCTCTCCATTTGTCCATTTTAGCCTTATGTATTTTTGTTACTCTGTTATTAGGTGCATATACACTTACAACTATTATATATTACTGATAGAGCAGCACTTTTATCATTATAAAATCCCACCCCACCCTTCATCTCTAGTAACATTTTTTTAAAAGTCTATTTTGTTTGATGTTAGTATAGCTACTCCAACTTTCCTGTGGTTGCTGTTTGCATGATGTATCTTTTTCCATTAGTTTACTTTCAGTATATTAGTGTCTTTGATTCTAAGGGTTTTCCTTATAGATAACATGGAGTTGAGTCATGTTTTTTAATTCAGCCTGACAATCTCTGTCTTTTGGTTGGTTTATTTAATCCATTCACATTCAATGTTTTTAATATAGTGAAAAATTATGTCTACAATTTTAAATTTTGTCTTCTGTGTGACTCGTGTCTTTTTTGTTCTCCTATTTCTCTTTTACTACTTTTGAGTAAATATTTTCTAATGTAGCATTTTAGCTCTATTATTGATTTTTTTCATTATACTTTTTAAGTTATGTTTACTAGTAATAGCTGTAGGGTTTACCATATATATTTTTTTAATTTCTCAGATTCAGCTTCAGAATGCTAGCTTAATCCTAGTAATATGTAAGACTACTACTCCTATATAACTCTATTTATTTTCTCCCATTTTGTAGTATTAAT
This sequence comes from Cynopterus sphinx, assembly GCA_030015415.1. Classification (NCBI taxonomy): domain Eukaryota; kingdom Metazoa; phylum Chordata; class Mammalia; order Chiroptera; family Pteropodidae; genus Cynopterus; species Cynopterus sphinx. Next base: position 69,198,900 of record CM057385.1, on the reverse strand, counting down.
GTTATACATATTGCATCTATCAATGTTACAGATCCAACAATACATTGTGTTAATTATTACTTTAATGTCTGTAGTTATTCCTTTAATGTATTATTCTTTACTCTTTCCTATTTCTTCTGTGCTATTGTTAAGAAATATATTAATCATATATTACATTTTCATATGTTATAAATCCAACAATACATCCTATGTATATATTTTTTTGTACAATTGGTTTTTCAATCAGTTAAGAGGAAAAAATTTTAAAATATGTAGTTTTAGTATCTTTTATAATTCCATAATTACTCCACTGATGCTTTTTATTTGTTTGTGTGGATTTGAATTACCATCTGAGGTCACTTGCTTGAGACCTGAAGAAATTTCTTTAGTATTTATTATAAGGCAGGTCTGCAGCAACAAATACATACATACATACATATATACATACATATATACATACATATATATACACACACACATATGAATATACACATATATAAGCATGTATATTTATATGTATATATGTGTGTGTATTTAATATCGAAAGTTTTTATTATAAAAGAATAAGAAGAAACATTTCAATAGAGAAATGGGTAGCTACATAAAATATAAATCGCTAATAGAAACATTTAAAAAATTCAATTCTATTAGAAATTAAGTACTTGAAAATGTAAATGTGATTTCTTTTTTTGCTTGTCAAATTTGGACCAATTGTTTGTTGTATTTTAAAAAAATTATCCCACACAGTATTTGCATGAAGAAAGGAAGTGGGAACTTCTAATCATGGCTAATGTTGGAGTACAAATTGGTCCAATTATTGTAAATGGCAATTTAAAATATAAACTTTTTAAAAATAGAAAGCCTTCATTTTACCTTTATTTGACGATGATAGTTTTGCTAGATATAGAATTTTTAGTTGACTGTTATTTTTTAAACATTGTGTATGTTAACCACTGCCTTCTGTTTTCTTCTGAAATATCAGCTATTAATCTTATTGGATGCCTTTTATTTTTTTTTCTGCCTGATTGCTCTAGCTAGGATTTCCAATACAATATTGAATAAAAATGGTGAGAAGAGACATTCTTGTCTTGTTCCTGCTCTTAGAGAAAAGCTTTCAGTTTTTCACCATGAAATTTGATATTAGTTGAAGGTTTGTCATACATGGTCTTTATTAGATTGAGATATTTTTTTATACCCATTTTATTAAGTGTTTTAATTGCAAATGGTTGTTGTATCTTGTCAAAGGCTTTTAATGCAGCTATTGATATGATTATCTGCTTTTTTTATTTTTATTTATTTTATGTATGTGGTATATCATATTGATTGATTTGCATATGTTGAACCATCCTTATGCCCCTGGAATGAACCCCACTTAATTGTAATGTTTAATCTTTTTAATATATTGTTGTATTTAATACGTTAATATTCTATTTAGGATTTTTACATCTGTAGTAATTAGAGATATTGGCCTGAAGTTTAATTATTTTGTGTTATCCTTGCCTCATTTTGGTATCAGGGTAATGTTGGCCTCATAAAATAAGTTAGAAAATATTTACTCTTCAATTTTTTGGAATAATTTGAAAAAGATGAGTATTAAATCATCTTTGAATATTTGGTAGAATCACTAGTGAAGCTATCTGGTGCTGGACTTTTACTTTTTGGGAAGGTGGAGATAAATAAGAGTAAAGGGTGTCAAATGTATGATGATGGAAAAAGTTTTGACTTTGGGTGGTGAACACATAATGCAATATACAGATGGTGTATTATTGAATTGTACACTTGAAACCTATGTAACTTTATTAACCAATGTCATCTCAACAAATTTAATTAAAAAATCTTATTGGCATTTTAAGTGATACAGTGTTTTTCTTATGCTGCTTTCAAAATTTTCTCTTGTCTTTGACTGTCAGCATTCTTAGTAGGGTGAGTCTGTTTGTAGATCTCTTTTTGTTTCTACTTGGAGTAAGTTGAAATACGAATACAGCTTTTCCTTTGGAAGAGATTAGGAGCCATCTATTTCACCCCCAAGCAAAATCTCTGGGTCAGAGTTCTGGAGCTGGCTAAGGGGATAGAATAAGGATTTTTTTCTGAGTGAAAGCCCTGATTTTGGAGCTGAGTGCTAGGTGGAGGAGGTAAAGATAGCATCAAGATGAAAATAGAAAATATGGAAAGCAAGGGAGAACCCTGTGATGGTAGATTAAAATTACAGATTCTAATTTGTAAATATCACACACACACAGACACCTATACATACTGACTGGTTCTTTTGTTGTTGTTGTTTTTTCTGTCATTCTTCTGTTTTAGAAGCTTTGTTGAGGCAAAAAGAGTACTTACATAGTTTTAATAGTTGTGCTAATAATATGTGGCTAGCTTAGTTAATGTATTTTTCATTAAATTGGAGACAAAGGCTCATTTCCTCAGTAAGCTGAGGAAGTTGACTTTTCTGTGCCATAGGCTGCTTTTGCAAACACAATATATATATATAATCTCCAGATAAAAAGCATGAAATTAATTTTATTAGAGAGAGTAAAAACTACATCTTCTTCCTGACACTTTTCAAAGAATAAGTAAGTATAGTTCCAAGTTAAATATATATTTAATCTTGGCAAAGTTGTAAGATTTTCATAGACATGAAATTTGCATTTTGTGTATGATTGATGGTTTGCATGAGTTCCAATTTGACATATGTTTTTCATTACACATTAATGAACCATTCACACTATATGTAACTGGAAGGAGCAAAAAATATAAAGTAAATGATATTAAAATGAAGTTTTTATCTATGGTGGGAGTAAATTTAAATTATTGTCCTTATGTGAAAAAAGGTTACCACATTCTCCTTTCTGAGAAATTTTAAAGTACCTGAGAAGGAGGGATAGAGAAAGAGAAAGAAAGAGAGTATCAAACCAAGCAAAACTGTTTGTATAAATTTTGGGGTAATAAAGGGAACTTTAAAAAATCTAATTGATAGCTTATTTTTATTTTGTAATACAGTTTATATGAAGCAGGTGCTTAAAAATGATATATGATACATAGTAAATGTTATTCAAATTATTCCTCATTGTTAAATAACAAACAATCCACACAATATGCTAATTATTTGGGAAATGTAAACATATCAAATTAGTCCTGAGTAGCTTATTAGTACTCAAATATCTGTGCACATTGAAAGAAAAATAATAAAATAAGTAACAATAATTGCTTTTAATACTTACGATGATCATTGGTTGGAGGAATTAACTTACTTTTTAATCATATTCCAGAAATATTTTGAGCTTAGATTTGTAGTAGCAAACTTATGTCCAAAAGATGACTGGTAGCCCATGAAATATGAAAGGAGAAAAACAAGATTGTTCAGTAGAAGAGTTTCTATCATTAAATCTTTAAAAAGTCAGTCAAAATTTAGATATTTCTGAAGCTGAAAAGATACAGTGTGGCAAATTCCCCATAGTACATATTCTAAACTTTTCCATTCAGGTGGAACTGTTTGAACACCCACATTTTGTGCTTCACTTCCTTCTTTTTCCTGATTTCATTCCCTTTTATTTCTATCAGTAGCTCTTAGACTGATCCTCCCTGCTTTGAATAATTCACCATCTAAATGAAAGTAACAACATCAAAGCATCCCAGACTTAATACACTCCATTCTAGCATGGGCTCCCACGGGTTGATCTGAAGAAGAATGAAGAATTAATCAGCCAGGATAAGAGCCTCAAGCTTTTCATACGTTTAATGTTCAAGTCACTCTCAGAAAAAAAAAAATTCTTTTTTCCTTTTGTTTTTGTGTTTAGTTTTCTAAACACTGTCATTCTGTTTCTACTTCAGCTCCAGATCCCCGGGATGTCTTGGCACCAAACACATGTAAAACAAATAAACACCTTCTTGCATACTCTAACAAGTGCAGCAATTAGTCTCCAAGCACAGCTTGCTCTCCACCACCGCAACTCATTTGATGCTGGTTGTTATTGTAGGAGAACAACTTTGAATCAGCAGCATTTGTTTGATTCCCCAGTTTTCACCCCTGTCGGCGTAGCAGCTACTGTACATTCTTTTTATGTCATGAGTTCTGCACTCCTATGAAATGAGCTGACACCCAGCATACAACACTTATTTCCTGTACGTCACCTTGTCACACTCTCATGGAACTTTCAGCCATGGGTGATTTTCACTCCATATGGGTTGTAATAACTACTGTGAATTACAGATAATTTCCATCTGGACATTTTTCCCTCCTTACTTTTGTTAGATAGTAGTATAAGCTTAAAATAGTATTAATAATCGCTGGTATATATTCATAAACAGCTTGTATTCCAAGATGAAAATGTTATTTATAAGTACCCAAGATGGTATATTTAGTAGGTGAGAAAAGACTGCTTTTATTTTATTTGTGACACAGGAAGGGAAGCTGAAGATTTTCTCTGAGTTGATGCAGAATCAGAAAGTTGGACATGAAGTCCTAATCTGTGGCTTTATTTGATATACTATCCTACCTTCCCAGATAATTTTATTTCAGAAATGCCAAGTTTTGTTTGTGAGGGGAGGACTAAAACATGTTAAAATATGTCTTTTATTCTGAAACACAGTATAGTAGGTTATAAAGCAGAATGCATGTTTTCATTAATATACAGTGTGCCATATTTTCTCATGTAAATTATTATTATTTGGAAGCTGAATCAAATGTATTTAGCTTTAAAAAAAATTGCTACTGTGCTTTGTTTCAAGGTACTAACTTCTACCTTTTCTCAACACTATTGGTCAATTTTCATAGATACTTTTTTCAGTAATGCAAGGAATATGTAAATAAATAAAAACTCTCATTTGGTCTAGTCTCAGCTCTGTGGCTAAGTGTGTGACTTTGGGTAAGCCAAGGAACCTCTCTGGGATTCAATGGTTCATGCGTTACACAAAAATGGTTAAATTAAGTGGTTTTCTTAAGCTCTTTATGGTTCTCAAATCTATATAATTTTTATTCATACTGAATAATTCTGGCATTTGGAGAATAGTTCTAGGCATTGTGCTAATAGCTAGATACAGTGAGTGCAATGAACAAGACACTCATTGTCCCATCCTGAGAGAGATTGTATTCTAGTGTATAAAATAGACAAGCAAGTATTTAGAAAAAAAAATATACATTATCGTAAGTGGCAAGAAGGAAATAAAGAGCTAAGACTGAAAACATGGAGATGGGAGAGAAGCACTAAAGATAGGTTAATTAAGGGTAGCTTTGTAGATTTTGGTTTCTTTAGAAATTTTGGTCAGGAGAAAAACCACACCAACTAGTCCTTTTGGGTAGTATCTTCTTTTTTTCCCCAGGCATATAGTATCCTTTTTTTAAAAAATTAAAAATTATTGGGGCAACATTGGCTGATAAAATCAAATAGGTCTCAAATACACAATTCAATAATATGTCATATGTATATTGCATTGTGTGTCCACCACCCAAAGTTAAATTTTTTTACACCACTAAATATTTGACCCCTGTTAGTCTTATCTGTCACCCTCCAACCCCCTTTTCTCTGGCAACCACTGATCCATTGTCAGTGTCCATGAGTCTATTTTTTTTTTTGTCATTTTTTTTTGTTACTTTTAGTTTTATATTGCATATATGAGTGAAATCAGATGGTTCTCAGCTTTTCTGTCTGACTTGTTTTGCTTAGTATAATCTTAAGATCCATCCATGTTGTTGCCAATGGCAGTATTTCATCTTTTTTTATGGATGAATAATACTTCATTGTATATATGTACCTCATCATCTTTATCCAATCATCAAAAGGCACTTTGGTCGTTTTGTGTCTTGGCTGCCAAGAACATTGTAGTTCACATATCTTGGCAGATAAATGTTTTCATGTATTTGGGTAAATACCCAGAAGAGGGATTGCTGTGTCATATGGTAATTCTATTTTTAATTTTTGAGGAACCTCTGTATGTTTTCTTATAGTGGCTGTACCAATCTTTCAAGAGGAGAAGACAGTGGTATGAGAGAAATGTGAAGTATGATTTCAGAAAAGTCGAGTGAAAATGTGCTTTTGCTTTGTGCTCATCAAGTGTCTTGGATAAATCTCTTAGCCTCTCTGGACTTTTTTCTTTATCTGTTATGGTTCTCACTGCTGAGAGATACATTAGTTGCAAAAGGAGAAAAACTCCTCTGCCAGCTCTCAAATAAGTGGTCATCTTTTAAAATTTCAATTTTTTTAACGTATCAGTGAAAGAAAAATTAAAAAATCAGCAGAGAACAATTTTTTCCTCTTAATTCTATCAAGAAGCAGGAAAAGCCATGAGCTAGAAAGGCACAATGAAAGGTTAACAGGAATGCAGAAAATTGAGCTAATGAATGAAAACATTTGCTGTGGTGAAGCGATATCCAGTTTTCTTTCTACTTTAGTCCCATTTCTACAGCTATATCTACATAGTGCTTTTTCTCTGACAGGAGATTTTTATTATTTTATTCTGAAAGCTATGAATAAGGCTTTTGTTACTGCAATAAGCTAGAGTTTAAGGAGAATGTAATGCTGGGGAGTCTCTGTATTAACATGGAAAGGCCTATAAATATCACTGGTGAAATAGTCATATGAATGAACAAACCATTCAACTGGAATTACAGCACAAATTCAGAAACAGCTATTTAGAGTGTTCATTTCCCAATGTGAGAATATATCATGGATGCCATCTCTTATGTTTCTTATCTTACAAACTTCATCTAGTTGCTAAACAAATAAATCCATTTACCATATAAAAGAGAATCCAATTTCATCTATTTTTAAAAAAAATTTTGCTATCAAAATGCCAAGCCAAGTGTTTAATGCTGATAGGACCACATTTCATAACAACATTAGCAGATCCTTATTGGTTTTGCATGTATAAAAGATACAGAGTCCCTTGACAAGACTTATGTAGTTTAGCCTATGGTAACTCTTGGATGTCTGCATCTATAAATACATAAGCCATGCTTAGGCTTTTAATGATACTGACTAAGAACTACAACTGACTTTGCTTTGGTAAGAGCATAGTAATTTTTGTTGCTATGTGATATAAAGTTAAATCTACAAAGTTGTGGGACTATATAATACAGGAAGTTGTTTCCATAGTTTCGGTTTCCATCCTAGTGGGTTAAGCATTCTCTAAACATGCACTTGTGTTTCAGAATACTGTGCTGTTAGGAAGTGTTCTCTGAATGATGATGTTATATGAATGCCTATCAAATGCAATGCAGAGAGGATAGCATGATAAACATCTGATTTCAAAGATGATGGGAAGTTTGAAAGCCTGCATTCAACAGACACAGAAGAGCACATTTTGTAGATTGTGGGTATTTATCTGGTTGTCTTAGGTAAATGTCCACTTTGACAATCACAGTTTACATGTTTGTATTTAGTTGTGCCATCGGTGATATCTTTTCCCATTCATTCTTCGACCTTACTTCCAGTACAATGATTCTATAATAATGTTTTCTTTTTTTCTGGCCTAAGAGGTCAAAAGAGTGATTTTACCAAATGCTTTGAGATCTGCAAAAACATGATCTATGTTTTTCTGAAGCACACACAGATATAGAATTCTGACTCCATATATTACTGTAGAATATCTTTAAAAGAATGATGAAAAGAGAAACAAAAAATTGAGTCAACTACATGTCAGGCATTGTGTTAAAATTTTTTATATTATTTCTTAATTTTAAACATTTCTTTGTATCCAAGAATTTATTACTTTTTAAAGATTTAATTACCTTTTATTGTGACAAAATACGTCTTTTTTATAGAAAAGCTAGCATTTCATCATTTCTGGAGGAGGAGGGGAGAGGAAAGTGTTGAAGAGATACTTGAAATAAAATAAAAATCAGATCTTAACTTTTAAATGTTAAGAAATTTTGATAAAACTAAGTATATACATACTAATATATTTCTATTTTCTAGTCCTTATTAAGAACTTGGAGAGACTGTTATCTTGAGGTTTTGTTTCCTAAACGACTCTCTCCAGAGCTTTGAAAGTGAAGATGTGCACTTGAACTCTACTTGTTCAACACAGAGAAAAGCTAAATCTGCAGACTATTGGGATTCAACCTTATTAATAATCAGAACATTGTGATTTCTCTTTTAACTGGCCTTAAAATAAAATAGTTCCCCAAATCAAATACTTATATTCTGTCTCCTTTGTTTGGGAAAGGAAACATATATAGATAATTCAAGTGAATTTTTCTATAAAAATAATTCTTTTTAACATCTTGGTAGTAGCCCATTTTGTGAAGGAAATAAAAAAAAAAAAAACAAAAACCAAACTTCCCAAGGGACTCGTTGCTAAAATCATTTGTTATATAATACTTTAATCTCTATATAAAAAAACTATCTTTTTTTTTCTCTATTGTTTTCAGAGATTTTTTTGAGAACCTGGTGTGTGTAGGGGATTATGCTAAGAAGGTCTACCATACATGTCTAAGTGTTGATGCTGCCACTGCACCTTAATTGTCCTCAAGTCATAGCTGTTTATCTTGAACTTAAGAGTGAAAGGAAATACACATAAATACTTGAAGTCCATTTTTTTTTTTTGGAAAATTAAAAATAATACCCAAAATGAAAATTCATTTATATAAAGGGTATTGACTGTATTGCTAAATATTCTTTTGAAATGTGATTTTTCTAATTGGTTATTCTGAGCCTACCAGCTAAATAAATTGTTGTCATAGGTAAAAGTTTCTTGTTTTCATAATTAAAAATGGTTAGAACATCATTGGGGTAAAAGGGAGCATGGTTTTGGAATTTAGCACATACTCTAAGGAGAAAAGCCAGAATATTCTTTTTGACCCTAAACCTGGATACATTGCATAAACAAAAAACATGGATGAAAATAGTTCTGTTGTACTCTCTTATCTTTAGAAAATTAGGTGAATGTACTTCTCAAAACACTTTTGTGGAACAATATTATTTGCCTGGTTGAAGTAAATATAAGGAGAAAGAAGGGTTTGGGGAAAATATATTCTTGACAGAGGATATTCTCTTTACTCCTACATCTTTTTCTAAACTGAGTACTTTTATTGAAAATAAAGTTTATGAGAATGTATTGTTTTATGAAACTTGCTATATATGTATGTATGTATGTGTGTGTATGTATATATAACATGTATGTTATGAATCTACCTATATGTTAAGCATACATGAGGGCTAAAAGTGTTCTCTATACTAAACAATACCAAAGCAGAGGGCATAAATACTACTCAGGGTGGGTGAGAAAGTCCCATGGACAAAGTAATTGAACCCCTACCTTGACTAGAAGGTCTTTTTAACAGCTAACTTAAATAATGAGAAGGACATTTGTAAGCATACTCAGGAATAAGGACATTACAACCAATTCTGTATTTGGATGATAAAAAGTAAAATATGAGACTGTAGTACTCCATGCATTCAGTGACATGTCAGTGTCCTTTAAGGGTGTAATGGGAATTGTTTTTGGTATATAAAATATCTTCTGAGATTTTACACCCTAAATTTAGTCATAGGAAATTGAAGATCTTTCAGGCCACAGCAGATCTGTATACCTGATTTGTACCTGTTTACAGGATAGCCATTCCAATGAGTTATCTTTATTGTTCAAATAAAAACAGAAATAATTATTCCTACCATTTATAGAGTGTCTAATATCTTCCAGATATCTTGCTATTTTTTCAGAGGACTGTATAATTTTCTCTATTCTACAAATGAGGAAATAAAATTTGTCCACACAGCAGAGACCTAAGATTTTTCAAGGTTGTAGAAGATAGCACAGAAACACTATCAATGAATTATGAAACCTAAATTATTCTATTCAAACTGTATGAAATTATGCTGGCTCCATTTTCAGATGCAAGAATGGGGAGTACAGATGTTACAAGACAGAAGCATCTTGATTGAGCTCTATTTAAATCATCCTTGACACCCTGGCTTCTATAAAACTGTACTTTTCTGATTATCTTCTTTCTTTCTGCCTATAATTTACTCACCTTGGAATTTTGAGACTACTCTTATTTTTAACATCTGTACCTACCCAGTATATTCTCCCAAGATGATGTCAGTCTTTTTGCACAGTGACAAAACATTTCTTATATCTATAATTATCATTACATGCATAGTATTTAAAATTGTTTTGAGGTCTTGGCTATTACTTGAGCTGCTATTCTTTATGTTATATCTTCAGAAAAGCCAACAGTTATTCCAGGACCTTCTCAAATACAAGTTCCAAACTAGAAATATCATGATCTCCACATGATCCCGTTCCCCAATAAAATAGTTCCCTTTTTCAGTTCCTCTACTTTTGCTTCCGGTACATGGAAACATTTTCTCATGTCCCAGGCTGGAATATTTTAAGCCATTTTTATTTTTTTTTGTCTTACATTCTTTACCAAATCTGTTTCTAAATTCTATTCTTCTCTCTCTGTCTCTCTGTCTCTCTCGCTCTTATCTATCTACATATCATATAGTTTTCCTATCAATTATATCTTTGATTAATCCATTCATTTATTTTCATTTCCATCTCTATAATTTAAGGCTTCCAAATCTATTTCCAAATTATTTCTTAATGAGCACTCTGATGTCTTTCCTTATTCTGTTTCTTATACTAAATATATCCTCCCTTCTTCTCTAAGAATATTTATATATATTTACTTTCTAAAACTCAGCCTAATTCTATGAATTCCTCTTTGATAATGCCCATATGTCTCAACCTCTGCTTTCCATAACTGAAACCCGAATTTTGAACATGAGTCAGAGGCAGCGTGGTTCAATTCTTCACTGAATCCTTATTTTGCATTGTCTTCTTAGATAAATTGCAATCTCCATGAGCTCAGGAACTGAGTGTTTGTATCCCGTTGATATGTATAAAATCATTAGAACATTGTAGAGTCTTAATAAACATTTATGGATTGACCAAAAGATTTAAGACTACAGAGAAAGAATAAGAAATGTAACCAGACCTCAAAACATTGGTTCTCACATTGATGCATTACTCATGGTTCTTAAAAACATAGATTTTAGAACAAGGTATTTCTCAAAGCTTATATCTTGGCTTTACTACTTGACCAAGTTAATTAAACCCTTTAAGGCTTAATTTTCCTATTTGTAAAATGAGGATAATCATATCAAACTTTGGCTGCTGTTGTAAATATTAAATGTGATGATAATACAAAACTACTGACATTCACACATTGCAAATACTATAACTGAATATTTTACATGGGTAGTTCATTAATATCTTATTATAACCCTTCAAAGAACACTGTGGTATGTGCTATTATTACCTTCATTTCACAATCAAAGAAACTAAAGTTTAGATATTAACTTGCCCAAGATTATAACTCATAGGCACTCTGGTAAGGATTTGAACCCACCATTGACTATTAAACTCTATACTATTTTAGCAAGATTTTCCTATAGTGTATTCTTCAGTACATATAACAAGACATTTCTCATTTCAGCGCTGTGATCAAGTGGTAAATTAAATGTACTTCCCTCTAACAACTTTATAGCATTAAAAATAAGCATTCCATATTCTCATTTGGTTTCTAAAAGAAGACATACTTACATTGTGGGATCTAATCTTAGCCAGGGAATTGAGTAATGTGACCTTAAGCTTGTTATTTTAACCACTCCAGATTTTGTTCTCCCCACTCCAAAGGAAGAAAAGGAAAAAGGTTTGAGTTATTTGTTTTCTATTATCGCTCCCCAAAATTTTAGAATAGACCTAAATATGGAATTATAACTCTGAGTAAAAACAAATATTTATAGCCATGAATAAAGAAATAACCACTGTAGGAACATCAGTTTTGCGTTCAAGTATTTAAATGATTATAGCTCATTAATATCCATCTCCATTTATCTCCTTTTCTTATTCCAAATGAAAGACTTTTCCTTTTATTTATTTATTTTTTTCTGAAAGTGGTTGCATCTCAGAGGAGGGCTTGAATTTCTACATTGCAACCTTCTTTTTACATGAGTAAATGAAAGAACGGTTTAAGATCAAGAGAATGAAAGAACAGAGTGCAAGGATTTGGCAGGATTGCTGTATTTATATTGTTTGCTGTTTGAAGTGTAGTTCTGCAAACTGTTTCAGTAAGAAAATTATTAATAATTCATTACAGACTTTGTCTTCATGAGTAATTAGCCAAGCAGCACTGGAAGAATGTTCTAAGAGGAAGATATTCACAGACCAAGAAGTCAAGGGTGTAAATTATGATCATGATTATTTTATTTTAGAAAGTGAAAGCAGGTACTTCCTGTTTTTGCCACTCAGAGGCCAACGATGGAAACATTGATGATTTACCTGAGCCATGCTCATCTGTTTACACTTTCACATTCAATAAAACTGTGCAGTTACTATGGCAACTGGAAGTCTATAGGGTCTGTTTCAAAACCTGAGCTTGGCAGTTTATGTGCATAAATCTTTTTCACACTGACATGAGGCTCTAGTCCTGTGTTTTACTAATTTGTATTTTCTTTGTATCTCAGGTGGTGTTTTATTTTATAAACTGTGCAGTCAAGAAGAAATTGGCTAAAGAAACAATTTCTCTTGAGAGTCTAACCTTGGAACCTTAGAAAAATCTGGCTTATTAGTGTAAAAATGAAACACAAAGGTTAGTATTCCAGATATCTTAGATAAACATTAACATTAATTTTTCTACAAACTGGGCAAAGCATTGAGTCTTTTGCAATTCAGGTTCCTAAGCAGTTCAATAATAACTATTCTCACCTCAAGAGTAGAAAACTGAATGCTGGTTTCCAAAGGGGAATGATCAGCAGTGGAATGTGTTTTTCTCCTTAGCATTGATATATAAAACCTATACTAATAGTTTAATGAAATGATAAACTATTCTGATACAGGTGAGATGAATCATTGTCACCCAAATGAAAAGTCATTAGAAAAAGAGCTCGACTAACACTTATGGTTAATACATAGAATATTTTTAATATACTCCTTTGTACTTCAAGTGTCATAATTTTTAATACTTTCTGATCCCTAGTCAGATGTGTTAGCAACATACAGATGATGTATTATAGAATTGTACACTTGAAACCTGTATAATTTTATAAACCTCAATATATTTAATAAAATTTTTAAAAATTCAATACTTTCTTCAGCAAATATTTGAACTATGCTGAGGAAGTGTGATCATTGTGTGTCAGTGTGGTCCATCCAAACATGTAAGTCTTTAGTATAAGGCTAACCAGGTTTGCAATATGGTTCTTCTACTTTCTAAATTGACCTTTCTGAGACTCTTTTACCTCACCTGAAAATTTAAAATAAGAGTATATATTTGCTGGGTCACTGTTAGATCTGGTGTATATATTAAATATTTTTTCAATTATGATAAAATATTTTAATCATTCAAATGTATAGTTCAGTGGTATTAAGTATATTTATATTGTTGTGCAACCATCATCAACATCTATCCCCAGAGCTTTTATCATCTTGTAAAAATGCAAGTCTGTACAAATTAAATAATAATTTCTCATTTTCTCCTTCCCCTGGCCACTGACAATTACCATTACATTTTCTATCTCTATGAATTTAACTATTTTAGGTACTGCATATGTGGAAACATACAGTATTTGTCCTTTTGTGATTCACTTATTTCACATAGGATAATGTCCTTAAGTTTCATCCATGTTGTAGCACATATCAAATTTTCCTTCCTTTTTAAGATGGATTACTATTCCATTGTATGTATACACTACATTTTGTTTGTTCATCTTTCAGTGGACACCTGGGTTGCTTTGACCTTTAGGTTATTGGAATAATGCTGCTATGAACGTGGGTGTAGAAGTATCTCTTCAAGTCACTAATTTCAATTCTTTCGGGTGTATATTCAGAAGTGAAATTGTTGAATTATATAGCTATTCTATTTTTATTCTTATGAGTAACTGCTAAACTGTTTTCCACAGTGTTTGCACCATTTCACATTCCCCCAGTTAGTGTGGGTTTCAATTTCTCTACATCCTCACTAGCGTTTTTTTTTTTTTATATATATATATATTTTAAATAAGAGTCACCTTAAAGAGTGTAAAGTGATATCCCATTTTGGTTTTGATTTGCATTTCCTTACTAGTTAATGTTCCTGTGCCTGTTAGCAATTAGCATATCTTTGGAAAAATGTCTATTTCAGTCTATTATAGGTTGAATTGTTCATATGATGAAGCTCTAACTCTTAGTAGCTCAGAATGTAACCATATTTGGAAAGGTCTTTAAAGAGACAATTAATTTATAATGAAATATTTAGGGTGGGTCCTATTTCAATGTGACTGGCGCCCTTATAAGAAGAGGAAATCAGGATGCATAGGTGATCATCCCAATAAATGTTGTATTCTTCTGGCACCATAGTCATCACAATATTATTGACTATATTCCCTAAGCTGTACTTTACATCCTTGTGATTATTGCTGTAACTGGCGATTTGTACCTTTTAATTTCTCACCTTTTTCACCCGTCATCCAAAGCCCCTCCCATTTGGCAACCATCAATTTGTTCTCCATACCTATGAGTTTGTTTCTGTTTCATTTATTTTGATTTTTAGATTCCACACATATGTGAGATTATATGGTAGTTGCTTTTCTCTGACTTATTACACTTAGTACAAAAAAAAAAAACTACCTGTAAACTACAGAGATTGCTTTACAGATTAGGATATCTTGGCCATATAATAATTATTTCTACTTTAGTTTTATCATTTAAATTTGGATAGTTGACATTGAAAGGAGATGTTTTAGGGTGAGAGAATCAGGGTGTAAAAAATACAGATAGAGAAGTTAGTATGATGTGGATGATAGAGCTGGATTCTTAGGAGTGCTATTCTGAATGGCTCCTTCAGGTCATTCTTGTCTTTGTGAGAGAACCTGGACTGTGTCAGCAATGTTGCCTTTTGTGTGTATATTTATTTATACAAAGTATAAATTAATTTAATGCCTGGAAAGACTTGTGCTATTTATTATGTTTGATTGTTGTGGGTCAGGATTCAATGAGGTATTGTGTTTTATTGTATGTTATAAATATTTATTTCAGCCTCTTTACACAGTTCCTTATAAATGTTTAATATATGTTTATGTAAGCAAGAATTACATAATTAGTCATATGACATAAATTTAATTATTTCAATATGCAGTAAATTAGTTATATAAAATGTTTGCTTTTCTTGCCATCTGAGAGGCAGTTCAGTTAACTAATCATTGAAACTACTACTGACATGAGTTGTCGATTTTGTTTTTTCTTATTGTGTGTACTTCTTGGTTGCATATTTAATGTTAGGAGGTCCGTTGTACCAAGTGTGTTTACCAGATTGTGTATGATAAATATATTAACCACACTCTTACATAAATTGGTGGAGCAACAAGTGAATATTACCTATTTGGTAAGTACAAGGACTTAGAATCTAAAAAAACTAATTTAAACAGCTTGAGATAGATTTAATAAAGAAATGAATTATGATATGTACTGTATAAATTTTTAAAATAAGTGCATTTGGTTTTAGTTTTTGAGCTTTGACTTATAGAGATTTATTTTAATATAAGATCTAGCATTTATAAGTATAATAAATTGAATATTTTATTCTAGGAGGACAAAAATTATTCTGTTCTTTTGCTTTGATTTGACTGTTTCATTGCCTTTGCTATGCCTGAGAATGTTTGGGAGAAACAGACTAATTATTTAGGAAAGCATTCATTTTGAATAGCATATGCTGAGTTCCCTACAGGGGGAAATATTTAATTATTTTGACCAGAGTAACACAGTTTTATCATATCACTGATGTCTTTTGAAATTTTTTTGGTTATACATTCTTTACAAGATAGAAGGTAGTAGATCGTTTATTGCCTCATTAGGAATTCTATCTCTGACCATGTGTGTAAAATGTACTACTAATTAAGGTCAGTACTAGAGAGTGCTACCTGATTCTGTATTCTCTTTGTTGTAGTTATTCACAATAGATGGAAAAGAACTTCAGTCTTGGTCTTAATTCATTTTTCTCTTTAACATATTAAAATCCCCTAGCATCATCTCACTTTAATGAAATAGGTAATTCAATAGTCAGTACCACTAAAGATAACTGTTCCCAAATCGACTAGTCTGGAACTATATGAAGATGTCAACTCCATCTGGAATTCAATCACACTTTCCCATATGGTTAATCACCAGCTGCTTATAAAGGAGAGTGTTGTCAAGGCTGGTAGGCCTGAAATTAGCTGTGCAGCTGCATTTTGGTTATAGGCAAACCCTATAACAAGATTAGAGTGTATGAAGGCAAAGATAGCTATGACTCCTTTGCTCTTTTTTATCCATGCTAAAAGTGCTATATTAATAAAATAAAAAGTATCTAAGCTTGTAAGAAACCATCTGTACCACTTTCTGAACTTCAAGTTAAAGCTGAATATAATCGGCATGTGCCTAGACTTGAGCAATATTAAAATAAGTCTTGAGACTTTATAACTGGCATATGCAAGTTTCCTAATTTTATTTATGTGACTCTTTTTACTCTGATAAAAATCATAATTTTTTAAAATTATGTTCACTTTGTTTATAATTCATGGGTTATGTCCTAAACTTTTTGAAAGCTAACTTGGGGTAGGAACATGGTTGGATTAGTCTACTATAGAATGTTTTTGAATGCCTGGAATTTAAAAGTTATTATCAGCAATTATTATTTTTTGATTGATGCCTAATTACTTGAAGATATTAAAAATTTATAGCCTTCTTAAATAATGACTACTGAAATTATCAATAATATCTCTATTTTGAAGTTTTAATTTTTTTTTGAGAGTCAGCAATATTCTAAGCCATAAATAGGAACAGGAGGCAAACATTCTATTTTACCTAAGAAGAAAACTGAATTTAATATCTGGTGTGCATTACACATTGACTGTTTGCTTAGGGATATTAGACCTTGTTTCTTACCCAGTGAAGCATTATTGAAATTAATATTATCAGACATTTGCCAGGGAATTTCTTAGACTACAACACTAAATTAGTTCTTTTGGAGGAATATTTATCTAAAGTGATCATTGATGGGTGATCATTTGTCTTAATTTTAACTAATAATTAAAGTCTATGTTGATTTGGATGGAAAGAATTTTTTACCCTTTTTTATGGTAAATAATCTGTAATGGAATTGAATTGTAACTATGATGACTTATGAAATAACCTTTTTTTTTTGTAGAAGTATAATTTAATGCAAAAGAGTTCACAAATCTTTGAATCTACAGCTCAGTGATTTAGACACTGATAATTTTAAGTACATGTGGTCCATTACTGATTTGCGAAATGTGTATTGGAAACTAAGGAAGATGAGTTTCAATAAAATTTACTGTATGGAGTAACATAAGTTTTGTATGAGAATAATTTTAGAATACATTTTGGTAGTTTAGGTAAGCATAGGTAGGTTGTAAAAATTATGTCATATATTTGTCATACATATACATTTTGCTGTATGGTTAAAACATTTCACCAGAGATTGTCTCTTCTATAGTCAATCTTCAATGATAACTTTATAAGGACCACTTTGATGAAGAAGCAAAATGTTTTTGAACTATCAATTCTAATATTTATATATAAAGTATATGGTGTAATAGTCATAAAAGCTGATTTTAATATACTTTAATATTACCTGGAATGTCACAGTAATTTTAATTTGGTGTAGCCAACTTTTTTGCTTTACTGTGTTGTGTGTTACTGCTGTAATGTTCTTGTAATATAGGCTTCATCCATAAACCCAATACCCTCAATTTTGCTTATTTCCTTTAGATACATTACCTTAAAATTAGGACATTCTGCCAAAAAATTAGTGATATAATTTGGTTGTGATCAGATGGTCCAAATAAACAATTTTCCTATGAAGATAACTAATAAAGATATTAGTATACTTTTCACATTTGTTATTTTCATTATATATTCAGTAATATTTAAAAATATTTCTCTAAGAAGTGGGGCATAAATCTTTAAAAGCAACATCATTTATCTATTAAACAGGAATTTAATCTCTGGAAATAGTAAAAGACAATGGAGTAGCTTTAATAGAATTTAAAAAATTTTATTTCTAAATAATATTCTTTAAGAAAATGTAGTGATAAACTGTATGAGTGGCCCATTTATCTACTCTATTGTAGTGAGCCGGCCTACATAATATGAGCTGATATACATGATGTTCACTATATGCCATGCACATATATTAACTCATTTAATTCTCAAAACCCCCTTCTATGGTAGATACTGTCATTATCCCCCCTATTTCACAGATATAGTACTAGGTCATTGAGAGTTTAAGGAACTTTCTCAGTGTCACTTGGTTCGTGAGCAGCAGAGTTGAGATTTGAACTTAGAGAATCTAGTCCCCAGTCCAGTACTGGATTTTGCTATAGTAGATGGTAATGGACATCTTGAAAACAACTCTGTCAGAGGTTACTTTAGATTGTGAAAATCTCATAAATTGCATAGAACAAAGGTCACTTGCTACTGAGCAAGGGATACCTCAGATACACATATAGAAAGAAAAATGTGCCAAAGAAAGGCTTAATAAAAGTAGGCATGAGAGACAGACACATCTTTGATAGCATTGTTGCATAATCCTTTCCTTTGCTTTGAGCAGATGCTGCTGTAACTAACCCTGCTGATGGATGATATTGTCACATCTCCTTGTGAAGATTAACTAGGATTTTCTAGTAAACAAAAGTACCCCGTGATGCCGTCAGCTTTAAACATCCCACAGACCCAGATGCTACAAGGCTCAATTGTGAGTGTGCCAGGTCTAGAAAGTAATTTTTTTTTTTTTGATCTCCTCCCTTCTTTCTCCCTGTGTCACAATCACTCATAGGCCTGAAGTCAAGGTTAACATGCTAGGAGAGGAGCATTAGAGACAGGGAAAAGAAATCTACTATTCCTGTCTCCAAGGCCCTGGCTGCAAGATGGGAGACATTTCTATTCTAAATTTAGTGTATTGATCACTATATGAGACAGAAAGTTCTAATTTTTGAACTTGAAGTGCTTGTACAACTGTTGAAAGTCACAGGATCAGGGAAAAAGTTTTTTCACTACTGAATAAATTTTAAAGGGGAGGTAGGAGTCAAAAATAAAGATGCATTTTGATTACTTGCCATATGTCATACTTGATTAACTTGTGTATAAAGAAATCACTGGGGAGGAATAGCATTTCCAATTACATAACTAACAAGCTAAAACATAGCTACATCCAAAGTGAAATGAGCCCAGGAGGCTTTTTGACGCTGAGCTGCATGCAACTAGGTAAAGGCTATGGCTGCTTTTATAAGACCTCCACTTCTTTTGATTAGTGTATTAGATAGGACTGAAATTATACATATATTATTATAAATTATTATATATGTATATTAGTTCTACAAATTATGAAATTGTTAGAGATACAAAATGTAACTTTGTATTCTTTTACATTGATTTATCTCAATAATTGTCTGTATTACATTAATTCTACATATATTTGTTTTTTGATGCATATTTTCTTCTTTACAGAATTGAATCCTTTCATTTTTAATTACTGGTTTGTATTTAGGCCATAATTTATGTTTTAATATCATTTTAAAGAAGATTTGGAGAGGTTTTCAGTTGTGGATTTTTAAGTTTAATTACAACACTGATGAGGAGACTGAAATAATTTTGAATCCTGTTGAAAAAACCTAGACAATCACAATCTAGATTTTCCTAATAATAAATAAAAAACACTCCAATATCATCTATATATTTTTGAGCTGAAAATTACATACCCCATGCAGCAGGACTGACCCATTAAAAGTGATCAGATCACAGAAGGCTAGATGGTTTATAAAGCTTATGATTTGCCAAAACAGATTTTTAAATTCAATATGTAACCTAAGCTCTTTTGTGGAACAAGTTGAGATAAATACATAAACACATCAACTGTACAGTGCGATAGTACAATGTGATATATTTTAAATATATAGAGTTATAATATTTACAAATGTATAAACAAAATTATATATAAAAACAGAATTATAGTATATACATATATTGTTGTTTATGAATTATACTAAAAGAATACACAAAGAGACTAAAAGGTCTTATACCAGATTTCTAGTGATGATTGGGTAGGACTGGAAGTTCGGTATCAGTTGGGAGGAAAATTAGACTGGGAGAGATTTTCAAAAAAGACTGATTTTACTTATAATATTTTCTGTTCTATTAATGAAATCTTGAACAAAAAGTAATCAAATACTAATAATTAATTCTAGATGGTGGAATCATAGGTTCTTATGGTATTTTAGAAAAACTTATCCGTATTGTTAAATCCAAAGAGTCAAATGTAGGAAGGCACTATAAAGCATAATGTATGTTTTTACTCTGGATTTCTACTCTGGAAAAATTTATAATCTAAAAATGAAGACATCAGTGAGAGGTGGGAAAAATGGGTGGTGAATAAAGACCAGAAAAGAGTGTGTACTGGATGGACTATATTCACCTTGAGATATAGACCCTGTTTTTATCATTAAGTCCTCAGTACTTTACACAGTGCCAGATATATGGTAGAAGCTCAATAAGCATATATTGTTCTGATCTGAGGGCAGAGATCCAAAGAAAACGAAAGGCAATTAATTCCCATGCAGGCTATCAATTGCCATTGCAAGCATGTAATCTCTTGCCGTAAATTTTGAAAAGCACATAATAAACTGCAGTCTCAGACTACTAGAAACTCAGGAACCTGTGAAAGATGAAAAGGATAGTTTAGTTTTGATAAATAAGAGAGCTATAAGATATTCCTGACTTACCTAGAGCCTTCACATATGCTCCTTGTCAGAAATGAAGATTGTTTTTTGCTCCCTCCTAGCTAGGAGAAGTCTTGTTGAAAAGTGTTCTTTGAGTGCCACTTGTACTGGAAACTCCTATAGTGATTTTTAAAAATGAAGACTTCTGATCACATTTCAGGCCAATCAAATTATATGCTCTGGGTGTTTGGCCCTAGACAGTGTATTTTAATTAACTTCTAGGGACTTGTTACTGGGAACTATTGGGTTATAAAATAGTGATTTGATGGTAGATTCTAGCATGAAACATTAAAATGGCATAGTCTCAGTGTCCTCAATGATGAGGCTATATTTCAGAAAGTATGCAGCAGAAGTCCTATAGAATTAAATAAAAACCTAATGATTTTAGAGAATGAGAAGACAAGCCACAGGCAGGGAGAAAATCATAAAAGACATATCTGAAAAAGAACTGTTATTCAAAATATAAAAAGAATTGTTAAAATTAAATAATAATAAAATGAACAATCTAATTTAAAAATGGGCCTAATCATACGCCTCCTCAAAGAAGATATACAGCTGGCAAATAAGTATATGAAAAGATACTCCACATTACACGTTAGGTAATTGAAATTAAAACAACAATGAATCTCACTACATACCTCCTGCATGGCCAAAATCTAAAACACTGACAACACCAAATTCTGTCAAGGATGTGGAAAAACAGGAACTCTCCTTTATTGCTGGTGGGAATGCAAAATGTTACAGCCACTTTGGAAGAGAGTTTGGCAGTTTTTTTTTTTCTTTTTAAATTTTTTTTTTGTGTTATTTTGGCAGTTTCTTAACAAAACTACACATACTCTTCTTATACCGTGTAGCAATTTTACTTCTTGTATTTGCCCTAGTTAATCAAAAACTTATACTTACACATAAAAAAACACCATAGGAGGTTTATAGAGCTTGATTTACAATTACCAAACTTGGAAATAACCAAGATACCCTTCAATTGGTGAATGGATATATAAATTGTGGTACATACAGACAACGGAATATTCTTCAATGTGAAAAAGAAACGAGGTATCAAATTATGACACAGAGAAAAGTTAAAGGCATATAGCTCAGTGAAAGAAACCAATCTGCAAGGCTACCTACTGTATAATTTCAACTATCTGACATTCTGAAAAAGGCAAAACTATAAAGATAGCAAGACTATCAGTGATTTATAGCAGGGTAAGTGGGGAAAAAGGGAAGGATATACAGGATGTGCACAGAGAATTATCAGGGCAGTAAAACTATTCTATATAATACTATAAAGGTGGATATATTTCATTATACATTTATCCAAATCCATGGAATATACAACACTAAGAATGAACCCTAATGCAAATTATGGACTTTGAGTGATAGTAGTGTGTTAATGTAGGTTCATTGATTGTAACAGATATACCACTGTGATATAGGATGTTGATAATGGGGGGAGGTCATGCCTATATGGGGGTAGGGAGTATATGAGAACCATCTTTACTGTCAGTATAATTTTATGGTGAACCTAACACTACTCTTTAAAAAATTATTTATTTTTTTATTTACTTACACATTCAAATATATTAATTTCATGCCCATTGTATTTAGCATTCTATTGCTTATTAGGTAAACAAAGATAAATACAACAGTTTAATTGAGAGACAGATCAATAGGTTATAATGCAATTGAAATAGAAGCAAAATGCTTCAGTAACTCAGCTAAAAAAAAATAAAAGAAAAAGAAAAAAGCTACTAAGGCATCTTTAGTTAGTTAGGAGAAGTTTCAGAGAAGGTAACAGTTGAATTGAGTATTGAAGTATAACTCTGAATTTTCTAGTTGAAGTCTTTTAGGCAAAGGCAATAAAGGCATTAAAATATGAAAAACTGGGGCAACCATGATACATGATTGATAAACTCTCCTGAATGTCATGTACTTAACTACTATCAAACATTCTAATTATGACATCATAAGGTTACGTTTTTGATGGTGAAGCTCTACATATGTAATGAGTAAATGAATATAATGATGATTATGAAAATTAGTATTATCTAGCTCAGATGTGTAGAAGTTAATATTAAGATGTCTATTAAAATATTGTCAAGTTTTTCTTTTAATAAATCTGAATTACATATTTTTCTAGCTATCCTAATTAGTTTACATAATTTAGATTTAATTAGGATAGCATAATAGAACCTCTGCATTTGTTCAATTAATGCATGTTTTAGTTAATAGATTGTTTTTTAACAGGGTGTTTGCTTATGATGCTCTTTATATCAGCGATTAATCTAACATCCTAATAGAAAGGTATGTTTCCTTTCCAGCTAGTGTGATAAATACCAACAGTTCAGCATCAACACCTTAATTACATACAATGAAGGCTAATATTAGACAAATTATATTCCACTGACTACTTTTGGTTCAGTGGACTTTAGTAATTCAAATAAGCTCTTTAAAGACAAATACATCATGTTCCTGCAATGTGCATGAACTCTATTATTGCCATAGACTTTTCATAGAATCATTCAATGTGAAAAGGATTCTAGATTTGAGCTCGGTTAACATTTATTGCTATATGATTGGCTGTGTGTTAGGCACTTATTTTATTATTATTATTTTTTTACTATATGTAATTGGTAAATTACATTATTATCATTCAGTCTTACATTATGTTTTTGGGAGTTGGTTGTGGTCATCTTCCTTTACAGAGTGAATTTGTTACCTTCAAATACCACTCTTCTCCACATTCTTTTATGTAAAACCTAATTTATGTAATATCATAAAGACTGTGATGAGAAGAAAATAGTTTTCCATAATGAGGTATTTAGTAAACAGAGCATATGATACATCTTTAAAAATAAATTATGAGCCAAATGATGAAACAAGGCATAATATATCAACTCTAGAAATCTGGGGTGAGCTGGTAGGCAATAAAATAATTAATGAGGGCCCAGGAGATATTTCAACTTTTCTGTCCAAGTTTACTGAGACAGCAACTTTTTTGAAAAATTATAAAAAACACCCTAGGCTTTTTAGTATCCTCTATCAAAACCGTTAGTGGTAAAATGAAGATGCCAACAATACTTCTTATAAAAGAAGCTTGAGTATTCTCTAAGAGTTTCACAAAACATTTTTTAAACAATTATTTTAAGTCATTCACGGAAACATCTGTTGAGTAGTCACTATGCACTATTGTATAGTGGTGAAAGTCATGCACCTGGCCTTCAAGGATTTCATAAAAAAATAAACCAGTCATTACAATAATAGCAACAATAACAGCTTACTGTGCAGTCTAAATATGCCAAGCTTTGTTCTAAACATTATATCATTTTAGTTTCACAACAATTTTAAAGTTTAGAACAATTATGAATTCTACTTCATGGATGAGAAACACAAAGGCACAAAAAGGGTGAGGACTGTTGGCCAAGATCACACAACTAGTATGAGACCCCTCTGGTTTACCAGTTGGTATTCAGTCTTCTCCTAGTATGTAGAGTTAATAGCTGTGATGGGTGAACTTCCAGAGTAGTGAGGCTACCTAGAAGAGAGATAACTAATTCTAGGCTGAAGAAATAACATGGGAGTACACAATAAATTAGAACTTAAGAAGAACTATAAGTAGTTTAGTGTGGCTTAATTATAGAGTTTATGATTATAGGGAAGAAAGGAAGAGAAATTGACTAGGGCTGGTTTATGAGGGTTACAGGAAACTGTGAAAGATAGGTAGGAGAGTAACCTGTTTTGATCATATTTTATTTAAAATAGAAAGTAAATAAATTGTTGACAGATGAGTGAAGTTGGGAAGCTAGAAGCATAATCCAGTCAAGAAGTGATGAGGACCTTGGCAACTGCATTAGAAATGAAAAGACCAAAAAAAAAAAAAATTTAGAGTAAAGTGGTTGAAGTGACAAACTTTAATGACCTATTTGGTTTGGGATGAAGAGAGGGAGGACTATAGTCTAACTTCCAGGGTTTTGGCTTAGAGGACTGGGTGGAGGTGATGCTTATCACTTAGTGAATCTGGAAACAAAGCTAGATTTGGTGTGTGGAGAGCGAGCGGTGAAAGTGTCGGTTAAATCTGGGATTCACTGTTTTGAATTGGCCAGTTATGTAGATCTGGAACAAAAACCATCCCAGTCATTATTAGCATATGGATAATAGTTGAAGCCTGGAGTTTAGATGAAATAACGCAGGGAGAATTTGTAGGACACCAAGCATTGAGACTCAAGGGTGGAACCCTGTGCAATATTAAAAAATATGAGGTTCAGGTACATAAGGATCCTGGGAAGAAGTGGCCTGCAAAGAAGGAAAAACAAGGGGAGAGTAGTATGAAAAGAATTCCTCTTGGTCGAGCACAATAGCACATACAGAAGAGGTAGCAATTCAAGAGGCCTAAATACTAGTTACATTATCTTAATTCTATCTCTAAAATTACTTTCCTAAACTTTCCTGTACTTATTCATTAAAATGCCTCTATCTCAAATTCTATGAGATGCCTTCCAGGTCAAACTCTGGATTCATGAAAAGGTGAAATTATGCATTCCTAGGAGGGAATGCCGTAAGACTCAAGTAGAAAGTATCTTAACATATTGCATTCTACATAAGATACCCAGAAGTATTCTCCTTAATTGCTATGCAATTACACTTGCACATTTATAACTTTTTCTCAAGTTCATTGACACATTCTACTATCATATCAGGTGTAGACAGAGGCAACGGATAGGGAGAACATATCTCACACATTATGAGTAAAAGAAACGATAAAAGGCAAAGCTGGGTATAATTTTCCTTTGGAAATTGCAGCACCTGCTATATTTCCTGGAGCTTAAAATGTCCTCTGTTGCTTTAGCTACTGTTCTAACCATCTGCCGAGCTGCATAGGGGTGGTCTGCAGCAACTGAAAACCACTACAAATGCTTCAAGTCAGGCTTGTTGGCACAGAAAGGAAGCCAGGGATATATTGGTGCCAAATGCAGGTCCTGTTTCTTTCCCTTTGCTACCCTGAAAAAAAATCAACCAAGGTCTTAAGAGCTGCCATTGATATAAACATGATTTAATGTCTCTCTAGCATTTTCAGGACCATAGCATTAGCAGATGCCTTGGAGATGTTTAAGAGTGGAATCTTGAAAGTAGTTCTCTGGCAAGCTATTTTAAAAACAGATGTCATGAGCATACTTCAGTACAGCTGCCTATTAGGTGACAGTACTTCAAACACAGAACATGAAGAAAATGTACTTTCTGTTTTCTTTATAGAATGGCAACTGACACCTGCCTTTCTTAAGTGTGGAAATAGATTTCCTGGTTCCTGCCTGCTCTCCCTTCTGTTTCCATGTTTCTCTCAAGCTTGGTGAATGAAGCCCTGGTTAGAATAGAAAAGGTGTCATTATAAACCAATAGATTCAGCAATCTATGCAATTATGTATTTACATAACCATATTTTTGATTATACAAGTAGCTTTTTGAGAGCTGGGACCTAGATCTTTTGGGAGTTTAAATCCTGACTACACTGCTTACTAGTTTGTGACATTGGACAAGAAACATAGCTGCTTGAATCTTAGTTTCCTAATGGTGTGTCTCCTGGGTTTTGTGATGCTGAATGATGCTACCATTTTCAAAAGTACTTAATTGGGTGCCTGACACATAGTAGGTGCTCAATAAATGCCCATTGAATAAAAGAGTTGACTGTTGTAAAAGAATGTCTTTGAATTCTAAAAATATAAAATTACTTTTTAATATTTTTCACTGTGTTGCAGGAAAACAATTCCAATATATATTCTCTCTAAAAGCTCTTTTTATACTGTGAATATGAAAATTTGCATCACACATTTGCTTCTTTAATCTGTGAAGTCAGTTTGTGGCTAAAATGTGAAAAGATCTACTGGACTGCTGGCTATTTTGTGAAAGAATTCAGAGGAATCTTACCTTTCCAGTCCTTTAAAGAATTGAAGAGTTTGGACAAGATCCCTGTTTTTAGATCCTATCCTGTATTTCCTTTCTTCTGTCTTATCAAACTGTGTTTTTGTTTTAAGAGACTGCTCACAGCTAGCTGTTTTTTGGAATGCTGATTTAAAAACTAATTCATATTGAAAAAATGGCTAAAAATGGCTTAAAGCAGTGCTTTTTAAACTGTGTTCTGAGACTTCTTGGTGATTCTTGAGGGAAGCCTAACAGACAGCTGCAGGGATCTTGAGCTTCAAACCAGCGAATCTCTGGATACTTTACTCCTTACCCTAATTTTAATCAGAAAAGTTCTACTTTTCATAAAAGTAGTATATATATACATATACACACACACATATATGCACACACACACATATATATTTTAAATATGTATACTTAATTACATATGTAGTTACTTAAAGAATAAGTTTTGCTGTTTTAAAAAAAGTTTAAGATTTATTAAAATTCATCTTTGAAAAAGAGGTAAAATTAATGACTGGATTATCTCCTTTTAGCTCATATAGTTTTATCATAAAACTCAATAACACAACTGAAAAAAATTCTTTAATCTAAGGATCCTAGGAAGGGATAGGAAGTGACAACTACTGAAGATCATCATGCGATCAAGGAATAAATGAAACAGATTTACATAATCTCTTTACTTAATAGAGTTATTAGACTTGTGATACAGTATTTGACATGGAGTATTTGTACTTTGATAATTTATTTAGTAAATGAATATAGGTAAACATCCATCTGAAGATAAATTTCTATTGACATCCTCAGGGCTGTGTCCATAGTCTTGTCATATTCACTTATTTTAGAATTAGTGAATTAGATGAAACTATAGAGGGATGTCTTATCAAATTTGCAGATGACAAAGCTGGGAGGGATAAAGAATGTGTTGGATGGAAGAATTAGGATCCCAAAAGATCTTGACAAGATGAAACATTTTGAGCTGAAAAAATTATAATGAAATTTAACAGGGGTAGATGTGAGGTCCTATACTTGGGTCAAAAAATAGAAATACAACTGTATTTGCAGAGGATGAAGATGTAGCTGCTGAACAAGATGTATGAAAATGCTTAGAGGTTATAAAATGCCAGTTATATTTCTAAAAGTGTGATATGAATGTCCCCAAAGCTAATGTGGCTTAGCGGATGCATCAGTTGAATAAACAAAATCTAGAATGAATATGGGCACAGATCCACATTTCTTAACACTGCTTAGATTTGATAGTGATAGTATCTTAAGAAGTGATTAGACAAATAGAAACACATTCAAAAGATACTGAATATAAAGAGACTTCAAACTCTGTTGCATGAAAAGAGATCAGGCTCTGAACTTCAGAGAACAGATTCTGCATGGCCTAGAGACAAGAATAGGATATATCAAAGACATCATCTAAAAATATATAAATTGTTATCATTTAGACATTTTTGAATCACCAGAGGCAGAGAAGTCAGATAGAAAAATCAGTGAGAAGTTTCAGATAGAATGACAGAATCTCAATATAAGGAAGAGATTTTTAACAATAAGAACTGTCCAAAGAGGGTTTAGTCTTTACAAGATGTTTTGTTCCTACATTTTTAAAAATGGCTTAATAAGACAGTTCATGAAATCTCTTCCAGTCTGAGAGATTGTGATGTATAAGAGAATTTAAGAGACAGTAACAAGCATGTGAGATGATGTTTTATGGCAGAATGACTTCACCTTTCACCTTGGGTGCAACTCTATAATTGTCTCTTTCCCATATTAACCGGAAACATACTCAGATTTTAAATGTAGGATATTATCAAATTGCTTTACCTTTCTACTTTTCAAATTTTTAATTTTGAATTTTACAAATAGACAAATGTGATTGAATGAAATAATCTTTCCCAAACTCTAGACAAAGCCAAGTGCTCTAGAAGGCAACTAATAATATTTAAAAGAATACACTCATGAAAAAGTTTGGGTAATTAAATCAATCAAGCAAAAACAAAACACAACAATTACCTTCTAGAAAAGTCTCACTTAACAGACTCAATTTGGAATAAAAGGTATTGAAAAGAAATGTATCTTCATTTATTTCTAGATGAGAGGCATTTTGATTCTTTATATCTTTTTTCTTTGAATCTGACAAACCAGTCTTAATTGCAATATAGGCCTTTAAATAGACAGCCCAGCAAAATGCTGTCTCCTGATAAAAGCAAGTAGTGATTGGTAGGTGTGCAAAACTGAGGCTCTTAATTGCAAATAGCAGAAAAGAGATTCATTAAAGGTGGTCATGTTTCACCTGGGAAAGTTTACTTAAACACAGATTGTTGATTCAGTAGGTCTGGAGTGGACCCTAATAGTTTAGATTCCTAAGTTTGCAGGTATTCCTGATGCTACTGGTTGTGAACCACACTTTGAGAATCATGTATTAAAAGATATCAGAGATTCTCAAATTGTTGGGAGTTCTGAAGGAGCAGACTCGAGGGCAAACTTTTAAGAAGAGTATTGCGCAATCTACTGGGCTCGATGAGGAAAACGTTGCCCATTCTATTGGCACCATCAAGCAGTGCATTTCAAAAATTAGAATTTTCTGAAACTACTAGTGATGCCAGTGATATGCCAGTTCTGCACCAGGAATTTAATTTGCATCCAATGATGCCTCCGAAATCCAGATGCTGTGGTGTTAACTATACCATGCTCATATATTAATGAAGAGCCTTCCATGGATGATCTGACTGTTGGAGCCTAGATCACATGTGTTTATATGGCTCTGAGGGACACTGGAGATTTTTGTTCTTTCACCTGCACTGGAGAATCAGGACTCATATTTGCAGAAACACATTAATATTAGAAAATGTTATTATTAAATTAATTTCCCTTGTACATGTTAAAGCTTAGTTTAATTTATTGACTTTCAGATTTCTGCTCTTATGGGACATTGAACTCAGGGAGAACAAATTTTTTTCTAAAAACCGTGATTTTGTGATGCTGTTTGTGAGAGAGTAAAGTTATTTAAATTCGTCTAATGTGACCCAATTGGGATTTCATGAAAGCATTTGTAGTTAGCAATGCTTCTATCTACCAGGAATTGGGCTGGGTGCTGAGATATAAGGAAGAAGAGACAGTAATCTTGAGTTAACAATTTTGCAATTTACTAAGGGAAATTAGTAAATAGAATATTTCAATATAGACACAGTTTTACTTCCAAAAAGATTAGAGTCCAGAAAAACTATGGATTACATAAGTTCACTTGTTCAAAATGACATATATTCATATCTACGTTTAGTATGAGAACTGTTGTAAATGTTGATTGGATTAACCTTAACTCTTTTTGCTTCTTTTCTAGCCTATACAAACTGTAAATATAGATGTTTGTATTTTTTTATCTTACATTTAATTATGAGTAAATACATAATGGAACACAATTTCAAATATAATGTATATGCCACAGACTAACCAACTATTCAAAGGCCACCTCTAAATGGAGAGAGCATAATCACTCATGATATGGTGATAAAGGGTCAAGTTGACATTCTTTATTTTTGTTGTGTTCCTTTTCTCACATCCTTGTAACCTGAACATTTGTTAAGTAGAGGAGTTACAGCAAGAGATATAATAACAACCATTTGACTGACACTAAGGGAGAAAAGAGGAATATCTTGTAGTTTAGTCTGGAGACTGGGCAGTGTTTTGTTGTAGGACAGTTCATCATCTCAGCAGAGATTTTAATGAAGACTAAAAATTAGTCAAGAGAAATTGGGGGATAGAAAGTTATGAGCAGAGTACTAGAGGTGTGGAATGGTACGTTACATTCAGAGGAGTTATAAACACTTAAGAAACTTGTATTATGAGGGCAGGACAAATGGAGGCTAAATTATCGAGGGCCTGTCTTACCATAGCAGAGCAACAGAGAGCTTCCTGCACATGATGCTTGTGTCCTCACACATCCCACTTTCCATTTTACAGCAGAGAACAGGGAAACTACAGAGGTGAGCAGACAGGACCTCATATGTCCTTGTGAAGGTGGCTGATTGTTCTTCGGCATCTGTTTTCCATATTCCTTTTTAGTAATCAAATCCCCAGAGTTTTAGCTGCACATGTGGCTGCCCATTGAGGACCTGCATTTTTTGGTTTTCTTCGGAACTTGGTGTAACTTGAATATCAAGCAAATTTTGTCAAGTGCTCACTTTATGCAGGGCCCTATTTCACATTTTGAAACACACAGAAAGTCCAGAAATTGAGATCTACATGCTACCAGCCTATGTTTCTCTCTTTCCACCCCTCTTTTTTTTTAATTCCCCTCTCTCCTTCCCTCTTTTCTTCCTTCCCTCCCTTTCTTCTACAAGGAATACAGGGATACCACTTAAAAAGACAAAATGAACAGGCAGAATGATTAAGCCACTAATATTCTCCATCCTAATTAATGAAGTGTCTGGAGTTGTTGCCATATATTCACTAATAATGCTGACTTTAAGAGACTACACCATGAATGTTTCCAAGGTGATAATATCCTGCTCTACTATTTCTTCTTAGTTATATATTTAGTATTTAAGGTTCTAAGAATTGGACTGAGGAATACATATTTAATATTTCTCATTATATACGTTATCAAGGACACTTCAAAGATTTTTTTTGTGGTCAAGAACATGGGTTTCTGTTAGTATGTTTGCCATTCTTTATATTCAAAGTGATGCTTTTAAAATTCTGCCACTTTTAGCATTTTTGAATATAAGCTTTTTGCACTGGTTGGAATTATTTATACATATTACACTCTTATTAAACGTATTACACTCTCATTTGTGCTCCTGGGCTTAATGCAGATTGTTTCTATTTTTACTGTTCAGCTTCAAAAATCCGTTATAAGTGGAGAGACCAAACAAGCTTGAAGTGGCTTTGCTTTTTGTTGCTATGAAAGGAAGCTCGCTGTGCTGTGCTTTTGCCACAGAGGGGCATTACTAGACTTCTCTTTTGTTTCAGTTTTCTATAGCAAGAAAATAAACCCATAGAAACTCATTTTTCATCATCTTTAAAAGAAAAACAATATATTAATACACACCCACACAAAAAACCCTCACAGCTAGTGGCCACTTACAAGTTGTAGGGGATTTTTAAGCTACAGAAATATTTTCTTGAGTAGATTGTCACAGGCAGCATAATCTTTTGCATCTTCTCAAGACAGAAGCAATTATTTCTTTTCTAGCTGTATTAAACTTCCTTATGTAAAACACTTCAATATTTCAAGAAAAGTTATGACCCTTATTTCAATAGAATGTGGGACCAAATAGGACTTGTGAAAATAATGCATCTCATTGGTGACAACTGTTACCTGAAAGAGAAAGTTACTTTCATTAAACAACAGTCGAGCTAGAAGTATGCTTTTGAGAATTTGGTCTCTATTCCCTGCTGTCACCCCACCCCCTCCAAAAAAAAAAAAAAAATACCAGTGCATATGCTCTTGCTGCCTCTGAAAACAATAATAACTAAGTTTCAGAAAAGAGAAAGAAAACAGAAAGAGGTAGAAAGAACAAAACACTAATAGGATCCTGTGTTTGTATAATAAGCCCAGTACCATTGGTATAAACTTGATTCCTTATATCAAATGCAAGGTCATGGAAATGATTATCCAGTACAGTTTGAGTCTGAATCTGTATATATTCCTAATAAGATGATGATCACAGGATTAACACACACACAATATTTCCAAGCAGAGAATAATTAAAATATCTCTAAAGCAGCAGTCTTCTGACTTTTCCCTTTGGAAAAAAAAAAAAGCATCAATACGGCTGTGAAGAATTGTTCCCTAAAAGTTTCTGTAAAAAGGGACAGTAGTGCAAGGTCCTCATGCAGTGGCTAAGCCACAAGCTCAAAATAAAATGGGCAAGTGTCTAGTCTCCCCCTCTACCCCTAATTCAGTTTGGGTTGATCATACCTGGTCATTTAATTTCCCTTTCTCCAGCCACAGAGTGAATGAACAAATGATCACATATTCAGTTTCAATTTGGGGGAACAGGTTAATTATATTTCATGACCTCAAATTAAGTATTATGCTTCCAATATATTATAGTATTTTTATGCCAGTTGCCATGGAAAATTTATGAAAATTACAGTGTTTTCTCATTTCCTTGCTTTTTTTTTTTTTTTTTTAAAAACTATTTCATTGGTGCTTACCCTTCAGCTTTTTGCCATCATTTCCCTCCCAAACACTTCTTCCCACTTGTGCTATTCAATATCATTACTTAATATCTCTTGGGAAAAGCAGCAAGTAACTTGCCCCAAGGCTGTGCCAAATCCCCTAGGCCATAGTAGTTTATAGTTCCATGATATCTGGTAGCACTGTATGGGAGTGTCTCTTGGTTTAATCCTAGACTGATTTGGAAAAGAGTGGGGCATTTATAGCAACTTTGTTGGATTATAGTTTGATATCATGATGAACATAGAAACTCTTTGTTGCTTGAATGGGTTCCTAATCTACAGGCTGAGAGATAGACCTCTGGCACTTCCTGAGGATTCAGAGATGGCCAAAAGCATTGCCAGGGATTTAATCTCAAAAACGGATTAAAAAATTGAACTCTCTGACTCCATCCCAGGAATTCTTGGACTTTCCAGTGCTTGATTCTGATACAGATTCCTCAGATTTCAGCCTTTATCTTGTTTCTCCCATATCCGATTCTCCCAGATTCATATTGTAACTGTATACACCAACTGCTCCTAGATGCAGGCTCAAACAGACCTTGGTTTCCAGGTCCATCTGGATATATATATTTATAATTTTGCCACACCCCCACCACCATAGAATGAATTTATATACTCAGAATCTGGAAGCCAGTCTGCATAGCCAGGCTTCTGTGTTACTCGTCTCAATTTCTTTCACCACCAACACAATATGAATATTGACTTGTAATTTTCAGTATTTCCTTTTCCCCCACTTATGAATTTATGATGTTGGGTGAGGTTTAGATCTGGGTTCCTCTTACTACCTAGTACCCCATCTCATCTCTGAGACTATTAAAGAATGGAGCCCTGCACTGAACACTGACCAATGGGCACTGGAACCCTGTATTCTCTTCCTTCCTTCCTTCCTTCCTTCCTTCCTTCCTTCCTTCCTTCCTTCCTTCCTTCCTTCCTTCCTTCCTTCCTTTCTTCCTTCCAAGAACAGATAGTATATGTACCACAAAAATGCTAATAATAACTACCATGTACAGAATGTCTACAATATATCAATAACCTTATATAAGCTATATCATTTAATTTTTCCCTTACTCCTGAGAGGTATTATAACCTCTACTGTACATTTGAGGTTAGTGGGAGATGACCTTGAAGTTAGTAAGTCACAGAGCTATAATTTAACCTTGACTCTCTTATTCCAATTCCAGTGCTTTGCACTCTGCAGCACTGCCCTGGATCTAGGGGAGAAGAAGCTGATAAAATCACAGTCTAGTGGGGTCAGGAAAGTGAGCATCTCACCATATATAATGCACCCTGAGATACTCTAATGAAAAAGTAGGTCCAAAGTGTACAAAATGCTTAAGGAGGTAGATGAGGAAGAGAATTCTTGCTGGACCAGCGAGTGAGGGAGCTGTAGAAGATCCTGTCATGATGGTAAACTCAGAAAGGTGATATTTGAGCTCTCCCTTGAACATTAAATTTATGAAGCAGAAAATAAAGCCAACAGTTAGAGCTGTTTATACTTTTGTCTGTTTCTATGTCCTGTTGTCATTCTCTCTTTTTTTGAAGACCTTGTTAATCCCATTCTAGATAGGAATTTTCTTTCCATTCCCATTTATGATCTATTTTTCCTGTATTTCTATAACACTGTGTTAACCTAATATCTCAAATTTAAAATTATTTAGTTTATGACACCAAGATTTCAAGGAAATGAAATAAGACAATTATTTTGTACTCTAATTTTTTTCCTTTTGTTTTGTGAGAGTGTTCTGTAGAACTGACAACAAAAAGGGTAAATTCCTCTAATTAGATATTTTGGAAAGGACATGTGAGGAAGGTTAAAATTCAGATGGCATGTGGTCTGAAATAATTAGACATGAAAGAACCAAAACTATTTTAATTACAGACCTCTCTGTGATAAACTATTAAGTTGGATGGCATGGTTTGAATTATGAAAGATTACATTTGAATTGTGGAGTGGCTAAAAAAAGAAACGCAATTGAAGTCAGTGGGGCTGAAAACAAAAAGACAGAGTACAATAGTGTAAGTTACTAGGGCTATTTTTGAAGAAAGTCATATTATAGAACTGATAAAGTACAGATAGTCTAAAAGTACATATTTATGGAAGAGTCTCCAATTATATTTCTGAGCAACAACACATGAAGTCTATATTTGCTACCTGTTTGTCTTTAGCAACATTTCCCACAATATGTTCCATGAAATACCTTTATGTGGATATTACTACATACCTTGTTAAAAATGGGGCCCATGGTTTAAAAAGTGTGGTATTCACAAGGTTAAATGTAACTAAACAGGTTTAATTTACTCTGAGACTTTTTGATGCTTTGAAGTGACTAATGAGTTGTGTGGTTACCCAAAAGCAGAAATACTTTGCAGTATGTTTGACCCAAACATATTTGTACCTCAGACTTTGTGTGTGTGTGTGTGTGTAAAGTATAAAGGAAAATAATGCAAAATAGAGTTAAAAATAAGACTCTCTAAAGAATTGTAATTGTTTACAATAAAGAAATACTGAAAGAGTGATTAATAAAACATGTAGATAATCTACATCTTATTCACTAATTCATTCTAAACTCTATTGGAGAATCTCTGGGACCTCCTCCTCAATGAAGCCTGCCATGATTATCCCTACCTGTGCCTGTATCTCTAACATATGAATTCTGGTAGCTCAAATTACTAATTTTGGCACTTAGCATAGAATATTATATTTTTAGTAATCTTTTTATATATGCATTTCATTTTGACAATTGGTCTATGAAATCTTTTAGAACTGAAAGCTATGATCATTTATATTCTTTTTGAGATCAATCACAATTCAATTTTGAATATTATGTTTCACCAAATCTTGTGTCAGACAAGTATTTCATCTGATATCTATAAACAAGGGTCATTTAGTTTATATATTTTGGAACTTAAATTTCTTGTGTAGTGCCTTATACAAAATGAGACTTCAATAATTATCTGCTAATGTAACAATATTGGCAACAGGTGTTTCCGGGCTTCATGAGAAAAAAGAGAAAACAGAGTAGAATTCAGCTATCAGGACTAAATCATGTTAAGCTATAACTATAAGGAATACAAAATCATAAAGTGAAAAATTATGTGTGTGTATAAAAGAAAGACCAAAAAAATGCAACTCACTCTTAAAAAAACACACAAAAAATTGATATATGTTGATAGTGATGATTTTTTTGGATTTTTGGGGGGATGAAGGGGTAATTTTTATTTTTGTAAAATTTCTATTTTTCTGTGTGAAAATATCTCACATTTTTAGTCAGCACAAAAATGAAAATATATCATTTAATTATTAAAATGATATTTATGAAGAGGAAATTGTACTATCTTTAGTAATAAAGTAGATTCTGACATGGTGTGGGTTTATACAGTTACTTGATAAATCTTTAAATTCTACATTATTATTTAGAAACATTTTATGGGAGAAATACCTTAAAATCTCTTGCACATGATTTAACTTTTATTCCCTAGCTACGTAGGATTTGAGATGTAGCTGTACAGTTACCATTCCACATATATGGTACCTATGCATCTAGTATAGATTATGACCCTGGATATAGGCAAAGCAAACTGCTCCAAGGTGGCCTAACCTGTGCTCTGAGCTCATTGCAGGATGGGCAAATAATTTGTGTAACTACCCTTTTCTCACCCACCTAGAAGTTTTTTGAATGCTTTTTCTGAGTTTAAGTGAATTGTTCCTGCATTATGATCTTTCCTTGCACTTTTCCCAGCTGCTGGTTTTATTGGGAAGTTTCAGCATTAGCTAATAACACTTAATTTTATTTACATATTGTGGTAACTTTCTTTTAAAAATCTCAAAGCATTGCATACATACATACATTTTGCCTCAGTTATCTAATTCTATACTTACATTTGTAACTAATCCTCTCATTCTATTATCTGACTTTTGAGATCTTTGTTATTCTTGTTGCAACTCCAATTTCTTTATGAATCTCTTTGCCTTGAAACTTTCCAAGATTGCTTAACAGGAATGCCATATTTAGCTTCTAAATGTGTCTAATTCTCCTATATAAGATTGTTCTCTTTTCACTTGGCTCAGGGGATTGACTCAAAATAACTATCCTTTTGTTACAAAGAAACAGGAGCAGAACTGAAGAAATTCACTAAAACACAGGCTTCACAGTTAGTTTAAAAGAAAAATACTGAAAGTCCAAACACCAGCATCTTTCAAGGATGGCAGTTTTGAGGCCCTCTATTTGCTCTTTGGGAATTTTGTTTGGAAGAACTGATTTTGATTTATGATGTCACATTGTGTGAGAGGGGAGGAGGTTAAGTACTAGGCTTCATATTTAGACTGGAGTCATAGAGACTAAAGCTATTATTATAAGGGTTATTTTTAGTATTCACCATTACATAGCTTTCTTCCTTAGCCCTTTGTACCATCAATGTGGCATTTATCATATACTTGGCTTCTTATATACCTCTT
Source organism: Cynopterus sphinx (assembly GCA_030015415.1). NCBI lineage: Eukaryota > Metazoa > Chordata > Mammalia > Chiroptera > Pteropodidae > Cynopterus > Cynopterus sphinx. The sequence continues at coordinate 69,161,610 of CM057385.1, read as the reverse complement.
TTGTCTCTCTTGCTAGATTTAAAGTATCCTCTTTTAAGACAACCTATGTTGTCTGTTTTGTGTTTGTTTCTCTAGTAGCCTGATGAAAATTTTAAAATTTTTATATATATATATTCTATCAAATCAATGTATATTAATTATGGAGCAGCAAACCTCGGTTTTTGCTTTCAAAGTCAGAACCAATTTAAGTAATTTTAGCAACAAGAGCTAGAAAAAGTATCAACATTCTTAATCTTCTAAGGCATGCCATTTTAAGCAGGTTAAAGGTAACGTTTTACTGACCACTCCTCTCCCACCAACAAAGAGACTCGAAATTGCAGTATGGATAATTGCTTGGAATGTTTCTCTATTGGCATTGCTGGCTAATGATGCTGCTGATAATAAACATGTAATGGCTAGTATTTATTGAAAATTTACTATGGCTTAGAGCCTAGATAGTAGTAGGTACTCACTAATTACTTACTGAAAGAATAAATACAAGTCAGTTTATTAAATGCCTATAACAAATAAATATGTCAATAAATTTGCCAAAAAGTACATTTTTATCTCCATTCATCACATTAGGAAAATAAATCTCAGAGAGGTTAAGTGTATTGCTCAAGTCCACTGCTGGTATCAGAGATGATTTTATGAACCACAAAATCAATCATAGAATCTGGTAAAATTTTGCATAAAATATTCCCTGGCTTCAAATGCCTTCTCAGTCACAGATACAGGAAAATTAATATGAGTCTTCTGCTCTATCTTATTCCAGTGCTGTCCTGTTCCTTTGAGAAACAAACCAAGTGATTTATTGTTCAATTCTGGTGGGAACAAAATCAAATAAGAAGAGAGAAAACTAAAGAAGAAAATAAAGCAATGGAATAAAATCAGACTGAGAGCATGTTAGACAGCGTAATATATCTCTCCATTCCACTTTGTCTACAATAAAAATATTAAAGGACCTGTCAGCTAAATCATGAATATTATTTCCGTCATGACTAACCTGTAGATTCTGTAAAATTCTTTTCTTTGATTAGGATATAAGCCACATGCTGTGACCTAAGGCAGCTAGAGTATTTATTATATTTTTCATATATCTCTTTTCAAATAAATATACTAGTTCTTCAAAGAAGTACATGACTTGTTATACTTGCTTAATCTTTTTAGACTATTATTCTCTAAAAGGGTCTGGCATTTTATAAAGGTGATTTTTTACCCTTCTGAAATTATGATTATCACTTGATATTGCTTGAATTCTGAAAATTATGTTTTATATGTATGCATGATCTTAACATCTCATGTATATTTAATTGAACATTTGTCATTGTGTTGCTAGACATAAAATATTTCATTGAACACTTGATTCTTCTAGTTGATAAGAATAAATTCATAATCAAAGAATTTGATGAAAAGTAATTACTGAAAAAGTAATTTTTTTCTTATTTAATGAAAGAAGAGGTAAAAATTGGAGCAACAAAGATGCCAAATTAATCTTAGCTAAAAAAGTACAGCATAATGATACTACATCTTCTCAGTTTACAGTCCATGTTTATTGGTTATGGCTATTACTTTTCATTACATTGCAGAACCTTTGAAAATGGGAAGTCTTAGAGGTCATTTATTCCAATTTTTAAATTTTATATGTAAAGATATTATAAAAGGTAAATGCTAACAATCACATAGACACTAATTGGTAGAACAAAATTGAAGCTGGGTGTTTTGATGAGTGATGTTCCTTAGAATATTAAATTCCTATTTATTACACGCGTGTTGCATTATTAGTAATTTGGTTAAGAAAATAGTAGCATGACTTTTAATTAATTTAATAAATTCTCCTATGGTAAGAGAGGTTTCCTGGTAAATGAGACATCACATTCTCATGGTCAACTCGGAAACTATAAGTATAGAGTTACCTGATTTGTCTGTCTGCGAAGAGTTATTTATTGAGTTGCTAGTATGTGCTGCACTTTGCTTTGCACCATAAGCAAGCACTGTACAATCAATCTCACAATTAAACAGCCATGGATTTCCAGTGAGTCTGCATTATTCTTGACTCTCCAATTAGAGGACAACTAAGTCTTTGAAAAGCTCTTCTAAATAGATAATATGTGTGACTGTGGAAAAACCCATAGAACTGTAAATCTGTGAATATTGTTATATCTAACGCTATCCCTCATATACCAAGATTGGCATGCATTGGGGGAAACTAGAAACTGTGCTGTCTATAGTTCTTTGGGTGAGCAGCAATGAAAGAAGTCAAATCAATTATACCTGACAAAAAATTTCATGGAAAACAAACAAACAAAACAAACAGGCAAAAAGTGGATTAAACCTGGAGTATATTGTCACAGAAACAGAACGAATCCAGAATTTGGGTGGGTGAGGGAATTTTCAAAGTCAGGGAATAAGCTGTGCTCTGGTATATGGCTTCTCTAGCTGCATTCTTTGGTTGTGGATTTCCGTAAATGATATCTTCATTTCAGAATCCTTTATTGGTGCTTAGAACAAGAGCCCCTGAGAGGTTTATATTCTAACTCTAACTCTTGGGAACATATACATTCATTCAAGAAATATGTATTGAGCTCTTACTGAGACTCTTGCACTGTGTTAATTATGGGGGGGGGTGTTACAAAACTATATGAAATAAAAAATTTAGTGGAGACTTCAAGGCTAGATATTTAAATTTTAGAACTAAAATTAGCCTATAGATGGTATATATACCTATGGGACATATTAATGTGAAAATAGTGTGGCATCACATGCTTTGGTGCCAGATTGGCTCTGAATATTATCTATGCAAACTTGGGCAGTTAATTTACCTGTGCTTCAGTTTCCTCATCTGTAAAGTAGGAATGATAGCAATCATAAAGTTGTTGAGAAATTTAATTGTCATTTATAAAACACTTTGGAAAGAGTAGTATCTGGCACAGAATAAATGCTCAAAAATATTAGCTGCATTTATTACACATGAGTGTTATGGAATATTGGAGTAATGTTTTTAAATTGTTAAAATAAATTATATTTAATTTCCATTCAATAATAGGACTTTGCATTTTCCACATGTAATGTCTTAAAAACATGATGCTCAAAACAAATAAACCATTGTTTATCTCTGAAATTTAAAGCTGATTTTCTTGAGTTTCTAGTGTTACAATAGCCTTAACCAAGTGTTGGTGAAAGAGAAAAGAGATTTCTATATACTAAAGCCATTCTTCATAAATTAAAAATAAAATTCTAGGAGATCTAAAAATAGACTTATACTATAAGCCATTTTCAGAGAGGAAATAGGTTTAAATGGATTAAATTGGAATAATTGCCTGGCTTCAGGGCATCTACAGTGCCAGCTAAATATTAGGTGAAGACCTAGTCAACAGGAAAGGTGGCTGAGTACCGTGGGAGCAATCATCTGACTTTGCCCATGCCAAGATCAAGGATGATGATTTATACCAGCTGCAGACACTCTAGTGGATATTAGAGGGACAGAAATCAATGCCTAAATACTAGATGAAATGGAGCAACAAAGGAGGACAGTTTCAGGATCAAACACAACTATTCTTCATGGTAGTATATCTTCTCCCTCCAAGTCCATTTTGGACTATGAATTATAAATTATCTTGCTGTATACACAAAGCTGGATTATACTAATTTATTCTCATTTTTTTAATATTGGGGAAAGAGGGGTACAAAAACAGAATAATGCTTTTATTGAAAATAAAAGAAATTATATTTTTGGCATAATTGCAGTGTATATATATTTACTTCACTAGACAAGACAAAGATGATAAAAGGAATGTATATTTTAGAGCTAATGATCAAATTTCATCAGTGTCAAGAATGCAAAACTCATTGGGAAAAGCCAGTATATGTTTTAAATTACTTTTAGCTCATTTAAAATCTCTTTTAAACATTTTTAAAGAACAAATTTTTAAGTGAAATAATTAATGAAATAGAAATATACATGGAATAAAGTTGAAAATATAATAGGTAGTATATACAGATACAATATGGAAATATAGAATGGATGCAATGAAAAGCAAATCTCTCTTATCCTGGATTTTAAGTCTCTAGTCTTCCTTTCCAGAGGCAGACACTCTCATGTCAGGGACTGTTATTATCCCCCAGTATTCAAACTTGCTTTCTTTCTTTCACCAACTGAGTAATGAAATTCTACCTGGCCACCGAGATGCTTGGCTCAGCACTACTCTTTCCAGCCTTCCCAGAAACTAAATATGGGTGTGTGACTAAATTCCAAGTAATGGGATGCTAGTGATATAATGTGTATAAGTTATAAATTATGATTTTGGATAAGAAACATAATTTACATTGTTTCTCTCTTTCCCTTTTCATGGGCTGTAAGTGACAAGTGGTGGTGTTCCACCTAAATTATGCATACAATGCCAGAACAAAATGAAATTTTCCTGAATTAGAGCAGAATTTACCTATCTTCTTTCTACAGCTCAACTGATGAGTTTTCATGAGACAAATGAAATTTTTGGTGTTTGAGTTATTGCACAGACTAAGTTGCTACAACAGAGGGTCATCGAAATTAAAATAACATTTATTTTGTCTTTAATTCCAAAATTGTTTCTAAATTCTTTTGATGAAGACTAATGACAATATATAAATACATGTTTTTGCTTTATAAATTTTTAAAAATTTTCTCAGCCCTGAATTTTCAGCAGGAAAATTTATTGATCAAATTTCTCATATGTCAAAACTCTTTGTCAAGAGATTAGTTTTATTTTAACATGTTCTTTTCTCAAAAATAAAAGCAAAAATCAATTAGCTATAAATTAATTAACTTGGAGATTATTTTTCAGTCCAAATTATTTTTCAGTCCAGAGTTTAGCAAACTGACTGTCAAAGTTCGAATTGGTTAGACTCACATTTGTTACTAAGATTATTTCCAAGTCAGTTGGTACTGCCTTCTACTATTTTCTGTCTTTCTATGCTGAGAGAATACAAAGCATTTACTCTTCATGTTCTCTGAGATCCTGCATAAACTCCTAGGAAACAAGGAGGAAGTAAAATGCAGGGATCAAAACATGTTCAATGTCTTTTTATACACTGTTTTATTTCCTTTCATCTCTATTTTTTTAAAGTCTTAGTTACATGAGTTAGTGTTTATTTTTATAGTGGTTGCAGTTGCTTTTCATATACAACTAACACCTTGTAGAAAAGAAAAAGGTAGTTCAAGGTCAGTGCAGGATTATAAAGACTAATTAGAGAAACCATAAGGGAAACAAAAACTTAAAGGCACATGGCTATTTTATTCCAGTACAGAGAATGAAAATCTCTTTTCATTTCTCCCTAAATATAGTGTTTATACTGTTTGTAATTTACTTAAATTGATTGGCAAGGCTGGTTGGGAAGTTAAGGTTAAACTCTTTTATACCGTTTATAGGTTCATATGTATTAGAGAGTAAAAAATGTATGTTTGATGCGCATTAATGGCAAATACTCTATATATCCAGAGTGTTCTGTACAGAACTGTCTTTTTTCGCATCCAGTTATATGGTAGTTGAACATGTAAACCAGAGAGAGGGAAGTCATTCACACTGAAGCTTCTAAAGCAGATGTCAGTCTCAGATTTTGAAGAGGAACTATAAATGTGTTTAAAAAAGGAAATTAAAAAAATCTCGTCTTACTTTATATATTTTGGCTCAACGTATGGACAATTCTGGATGAAATTCAAGTTCTCTTATTGAAATTTCCCCCATCTTTTGCTATGGGGGGGCCATGAAGCTATTACTTATAAATTTAGCCTTCATCTCATTTACACTGAAGTTGGAAGGGTAGATATTTATTAAGAGGTTTAATTTTACAGAGTTTACGGGTAACTTTAGCATCTCCACCATATGCCTACCTCTGCCTCCCTGTCCTGTGGCCATTGCCATCATGCCCACCATGCCCCATGGTACCTCTTAGGGATTTTAAGTGAAAAAAAATTTTTTTGATTACAAATCAAAAGTTAGTAATATTATACATTAGTGAGAGAACATTTTAAAGAAGTGCTCTGTAGTTTTGGTGTTTTTAAATAATTCTTTGTAAATTTTTTAGTTTTCATCTCAACAATATTTGTATGCATTCATATTTTCCTCTGTATATTATTCTCTTCTCTTCTATAATTTATGTCATATATCTATAACTATAGTGTCCCCATTTTTCAATGTTTCTCAATGGGGATACTCTTAGCAATTGGGATGAGACAATTCTTTATTTAAGTGTAAAATGTTGCTTCTCAATTTTTGACGTTTAAAAATCCTGGTTCTCACTCATTAAATGCTGTAGTACTTCCTAGCCATTGTGAAAGGTTAAAACATTTCCTCACATTTCCAGTACATTTTAGGGAGGCGTTACCAGCCCTCGTCAAGAACCACTGATAGACTTAAGTTCCACAAAGACAATGGTGAGATGTAAGTATTTCTATTAATCAAGTATTAATGTTTACTGTGTAGCTAGTACCATGCCGGATGCAGAAGTATAGAAAAGTTAAGACATGCCAATAAGTTAGTGAATTAACAGGGGCTCTAAATTTATTAACATGATAGTTCTCATATGAAATAAATATATAACTTCTTTATATTGTCTGCAATTGCTCTGCTTTTCCTTAAGAGCTCTAATCCACTGGGAAAATAAATTTTCACAGAGAAAGAAATTCAGAAATTCAATCTCATTTTATGACTTTGCTTTAATCAGCAATGTCATTGACTTTCTTAGTAATCCAAACTCTTCTTGGGTATTTCTGGAAAAGGACTCATTTTTTTCAGATTTGCTCCATTGCCGGAAGTGCTTGGTTATGTAGGGAAAGGCATGCTGATGATGTTGTCATGGCAGCAGAGAAGCTAGAGCCCTCTGATTATCCTGTTGTTCTTTAGATACTCATTGCAGGTGTGGTCTGCTTCTGGGACTGATGCCAGCTGTAGTGTGACTGGCAGTTTCTAGCTGTTTGGAAACATATAGTCCTTCTTGTGGAGCTCCACTGGCTGTTGAGCTGGAAGACCCCATGAGAGGCAGTCTCTTGTTGTTGTTTTTTTTTTTTTTTTTAATTTCCTGTCTTTTTTTCTACATAGTCAAAGACTTCTTGGTCTCCTACACATAGCCATGGAAAGACAGCTTCAGCTTTACCTGTCTACCTGCTTTGCAATGCTACTTTGCAATACCTTGGCTTTAATGTCCAGATGCTGAGTTGGAAATGGCAGTATGTAAACTTCTAGAGTCTCAGGATCTCCTGGCTACCTTGCCACTGCTTGGATGTTCTTGGCCACTTCTGTACTTACCTCGGAGTTTCTAAATTTTATCTCTCTCTGACATCTTATGTATATTGAGCATTTCTGATAACATTTTAAACCATCTGAAGAATAACTATACAAAGGGACATAAAGGCATAAAAGTAACCATTATGGGCATCTTTTTATTCTATCTCTAAAATGTCATAGAAAATTTCTACTAACAGGTGACAGTAAGAAAGACAAAAAAAACTAAGGAAGACCTTCTCCTTCTGGTAGTAGTTATTTTACTATTGTTTTAAAAACATCCCCCTCTTCCCCTAATTAGTCTGTGATTTTTGTTTCCTAGTTCTTCTAGAGGAATTGTGGCAGTAGATGCCATAAGGTGTACAAGCTTCTTTTTAAGAGAGAAAAAGGTATAATTAGAAAACATATCTTTAAATAACTTACTTTTCCTCTCTGTTAATTGGAAAAAGATGATTCTTATTTAGTTTTAAGAGCAGTCTCTCAATTTCACGAAATAGTAGAGTTTCCAGAGACTATATTGGGAAATACCACATGCTGTAGTCTTTTCTCAACAATCGCTTTTTTTTTTTTTGAGAACATTTTTGATATTATTTTCCTTTCTATTTAATTTGGTTCTAATCCTATAGAATAATCTTTATTTTTAGCCTTTTATTTAAGTGTAAATTGTGATTTAGAAAATGTGATTTTTCTCAAGAATTTTCCATATGTATTTTTTATTAGTTTATAATCTGAAGTATTATATATTAAAATTATTATATATATTATAGGAGTATTTCCACATTCCTGATTTCCCTCATTAGCTTATAAAAGTTAAGTGGATCATGTTAAGAAGGTATATATGATATGCAGAATAATACCCTCCACATCCTAATCCCGAGACCCCAAGTTCATATTAAGTTACATGGAAGAGGGAAATTAAAATTACTAATCCCCTGGACCTTGAATTGGGGATATTATTTTGGATTATATGGTTGGTCCCAATGTAATCACACGTGTTCCTGAAAGTAAAAAAGTTAGAATTAGAGTAGTGCTATGTGAGAAAGATTTGATCAGCAATTGCTGACTTTGAAATGAAAGAAGAGCACAAGTCAAGGAATTTGAGCAACCTCTAGAAGTTGAAAAGGGAAGAGAATGGGTTCTTCCCTAGAGTTTCCAAAAAGGAATGCAATCCACCAAAATGATGAGATCATCACAATACGATCGTTTTGACCACAGAACTGTAAGTTGATAAATTTGTGTGATTTTAAGCCACTGAGTTTTGTTACAGCATCACTAACAGTGTCTTATTCAAGTAAGACTATTTGATTTGTGTATCTAAAATTGACTTGTAAGTCTTCTTTTTAATTGAATGTTTTAGCAAATTAAAACTTCTCTAATGATATATATCTTGACCTCTAAAATGGGAAGAGTGATTATCACCTTTAAGGATTTAAAGTACAACAATTCATTCTTGTCTTAAAACAAAATAAATCTTAAACACTTAATATGGGCTAGACACTATTTTGCAGACCCTTTAAATCAAAATTAAGAAAAAAGTCTTAGTTTTTAAAGAATTTATATTTAAATATAGAAGATAGACATTAGAAGGGATATATTAAAATAGGAGATAATATTATTATCAGAAATAATAGCAAATTCTTGGAGAATGTCAAGAGATATAACAAAAACAATAATTGGAGAGATTAGATCTGAGATAAATCTTGAGAGATGAATAACACTCTGCAAAGTATATGTTATATTTGGAATATCATCATTCAGTCTTAAGGTTGAATTTTGGTTTGACATATTTTTAATAATGTTTAGAAAATATCCATTTATTATTCTTTAAAACTTTTAAAAAATTAATTTTATTAAATACATTTTTGGCATATGTCAAAATAATTAAAGATTGTTTCTTCTCTCATTTCAATTCCGCAGTGAACTTCAGTAAAATTTACAAATAATATTACTGAATCCTACTAGTAAAGTTGTTTTAAAACAATTTTGAGTTACATATTATAATATGTTAATAAAATATTTTAATACCATGTTTATATTATATTATAAAATGTTTTATATTCCATAAAATGTTTCAATTTTAAGTATAAATTTTGCTTAATTTAGCTACAAACTTATCAATTTTATTAATCTTTTCAAGGAACCAACTTTAGATGTCATCAGTTTTTCTCTATTGTTTGTCTGCTTTTTATTACATTGATTTCAGCTCTTTATTATTTTCTTCCTTTTAGTTATTTAGGTTTAATTTTGCTCTTAATTTTCTAACTTCTTAGATAATATATTTTAGATTCTTCTTTCTAAAACAAACATTTAAGGCCATAAATAAGCCTCTACATACTGATTTAACTGCATTTTGATATATTGTATTTTTATTACCATTTAGTTGAAAACCATTTTATAATTTCTCTAAGGTTACTTTGTTAACCATGGTTTATTATCAAATGCAGTGTTTAACTTGCAATACTGAGAATTTTCCAAGTGACTTTTTTGTCAATATTATTTTAAAATTCACATATAGTAAAATTTCCTCTCTTTGGTGTACAGTTCTATGAATTTTAACAAATGCCTGAAGCCATGTAAGTACTATTAAGTTCCAGAAAAATTTATCACACCCTCAAATTCCCTTTTACTTACCCTTTATATTCTATGTCTTTCTCCATGCCTACTCTTTTTCTTTGTGGCTATTGTTTTGCCATTTTGAGAATTCACAGTGAATTATGGCTTTGGTTCCCTGCTAGTTATTGCCTTTTTACTTTAATCCAAGACTCATTTACCAAGATAAGCAAATAACCTTAACTGCAATTTCAGTATTAGTTTAATATTTTAGTATCCAGTTACATCTTTGTTTTTACTCATGACTCTTTTCTCTGTTGTCTCCTATTTGTCAACCTATTGATTAAAAAAAATTACTTTTTTGGTTATTGCATGTTTTAGTTTCAAAATTTTCATTTGGTCTTTTTTTTATATTTTCATTTTCATGAAGAGACATTTTATCTTTACATTCATTTTAAAACTGGTCATCCTTAATTATTGGAACATGGCTATAATACCTGTATTAAGTCTTTGATATTTCTTACATCTGTATTTTCTCAGAATTGGTATGTGCTGACTGTTTTTTCCTTTGACAGACATTGAAATTTTCTGATTCCTTGCATATTGAATAATTTTGGATTGTATTCAATACATTTTGAATTTTGTTATATAAATCTGGATGTTGTTTAAGGCCTAAAGAGAATACAGATTTTATTTTGTTTTTATTTTAGTATGCAGTTGACCCAGTGAGATTCAGGCTGCATGTTTTTACTTTCATTCTGTAAAGTGTTGGTTCAATGTCAGTTTATTTTTAAAAATCTTTTTAGTGGTTTTTGGATTTATTTCACATGTTTGCCATCCAGTCACTAGTCTGGGATCTGGTAAGTGCTTTACCCCATAGTTAAATTTTTAAAACTTTGATGTACCACTTAGGGTTGGTTCCACCATGTGCAGCTCAAGGCTGAGCCAGGTATGTAACTTTACAGGGTCATTTTCTTAAGGTCTCTTTTTCTGTCCAGTATTCCCAACATCTTCTGGCTCCCAGATACTTATTTTCTTGGTTTTCTGGCTGAAGTCAAGGCTTTAGTTCACCTCCTTTGGTTTACACTTTTCAAAGCTGTTTCTATATCTGAAATCATAAAGAGAGAAGATAAAAGAGATAAAGCAATAGGGATTTTTTACATGCCATTGAAACCACAATTCAAGTGGTCAAAAGGAAGAGTTTTCAGTCTTCATGGTTTGGGGTGCTTACCTGGAAACCACTGCTTTGGGATTACCTGAAAGTGGGTTTGGGAGAAAAATAAAGAAATAAAAAATCCAGGAGATTTCTTTAATTCTTTTAAACTCTTAGAGTCTTTTATTTCCTGTATTTGGACAAAAATATTGGGCTTTTCTTGGGGCTCTTTCTGTCTGTACCCGGTGTGCACTTGCAGCTTTTGTTCTGCCTTTGAGTTTAGGCTGGGAGATACTTGAGAAAGAGAAAAAAAACAACAACCCTGGTTCAGTGGCACTTTAGTTCTGGTCCTTTCCTAATAAACTTTTTGCCATTTACCTTTCAGAATTTTGACGTAAATTCTCCATGAATTGTCACTTGGATTTTGATTGTACTCAAGGTCATTGAAAGTGTAGAAAGGAGATCATTTTGCTTGGAACTGGAACCTGAAGTCATTTTAGAGTCAATAGAAAGGCAGTCATAAAGAAGAGAGGCAGTGAAAAAAATAGGAAAAAGAGATGAAAGGAGAGCTGGCTATGTTAAGAAAATTATTGAAAAAAGCAGTAAGAAATTATAAAATTTAAAACCATTGTCAGAGGACATCATTCTTTCTGTTAAAAGGTTAAATTTGTTGTCTTCAATAGCTAAGGTTAAAATAATTTATAAAGGGATTATAAAACATTGAAGAACTTGATAGAAACTATATGATAGCTGTAGCTTGTATACTAGTTTTTGTTTGTTTGTTTGTTTGTTTGTTTTTAAGTTATAATTAACAGAGCCTCCCTGACAAACAAGATTTAGAAGGAACTTTCTTCCTTCTTTCCTTCTTTCTTTCTTTCTTTCTTTCTTTCTTTCTTTCTTTCTTTCTTTCTTTCTTTCTTTCTTCCTTTCTTTCTAGTGTTCTTTAAATTTTTTTATTTTAATTGGTTTCAAGTATACAGTACATTGGTTGGACATACATATAGTTCATAAAACGATCCCCCCAATTGCTCCCTTCCTCCACCTAGCTAACATATTAATGCTAACTGTATTCCCTCTGCAGTGCTCCCCATCCCTGTGACCATCCATCAGCTACTAATTTGTACTTCTTTAGCCCTTACCTCATTATCCCAGCCCCCACTCCCCCTCTGTCTATCTCCAAATTATCCACCATATTTGTGAGTCTGATTTGAAAAGTTTGTTTTTTTTTATGCCTTAAATTCTGCATATAAGTGAAATCATAGTGTTTATCTTTCTCTGTCTGACTTAAATACTTTATAGGTCCATCAATGTAATATCTTTTTCTATCCCCTTTCTCTGTGTGTCTTTTAATCTGAAGTAAGTCTTTTTGTAGGCAGCATATGTAGGGGTCCTGTTTTTTTAAATGATTCAACCATTCTATCTTTTGGTTGGAACACTTAATTAAATATTTTTAATTTGAGGTACTTAATATTAGGAATGTAGTTGTTACTATTCTTTATTTCTGTTTTCGACATATGTTTTTTCTTCTTAAAGAAGTCCCTTGAACATTTCCTATAATATTTTCTTGGTAGTGATAAATTTCTTTAGCTTATTTTTGTGGGGGAAGCTTTTTCTCTGTCCTTCAACTCTAAATGATAGCTTTGCTGAATAAAATGTTTTTTGTTGTAGGTCCTGGGTCTTTATCACATCAAATATTTTTTTTGATCCTGCATAGTTTCTTTTGAGAAATCAGCTGCCAGTCTTGTGTGTGTTCCTTAATGGGTAACTATCTGTTTTGCTCTTGCTGCTTTTAATATTCTCTCTTTGTATTTAAACTTTGGCATTTTAATTATGATGTGTCTTGGGGTGGGCATCTTTGGGTCCCTGGTTTTTGGGATTCTCAGAGCTTCCTAGTGTATGTCCATTTTCTTCACCAGGGTAGGGAAGTTTTCCATCATTATTTCTTCAAACAGCTGTTCAGTGTCTTGATTTTTGACCAGATAGATATTTTGACCCTTAATCATGTCCCATATGCTCCTTAAATTATTTTTATGGTTTTGGCATCTTATCTCTTGCCTTTCTGATTGAGTGTCCTTGGCTTTCCTGTCTTCTAGATAGGGCATTTGATCCTTTTCTTTATTCACTTTGTTTATTCTATTTAATATACTTCTCATCTCAGGTAATGTGTTCTTCATTTCAGACTGATTCCATTTTATAATTTTCATTTCCATTTTTATGTTCTTTATTTTTTTTTGTTGAAGATATCACTGAATTTATCTACACTTCCCAGAAATTCATTGAGCATCTTTATTATCATCAGTGTTTTGAATTCTACATCTGTTAGATTACTTGACTTCATTATATCAGGATCTCTGTTCTGTTCCCTCATATAGTTTCTGCTTCTTTGTATTCCCATTTTGGCTGCCTTTCCATGTTTGTTTTTATGTAATAAGCGAAGCTCCTAAGTCTTCCAGTCTTATTAGTGTGGATTTATGAAGTAGATGTCCAGTGGCACAGTCCTGAGAGGGGTTCCGCTGCAGTCCAAATTTAGCCCAAGCCCCTCTGGGCCCACCTGTTAAGATTCATCAAACAATTCACAGATGCCATGCTTATAGTTGCCTCAAAAGAATCCAAGGCCAGCTGTCTCCAGTGTGAGTCTAGGCTCTGCTCAGCAAGGAGCACCTGACTCACTGAGAATATAACTGGATGTGGCTTGGTGGGGGCTGTGAGTTGGGAGAGGCGGGGTTTCAGTTAATCCTTTGGGCAGAGTGACCTCTGTTATCTAGTTTGATGACATCAGGGCTATGGCAGTGCTTTGTCTGGCACTTGAAGCGGGAAAGGCTCAAGAGGAAACAATGGATACTGCCAGCACTTCTGTACAGGGTGAGTCTAGCCTAAGCCCCACTCTGACAATGTCTTTCTGTAAGTCCTTGGTGACCCCTGCATGCAGTCCAATTGGCACTGGTGCTCAGGTGAGTAGGTCTGTCACTGCGAAAATCCGTTCTTGGATGCAGCTCCTTTAAAGGTGTCTGCCGCTGACTCCATCTCACTCAGCTACTGGAGATCCAGCATCCCTTGGCCTTGCCCTGTCCTAACTTCTGCTGTTGCAGGGTGATTTCTTTATAGTTGTATGGCTTGTTTATCTAGATCCTAGGTGATTTTTCCTTGCTGCTTGTTCCTGTTTCTGTCACAACTTTGATTTTGTTGCCAGAGGGACGAATAGAACCTCTATCTTCTTTGTCATTTTTTATTCCCTTTCTCATTATTTTACTAGTTTGTATTCCCATTATTTGAGGTGTGAAGGGGTTCTACAAGGAAAACTGGATGTTTTGTTTGGAGGCAAGAACTTGTGAAACTAGAATATATTTTTTCATATTAAAGCAATTTCATCTTTATCCATCATCTCATAAAACCTAGGGAAATGTATAGAAAGGTCATATTAAATGGAATTTTAGAGTCAGACTTATTCTATTTAAAAAAATTGAGAAACAGTAAAAGTAGATTTAAAATTTAGAAATGAATACAGAAATTTGGCTACTGAATAAATGATTTACAATACCAAAGAGCATTTATTTAGTTGTAGCAGAAGATACAGTAAGAAGCGGCAAATTGCTTTAATTCAAATTTGAAAAAGTCATAAAGATATTTGTTCAATAAGTGCCAATAGAGTTGATACATATTTAAAAAAAATAACAGGCAATAAGAAATCTATAGCTTCATTAGTCTTGGACATTATTTCTTAATCTGGGGCACAAGATAGTATTTATAGTCATCCTGGAGGGTCTGAGACTAAGTACAATAGAAGTTTTTATTCTTTATAATTTTGACAAAATTAGAATTCAGTTTATCTTTTTAATTGAAAGCAATGAATTCTGTTTTGAGAAATCATGGTCTTTCTGTTCCTTTTATTGTTTCCAGTATTTTACTTGTGTTCCCTCGCCACACCCCCCAGGCTTCTAAATATGAACTTTCTTTTCCTGTGCTTACTAACTTTTATTAATGTCTACTAAACAGATTTAACTAAGCCCGCATGACTTTAGACAGTTTTTTATCTTTTAAAATGGTTATTTCCTCAATCCTATTTCTTGCTTTTTCAATTATCTGATTCTAATTGTAGTAATGCTTAATCTATTTTCTATCCTTCTCCACCCCCTGCTCACATTTTGTCTTTTCTGACAAACTATCTCCTGTTTCTTAGGTACAATAAATAGAAGGATCATATTGACTATCACATATTTACCTTTGGATGAATTACATAATGACACTTTAAGACTAAAATTTGCCAGATGTTCAGTGTAAAATCATCTAGCTTTTGGAATGAAATTTGCATTCAGTGAGTTCTGTATATGTTTGTGTCCATTATTTATTGAGTCTGACCATATTTTACCTAAATGTGTGCATTCTATTCATATGTTAGTGAAGACTAAGATATGAATTTAAATTATCCTAAGATAGAAAGATAGTATGGCATAACAATAAAACAGAGAGCAAATTAATTGGCTAGGATGTCTAAATGCTTGGCTCCCATCAGAATCAATGATTGTTTACTAAAATGAATTTATTTTTTATTGTTTTTTTCTAATATATTAATTTGCCATTGCCTTGGTCTTCCACACAAAGATTGGAAATGACCAACCATCACAATTCTAATAAACTTCAATTTGAGTGTTTTATATTGAGCAATAAAGTCCTAATATGATCTAGGATGAGTCACCCATCAATGGGAGACAGATGTGGGTATTTTACTATGGCTCCTACTTGGACTTTATTTAAAGCAAAAGTAATACTGAAGACTGAAAACACACACACACTCACACATACAGCCACACACATGCACACACACACAGCAACACACCTTCTTTTCCCAAGTTAACAACTTATTATACATTTTAGGGCCCTAAAGAAAATATTCTCAATTGAACCATTACCTGACATATTAATCTTAAGTACTGACAGATAAATTGTTTTTTTTTCCAAAGAACATGTGTGTAGAAGCTTAAGAACCTTAACTATGATTCAGGTTGCTTTGGTTCTAATCCTAACTATATTATGAATTACTCCATTACTCCATTGTGTAGCATTAGTCAAGAAAGTTACATCATCTCCCCTGGCCTTTTTTTAGATGTTTAAAATGAGTTTGTATTAGATAATTTCTATGGTTACTTACATCTCTAAGATTCTATAATTCTATAAAACATGTTATAAAATATTTGAGGATGTTTTTATGAAATCTCTTTTTTATGGAGAAAGGTATGTTTTAGTTTTTATTTCATAATCTAATTTGATATTTATATTCATGAGTAATTTTTATACCCAAGAAAATATGTCTACTGGCCAAGAGCTGTGATGCAACAATCCTGAAAATGAGCCAAGTGAAATCATGGAAACACTTATTATTTAATATCTTATAAATTAATCTGGGGGTACAGACAATTTAGAAAACTGTTCAATACTTCAGGTAAAAGAAATAGAAGGCAAAGACTAGGGCAGTATCTATTGGAACAAGAAGGAAGGGATGGATGTGAAAATATGTGAAGAAAATATATGTTTGTTGTTATTTCTCTTTAAGCCACAAGTGTATATTTTAATAAAAATTGATATTTAAAGAGAAATACATTCCTGATTTACAGTCATTAACATACCTAATGACACATTAAACTAAAAAGTATGCCATTTAGATCCTGTTGATTATCTTAAAGTCAACCATATATGTATGTTATAGTTTGATAGACTACATATACTCTGAGAAGTAAAATATATAATATTTTCAAAATATATTTCCCAGCACATCATATACCACTTTTAGATACTTTTTTCCCTTAATCTTTATAACAACTTTGTGATTTTTTTTATAGATGAGGAAAGTAAGACTGAGTAAGTTAAAGATGTTCACAAAGTTGGTAAACAGAATTATGAGTCAAACTTGCAAAGTCAGATTCTGAATCACACACTTCTGCCAATATTGCATGCTTTTGATAAATCTGTAGAACATTCACTGCAATTTCATTTGTAAAACTAATGTCCATGAATATGCAGAATGAAAATAATTCCTGTTCCATCTTTCTGAGTAGAGAGCTTCGACTAGAATCTTGGAGCAACTTAAAATATATATGACTATATGAGAAGATATAACTAGTTCTAGATATAAGAAGGATGTGCAGGATCTAGGAAGCATTTTAGACACCAGAAAACGGTAACCAGACTGTAAATATTAAGACATATAGGAAATAAGCATTTTGGTTGAGGGAGCAGTCATTTGTGGGACATAAATACTTGATTTGTTTTTATTTTTTTTCTTATCATTAAATAGGACTTTTATCTAGATTACTTTATTTGTTCTTCAGTTTAATATTATGATAGCCAGAATAGTGGTCCCACAAAAATGTTCTCAGAATATGTTACTCTACATGGCAAAGCTTTTGTGCAGACATAACTAAATTTTAGGACCCTGAGATGAAGAGATTATCCTGGATTATATGGGATAATCTAATCACGTGCACCCTCGAAAACAGAATCTTTCCTAGCTGTGGTCAGAGGGAGATGTGACTATAGAATGGTCAGAGAGATGTAATGTGAAAAGTGGTTTCACCAAACTACTGCTGGCTTTAAAGAGAGAAAGAGGACCATGAACAGAGGAAAGTTATGTGACCTCTAGAGTTTGGAAAAAGCAAGAAAATGGATTATTTGTTAGAAACTCCAGAAAGAAATGCAGCCCTACTTTCATGTTTTTCTTAGTCCAGTGACATCTGTGTTGGACTTCTGACCTATAGAATTGTATGATAATATATTTACATTATTTTAACTGCTAAATTTGTGATAATTTTATGTAACAGCATTGAATACTAATACACATGTGATGTGTGTTTAGGCTTCTAATGTTATTGGTATCGAATAAAGAAGATACATGGTGGATCGAGAATAGTTTTTGACTCCTCCAATTTAGTAAACATGGGAGCAAGAAAACATGCATTTTGAAAGCTGAACTTGGAAATAGCAGTATAATAATATAATAATTCAATTTCACTAATGGCAATCTCTTTTGGCCTCCATAATAGAATGATCATACATAATGTACCATGGAGAGTGGTCCTCCCAGTTCTTCCTTTCCTACTTTTCATAGGTGTTTATAGTACTTGGTTACATTCCATTCATAGAGTTCCCTTACCAGCACCCTCTATACCTCAGCAGATGTTTTTTTTTGCTATTAGATTATGGCCAATAGACCCTACTTTTTAGGTAATCATGAAGAAATGCTGAGCCTCTAAGACCAGAGACAGAATGAGTAACACAGGCCAGTTGTACTTTTATATTTTCTAATATAAATTCTACTGATCTATTAGCTCAAATGAAAGAATTTTCTAATATAGAGATTATCAATCACTTTGATAGTTTGGATAACATGACCAGATTTTATGGGGCAAAATTGAGTGAATAAAGCAAATTGAAGGAAAGACAATTCACATTCGTTAGAATGATTTGTAAGTAAAAGCAATTTAATATGTTTTAGAGCAAACATAATATTTGTTAGCAAAGTAATCATAAACAGAATTGATTTAGAAAATGAGTGCATTTTGAAGATTAAAATGAGTACTGTTAACAACGTTTTTGCTGGTATGAGAGGCAAATCAGGATATATTGTCATATTAACAATGTGAAATTCCTAGTTTATAAACAAGTATTATACAACAACCATTCCTTAAAATAGGAAGCATGCCAATCTCCAATAGTTTAATTTTTTAAAAATAAAACTTCCTAAATTCTTGCCATATGCTTCCAAACTGATTTCAACAAATTAAGGATGAATATTGAGGCTTGAGTGAGGAAGCTGTTCTTTGTGTCTTTTGTCTGAAAAAGTCCATATTAAATTTTCCTTATATGACAAAAGATATTTGCTGAAATTTAAGTTCTCTTTGAGTATTTGATATAAGTTTATATAGAAATCAGTATCAGGAGATTTCTTTAGTTCTTGTAATAATCATTTATACTGTAGTTTTACACATAGTTCTCTTTTCTTGAGATATTTTGTATATTAATGTTTAATAAACACGTGTTTATAATTTTTGAGCTGAGAAACAAACTGCATTTTATATGTAAATGAAAAACGATTTAGAATAGTTTAAACATAAGTGATTTTTTAGGAATGCTCCTATTGTAAAATTTGGAAAATGTTTTATTTTATTCTTTACCTGAAGTTATTCATCATTTTAGAAATGCATCTCACTCTCTGAAGGTCTGTTCATGATATTACAATACACCTGAGTTAGTCTGCACTTGTAGCTGTCATATTCCCAGTGATTCTACACATACATACAAACATTTTAATAATCTAGGATAGTAGTGTTCAAACATTTATATTGAAATATACAATATTTTAAAATACATTATGTCACAATTATATTGCTTTTTAAAAATGTTATGTGTATAGGTAGATTGCATTATCCATGTATTTCACTTATGGAAAGTAAGTGAGTTAAAATATTTATTATATAAATGGGCATTGAGTCTGATAGGGTTGAGAACTATAGCCATAAGGAATAAGAAAAAGCTCATAGTAATTTCGTGAGAAATTTGGAATTCAGCCTACACAGACTGAGGTTTGAAGACTTGAGTTCTAATATCAGTTCTGACATAAGTCAGAGTACTTAGAGTTTTCTCATATGTAAATTTTAAAAGCTGAGTTGACTTATAGTGGAGAGAATAGACTTAATCCAAGATAAGAAGCTAGAAAATATAGGAGAATAGAACATTAATTAGCATATGGAAAATCCTCAAATAATTAGAGCTGTGCAATAATATATTAAGGTATTTCAGGCTATGTCTGGTTATTCATTTGCTATGGCTTGTATATTGGAGGAAGACAGATTTAATAAAAGCTGCTTAACCAAAGATGTGCATCAAAGTAATTAATGGAGATTTTGTAAATCAGGGACTATGGATGTGGCATACAGATGTTTCTAGAGTTTTGTGTATAATTCTGGTACCCATTGCAGGTTAAAAACAAAGGATTTAGATTATCTCTGGTATTTTCTCCAGTTATAGAATTCTTCCTAACCATTGTATAGAGAATTATCTCTAAACTTAGAAATATTATTTTAGAGACAGACTAGAAATAAATAACTCATTAAGTTTTATTTAGTTCATATATCTCACACAATTGCCAGACCTAGTTTTTATTCCCCAGGGATTCTCTAATCATCTCGGAAGATGTCTTGATATTTAAATTCACTTTAAAAATTATATGTCATATGATACTTTAAGAAGGCCTATATGTAGACTTTTAGAAGATATAGGATGTTTTTCTAGTTGGGTTAAAAGTCCGAATTACTGATATTACAAGAATCCAAAAGAGATAATGAAGATTATGGAGTTACATTATTCAACCTTGTTCTTCAGTCCTACCATTTATTCTGTAAACTGTTCCTTCTGATAATTGTAGTTATCCCTGATCTGCTCAGCTCACAATGAAGCCACTTTCTATAAAGCCACTTTCACTTTCATGACACTGAGTCAGAGGCCATGGCCTATTCTTTATTAAGAAAGCCCTACATTTATTTTAGATTTTTTTAAAGTAAACAAAATCTTCTCAATGATTACTAGTTTGTGGGTACAAACAAAGTCATATTAACAATGTTAATTACTGTTTGTGTAATAATAGGAGTTTAGCTCGTTTTCAGAGCTCATGTTCTCACAAGTAATTTGGAGAATTGCTAAAGCATGATACACATTCTGCAAAGTGAGTCTGAGCTACTGCTTACCCTAAACTGTTTCTACCTCAACCTTTAGTTCCGGTTTCCCAGTTTAGTGCATCATACCTGATATATTCTTCATGTAGGAAATTAATTTGGGGTTGTAAGGAGGATGCATTCTTTAATCTACTCCAGCAATTTTTGTTTGTTTGTTTGTTTGTTTTTCCAATTATGGTTCACATTCAATATTATTTTATTATTAATTTTAGGTTAAACAATTATATAACTTACAAAGTGATTCCCCGATTAGTCTAGTATCTGCCTGGCATTATACATAGTTATTACTATATTATTGACTATACCCTATGCTATACTTTACAACCCTGTGAATATTTTATAACTACTGTTTTGTATTTCTTAATCCTTTCAACTTTTTCACTCATCCTCCAAAACCCCTTCTATCTTCATAGATACAGTTTCTTCTCTGTATCTATGAGTATTTCTGTTTAATTTGTTTGTTTTATTTTTTAGATTCTACATATAAGTCAAATCATATAGTATTTGTCTTTGTCTAACTTTTCACTTGGCATAATACTGTCTGGGTCCACCCATGTTGTTGCAGATGGTAATGTTCTGTTCTTTTTTATGGCCAAATAATTTTCCAATGTATATATACCATGTCTTTGTTATCTGATTATCTATTTGATGGACACTTAGGTTGTTTACATATGTTGGCTTTGGCTATTGTAGATAATGTTGCAATGAACATAGGGATGCATATATCTGTCTGAATTAGTGTTTTGGATAAATACCCAGAAATGAAATTTCTAGGTCATAAGGTAGTTCTATTTTTTCATTTTTTGAGATACCTCCCTACTGCTTCCCACAGTGGCTGTACCAATTTGCAATCCCACCAACAGTACACGAGGGTTCCCTTCTCTCCACATCCTTTGCCAACCCTTGTTGTTTTTGATTTATTGACGATAGCCATTCTGAAAGGTGTGAAGTGATATCTCATTGTAGTTTTAATTTGCATTTTTCTGATGAACAGTGACATTGAACATCTTTTCATATGTCTATTGGCCATCTATATGTCCTCTTTGGAGAATATCTATTCATATCCTTTGCTCATTTTTTAATTGGATTGTTTGTTTTGTTTTTGGTGTTGAATTATATTAGTTCTTTATAAATTTTAGATATTGACTCCTTATCAGATGTATCATTGACAAATATCTTCTCCCAGTTGTCTTTTTGTTTTGTTAATTGTTTCCTTTACTGTGCAAAAACTTTTTAGTTTTATGTAGTCAATTTGTTTATTTTTTCTTTTGTTTCCCTTGCCCAAGGAGATATATCAGAAAAAATATTACTAAGAGCAATGTCAGAGAGTTTACTACTGATGTTTTCTTCTAGTTTTATGGTTTTGGGTCTTATATTTAAGTAAGCCTTTAATAATCCATTTTGAGTTTATTTTTGAATATGGTGTAAGAAGATGGTCTACTTTAATTTTTTGCATGTATCTGTCCAGTTTTCCCAACATCATGTATTAGACTGTTTTTACCCCATTGTATATTTTTGCCTCATTTGTCCATAAGTGACCATATCAATATGGGTTTGTTTCTGGGCTCTCTGTTCCATTGATCCCTGTGTCTGTTTTAATGACAGTATCATGCTGTTTTGATTACTACATAGCCTTGTAGTGTATTTTCATATCAGATAGCATGATACCTCTAACTTCGTTCCTTTTTTTCATGATTGCTATGGCTATGTGGGGCCTTTTGTGGTTTCATGTAAATTTTAGGGTTATTTGTTCTGTTCTGTGAAAATGCTTTTGGTATTTTGGTAAAGATTGCATTGAATCTGTAGATTGCTTTGGGTAGAATGGACATTTTGATGATGTTAATTCTTTCTACCCATGAACATAGTACATACTTCCACTTATTTCTATCTTCTCAATTTCTTCAGTGTTTTAGAATTTTTCAAGTACAGGCCTTTTACCTCCTTGTTTCTAGATATTTTTTAAATGCAATTGTTAATGGGATTATTTTCTTGTTTTCTCTTTTTGAAAGTCCATTATTGGTATATTAAAATGCACCCTATATTTAATTAGTAAATTTGTATTCTGCTATTTTACTAAATTAATTTATCAGTTCTAACAGTATTTTTGTGAAATTTTTAGGGCATTTGCTCTATAGTATCATGTCATCTGCAGATGACACTTTTACTTGTTTTCCAATTTGGATGCCATTGCTGTTGCTAGGACTTTCAATACTGTGTACAATAAAAGAGATGAAGTAGACATCTTTGTCTTATTTCTCATGTTAAGGAAAATCCTTTAAACTCTATCATTGAATATGATATTAACTGTAGGTTTATCATATATGGCCTTTATTATATTGATGTATATCCTTCTATTTCCACTTTGATGAGAGTTTTTATTATAAATGGATGCTGGATTTTGTCAGATGTTTCCTCTTCATGTATTGATATGATCATATGATTTTTATTCTTCATTTTGTGTTTGTGGTATATCATGTCAATTGATGTGCAGATATTGAACCAACCTTGCATCCCAGGAATAAAAACCACTTGATCATTGTGTATGACATTTTTTTTTGTTGTTGTTGTTGTTGTTGTTTTTTTTATGTATTGCAGAATTTGGTTTGCTTATATTTTGTTGAGTATTTTTGCTTCTATGTTTATCAGGGATATTGGCTCACAATTTTTTTTTTATAATGTCTTTTCATGGTTTAGAATCAGGGTAACGGTGGCCTTATAAAGTAAGCTTGGGAGCCTTCCCTCTTCTTGAATTTGTTGGAATAATTTAAAAAGAATAAGTGTTAATTCTTTAACACTTTGGTAAAATTCATCTGTGAGTCATTTGGTTCAGGACCCTTTTCTGTTGAGAATTTTATGATTACTGATTTGATTTAGTTACTAGTAATTTGTTTGTTCAGATTTTCTGTTTCTTCTTGATTCAGTCTTGGAAGATTGTATGTTTCTAGGAATGTATCCATTTCTTCCAGACTATGCAATTTGTTGGCAAATAAGTGTTCACAGTATTTTGTCATACTCCTTTGTAATTTCTGTGATATCAGCTATCACTTCTCTTTTATTTCTGATTTTATTTGTTTGAGTCCTCTCTCTTTTTTTATTAATGAGTTTGGTTAAAGTTTTATCAATTTTGTTTATCTTTTCAAAGAACCAGCTTTAGTTTTATTGATTTTTTTCATATATTTTTAGACTTTATTTTGTTTATATTTCTTCTGATCCTTATTAATTTTTTTCTTCTACTCCCTGTGGGCTTGGTTTGCTGTTCTTTTTTTTAGTTTTTTTAAGTGTAAGGTTAGATTGTTTGAAATATCTCTTGTTTCTTGAGATAGGCCTGTATTCCTATGAATTTCTCTCTTAGGACTGTTTTCACTGTGTACCAGAGATTTTTGAGTCATTTTGTTTTCATTTTAATTTGTCTCAAGTTATCTTTTTTATTTCTTCCTTGATATCAAGGTATCTGTTTATTTCTTCCTTGATATCATTGTTAACCCATTCATGTTTAGTAGTATTTCATTTACTTTTATGTGTTTGTGTGTTTTTCAGTTTTTTTCAGGTATTTTTTTTCTGGTAATTTTCTAGTTTCATACCATTAAAGTATTGGAGAAGTCACTTGATATGATTTCAATCTCCTTAATTTACTGAGGCTTGTTTTGTGACCTAATACATAAACTATCTTGGAAAATATTTCATGTGTACTTGAAAAGAATGTATATTCTACCAATTTTGGCTGAAATGCTCTAAGAATATTAATTAAATCTATCTGGTTTAATGTTATTTAAGGCTGTTGTTTTCTTGTTGATTTTCTATCTGGAATATTTATCCATTGATGTCAATGGTGTGCTGAAGTCCCCTCCTGTGACTGTATTACCATCAGTGTCTCCTCTCATGTCAGTCAACATTTGTTTTATATATTTTGGTGTTCATATGTTGGGTGCATAAATGTTTATAAGGGTTATATCCTCTTGTTTGATTGATTCCTTTATCATTACAATGTGTCCTTTGTCTCTTATTATAGTCTTTGTTTTAAAGTCTATTGTCTGATATAAAAATTGCTACCCCAATATTTTTCATTTCTATTTGGAAATTTGATTTCTTTAGATGTACATTCTTTCTGTAAGATATTACTGTGATATCAAAGTACCTCAGTGATGTGACTGCATCATTCATTCATGAGGCTCTTCAGCTTTCTTGTAAATCAGAATATGTATTGGTTCAGCAGTACTACTTAACTGCACCACATCTCAGATTTTCCTTGAGCCAGGACCACCATACTCTAGCCACGCCTTATAATTTATCATGGTGAAGTGAGAAAAAATAAGTGAAAGCTTAGAATACCTGTGTTTAGACAAGACTTTGTAGTTATCAGTGTAACCTTCAATAAGTCTTATATTTACGTGACATTAGGTTTTTCATCTATACAGATCTGAGGTAGACTGTGTTAAGTGACTTTCCAGATCTAAGAGTACATAATTTTATGTACTTTAACTTAAAATTACATTTGAAATAAAAGCTCATTATCTTTATCCCAAATTGGCACAGTGTTTTGTGTGTCTTAGGACCTTACATGTTGGGTGATCGAACTTCTGAACTGTGAGTCCAGAGACTTCAATTTGAATTCTAGACTTGTGTCCAATGAGTTCCATAACTGCAGACAGGTTATTTGCTTAATTTGTTTATCTGTAAGAGAATGCTCTTAAATGTGCTTTGGGGGAAAAATGGTTACGCTGTTGACTATATTATTTATATGCCAATATGGCAAGATAGCTCTTAAATTTTTTTGTTTAGCATCTTCTCTTGTCAAAAGATATCTCTAGAGGAGATTTGCTCAGGTATCAAATGCCCACTATTTATCATCAGTGTGAAATCTTCCACTGAGTGGGAGAAGGGCAATTTTAAATTCTGCATGTGAATTATGTTGACTTAGCAAGGCTCTATAATTTTTTTGGTTGTTTTCCCTATGTCTAAGATACACACACTCACAGGGGCTTGCATTAAGCTTATGACGCTTGGCATGATTGATTGTTTCCGGTGGCTGGACATTTTGCTGGGAGCTGTGGTTATGTCTTGGAAAATCACACTAATCGAATCTGAAGACACTAATGTGCATTCACAAATAAGATCCTGGCTCTTAGGGGTTTCATCTGGGTCAGGTCTTATAAATTAAGTGATGATATTTTTCCTTAAGTCAGTAAATAAAATCCATCAGTGGCCTTACATTGCCTTCACACTTCTGTAGCTCAGCCAACCTATGAGTCAAGCAGCATTTTTATCCATTTTAAAGCTAATGTTTTGTGGTAGTTGGCAATCCATTTATTAAAGGCAGAAGACAGGAACACAGGGTAATTTGAGAAAGGTTTCTGAGATCATTGAAAAAGTAGAGAAAATGATCTTTAAACGTATGTCTCAAAAATTGTTGGAGAACAAATATTTACTATAATTTCTTTTGTACTTAAAGTAAAAATTTTCAAAAGCTTCAGAGAAAAAATGGTTTTAAAATGGCAAAATTATGTTGTCTTTTACATTCTATCTATCATCTATCTATCTATCATCTATCTATCTATCTATCTATCTATCTATCTATCTATCTATCATCTATCTATCTATTATCTATCTATCTATCTATCTATCTATCATCTATCTATCTATCTATCTATCATCTATCTATCTATCTATCTATCAATCATCTATCTATCTATCTATCATCTATCATCTATCCATCCATCCACTTAGGCAAAAATATTTATTAAATACCTACCCTGTGCTAGATATAGGTACTTGGTATAGTAGGAAGCTTTGCCACTTATTAGGTAAGTAATAACACATAAGAAAATAACCTTTAAAACCACAGGTTTTTTATTTGTTTTTGGCAGTAGGGGTTGGAGAAAGCAAAGCTGCTATTGAGAATCAGTCCATAGAAAGGGTAACATTATTAGGGTAAGAAGTTGATGTCTTCATGTATACTTTCTTCACAGTATTATTGGGATGATTTTAAGAACTAAGAACATTAAATGTATGGTATCTGTATCATATGGCTGTTATATATGTTAGTATCCTTTTACTAGTGAGAAATGAAGCTAAAAAAAAAATCTAGCTTGTTCTCAGACCATAGAAAATTTTGAATGCTATGGGACAGTGTACATTATTAATTGCTATATAATAACACAGGGCCTTACTAAGTACTTGTAGGTATTTAATAATTTATTTTTAATGAATTACAACAAATAAATAGGGAATAGAAAGTCAATTAAAGATCTAAGAAATCTATTTAAGATGCTGTAGACAGAACTCTTGTCTTAGATGAGATGTTGGTCTAGGTGGTCTTTATTGGAAAGAAAATACATTTGTAAAGCCAGAGAATAGGGGAAGGAATCACTAAAGTGTGAAGTGTGGTTTATTAAGAATGAAGATATAAACATAGAGTCAGCAGGACAATCAAGCTCTCATTCCATAGAGAGGAGTGCCTGGTGGGAGTTCAGTAGATACCTAGTAGAAAGTGCTTCAGGAGAGGGAGCATATTCTCATCCTGGTTTACATTTCTATAGAGAAGCTGCAGCAGAGGGAAGAGAGCTCCTGATTCACACTGTAATAAAAGGAGTTTTCTGGTCAGGAAATGAGCTTGGAGTTTCAAGAACTCATACAACAATTTTCTACATTAGTTTGCATATTGTCACCAGTATTAATGAGAATGCATCTAAGCAACCTAAGAGAGAGAAGTCACAAGGATTGTTCTATAGAAGGATTGTCTTTCCTTCATCTCTTGATTTGTGCTTTGGAACTTTTGATGACACTGGACCTAGGACTCTTGGTATTAAGAAGGAGCCTTAGTCTTGTTTCTCCTTAGTCAATTTGATCATGGTTGTGTGAGAAACATCAACTACTGTGAAGAACTGCTATTTTTGAAGAATTTCTTGATATTATCTTGGTGTAGATTCAGTTTAGGAATTAGTTATTATGTAGGCATGAAATGATGATGGACAAAGCATAGTAGATGTTGAGAAGAAATCCTCAGGAAGGATGATAATATTAGAGATACAGATTTTTAAAGTTAATATCCACGTTAAGATAGAAATAAAGAACAGACTTATGTTGGCCACCTTGAGGATGGATTTGCTTCGAGCTGGGGTTCCTACAAATGTTAGGAGTATATAGCAGTGAATTGGAGGAGAGATGGTTAGGATTATACATAAGCTTTCCGGTTTAGTCTCAGGTTCAGCTTTCTTGAATTAGGCTTTATTCTCAGCTGCTGCACTAAACTGGATGGAAGAAAACATAAAACATAGACTGAATGCTAAGGGGGTCCCTCTGCAGGTTGGATTTTTTCCTTAATTCTGGAGGCTACACACCATTTGAAGCCCAAAGAAATTAGTGATATTTCTGCATTCCACATAATAGATTCAGGAAAATCTTGGACATAATTTGTTTTTCTTGGCTAACTAAAGCTAAGCAAAACCCAAATTTCTACTGTCAGACATGTTTTCTCTTAATTATAGGTACTTGTATGGAAAGTTAATTTGTGTGGGTTTAATTTATTTACATATATTTACATTTGACTTGTTAAAATGTTTCTTTCAAGTGTTGTTTGTAACTGTTTTGGCATTTTAAGTTCTTTTGGAAAATGAAAATACTCTTTTTGCCAAATATGAATAAATTTAGAAACCCCAAATTTGGGTTGTAGTTTGACTAGCCTCTAAGTATGGGAAAATATTTTATGACAGCCACTAGTACATAGCAGACAATTAAAAACAGAGCTACAAAGTGAGCAATCAATTTCTCCTTGCATATCTGCATCTTCCTATTTAGACCTGACCAAAACTTTTATGGAATTGGTAGACTCAAGGTAAAAAGCACTACCATTACATAAAAACTTGTAAGGAAAATGCAAAATAGACATAAATTTAAGTTTCACATTTATGAAAATCCTGTTACTCATCAAACAATTATTAAATACATACTTTGTACAAGACATGCTATTTGGTCCAAAGCGCCAAAAATTTGTATGAACCACGATCTCAAAAAACTTATTCTGCTCTCAAAAATTTATTATCAACTAAAACTTCAGAGTTACTTATAATAATTCTGATACAAATGCATCGCCCCTAAATTTTTCTGTTATTTTTTATCCTATCATGAGTTAATAGCAGTTGTCATTTATTGAACCCTAACTTATCACTAGGCTGTTTGTTTAGTGTATTAACTGCATCATCTCATTCAAAATCATATGGGTGCCATTTTATGTAGATGTTATTATACCCATTTAACTGATAGAAGGAAGAGAATTTGAGATATTGATTTATTTTCTAAGGGCTGTATTACTTAAAGATTTAACTTATTATCATTATTTTCTTTCAAGTAGTTGAATTAACATATTAAGAGTGAGGCCTAGTGATAGAGAATTTTAGAGGATAATTTTTCATATTTTACCTAGAAAGAGTGGTTTTTTCTTTTATAAGAAAAAAAATCATGGTAGAAGATTCCTCAGTTATAGAATAGAAAAGATGGGTCAATAAAACAAAATATTTAGGGGGAGAGATAATTTTAATTGCTTTGTTTGCAATATTTTCATGAATAGTCTAATGCCAATGGATGATTTCAGACTACATCCAAAGAAATTTTAGCTGACTGCATTAAATTAATTTTTAAAATTTTGACCACTTGATAATGGCCAGTTAACAGATCCAAATAATTAAAATAGCTTTGCTTTTACCTAAGCTTTTATATAAGCCACCTACCTAGTTGGCTCACAGAAGAGTAAACATTATGATCTGGAAAAAAAAATTCTGTTAAATTTATTATTTACCTTTTCCCAGAAACTGGATTGAAGAGTAAAGCTGATTGTTTTCACCCACATCATTGGATTCTGAATCTAGGATAATTTAGGCTTTCAAAGTTAGATCCCCAAACACAGAATTTGAAATAGGCCCTAAGGGAATGAGAAGAAGCTGTCATTTTTCACTAGGATGAAAGAAACAAAGTTAGGTGATGTTGTTCCTAAGAGACTCAGATAATTTTGGCTGTGCCAAGAGGTTTTAGTTTTTGTAGTTTTATCTTTTCCTTCTCATTAATAATATTTATTGAAATAAATTCATGATCATAAGTCCAAAGAATATCTGTATTCTGTGGTTATGTTGAACTTTCTTTGATTTTACTGGAGTTTCCCATTAGGTTTTAAATTTTGGTACGTAATATTGTAGACAAAAAACAGATTGCACGTCAATCTAAACATATGACTATTCCAAAAATAATTACTCAGCATTGCTGAGTTGCCTGAAAAAAAATTTCTTTCATAATAAAACAAATAGATACTTGTCTGGTTAACATGTATCAGTAGTGCTGAGTCATTATTTCACTTAATCATTTTATCTATCATCTATCTATCATCTAACTATCTATCTATCTATCTATCATCTATCTATCTATCTATCATCTATCTATCTATCTATCTATCTATCTATCTATCTATCTATCATCTATCATCTATCATCTATCATCTATCTATCATCTATTTATTTTAAAGAAAGAAATAATGAAGAAAAAAAGGAAATACAAATTTCAGTAAAAATTCAAAAATGGAATCTCTTAAGAAACTAAATCCTTTCATCAATCTTGATTTAACTAATAATTCTATCAATAAGCAGTAATAAAAGTTAAATATAATTTTACCATAATTACAACAAAGCAAATGATTTCTTGCAACAAATGCTAAAATGGAAATATTTCTTCCTAAATCAGTCAGAAAAGGTGTATTCATGCTATGGTAATAAACAATACCCAAATCTTTGTAGCTTAAATATTAAAGGTTAATTTTTGTTCATTCTATCTTTCTACTATGGGTAACTGGGAGTTTCTGTCATTAAAATCATTCAGGAATTCAAACTAATGGAGTTTGAAATACTTTTTGAAAATTGCTACTCTCTGTGCCAGAGGGGGAAAAAGAAGAGCTCTAGAAGGTCTTACCTGGATATTAAATCCTTGCCACTGATATGGTGGCATGCATGACTTTCATTCACAACTCAGTGAAAACTCATCATTCCTTTTTACTTACAAACTGCCAAGGAAACTAGGAAGGGAATCATATGAATGATGTGGAAGTAAGAAGAAATTTATGAATGTAGAAAATTTTGAATACAGAACTGAGAACTCACACAAAAGCCCTTCTTGCCACCAAATATTTGATTTTCTTTTCTCCTTGCACAGAAATTCATTACTTCTCCAGTAAAGACAACTCAAAATCATCATCACTCACTCCTTCAAGATCAAAGCAAGGATTATTAGGTGATGCACAGTAGTTTCTAAAGTAAGCTTGAATAGGCCTACTCTAGATCCATGTCCCTGGGAACTTGAATAAAAAACAGTTTTATTCCATCAAAAAACTAATATACAATTGAGGATACTTCCATTTATAACGAGAAAGATTGGGACACACTCTGCTGCTCTGCTGAAAGTATAAAATCCACTGATCGAAAATTTTAAGATCATCTGTTCTAATCACCTACTTATGATTTAAGATCACTTTTGCTTAATTGGGTTATTAAACTGCTTTTCAGAGCTCTCAAGTTCAGTGTTATTTATGACTTTTGACTCCATGTTCTGGAGATTTTCTTTCTTTTCCTATTATCTTCCTTGTTCATACTTGAAAGAGAAATGGAGAATATCCTCTTGTTAGTGACTGAGCAGGTTTCTCAGCCTGTTTCATACCTGTAGAAATTTAAAGGCCCTTGGGGCATTTGCAATTTTAAGCAGTTATAGTTTCTTTTGAACCAAATTAATGGTCTTTAAAAAAAAAAAGCTAGAATGTCCCACACAGAAGTGTATTTAGTTTTTACTTAATTTGATTTCAGTAAGAAACATGTGTCAATAATCATACCATGGTTTTCTGTGTGATATTTATTTACTTTTCTTTTGTAACTAAATTGCAGGTATCTTGAATCTTTGAAACTTTGGTGAGAGAATTACATTTTTAACATCTTTCCCATGGGACATTTTGTTGAAATGCTAGAATTTCCTCATTACCACCACGATTAATTCAACCTGTTAATTCATTCAGACATTTAAAAACTATCTGTGATAACCAGGCTCTGAGGTTGATTTTTGCCACAGGCTGAGATTTGATTGGCCTCTGTCATCTAATATAATTTATAACGTTTTTATTTACTGTTTTCTTTTATAGTTGCTTTTTTTCCAGTGCTAGAAATCCCCCAATCTTAGATGCATTCTAATCTTTTTCATTCTTGCTTGCAAACTGGTCATTTTTTCCTAATTATTTTTGTGATACCTTGTAGAATGCTGCCAATAGCAGCTACCACATACTACTGATGTTTTTCTAGTAAATCTATCAGTTCACTGGGTAAACTACCAAAGGTGACATTTTTACCAAATGCTGTACTATTGTATAACATAAACTACCATCTTTCTGCCCTTCAGTATAACTCTATCCTCTCTACACAGCACCCAATCATAAGGAAACCATGCATTTTCGGTTTTATTAATGCAGCACTGTATTTCTAGGAGACAGACTTTTTATCAATAAGGAAGATTAACCTATGCTGCTATAAGAATCAACCTCCAAATCTCAGTGCTTCAAAAAAAAGGTTCTCTCTCTCTCTCTCTCTCTCTCTCTCTCTCTCTCTCTCTCTCTCTTTCATACTACATGTTTATTATAAGCCATCTGGAGGACTTTTCTAATTTAGTGAAGGAATCACCCAGTTAAATGTTCAGCCCAAGAAGGGCTTCCACTCATTGGTCAAAATAAAAAAGCGTCTGATCACAGAGAGAATTTTACCATGTGCTCTGAAGAATGGAGAAAAAAAAATATTTGGGTAACATTTTGATGACATTCATAGTCTCTTCCCACATAACTTATATCTAGTCTCAGCAAATACTGTTGTATTTTAATTTTTAAATTATCCAAAATTTGACTATTTTCTATCACCTCTATCACTACCATCCTAGCCCTATTTTATTTCAATGGCTATCTGACCTTCTCTTTTCAGCATTGTTATATAATTTTCCCAATTGAGGAAAATCTCTTCAATTTAATTGGATACACTTTGAGTGTTTCTTAGATACAAGGTTTTACACTAGCCACTGGAAGAAAGGTTGATGTTAGTGAAAGGAGAGAAGAAGGCAAGGTACAAAGATGAAGGGGGAAAAATCTCTTATTTTTATTTTATAATAATGAAATAATAATAAGTATATGGCTTGTAAGAAGAAACATAAAATCTAAAGGAACATTTGGATTCATTGATTAGATATTAATGCAAAGATGAGAATAAATTTCAAACTTTCAAGAGATAGTTTTTATTATTTTGTCCACTTTTCTTATTAAATATATGAGAAACTCAGGACTCAAAGTATAAAGTTGTCATGAAGTATGTAGGTCTGGCTGTGGAATGTGCTGGGATGGTAGTAGGCAAAGGGAAAAGGGGAAAAGTAAGATTAAGGAGTGACGTGGATTACAAAAAATAATAGTGCTCATAGCTTTGGTATAGGAAATGCTAGCAGAGACATAGGAAATGAGACCAAACTTGCTTCTGGCTAGAGATAATATGTAAGGAAGTCAAATGTGGTAGAAAGCATAAGCCATTGAACAATACAGTTATCTATTCATCCTTATATGCAGGTGGGTGCTATTATTGTCATAGTTGCTCAGTCCATAGGAGCACTAACTTAAAGAATTAGGGGTAGAGGTGTATATTTTGGTCTGTTTTGAGGTAAAGACAACACGGGGTAGGAGCTAGACAGAGATTTAAAGCTTGAGCTAATTTTAGTAGGATTCCACTGATAGCAAGATCTTTGAGTCTAGTAGTCTCAATCACACTATAAACCAAGCTTAGTATAGAAATGCCTTCAGTTTCTGTTTCTGAAGATACTTAAGTAATAGCTGCTTGGGTCATAATTGACTTAAAGGACACATAGGGTCAAGTCTTCAAATTGAAGCAAGAAATTGAAGTTTGGGAAGGCAGTGACTGACTCAGTGATTCATCCCAGATTATATAAAGAGTTGGTGAAATCAATGGAGTAAAAAGGTTGATTTTTCTGACTATAATTTATCTTGAGAATTTTCTGCTATACCATACTTTTTAAAGATATTTAAAAGAAACAACCAAAGCAAAGAAGAATAAAAACTAGAGATAATTAATTTACTTAACACTTTTATGACATTTTCAAATATCCCTTAAATATGAGGAAATTGAGTCTCCATGGGTTTCAGTGTTTTGCTCCAGGCAGGTTACATCACACAGATGATGATTTGCTAAGGCACGGCTGGAGCTTGACTTTCTTGCCTGCCAAGATAGCACATCCACCTACTGTGCTGCCTCTCCCAATTTTAATTAAATGTACATATGTTCTTGTTTTGCTCTTGTCCTTTTTCTGTCTGAACTCATTATTTCCATGTTTGGACCCTATTTATTACTCCAAAATGTCCTTAGATTGGGATAGCTTTAAAAGATTTCATGATGGGCTTTGAACTCATATACATATATTTGATTGCAAACCCAATTGGACAAAATATTTAAGATTTTCCATGCATTTTTCTCAAACAGTGATAATAACACTGGTGGATACTGAGGAGTACCACAGAGAGGAGCTCCACTGCTCTGGGGGCAATGGTACCAGGGAAGCACTTCAGTTTTCTTTTTTGGCATCATGGAGAAACAGAATGGGCAAATTTTCTCGCTTTTGATTGGAAAAAAAAACACTTAGTCTGCAAAACCAGCTCCTTCTGCCTGTTTATAGGTTGAAGATTTGAACTTTTCATTGCATGCAGATTGTCATCTGTTTACTAAAGCAAAAGAAACTTCACAGTCTGTACTCTGCAGTGAAGAGATAGGGGTGAGGGTGTCAAGGAGTAAACTACAGTTGATCAGTTACTGTGACCTGGTGGGTAACATGGACCCGGATGGAAGGAGTAGAAAGACCATATTACCCTTGGGTCCACGTTGAACTGTATGACCCCCATCCACCCCCATAAATCTGGTATTTTAATGTCTATTTGATTCCTATATATCAAAGGATACAAAAATTATAGGACAAAGGACTGTTAAACCCAACTAACACCAACCATGGCACAAAACTTGGTATGAAGTTGGTTTTAATAAATAATATAATTGAGTATAATATAATATGTCCTTTCCATCACTGTTTGCATATAACTTTTCCCATTAACATTAGGACTGTTTGACATTTGTTAGAAATTGCAAAGAGAAGGCAGAAAAAGTTACATTAAAACCTTGATTAGTATACCACATGCTTTGCCAAATCCTATTTAGACATTATCTCTAAAGCATTTGTCTTTTCCTCTGTCAGATAAGTAGGGCTGGTCATGACAGTGTCAGAGTTAGTGTAAACTAACTAATAAGCTAAAACTAGCTGCTGAGCAGGAGTAATATAGACTTAGGTAGTCTGAAAGTAGACCTATGATGCTTAAGTAGAACTATGATTCTTAAGACCTTAGATTACAAATTAAAGAAACCAACACAAGCTAACTTTATAAAAATGGAATTTTTAAAAAAGAGTCCTTTAATATCTGATGAATTTCAAGAAAAAGTTAGAGAACCAGATCTCATGAAGAGAGAAGCCCTGGTAACAACTGCAGAAGGAATAGATAAACTTTGATTTCAAGCTCTACCACCGTGCAACTCACTTTCGTTTCCCAGTCAGTTTAACAGCACAAATTCTCTTTTCTGAGTCTTATTGTCATAATTTGAATTATTTATCTGGAATGAGTCAGTAGAAATATAGTAACTAACAGCTGAACCTTGTGGCTTATATGTTAGACAGACATCTCAAAAGATGTTTCCCATAAATCTTTGAAGAGAAAGGGATTATTTGAAAATAACCTAATAAAATAATTTTGGGGAAAATTATTATTAATTTATGTTGCTCAATTTGTCTTGTATGAAGAACCTAATGGCAAATTTCTCAATGTTTAGATTGAAGAAAAACTCTTTTTTTTATATAAAATGGGTTGTTTTTCCAGTAGACAATGAGAGAGCTATGTATCATATCATATTTTTTTGCTTTTGTTTCTGCAAAGCTCAGAAATTTTATTCTCTGATTTTTTTGTAACTCTCCTCAATCAAAGTGTTGACATTTCCCAACCACAATTGTTTTTTCTGATCTTCTTGTTGTTTTCTAGTGATAAATGAATTTTCTATTATTACCATATTATTTAAAGTGTTTCAAGTGTGTTTGTGTTTTGGCACATGTGTCATTTATATAAATATAAATCATTCAAAAATTTTTGTGGAATTAATATACTGAATATTTATGGGTATGCTAATTTAGTCAATTATTTTATTTATCTTGATCTTTTTTGTAACCTACATAATAAGTTCAGCTAAATTTGAACACCAATTCTATCTCAGTAGCAAACTGGCAATAAAGAGCACATATATTTATAAATATTTATATATTTTTGATTCTGTTAAGTGAGCTGGCTATTGAACCTTGGGTTTTATTCTTCATTCAGTTATGGACATTGAAATAGAATGTATTGGTCAAGAATATAAACTATGTACTTAGTCTAATATAAATTCAACCCTTGGTGTTGATATTTGCTAGCAATGTCATTTTGGGCAAGTTATCTCAATTTCAGTTTACATACCTATACATACAAGGTATTAATACACATCCAGTCAGGTTGTCATATAGATTCAAATAATATTTTATGTAAAGAACTTAACATGGCGTAAAGAAGAAGATAAGTAAATAGTAGCCATCATCATTATTACAATGGTAGTGTTTTACATATCTTTATAGCAAGTTATTCAATTTCCAGATATTTTAATGATTTCTGAGGCTTTACTGGTCTTGCCTCAATTCTTATTGGTTCATTTAATTTCTCCATCTGTTATTGTGCTGCTGTATACTGACTTCTTTTTGATTTGCTTAGAATTCTTTGCTGTGTATTCTCATGGCACTCTGACTTTTCATTTCATTATATTTTAAAAATGTTTATTACATATGTTTATATTTATCATATGTGTTTATCTTTTCAGATAAGTGTTAAGTTTCACTAGGGAAATCCTGTTGAAGTCTACTTTCTTCTTTATATGATCATACACGTGTAGCATAATGCTTGAAGCACAGTGGGGCCTCAACCAATATTTATTTGAGTTACATTTTTCTGTCACTTTCTCTACTCTGCAGTTTGCACATTCCTGGTCTTATCTTATCATGGATTGTTTTTATAGCTATTCCTCTCTTAAGGTTACTGCTTTTTCTGCTCCCATTGTATGCTATATTTGCATTCCTTTGTTTTGAAATCCTTGGTTATTTTTGTAAATCATTGGATAAGCAGACCCACAGGAAACCTGTCATTTGAGTGGGGAAAATACTGACTTTCTGTGATGCCACTAGGAAGGTAGTTACCCAAAGAAACAAACAAGCCAGCACGCAAAAACATTTATTTTGAGTGCCTACTTTTCTTTCATTTTAAACTTTTCCCAAGCAACAGTGCAAGAGGAAGACTTCAAATCTATAAATAATCAGGACTACTGTCTCAGCACTTTCACTTTATAACCCTTTGCTGCCAACTGTATGAGTTTCAGTGGTACATTATCAACTTAACTGCCTTTTAATGGTAATGATGATGTCCTGCAATTGAGAAAAAAGAGTTTGGCTGTTAATTCCTAGGAGATTATAGGCCCAATAACTACTGTTATTAGTTCCAGGATGATTTCCAATAATCTAGCATCACTTGGGCTCCATTATGAGCAATCTTTAGAGCTCTAAGAATTATCTAAATCTCTAAACCATTATGTTTAACTTAGACCAAGACAACTATGATTGTAAACATAACTGGGTTCAGTCAACAAATATCTAAATTGGAAAATAATTGCCTTTTTAGCAAAATATCCTTCTAAAAATACCCTTCTAAAAAATAAGAAAAGGTTTCTAATCTTAAGAAATGGTGGGAAAATTAATGCTAATCTTTTTTTTTTCTTGCTAGTTATTAGCCATTGATACATAAGTGAGCTGAAGGAACTTCAGCATGCTCTCTCATTAGTGAGGTTAACAGTAAACCTCAGAAAAATCACAGTCACACTCACATATAAGATGTAGAGATTTCTGTCTGTTCAGTGGATACAATCATACTTAGTTCATATAAAGAATTGGTTTGAACTTCAATGATGTTCGTGATGTCAACCAGCCTCTTTTGTTTATTCTAATTTGATACTTTTTCCTTCAATTTGGTCCAAGAGACAGTGGCTCATATATGTATGAGGTGAAGCCATTAACTAAATATTCGAAAGGAAAATCATCCAAAAATCAATAATTCAGGTTTTTCTATAGGAGCTTCTAGTATTTCTTGATCTATAAAACCATATCCTGGAAACGATATTATTTTGAAACTAGATACAGCTACTTATTCGTTTTCTAGATGTAAGGCTTTGGTCTAGTCAACTTCTCTATGACTAATATTTATCTTGTCATATTGTTCATAAGATTAAATAAGATAATTTATTCAAAAATCCCCAAAGCTTTAAAATTCAGAACAAGAATGAAAGATGCAAAAGAAAAGGAACAGGTATGTGGGTTTGGGCTGGGGACAAGTTTTGAAGAGACATCGAGAGTTCTGATGCATAGGAGAAACAGTAGTATAAAGAAACTCATCAGAGACAAGAAAGAAATTTCAAAGAAGCATTGCTACAACTTTTAACTCCCCTTCTTTGTCTAAGTAAAATGGAAGTAATAATTTTAAATTGTTTGGAATTTTTATAATTTCTAAACTGTATTACTTTAAGATATTGCTTTGAGGCTGGGTTGTTGAGATTGTATAAATGCTTATATGACCACAAATAGTTATTGTTTTACAAATAGTTATTTGTTTTACAAAGCAGAGAAAAATCCATGGTATACAGAGATTGGTTTGATTTAGTAAAATTCCAGGTTTAATTTCTTACTTTTTCACTTTGCTCACTTAAAACCTTAAAAAAAACCACTATTTAATCTTCCTGATTTTTATTGTCTGTTCTACAAATTAAGGAAAATAATGCCTAACTCAGTTATTATAGTGATTAAGTGAATTTATTCATAAAAATATGCAGCATAAAATCTATTTTATATTTTTGATAGTATTGATGCTATTAAATTTAATCAATGAAGAATGTATCAGAGAAACAGAACTAAAAACAGTACTTTCTACTCTTTATTGTTGTTGTGTGTGGGAGTTGCTACTCTAGAGAAGAAATTGACAGAGACTACTTTATTTTTTTAAAGTTTCTTTTCCTAGTATTCTTTCTCCTTAGGGTCATTGTTATAAAGGATGTGCCAGAAATGAAAGTAAGAACAACTACACTTTGACAATTTTGGTCATATTCAGAAAAATATTTTTTTTCCTTCATGTATACCAAAGGGCTTTACTTCATCTACTTTATATGTATCTATAATTATGTGAAACACTATAAAGATGCACAAAAATAGAATCTGGGCTATTTTCTGTAATTAATAGCACTGAAAACATGAAGACATCTATTAAAGATGACAATTACCTTTAAGATAGCTTGCCATATTAATTTAAAATAAAATAAAATATGACTGAAGATTGCTAAAGATAGTTGTTTCCTAGTTCTAAGGATCTGACACCCCCACAACTTGACTTAGAACTGAGAATTGTAAACCCAACTCTATTTGTACATCTTTAGACCTGTCTTTGGGTAGATTTCTTATACTTTCTGAGCCTCAAAAGTCTATCTATCAACTGAATTATATCATAAGTTACTCTGATGTCATTAAGATGCAGTTCATAACCACAATGTTTGGGGATTGTAGAAAGAGCAAAATGCAGAGGAGAACCAGAGTTGTTAATCTGAAATATAAGAAAAAAGTAATCAACTGAGACTCATTGTAGGCAGGGGCCCAGAGATGAATTTAGAATGTAGAAATCATATGGTACAATCTTGAGGAAAATTCAAATGAAAAGATTTTGAGAATATTTTGAATTATCTGAAAAATTAACTCAATCAATTCATGGTTGCCTCTTTGACTGTAAATCTGAGTCTTATTCTCAAGCCAGCATCTGATAAATTAATTGTTTTTTACAATTTCCTGTAACTTCCCAACTACTATGATTCTGGAAACATAGAATAAAAGAAAGCATAAATTAATTGATTTTCCTGATCTGAAAGTTCATTTGATGAGAACATAAAATGGATATGAAAAAAATATATCAGTGAGATTTAAATGGTTGCCAAAAGTAAAATTAATGGAGGCCAAAATTTGTTGAGTTACATTTGTTCTTTAACTCAAGAAAAAGCTGAATAAGAGATGGCGCCCCCAGAGTGAGTGATTCCTAACTTCAGGTTCACTTATTTAAAAGTAATCCTTATCCCAAAACACCCTCACAGAAACATCCAGAATAATCCTGGTCAAATTTACTCATAAAATAACAATCACAGGTTGTATTAGAGGTGTGTCAAACAATCTCATACGCCTATTATATATTACATATGCAATATGTGCTTTAATATAATCTGTAATATATAATATACAATGCATCAATCTTATTTTTATCTCTATTCACCTACATCTACTTATGTCTATTACTTATTTATCATCAACCAACCGATCTCAAAATAAAACAACCAATCTCATACATATGTGTATGTATAAATAAATGTATATATACACACAACAAACCTCAAATATATATACACATATAATGAATCATTTAATGGATATAATTGTGTGTGTAAGAAATCATATATGGTGTGATTTTTGTACTATTTTTTCATTCCTTTCATTAATAATTGGTGAAGTCTCTAGCCAAGTATTTTAGTCTATTTGGATTCTTTTTTGCATTGTCTTGAGACTGTGCCATCTCCTAATAATCTTATTTAAATACATCTCTGCTTTATATTGAAATGATTTTTTTTCTGTATGAGATTTAAATACAGGGATTACACTATAATTGGCTCTGGACTTTGTTTTCAGATCTTAGCCTTAACCAGTGCTCTCCTGAAAATTGCCTTGCTATTGGCTTGCAAGAGGTGCTTGTGTGCATCTCTTTTTAACTTTGTTACTTGGAGATAATGTTAGTTGGTAGTTTTAAATACTCTTTGGTGAGAGCATTTACAACACAGAAATTGGCAAATGCTTCAAAGCAGGATTCTTCTCTTCTCTAGGAAGTCAGTTAAACATTTACTAGCACACCACTGACCTTAGCATGTATAAGTGAGTAGGTAACTATTATGACCCTATTTTTTTTTTCTGTTGGATCACTTTTTGCTGTTTTTTTTTTTCCTCAGAGAATGTATAATTAATCTAATATGGTACCTTGTACTAAAAGTGTTCAATAAATGCTTTCCATTGTTTTTAATTTCTGTTTTTAGTTATTTAAAATTTGCACTTTAAATACAAAGACATCATCACTATTTACGTACATTTTGTTTCTGTTGCCTTCTCTGATTTCCTGCTTCCTAGACCTGGGCAATGCTGGAGCTTAAAGCTATTGATGTTTTCCAGCAGCTTCTTTTCTATATAACCAAAATATGGTGATCAAATTACAGAAATGAGCATTTATTTAATATTACAATCTAATTTTCCATTCAGATTTTACCTGTTTTCCCAAAAATGTCCTTCATAATAACAAAAAACAAAAAATAAATAAATAAATAAAAAACACGCTTGCATTTAATTGTCCTAATATTTAGTTTCTTTAGATATGAACATTTCCTCTAAATTTTCTTAATATTCATGATCTTGTTGATTTTGAAGTTTATAGGACAATTGTAGAAATGTCACAGTTTGTATTTATGATGTATCCTCATGAATTTGATTCAGAATGTGTCTTTGTCAAGACTATTATAGAAATATACTTCATACCATCATGTGAAAGCCATTTTTTTACTTATTCCATTATATGTGATATTCATTTTGATAACTAGATTAAATGAGATCTGAAAGAGTTTTGCACTGTAGATTTACTCTTTTGCCCTTTGTAATTACTAGGTGCTTTGAGATTACAGAAAATTATGGTCCTCGTTAAATTTTCAATGTATTCATTTGTGTTTTTATATCACTATAGGCTTATGAAATACTATTTTATCCAATAGCTTACATTTTCACTGATGTTAAAATTGTTCTAGATTGGTTCAGTAGGAGCTTCTTCAGTCTGGGTTTCATATCCTTTGTACATGTCCTTATCATTCTTTTAAATATGTCTTTACTTTCTGGCACAAAAGTGATATTTCAGAGTCATCTTATATTTGCCTGTTCCCATCATGGAATCAGCCATTTTTCCAGGGAACCGTGGTTTCTTACTGTGTAGAATAGCTTTCAGAAAGTAAGATCTGGGAAGCAGGCCTGCTTCTTTTAGGGTGGTACTGCTGTTTAACCTTTTAATAGAACTAGAGAATATTACATCTACACTTACAGAATTTATATACCTAGCTATAAATATATTTATTTATCTATATATCTCTCTATATCTCTTTTTCTGTGTATTTTAAACCATGGTTTAACTCCAATATCTACAATTTAAATTCAACACCTATGGTTTAAATAGTTTTCTCTTCTCTGACACAGAAAATTGGTTCCCATTTTCTTCAACATAGCTACTTGATGCATTCCTCGTTTTGGTTATATATTCAAGTATTTATCCAAACTGTCATTGCCACTGCTTTTTCTACTTCACATTGCATTTCTACTTCACTAGTGCCCTTCTTACCCTACTTAATTTTCCTCTCATAACCTGCCCCAGATCTGTGTAACACTTCTTCACTTGAACCAATACTCTTGTAGTATAAGCTAGGAGAGTTGTTTTTTTTTCTTTTTTTTTGTAATGCAAGTACCTGACTTAAGCTTTGATTGCAGAAGGAATCCACTTCAAGAGAGCTATCCCAAATAAATGTATTGCCAGCCACAATTACTAGATAAGGCCAGGCCACCTCCGTCAACTGAATCTCCTTAGTTTTAGAGACCTTGGTTAATTTTGATAACTGACTTTTGGGTTGCTAGGTTTTAAAATTTTCCTGTGCTTTAAATTC
Organism: Cynopterus sphinx; assembly: GCA_030015415.1. NCBI lineage: Eukaryota > Metazoa > Chordata > Mammalia > Chiroptera > Pteropodidae > Cynopterus > Cynopterus sphinx. The sequence goes on along the minus strand of CM057385.1, from coordinate 69,118,961 downwards.
CTGCTCTTAAATTTAAATTCACCAATAAAGAGTGAGTCCCCAAAAACACAGTCCCCCCAACCTTCGATTTCAGTAAAAGCAGAACCCCAGGCTTGTGGCCTTTCTCTCTTTCTCTATTTGTGACCTCACTTTGTGGCCCAAGGTGTCCTGTGTAATTTTCAGGTCCTGTGAACAACGAACCTCTATTTTTAAAATGGTTATTGATGGGTATTGCCAAAGTGCATCTTGCAATCCTAATAAGAACAATGAGGGCTGATCTAATGACAGCACTGTTTACTGATTAGCCAAGACTGGCACAAATCAGCTCTCTTCACCTCATTCAGGTGAACACCAGACCATTTCATCACTGTCTTCTGAGTGGATATTCTCTTCACCCTGTTTGGGCTCTGACACCACATCCTAGGTCTCCATCCTGCATTAATACTCTTTTCTCTCCTTGGTTCTGGGCCACTTTCTTGAACAGGTGCCATACCCATTCCTTTTGGTCCCAGCTCACCACGCCAGGCTGCTGTTACATCCTTTCCACTATATGGATACCTGTCTTACTTGGTTCTACCAAATCACTTTTGGACTAAATTATTTAGGAAGGGGAGTGAAGGGAGAAAAGAAAATGAAAGGGGAGGAGAAAGAAGGAGAGGAAGAGATACAGCAAGTCTTAAGAAAATTGATAAAAGAATCAATGGTGAAATGGTGGTAGTCCTTGATTTCTGATTATTTTAAATTTTGATCTTAATTATATTGTTTTTCATGGATTTAACTAAATGATTTGGCACCACAGGTAAAGTAAGTCAAGCAGCAGAAATTAATGCCTGCTATATAAATGTTTACTGATAGAGGTAGCACACTAACCCCATGCTAAGATTTGTCAAAATTAAGAATTTATTTGATAAGGTATTTTTATAAAGTAGTTTTCCCTAGTCACAATAAACAGGAGTGCTTTAATCAGTCAATATTCTGAGAACAAAGCCTAATTTAATATACTTTAATCTATGCACACAGATTGAATTGAATGAGGTACTGGTACTCTTGGAGGTGAATTTATGAAGGACCTGGCTGAGGTAGAATCTATGGTATTCTTTTACCTACAGCCTGTAGTTGAAACTAGGTCAGTTTTCAACTCAGCTCAAAATTTCCTGGTAGCCCTAGGAAGGACAAAATAATGATAAATGACTTAGAATTTTACCACAGCCAATCCAGCAGGAGATTACCCTTTGGTTTATAAACAGCCAATTAAATTCTTTTTTCCCAGGAATTTGGATCAAAGACACAGATACTCTGCCTACTCTTTTTAGGGCACTTAAATGAGCTGGGGCTGATACAGTCAGTGGTAGCTCATAAGAACATTCGTCAGAAAAAGCTGGTTTGTAGAGAAAAAGAAAAAATCAGAGACATTTAGAAAAAAAGCAGGAAAAAAATGAGCATTCAGCTCTAGAGAGTTGCTACTTTTATTTAAACTAATTTTGAATTCCTTGTTCTTTCCCTCTTCCTGGGGTTCATTGAGATTTTCTTGCAATATTCCAACAGGTGTTTCTCTGCCATGCAACCAAATGATTCTGGATCAAGAAAATTATTTTAGAGATGGGCAAGGCCTAAGCCATGCCTGAAGGGAGACTACACTGACAATGCTCAAACAGCATCATTACTTGTAACAGTCTCATTTGGACTTATGGGTAGAATATTACCCCAAGAGAAATGGGAGAAGGTAGAGGCCAGCTGCTAGGGTGGGGTGATCACTCCCTGTCTTTTTTCTACCATGCTAGAAGCTCTATCTAATATTTTATCTTCTTCTAAAGATAACGATAAGTGTTCTAATAATAATATCTGTCTTTTAAATTTTATTACTTTGGTAGTTTGCAAATATTCTTTAGTTTCTCTTCTATTTACCTTACTTCAATTCAACAGCTTTAATGAAAAAGGCCTATATGATTCTATGAAACAATGTTTTAATAAAATTTACAGTTTATAGAATTCTTTTAGATTACACTTGACTATGCATATAACAAATTTGTATTAACAGAAGAAATATAAGTGGATAAAAGCAAGGGAGAATTGTGTATTTTCATTTCTGTGTTTTCTATGGCTAACATCCAAGATTGCCACAACATCTTAAACTTGAACTATCATTATTTATTGTTTTCTCAATCCCACACACGTTTTCTCAGAAATAAATGAGACAATAATTCCTTGTCAGATCTAACATTTTACCAGTTTCATAGATATCTATTAACTAATTATATATATTTCAATAATATTCGGAGTGTGCTCTTTGTCTGGTTACATATATTATTCCATCTATTTAGCTAATAATGGTAAAGTACCAGACTGTGAGTAAAATAAGGCTAGAGTAATACTAACAGCAGCAGAACAATCATATGCTGTGGTGCATATGATATTTCATTTTCACTTTAATAAATCATCATTTTGGCAACACGGTGAATTTGTTGTTCCAGACCAAAACTATAACAGGTTAAAAAAATCATTTCCCAATATCTTTTAATGGAGATAGGAAAATTACTTTTATTGTAAAAGTGTTTATATATGTTGGACATAGTAGTTGAAAGAAGAATTTCCTCCATAAAACAGTTTTCAAAATTGTAACCTAAAAAAAAAAAAAAAACAAGAAAAAATTCTTAATGTGATTACATTTAAGAAAAATATTAAACATTTATTTATCCTTATTAACAAATGTTTACTGAATGTGTGCTGGATATAGAGCACTGTGCCACCGCCCAGGTTCATAAAGCTGCAATAAATAATTTCATTGGTTGTTAACTTTGTCTAGTTTCTGGAGGATACAAAAACATGAGTAAGACAATGAGCTCAGAGAGCTTATGCTGTAATGGTGTAAGAGAAGACTCACATTTACATCTGTAATGAGTAGGTAGAAAACACATTACCTAAAACAAGTAATAGCACAAGATTCTCTATGCTAAATGGCTAGCCATCACAATAGACAATGAGTGCTATGAGACTTCAAAGAGAAGAATGTTAATTTCACTACTATGTAGTTGGGGAAGACTTCATCAAGGAAGAGAATCTTCATCTAGGCTTTAAAAGGATTGTATGTCTAGAGAGGAAGGAGGTATCACGCATGTTACAAGACTATTGGTCCCATAAGAATTTATGTTCTTTCTTCTCCATTAGAAAATTCATTGGTTAGAAAAATTAATGTGATTGTATGTAATAGATAATAGCCAGTATTAGCCATATGAGGCAATCTCTAAAAAGGGCATAAAAATTTCCTGAGGAACAGCATTTTGGAGTAAAAGGTATAAATAACAAAGATCATTGATGGGAGACAGCATGTTGCTTGGACTGCCCTTGCTCATCTTCTCAACATAGGCATTATCAACTTTGACATGTTTCCCTGACCCTGATATCAGATTTAGAAATTTCTGTTTTCAGACTCTCTTTATATTGATAAGTATGTGCTGCCATGTCCAATAAAACATTTACTTTTGAGCATCAGCTCAGTGTCAGGTACTATGCTATGTGCTGGGAACATAAAGATGTGTAAGGTGTACCAGCCTTTATGGACATTTAAATTTACTTGATTGTAAGATCCTTGAGGACAAGAACCAGGGATAATTTTATATTGTACCTCAGCATCAAGCCTGTAATAGTGTAAGAGAAGACTAGTGTTTACATCTGGAATGAGTCGTTAGAATATACATAAACCTAAGACTGGAGTAATAGTACAAGAGCCTGATACATAGCAGATACTCAATAAACATTTGTTAAATAAATACATACATTAATAAATCAAATCTATGGGAACTCTATGGGATCCCAGAGGAACAAAATTTGAATTAAACTCAATACTTACAAAATATACAACTTGAAAAATAAGTTAACTTCCTTTTTTGTTTTTTTCAGCTTTAATAAGCTAAAATTAATATAAAATATAGTGTATATTTAAGTTGTACAGTGTGATGATTTGATAAATGTATGTATTATGAAATGATTACTGCAATAAGGTTAGTTAACACATCTATCACATCACAGTATTACAATTCATGTAAACTTTTTGAACTTTGGTTTCTTTGTAAAACTCATTTATGAGACTGATATAGTAAATTAGATAGTATATAAAAATATACTATCTAATTCAAAATTATAGGTTAATATATTAATATAATAATTAGTATATTGATTTAATATACATAATACTTAGAACAGAACCTGAAGCAAACACTCAATATACACTCCTTCTCATCATAGATATTAAATAAAACACAATCTTATTTCCTTGCCTTCGTGATCTTTTGAATTTTCTTAGTGCATTAGTGGAATATCTTGATATGATTTACATGAGATTTGTAAAAATCTCATTCTCTGTTATAATAGGCATCTATTATATACTCTACTTTTTAAATCAGAAAGACAACTGAAATGATGAGCTAAATCCTTGTGAGGTTTACCATGTGCAATATTTATGAAAAATATTATTCCATTCTTTCAAAAATTTTTCCTCAGAGTTCAAGCCCAGTCTATTGCTTGTCTATGAGTTCCCATGTCTGAAAAAGACCTCCTCATGAATAGACTCCTATATAGCAGAATCAAGGAACTAACTGTAAAGAATTGTAGTAACATAAGAAAATGGCAAATGGGGAAATTTGTTTTTTGGTCAGATCTGCCCTGACATTTTGTTGGCATAGTGAAGTGTACTAAGGCATTTGACATTTCTATGTACAGATGATCTTTTATTGGCTACAGACACATCTCAAAGAACTAATGGCATCTCACCAAGCTCTCATATAAACATATATTCAAACACAGGCTTCTTTTCTGGAAAGATTTGCAAGCTTCATCATATCTAGCTTTTGAATGGAAGACTCAAACTTAATGATTTAGAAGTCTTAACTCTCACACTTTCTACTTTAACGCCTGTATTTTTTTCAAAATACATCTTTTAATACCAATAAATTTTATAGCCTACATAAACTCATATAATAGTACTAAACACTAAGCTTGGAATTATATATACTTCTCTCTCTTACTGGGCCTTCAAATCTTTTCTTAATTTTGAGTTTGAAAAACAGCCAGAAAAATAAAGATAATTACATCTGAATGAAGCCTTGATTAAGTAAGAGTTACCTAAAAGAAGATTCATGTTTTGTAATTTAAAAAATTTTAGGAGTTGTGGTATAATTTGTAAACCTAGAAATTCCTAGGTGCTTTTGTGGCTTAGCCACTCCTTTTTTAGGTTCTGTAATATTCATACGTGGGATGTAGAAAAGAAAAAAAGTATTATTTTATTATTTTTTTAGAATAACATAAATAATCAATAGAAACTTTTATTTTCTCTTGCATTTTCAATTATTTAAGAGATTTCTGGTAAGACAGCTTATATTATATGGTAAAAGAGAACTTGTGCATAACTAATATAGTCAATAATATTATAATATCTATGTGTGGTATCAGATGGGTCCTAGATTTATTAGGGTGTTCACTTTGTAAGTTATATCAATGTCTAATCACTACGTTGTACACCTAAAACTAATATAATATTGTATGTGAACTATAATTATAAATATTATTATATAAAAAATAAGTGATAAGAAAGAAAACTTGTGCTTTATCAAATATAAAGAAAGAAGGTAGAAATTGATGATTTACTTTTGGGAACAGCTATGAGGGTACTATATGGATTATCAAGGATTAATATGTCCATCCTTGACATATCTGTGATATAGGAAGTGTTGATATTTAGGTGTTGGAAATTTGAAGATATAAATTAGGCTAGAGAGTCCAGCACAGAGTTTACAGAGTAGTGACAGTCTAGTGGAATCCCTCCATTGTCCCTCAGTCTTTCTTAATAAATAGAGATAGGTAATAGGAGAAGGGACCTCATTTTGGAAGAGTTGGAACAGGAGAATATTGTAGAAAAATAATGCTTTATCACTCTATTTCCCCCATCTTTCATGAAAAAAGATGTATCTGGGCTTATCTTTAATTGAAGTTTGAAGTCATATCTAAGAAGAGAGGCCTTGTATGCTATTCTTTGTCTGGAACTTTCTGAATGTTAGGAGTTATAAAACCATTTTAAAAATCAATGGACATACAAAAAAATCATAGACAGAGATGACAGTTTAGTGGTGACCTTAGAGGGAAAGAGGGGTGAAGGAGGTAAGTAAGGGTAAAAGGGGTCAAATACATGGTGAAGGGAGAAAATTTAACTTTGGGTGGTGAACACATATTCTAATATACATATGATGCATTATTGAATTATATATTTGAAACCTATGTAATTTTATTAGACAATGTAGCCCTAATAAATTTAATTAACAAATCAAATAGCGTAGAGGAAAAATGTGAGTGGGAAGGAGTGGAAGCAAAGAATATGAGAAAGAAATAGACAACGTTCCTCACTCCTTTCTCCTCCATTCCCTATAATTCCTCTGAGGTGGGAAAAAGGATATCATTGATCTTTGTATACCTCCCAATGGAACCATAGATAGCAGATGAAGTTTCATTGGCTAGTCAGAGGCCACTTCAGTGAGGATCATATAGGCATTTTCATGTAAAGAATGCAGATATGTTGCTACCAATTGGACTGGGAGCAGATGAAAGCAACATTGAGTCTCTCACATGAATCCTTGAACCTTGAGAGCTGGATCAAACTGGTGTGAAGAATCTGGACATATTGGTTTCCTACCTTCCATACTGATTCTATAAATAAGTCTGTGACTTAAAGTAGACTGCAAGCCAGCAGAGAAGGACATGGAGTACAATATCACCACCAATAATGTGTAGTGAATATCACACTTTCTTCTCCCTTTCCTTATCAAAACAAGCAAGTGCAAGACAGAAGAAAAGGAAGTAAGGAGAAAGAATAGATCTTTTTACTCCAAACCATTTTCATCTCTGAAGTGATTCAATCAATACAGATATTTACAATTTCTTCTTAATGGAAGCTCAAAAATGACAATAAGGAACATTGAAATTATTGAGACTGACATTACTAATTGCTAATTACAAGATAAATGTGTTGTGGAAGTGTGGAGATTTTTTAAAATAATACGTATTAAAAAATAAAACTTGTAGATGTTTATGCAGATGTTCTTTGATTTTTAACTGTGACATTAGTTTGGATCGAAAACTTTAAGATAAAGTATTCTTTGTTAATCTATGCCAAAACAAACTGCTTGGCTGCAAGCATAAGAAATACACTCTCAAATTTAGTTCTAATCTAGACTTTCCCATTGGCTAGTCTTCAGGGAAGGCAGAAAATAGCAGAGGAGAAAATGCCCATGTGAAGAAGGAAGATTGATTCTCCTCAATTTGGTGGCCTTTTCAATCACTAGGAAACATAGATCTATTTCATAGGATCCTATTATTTCTTTCTCTTAAAGAGGAATTAAAATCGGAATTTAGAGAAGAATATTATGGTTCCCCTCCTTAAAAGCCTAAATAGAGAAGTCATTATGTAAAAATATAACTGGTTATGTCTGTTATCTAATTATGAATAATTATTTTTAAAGGGACAGATAGTAACTATTTTAAGCTTTGCTGGCCATCCTGAATCTATCACAACTGAGCAACCCTCTGGTTGCATAAAAACTGACATAGACAATAGGTAAACAAATGGGCATGATAGCATTCCAATAAACCTTGACTTATAAAAAGTCAGCAGGCTGAATTCATCCCACAAGGTATAGCTTTCCAATTTCTATTCTAAATAACTCTCCATATTTTCTCTAATTTCTACAATAAACACATATTATTTCTATAAACACACAGCAAATTATAGAATTAGTGAGTTGATCACATTGTAATGTATAAAAATGTCAAATCAGTATATTGTACACCTGAAACTAATATAACCAATATAAGATTGCATACAAACTAGACTTAAATAAAAAATAAATAGAATAATTTTTTTCTAAATTGAGCTATTATGATTTATATTTATTTTCTTATATTCAGTACCATAGAATGTTTCTTCCTATCAGGTCCACAGGAGAACATTGATTATTTGAATCATTCATAGCAGAAAACTTGGTAAATTGTTGTAGCTCTTTCCATCCATTTTCAGGATGACTTCTGATGGGTTTTATTTTCTTTTCTTCTTTACTCAAAAGGAACATGTGAGGAATGGTTGAAAGAGTATTCCAAATATATTTTGCTAAGAGCATCTGCAGAGTTGGTTCTGGAGACCTGGGCAAGGAAACCAAGGCTGCGAAGCTTTGCTCCTGCTCCTAGAACAGATGCCAAAGCAGATGGAAGGGCAGGGATCATCTGCAGAAATGCTCCAGATTTCCAATGTGAGTAGAGTATGAAAGACATGGGGGACATTGCTGAAATGGCCAGATTGATAGGCTCTGCACTCCTAGGAGCAGCAAAGGCAGTGAACTCTCCCCACTTTGAGCTTTAGACAGAAACATGATAGATAGTATGTGTGTCATTGTCTTCAATTCCTTTACAATTTGTGATCCACTATTCCAATAGGCACTCATTTGGTGTCCTGCCTGGAAATTGTTCTGATGCTGTTCATGTTTCAAATGCTTAGGAAAACATTTCTATTAAGATTGCATGCCAAAATGCAAGGCTATACTGAATAGCAAGAAGGATGGACTAAATTTAGTACTGGTATTCTGTAAAGGAAAATATTAAATAAGCTCTCTGTGGAGAATAATAACACTTTGTATATTGCTGTCTAAATTTACTGCAGGACTATAAGTGTTAAAACATCAGCCATGTAAATGGGCTGTGGGGTGGTAAAAGGTTGACAGGATAATTATGCTTGAGAGGCCACTATTATGTATGTCCTTTGGACAGTAGTTTGGAAGAACTTCAGAGACACTAATTAATTTTGCCCCACAGTGAGGGGGCTATAAGCAGTAGCCCAGTGGGAGGCTGAGCTACAGTGCTCTGTCTCAGGTCAGAGGACCAGGAAAACACTTCAGGATATGTCTAAGTTGATCCTCTAGAGAAAACCTCTTTAATCTTACTTAAGGTTACAAAGTCTTTGGCCTGATGCAAAACATTTCATCTTGTGCAATTTTCAGAGGTTCTTGTCATTTAAAGAAAGTAATATGACAAATCAAAAAGCTCAAAAAGACCACAAGAGTCTCATTCTTATAAAAATACTGATTATAGTTTAGGAATATTAATTCTCAGGTTTTCTAATTGCCAAATCTCTTCTGGTACATAATTTACATTTCCTTTGGTATTTATTACAACTCCTATTATAGTACTCTTTTTTTTTTCCCTTGAAATTTTTAAATGGGTAGCCCTGATTCCTGAGGGCAATAGTGGGAAAATTAATTTTCTGTGAGAAATAGTGCCATCCACAAGCCAAACTGACCACACAGCACTTAAGAACAGGAAATAGAATAGCTTTTTACTAGGTGAGTTTTTTTGGTTGACATTTTTATTAAATATATATTTTTTATTGTTTCAGGTATAATTTAGTTCACACATATGTACTTTTCTTCTTGAAGATTGGTAATAGTTATTGGTTATTTACTTTGTTCGGGCATTGTGCTAAGTACTCTGCATATAAACTATTTGATTTATATTTTACCTTGACTCTTAGAATAAGTATGGGGATAAGGTGAACTTACGTAAGAAATTTTTATGTTCTTGCGATAGAGTACTATAGTATGTTGTGTGGTGTTCTGGCAAAAAGGTTGGATATAGTCGTAATATAGTCACAGCAATATTTTTATTTGATATAGTGGTAGTGTTTTATGAATTGCTGGTGATCCTGTCTTCCCATCTTAGGCAGTGAAATAATAGTTGGGGATGAGGAAAGGAAAGAGGAAATGGAAGGAGAGAGTAAAGAAGGAAGGAAAGAAGGATTGTTTTACATTAGTGATCTAGAAAGAATTTCAGAGAACTAAGCAACACATATCTGCTAGAAACTAATAATTTATAGGCAATGATTAACAGAACAATAGGACAAAGGATTTTATATCTTTAAAATGTGCTATGAATTAACCTTACATATGAATTTCCATTATATGCTCTTTGACTGATTAATAATATATTGTCTTCAACCATTTGAAAAAAATTGAAACTATTTGAAATTTAACTAAATTGACTGAAATTATGATTTTATTTATCTTTTCCATAATATGGACAGGTGTTTTAAAGTAGATATAGTCCAATTAGTGAAATTTTGTTGTGATAATTGTCTTTGTACTAGTTTGGTCTCTCCATGAATTTGGCCTAGCCATTTAAGCATGTTATAACAATTATTTTATCTGTGAATTGTGGAAATGTTAATAATACCTTTGTTTAAACTTTTTCATAGTCACATAGTTAAAATAAAAATAAAATACATGAGGCTTCAGAAAATAATTTAGTTTTCAAAACACTATGAGAATTTATGAAATATAGTTGATTGTATCAATATGATAACCAAAATCTAAAGATTGGAAAAGTACTTATAATATAATGTAACATTAAACAAATAAAATCAGACTACAATTATAATAATCCTAATGATTGCCTCCCAAATGTTAAACTACTATTTTCTTTTCCAGAGCATTCAACTTCCTTTAGTAATCTATCTAGATAAATGATAGAGCATGTCACTTAAATTAAGCCAATCATTGGATTCCATGTCAAGAATTTTCATGGAAATTTCCTTACACAAATGAAGTTTCTTTTTTAATATGGAATGGAGTATAGATGTAAAGCTTAGAAATGCTGCAGTCATATTGCCATCATAGAGGAAGTCAACTAGGCAATGAAACTGACACACAAAAGAATTAAACCAAGAGAATCTCACAGCCAGAACTCTGATCAAACAAGGTTCAAGCTTATCCTTCCTTTAGGTCTTTCTAATTGCACGAAGTAAGCTTGCTTTGAAATAAGATCTATCTGTAAGTGAAAAGAAAAGAAAATGAAGCATTTCTCAGAGTAGTCTTTTCAGTCTGCATCCTGAAATCCACATTGACTGAAAGGCTGTTGATTTAGTGTTCAGTGATTTGGAAAAGCCAAATTCTCTAACTGAAGTTATCTACCTTGGCACGAGAAGTTGTAGGGAGATTGAAGATAAAATAGAATGTAAGATTGGGGCTCTTATAAAAGCTTTTTGAAATAATTTTTTTAAACATTTTCTTAACTTGGAAAAGGGAACAAACATTCTCATTGTGGAGATTAAGCTGCAATTCAATTTGGGGGTGAGAGGAAAATGAACCATCAGTTCTATGATTTCAGATTGCTTTTAGGTGGACTTCTGTTCTGACCATGCTGAAATAATGGGTACTAGTCTAGCCCTCTTAACATAAACAGCTGTATAAAACTGGACAAACTATAAGAAGCTTGAGTTTCAGGCATTTTACAATAGTCAGTGGAGCAGCATAATTCCTAACAAAAGGGCAATACTCATGATTGCCTAGGATTTCACCCTAAATATACACCTAGATCACAGTGCAGGCAAGTAGAGTCCAAGTACATTTGGTGATTTGACTAAATTGAGACGTTATAGATCTGATTTGTGGTTGTAGAAGATGGTAAATTTGGTGTGAGCAGAGTCCCAGAGAGGTAAGAGGTTCACAGAGAAAGCACTGCAAAAATTATTATAGCAGTAGCATTAATACTTTAGAGGAACACTAAGATTGCATTTACTAGTAAATGTTTTGTAAAGCATGGATATTAGCTGAACAAAAATTCCAGAGGTCCCATCGTACTGGAGAATGTAGAAGGTTTAACCAACCAGCAAGGAGAGAGACTGGCATTCATTTGATACCCCTGAAAAGTTATATATTATAATTAGGACTACTCCAACCAAAGAGTATGAAGATAACTAAAACCTCAATGAAGTTTAAAATATGTTGGTGTGAAGGTAAATTAATTTGTTCTCAAGACAAAACTTGCCACTTTTAAAAAGAAGACAAAAAATCTGTACTCTCATTAATATATCGCTAATAATGTCCAGAGTACAATAAAAATTACCAAACCTATGTAAAACATGACTAAAAAATGTTATTCAAATTATTAAAAATAAATAAATTAAAATTAAATAAATACCATTTATAATAGCATCAAGAATATGAAACATAGATGAACTTGACAAAATATGTACAAATATATATACTATAAACTATAAAGCATCACTGGAAGGAATTTATAAAGGTCTTAAAAATTGAGAAGTATACTATGTTCATAGTTCTGAATACTTAATAGTGCTATAGCAGTTCTTTCCAAATTGATTGATGCATATAGTGTAATACTTATCAAAATCCCAGCAGACTTTTTTTGTGTGGCAATTAAAATAAATTCTAAAATGTATGTGAAAATATAAAGGACTTAAATAGTTAAAATGATTTTGAAAAAGAACAAATATGAAATACTATAGGATTTTAAGACTTTAAATCTTCATTAATTAAGACAGTGCTTTATTTTCATAAAGAATCATATTGTTTAATCAGACAAACCATTACATCTTACCAGATTTTCCTAAATTGATATAAATAGAGGTGATTTTTGATTAATGTTTTGTCAGTGCATCTACCACTTTAAAACTTAATATTTGATGATGTGATAAATAACCTACCTGAGCAAGTTTGGTGTTTAAGTACCACTTTATAGTGCTGCTAAATGTGACCAGACAACTTAATATTAAGACAAATTATGTATCATGTCATATAAAATTATCATACTGTAATTTTTCTTGATTTGAAATATAAAAATTTACTGCAATTTTATTATTGTCAATGTATTCTTGCTGAGATAAATGTCCTTTCTACTGTTTAAAGTTGAAAATAACTATTGTGTTGCATATAACAAGATGATAAAGGAGGTGATATTCATTTCTGTAAAATTTTTTCTTGGCAAAATCAAAACTGGCAACTCTATATAAGTATGTATTCTTTTTTACTTTGAAATTTTACAAGTGTTTTTTTGAAATTTGAAATCTTTATTCATCAAATATTTATTGGATTTTTTTATTATTAAGTTTATTGGGGTAACATTGCTTAATACAACTATATAATTTTCAAATGTACATTATAATTTGACATCTGTATATTGTATTGTGTGTTTACCACCCAAAGTCCAGTTTTCTTCAGCTACCATATATTTGATCCCCTTTACCCACTTCACCCTCCCCCTACCTTTCTATATTTGACCTCCTACACCGTACCCACCCCTTACCTTTTCGTAACCACTAGTCTATAGTCCATGTCCATGAGTCTCTGTTTGTCCTGTTCATTTGTTGCTTTTAGGTTTATATCCCACATATAAGTGATATCGTGTGATCTTCTATTTCTTCTGTCTGGCTTATTTCAATTAGCATGATTATATCGAGGTCCATCCATGTCATTGCAAATGGCAGAATTTCATCTCTTCTTATGGCTGAGTAATATTCCATTGTATATATGTACCACAGCTTCTTTAGCTAATCATCTATCGTAGGACACTTTGGTTGCTTCCATGTCATGGCCACTGTGAATAATACTGCTATGAACATCAGTGTGCAAATATCTTTTCAGATATGGGTTTTCAAGTCTTTGGGGTAAATACCCAGTAGAGGGATTGCTGGATCATATGGCAGGTTAATTACTAGTCTTTTAAGGAAACTCCATACTGTTTTCCATAGTGGCTGTACAAATTTTCAGTCCCACCAGCACCAGTATATGAGAGTTCCTTTTTCTCTGCAGCCTCTCCAACATTTGTCATTACTTGTTCTGTTGATTATAACTATTCTAACACGTGTGAGATGTATCTCATTGTGATTTTGATTAGCATTTCTCTGATAACTAGTGATGCTGAGCATCTTTTCAAATATTTGCTGGCCATTTGTATGTCCTCTAAGGAGAAATGTCTGTTCAGGTCCTCTCTCCATTTTTTGATTGGATCATTTGCTTTTTCAGAAATTTGAAGTCTTTGAAACCACATATCTATAATTTATATTATATGGCCAGTTGATGCATCATTTCTTGCTGGACCAGTCTTAGTCTAATGTCACAGGACTTATAACTGGCAATTTGTAATTTGTACATCTCATCAGATGAATATCTTTGTATATTAACTCATTTTATTTCAAAAGTCCTTATGGGACCTCATGAAGAGAATGATGCAACTTGGAAAATATAAGATATGAGAGACTCCAGTTCATATAACTCTTGGATCATAAAATTCATACTATGTAGAATTATTATAAATTTAAACAACTGATTTTTTAATTTTTATTTTAAACTTGCAACATAACAATTTACTCCTAACTCTATTATGTTTTTCCAATGTAAAAAGAATGTGCACTTGAGTGACGATAACATTACTCATCCACAATGGTTGTTCTTGTGAATTTTTGGCATGCTATTTGAAATTATGTCAGAGAGTGGCACAAACTGATATGGTCCTGGATAAACCAAACTCTATGGTCACAGTAGTTATAAATATCATTACATAAAGCATAGTAATACATATATTCTAAGAATATATATATATACACATATTATAAGATGACCATATATATACATACTTTTTCAACATATACATATCTACATACATACATGGCACACTATACAAACTATGTATATTTGCATACATATGTACACAGTGGATTCTCATTATTATCCTGTGTTTGTGTATGTGTAGTCATCTTAGAAATGTGGGCTTCTGTTTTTCTTTTAGAGTAAAATAGTGAGACTTGTGGGATCCACCATGAATATTTCAGAACAATTTTTCTTATACTCTTTTCCCTCACACAATCCTTTAATGTTAGACTCTTATTCCTCTTCTTAATATTGTAGCAAACTTTATGAACTAGGCTGGGTGGCCAAGGACTTGGGTATAGTTGAATTCTTTTCAGAGTTATTACTTCTCTGATACCACCACTTGATCTAATTCTCAAAGGCTGTAAATAATTTGGCATTCTATTCGCCATGTCTTAAAAATTGTAGAAAATATTTGAACATGGCTTAAGACAAAAAAAAAATAATAATAAAAGAAAGAAAAAGGATCTTGGGACTCCTATAGAATTCAAGGTCAACTAGTCCATCAGGAATCTAGGAGGTTTGGCCCTGTTTCTTCCCTCTGTCTCTGATTCTGACTGTATATCAGCTTCATTCTCTCTGATTTGCTTTCTCTAATCTATTTTGTGTATACAGTCACCCATGCATTTGTCAAATTTATCTTCTACTTAGGAATCCAGCCAAGATTGGCAATTTTTTTTCTCAATCGCAATTCCAAATTTATAAGGGAAAGAATAGATTTGGCTAAATTTGAGTCTTTTTTGTTCCCCTGGCTCAATAAATGATGAGCACAATTGCATACAAGACACAACTCTCAGAAAAAAACCATCACTGTGAGTTGGGCAGGAACCCCTAAAGGAATTTTTAACTACAGCCCAAACTGAGAAACACTAAACTATATTCCTGTAACCCAAATACCAGCTTTCAAAATATAGCAAGAGGTGGCTATTTTACAAATGAAATTTTAGTGTTCAGTATATGCCACTATAATTTTTTTGTATTAGTAGAACTTTTAAAAATAAACAATAAACTATACTCACACATATTAGATTCAGTGAGAAAAAGAGCACCAAAATCAAATAGCATCTCACTGAAGAATCCTTTGGGACTAAAAATAGCAATCACTATGCATTAAAAAGAAATTCAGGACCCTGAAAATTGCATTTCTATAGCAAAAAATGAATAGCTAGAAGTAAATCCACTAGACAGAACAATGTAAAAGAATAAAAAGACCTGAAAAATATGTCACTCCCAACATTGGTCAACTGTGTTTTTTAAAAATTTAAATCCTGATACCCAACTGACAGAGATTCTATGATTACATTTGACACAAACACCATTGATATTTCCTGGTTACTAAAAAAATTATTTGGGGAATGTGACTGAATAAATGTGTTTGTGATGGTAGGATTTTCAAATAAATTAGTATAGGTTCTTATTTCAAAATAGAACAACTAATAATAACCTAGGTGATGTGAATATTTTTACATTTATGTGAATCCAGTTTGCAATTGACCACTGGGAGAAAATCCCATATGCTTAAGAAATAGCAGTTAGACACTGCCCTGAGCACGTAGATTCACTACTGAGCACTTATATTGCATTGTTCAACAAAGTAGATTGTTAGGAAATTTGATTAATATGGTTATAAATTTGGAATTTTGGGTACTAATTAAAATAAAAAGCTAGGGGATGCTACTGGGAACTTTATATCGGGGAAGCACTGAATTGCTCATATTCCATGAAGCACTAATATGTTTCAGAATTTCCTGTAGAAACCACCCTCTGAGGTATATCAAGAATGTACTTTAAATAAAAGAACCAAGACATAAGAAAGTTAAAGGGCAAAAAGATAGGGTCTTGGAAATGTCTTGTAAAAATGGGGTCATGTGCCAACAAGCTGTTCCATGCAGTTGGGTACATTATTACACTATTAACTGTAAATTAATTTACATGACCACATTAGCCTTATAAAATCAGGTACTATTCATTAAAATATAAAGTTTTTCAACTTGCTATTTAAGACAAAATCGAAGATGTTATGATATTTTTTTGGTAGAAGATATGGCATGTATAGTTTTTAAAAAAAATTAAACCAAGAGGTTTATTTTTAAAAATACTTTAATTACTTTCAATTTGAAAATATCACAAACTTAAAGGAAAATTGTAAGTACCATGCAAATTACTTTTTCTTATGAACTATTTGAGAGTAAATTGCCAACTAGATACTCTAATTACCCCTGATTGTTTTCTACAAACAGAGAATTCTCCTACATAACCACAATAAGAAATGAAAATCTTGTGATCAAAACAGATATATTACCATCATCTGATCCCTAGACCACATTTAAATTTTGTTAATTGTCCCGATAGTAGTATTGATAGCAAAATAGCTCAGTCTAGAATCTTGTGCTGCAATGAGTTATCATGTCATTTTAGTGTCCTTCATTCTGGAAGAGTTCCTCAGTTTTTTCTTCATATTATAATCCTGATACTTTTAGGCTTGACCGGTGTTTCCTCAGTATGAGATGCAGAATATGCAACTTTAATAGGAGCATCACCAAAGAGATGACACATTCTCATGCATCCTACCAGGTATTGCAAACCATTAATAAATATCTGGTAGAAAACAATTCTGAGACTATGAAAATATCTTCTTTCTCATCAACCTTTAATTAATTGATTCATTTAATTATATATATATTTATGATTTTCTATTTTATAAAATAAGTTAATCTTTTGCTATTATTATTTATAATTGATTCTCATTATTCATGATAGTTCTATGTTTCATAAAGGCACTAAGAACACTAGATTGAGAATATTTAAGCATTACTCCTAGAGGAAATACAAGGTTAGGTTCCTATGAGCCTCTAGTTATAACATTCAAATCAACTGATCAATAAAATAACCTCCTTTTGTGTGTCTTTTTGTTTAAAAAACATTATTTAATATATTTTATTGATTTATCAACATTGAACTCATACCCAACAGTACTATAAGTCATGCCTGATCAAAACTTATCTAATGCACTTATTTCCTTCTTAAGGCTCTTAGTCTTCTTGTGCCTAGGAACACTAGACAGCTCTTCAGCACTATGCTTGAGGGGCACTTCAAACAGTATATTCATCAACAAAAAAAGCACAAAATGTGAAAAACATGGCACTAAATAGTTTATGAAAAGGATATATTTTTTTTCATACTGTGAGAGTTGGAAAAAGGTAGAGTGTTCTCATGTTTGGCTTCAGCTAGGGATATGTATGTTGGATTACTCAAATTTTTGCTGTTCTTTGTATGCCTATGAATGACTGAAAGTATCATGAGTATTGATTTGGGGGTTATAATTAAATTTTAATGAGTAGGTAGATTTGCAGGTACGGAATCTGTGAATAATGAAAATTAACTTTATTTTAAACATTTAGCACTTGAATTAAAGCTGGCTTCAAAGTCCTTTTGATATTGAGCACTTCTCTGCTTTCTAACACAAGAAGATATTATAGGTGCATATTATTTTATACAACCCTGAAGCTTGCCATTTAATCCAAGGACAATGATTTCTTTTAGTGGAAAATGGTATGAGGAAACTAATGCCTAGGAGCTAATTGTTCTCATTGCTAGCACTTATTGCCATTACCAGGCCTTCTCATAGGATAGTTCTAAGGAAAAATAGATTAGATAGTGTTTAAGTATAGTATAGGTAATAGGATTGTATCCAAGGAGATCAAGTCTAGGAACATTGAAGTTATATATATGGTGATTGTGGGAGTTAGAGTGGAAAATATAAAGGCCAGATGCCATCTGCTTAATAAATATGGTAACTAATGAGGAAATAAATTGATAATCCCTGAATTCACAAACCCCAAAAAGTTAGAATTTGATTCAATATGAGACTCAGAAAGCTGAAATGACAAGATTTTGATTACTGTTATTACAGAAATAAATAAAATTGAGTTTATTTTACTTTTATGTAAAATTTTAGAAGGAAGCATTATAGGGAAAGTAGGGCAATCCACTATGCCAGACTTCAAAGATTTTATTGCTCTTCATCTTGTAGCCTCTACTCCCAAGTTCACACCATGGTCTAATACTGATCGGTTCCACTTCCTAATTATCTAGGAGGTGGAAAGTGAAGGGGCATGCTTTTCCTATTAAGAAAACTTTTTTTTAAGTGTGACATACACTTCTGTTTATATTCCATAAGGCAGAATTGATTCACATTGAGTTTAGTTTCTATTCTATGGAACCACATGCTAAAATAAAACATCAAAATATCCATTTCTATAGAAAGAAAAACAATGAGAGATCATTGGCAGCATCTATCACAGAGAGGGTTTCATGGATGCTGGGGAAAAATGAATAGCTTAAAAGGTAATAGGACCTAGGAACATATGAAACAATTTCTGGCCCCACGTAAGGCAGAATGAATATTACTCTCCCATTATGAATACATTTTTCCGTTTATCTGTATCTCTTATGCTGTGTTTGTTTTGTTTTACAGTTTGTTTCATTTATGATTGGCTGTCTTCATTAATGTTTTACTTGCCTCTCTATGTCTATATCTATCTGTATCTCTCATTGAAAATGAGCTTATGGGCAGAAAACACAACTTTAGTGACTGCTGTTTTTAGGAAAATGATATGTGAGTAGCACGTAAGAAGCCAGATCCTGAAGAGAAACATTTCTATGTTCAAATCTTGGTTCTGACACTTGGCAGCTATATTACTTGGTCAAGTTACTTAACTCTTCAAAAATGAAGTTTCCTTATCTGTGATTATGCATGAAAGGTTCTTAATATGTTGCTTGAAATAAAATATACTAAATTAATATTAGCTGTTATTTTTGGTATCCACTAGCAAAGTACACACAGTTAAGTGCCTTTTCAATGTTTATTCAATTGGATTGACAGCTTCACTACTGTTTTCAGATGAAAAAGAGCTTGCAAATGTGAAAATTGTGTTGCCATTTGATTAGAAATGTTACTTAAAAATTAACTTCACAGCTCAGGAATCCAGACTCACTATCAACAGATTTCACATCTTTACTGTTAAGCTACAGACCTCCAGGTGCTTGATTATTACTAGATTATTTTTTCCAGTTAACTTATTTCACACTATCATGAAGGAGTGGACAGGACTGTAATGCGTAATTTCAAAGAATTTAAGATGAGAAAAAGGAATGCCATGCTCACATCATGGGCCAGTGGTCAGACAGTTATTTATATGCTTGTCTCAATAACATGGCCACCTTCTAATCCTGTAGATCTTTCACTCCAATTTATATAATAAACATAATTAGTGTGCATGGAATTTCTAGGGATAACTGCATTCATCAGCAGGTGAGGTGAGGTGAGGTGGAACATGGTAGCATTTTATTTTTTTCATTTTCCTTTGGGAATGTTGGAGTAGCACATAGCCATTTCAAACAAAGGAAAATGATTCAGGTCTTGCATTCAAAGCAGGATGGGTCAGATTACAAATAATTCGTCTTATGTATTTCCTTTTCTTGTTTATACTTCCTACATGAAGGACTTTTGTTGCTTATCCCTTGCCTGTTGGGCTGGGAGAAAACCAGATACATTTGAGGGGATCTGTAAAGAAAACTGTAAGTCTCAAATTCAAAAACAGGAGTGAACAGTAGAATCAGGCAAACAATAAGAAAACTAAGATAAGGATGTCAGATCCTGAAGTCCTTTCTCAAAAAATAGCAATTGAATAAATTTTTAGAATCTAGATTACATATTACTTAAAACCATCTCTTTTTTTTTGTCAAAATAAACTACCTGATTTTATTATGTATTTTTACTTTTAAATACAGGAGAACCTATTATAGATTGAAATAGATTATAGATTCAAATCTGTTATTGAGATTAGATTGAGTTAATCTCAGTTATTGTTCCTTATTTGGGTTATGTTCAATGGTTGTGGAGAAGATTAAATGAGGGAGATTTATGTAAGGCACACTGCATGGCACCTGGCACACAGTAGGTCCACAGAAAATCTTTGGTTATTAGTTCCTCTATGATTTGCCCATGCGATTATTACAGTTATTACATATGTATACTTCAGTTAAGCGGAAAGATTTTTTTTTTAAGTGAAACAATGGTTTCTCTAAAGCCAGCAACCAGAAAGCATACAACCCAAATATTTCTAGGTTGCTTATAATACTTGAGTAATTACATAATGTGGAAATCTGCCATGTAAATCAAACCACTTACTTCCAAATATCCATCCTCAGATTATTCTGCAAGAGAGATATGTTAAACAGTGAACATCATTCCAATTTTAGTAATTATAGAGATTTTGGTAGAAAGATAATTGAAAATGCTGCCCAATATTAGTATGATCAGTTTCAAACAGAAGTAGAACATAAAGAAAAATGACCCTACATATGAAAGAACCAAAATCGTCTACACTCATTGTTAACTTCTAAGTCTGTACTTTGAGCTGTTTCTACCTCTCCCAGGTCTTAACACTGATTTTCCCATCTCACTGAGCAGAGTTTGAGATTTAAATTACAATTTTTCAAGAAGTCTTTTTCCGTAATGAAACAGAAAAGACAACATAGTCTTGTAAAAATACGGGGTAATTTGCAGAGGTAGGGGATCTGGGGCTCTGTATCAAGCACTCAATTATCTCTGTTTCTCCTTAATAAAGTTTAGAGATCTTCCATATCCTACATTGTAAGGAAAAGGAATCCTCACAAAACAAACAAACAAACAAACAAATAAACAAAAAAAAAAACATGTAAAGACAGCTAAAATGGATCTAGCAAACAACTTAGAACTCTTGGAGAACATTTATGAAATGCATCCATGTTGGTGTTTTATATAATAAAACTTTGAAATATGAGTTTCAAAATTTTTCAACAAAATTGAAAGTCGTAAGTTACATTATACAAAAGTGGGATTTGAATACCCAAGAATGATTTTCTAAGTGATGCAAATATCCAGTCTTACTTCTTCTGATTAAAATATGATAAGGGCATAGGTTTGAGACTCAGACCTAGATTCCAATGTGACCCATTTAGCTCCAAGTCTCAGGCAAATTGCTCAGTCTTAAAGAGTCATTGTTTCTCACTTATTCCTTATTTGTCAAATATGCCAATTTTAATTATAGTCCATGATTTGAAGGTAGTTTAAATGAGGTGATTATGTAGATTGTGAGTTAACCTGGTGTATGATAGATGTACAGCAAATATTTGGTTATTAGAAGTTAAATTCTTTTCTGACCCACCAGTATTCCAAAAATCTAATGGAAACAGAGAAATTAAACAAACAAACAAAAAACAGGTGCTTATAATGTGCTATTCTATAAACTAAATATTAATTTTCCAAACAATTATTATATTATTTTCATTTAAAAACTATTTTTTAATGATTCTCACATATTTATTTTTTTCAGATTTACTATTAGAATCACTTTGTCAAGTTCCAAAATAAAGCCCCAAATTCTTTTGATATTTTAATATGTTTGTGGTGAATTTATTTGGAGAGAATTAATAACTTTCTTGTATTGAACATTCTGATATGAGAACATATTATTACTTTTCATTTACTTTCATCCCATGGGAAGGTTTGAAAGTTTTCTCTAAGGAAGTGTGGTCCACATCACTTTGAGTAAGTTCCCAACTCCACCATTCTTCCTGGGGTTATTGCAGAGAAGATTGTTTCACCCCATGTTTTTTAACTGTTTTCAATTGTTTGTAGGACAAAAGGTATTTTTATGTTTTGTAAGTTGTTGATGTGCTAAATACGTCATTTTGAAAGGTTCTTTTTATTTTTCTGGCTTTATTGAAATATAATGGACAATTGCTTACTCATATTTACATTGTACAATTCAATGAGTTTTTCAATTATAGTGAGCATACAATAATATCTGTGTTTTAGTTGTATGGCATAGTTATCAGAGAGCTATATAACTCATAGTGATCACCCCACTAAACCTAGTACCCCTGTTCTCCCTTACATGTTTATTACAACATTATTAACTATTTTCCTTATGCTACACTTTATATCTCCCTGTCTATTTTGTAACTATCCATTGTATGTCTTAATTCTTTTGCTGTTCTTCACTGTCCTCCCCAACCCTGCTCCCATCTAGTAGCCCTCAAAATATTCTCTATATCTATGAATTTATTTCTGTTTTTGTTGTTGTTTATTTTGTTCTTTAGATTCCACACATATGTGAAATCATGTGATATTTGTCTGTCTCAATCTCATTTATTTCATTCAGTACAATACTTTCTAGGTTCATCAAGGCAATATCTTTTTTCATCCCCTTCTTTTTAGTCTGAAGTGAGTCTCTTTTAGGCAACATATGTAGGGGTCTTGTTTTCTTGTTCATTCAGCCACTCTATCTTTTGGTTGGAGCACTTAGTTCTTTGACATTTGAAGTACTTGTTGATAGGCATGTAATTATTACCATTCTTTATTCATGTTTTTGATACATGTTTTTTCTTCTTAAAGAAGTCCCTCCAACATTTCCTGTAATACTGGCTTGGTGTTGATAAATTCTTTTAGCTTATCTTTGTCTGGGAAGCTCTTTATCTGTTCTTTGGCTCCAAATGGTAGCTTTGCTGGATAAAAGATTCTTGATTTTATATCCTGGGTATTTATCACATTGACTATTTTGTGCCAAGCTCTCTGTCCTGCATAGTTTCTTTTGAGAAATTAACTGCCAGTCTTACGGGTGCTCCTTTGTAGATAACTGACTGCTTTTCTCTTGCTGCTTTTAAGATTCTCTTTGTATTTAACCTTTGGAATTTTAATTATGATGTGTCTTCATGTAGGTCTCTTTGGATTCCTCGTTCTTGGGGACTCTCTTAACTTTCTGTATATCTATTTCCTTCACCAGGTTAGGGAAGTGGTCCATCATCATTTCTTCAAACAGGTCTTCAATGTATTGTTTTCCTTCAGGTATCCCTATGACATGGATATTTTTACATTTAATTGTGTCTCATAGGCTCCTTAAGTTATTATAATCTTGGCTTGTTTTTCTTGTCATTCTGATTGAGTACCCTTGGCTTCTCTATTTTCTTTATCAGTGGTTTGATCCTCTTCATTCATTCTGTTAATTCCCTCTAACATACTATTCGTCTCAGATAATATGTTCTTCATTTCTGACTGGTTCCCTTTTATAATTTCCATTTCCATTTTTATGTTTTTTTTTATCTCTTTGTTAAAGTTCTCACTGAATTCATCTATACTTCCCCTAAGTTCATCGAACATCTTTATAACCAATATTTTGAACTTTGCATCTGTTAGATTGCTTGACTCTGTTATTCTAAGATCTCTATTCTGTTCTCTCATATGGTTTCTGCTTCTTTGTCTTCCCATTTTGGCTGCCTTTTTGTGTCTGTTTCCATGTGCTAAGCAAAGCTCTTAAGTCTCCCAGTCTTATTAGTGTGGAATTGTGTAGTAGATGTACAGTAGCACAGTCCTGAGAGGAGTTTAGGTGCAGGCCAAGTTTAGCCCCAGACTTTGCCCTTCTGGGGCCACCTGTTAAGAAAGATGCTGTGCTTATAGTTGCCTCAAGAAGCCATGACAGAAACCGCAGCCAGGTGCCACCAGTGTGAGTCTTGGAGTTAGCTCAGAAAGGAGAACCAGATTGGCCAAGGGCACAACTGGATGTGGCTTGGGTGGAGCTGTGAGTTGGGGGAGGCAGAGTTTCAGAAAATCTTCTGGGCAGAGTGATCTCTATTATCCAATCTGATGATGTCTGAGCTATGGTGGCAGCCCTGCATCTACATACCAGGAGTGGAGAGGGTTCAACAGAGGAACAATAGATACCATCAGCACTTCTGCTCAAGAAACATCTTGTCTCCAGCCCTTGCCCAATATCTCAGTGTCCTCCTGTAAGTCCAAAGTCCCCCACCCCACCCCCTGCAGCCCACCAGGTGCTGGTGCTCAAAGCAAGCAGGTCTGGCACTGTGAAAATTTCCTCATGGACATGGCCCCTTTAAGAGGTATCTGCAGTTGCCATTGCTACTGCGGTAGTCTCTGTCTCACTCAGCCACTCAGGACTTGGCAGTCTCATGTCTTTGCATGTTCCTACCTTTTATCGTTGTTGCAGGGTGATTAATTATTTCTTTCCGTAGTTACAGTTATAGCTCTGTTCATCTATATCCCAGGTGACTTTTCTTTGTGTTTGCTCCATGTTTCTGTCACAACTTTGATTTGCTCACAAGAGGGATAAACAAAGCCTCTTATTTACATCATTTTTCCCCAAAAGTCCTAAACTTTTTTAAAATTTAGTTTATTGGGGTGGCATTGGTTTATAAATTATATAAGTTGCAAGTATACAGTTCAATAGTATATCATTGTTCACTACCCAAATACAAATCTGTCACTATTTATTTGACCCCCTTTACCCTTGTTACCCCCCACTCCCTGCACACCTTTCCTTCTGGTAACTACTAAACTATTTTCTGTGTCCATGTGTTTTTGTTTGTTTTTGGTGTTCATTTGTTGCTTTCAGTTTTATATTCCACATATGTGTAAAATTTGTGGTTTTCGACTTTATCTGCCTGACTCATTTCTCTTACCATGATTATTTCAAGATTCATCTATGTTGTCAATGAAATGGCAGTATTTCATTCTTTCTTATGGCCGAGTAAGAAAATAATTGTACCACATCTTCTTTAACATACAGTGGAGAAAAGAAAGCCACTTTAATAAATGGTGCTGGAAAAATTGGAAAGCTACATGCAAAAGAATGAAATGAGACTATCTGTTACCGTACACCAAAGTTAATTCAAAATGAATCAAAACCTAAATATAAGACCTTTTTAACCTTTTAATGATTATGCATACATATATTTGCTTTTATATATAAATACATATTTTATATTCTTTATACATTAAATGTAAATATTAAATATATGTATATTTAAAATTAGATGCTAACCTATTTCAGTGATCACTTTTGAAATTTTTACATTTAACCATTTATATTTACTGCTAATAATGAATGCTAACATTTAGTTTCAAGAACATAGTATATGTTTAACCACTACTAACTTGTGACCTCATTTTTAACTGCTACTCCCCCAAAATCATCTTTATAATTATGAGTGATTAGAACTTCAGCTAAGTCATTTGCATTCATTTTCAAATTGCTTATTTCCCCAGCTTTCAAAAAGAAAGCTTGCTGAGTATCTCCAGTAATTAGCCAAGCATTTTGATTATGAAACTCTGGGAACATATTCATTAATATTCTAGGTATTAGAATGGATCTCTTTCTAGTCAAAAAGATAGAATTGGTAGATTTTTTTTCATGTAGTTTATCTGCACTAAAAAACAGTTTGTTCCAGTGATAATATAAAGCATAAACTAACATTTACTGAGCTACTATGAAAGCATACTGAGTAAATGTACATGTATTATCTCATTAAACTTCAAATTAACAACTGTTTTCTTACTTTTCCAATAATAATATTCAGATAGGTGATGACATTGGTCCCGTAGTACACATCTATACTATTGTGGAGCTGGCAGTTGAAACCCAATGTTCTGAACTCTCAGAGTCTTTTCTTTTAAATGCTTTCCAGAAATACAATAAATCTCTATAGACTCCAGTTAGGACTGTCTAATAATATCTTCTTTGACCACGTATTTATTGTGGAGAAAAGTAAAATAACTTAGAGGCATTAGAGATTTTTGCCCTTTAATATTTTTAAAGGGCTATTGTGTAGAAAACAGGCAGCAGAACTAGAACCTATGAGAGGAAAATAAAAGAAGATCTTGTTTTAATACAAAGAATATTTTTTAAAAAGAAATGTATTAGTATTATCTAAATTAGAAATGAACAGTCTTGAGATGCAATGATCTGTCTGTGGATCAACTCATATTCAGGAAGGCAATGAGGTAGAGATCTTACAGAAGACCTAGCAACAGATGAGGCTAGAAAGATGCCAAAGAGAAGCCTATAGTTATCTACACTTGTGTGTTAGTTTCCTCCTGATTGTCAAGGATTGGTGAAAGGTCAAAGTATAGGAGGTCACAAGACATCCAAAGTCATCCAAATGTGAGAGGGCAACATAGAATAAAAAAATAAAAAGAATAGAATAGGGAGTATACAACCAAACTTTGATGACCTGTCTATTATATTTGCCAGTAAACTATCCCCCTTTTCCTACTAATACATTGACAGAGTCTGGAAATATTTTTGTCGTATCTTGCTACCTTTGAGCAATTTTCCATAAAGGTACCATAACTGAGCCTGTTGTGATAGAGGCAACCTTTCTCTACTTGATGTACAAAGCTTTCCTTAGGGGATTTTTCCTTAGTATGACTGATTTTCTCAATAAAACAAACTTTGTTTCCTAGTAAGGTATCTAAAATACAACTTTTTAAAGGTTTTATCAACAGATAAATCTTGGCTACTAATTTTCTCCTCTAAAAACAGTAATGAAAGGCCACACAATTTATATCTCAGGAAATTTTTCAGGTTATTTTTCTAATTACTAAACTTATCTTACTCCTGAGCAGCAGTATTTTTAGTTTGAAAACATTCATTGTATTTTCCTGTTTAGTTCTCTCCCCCCCACCCCCGGTCAGGGATGTTATTAAATTAAAGCTAAGCTTGGATTTTATGTTGACATGTAGTGGTATTGACATGCTGAAAAGTATGTAGATTTAATGACCAGAAGAACATCAAGTTTCTCATCAAAGCTCAAACTGGGAACAGTGTTTTGTGAATATAACTTAGTATTGTACAGTATTTCCAAAAAGCTATTATTACAAAACATCAGAGACATGATTAAATTTTACAATCTAAAATTGCTAATATTATTTAGTATTTTAAAAATTTTTAATAGTATCATGTTGTACTTCTGGCTCCAAATGCATGCATTGACCTAATAATTTAAAGCTAGTAGAAGCAATGATCATATAAAAGCCTTAGTTTCTACCAAGCATACAATAATAGAGAATAAGAAGTGCAATGAGAGGCACCAGGTGGTTCATAGGACCTTAAGATAAAACAAATGAGATACAGTTTGTGTGTGTACGTCGAGGGATAACAGGAGTATCAATTTGAATGGCTTATTAAATAGACATGTTTAGCTCAGCAATAGTTCTCATCACTCGGCTTTTTAATCTGCCAATAAATGGGTACCATTTGTACTTATGAACTTTGTGTAATTATAGTGATTTGGGTTTCAGCTTATAATAAATATTACATCATAGTCTGCTCTCTTGGTCTTTTATTTTTTGTTCCTCCAAGTGAAGAGAAATTGAAGAAAATTTTACTTTGACCCTGGCCTAAGAGTAGAACAAATATGTCTCTAAAAATATTTAGTATGTACATTTATAAAAATTCTTCTGTTTTCTCTAGGTTTTATATTTTTGGTGATATGAGAATAAGTTGTGCATGCCATCCAAAATAAATGGACGAAGGCAGTTCACTTTTTCCAAATTATTTCTATACTGATTAGTGAAAAACAGGTGAAAATGCAAAATAGGAACACAGTTATATTTAACTTTAAATAGCTGAGAATATCCAAGGAAATGAAAAAGAGATTATGTATGTTTGATTATGGTCCACATTTCATTTAGGTTACTCCTTCTACTCTTTCTCCAAGAAACTTAGACTATGGTTCCATCTCTGTATGTCCACTTCCCCCAGTACTGGTAGTTAACACTGGATGGAACCCTAGATCTCAATGTATTCAATTCTCTAGTTTTCACAGTTGAGACCACTGAATTTCCAAAGTGTTAATGAAACTATCAAAACTGAAACTTGAACTCTCAACTCAGCCCAGTGATCTTATCAGAACAATTTATCTAGTCTAGTTCCCTTTTATATTCCTTAATTAATCATTTTCTTTTTTAAGGCTGCTCTAATCTCTGTGACTATAGCAGATTTTAGGAGTTAATGATGTTTTTCCTCCTAGGGTCTTTTAAATGAAAAATAAACTACTTAAGACATCTTAATTGAAAGGAATTCATTTCAACTAATGGATTTTCAGAAACCATGATAGACTAAGTGGTAAAACATTTGCATAAGGGGATTTTTTTGGGGAAAATTTCTGACCCAAATCCTGATATTCCTTTCTAAGTGAATGTAGTTTTCCATGTGTTATATACTCCTTACCTCTCACCTGGAGATGTGTAATGACTTACTCCAATAAATGAATTTGAAGAGAATCAATTAGGCATACTAAGATTAGTTCCACCTGTTTTGTCTTGGAAAACAGCTGCTTGAAGGGAATAAGATTTTACTCAACAAATGGATATACATGTTTTAGTACAGCATTATGTGTAACTGGAAGGGAAAATCCACCTAATTCCTAGATTATTATATTCCAGTGGTTCTCACACTAAATTTTGTCCTCTAGATTAATTTTTTATTACAAATTTGATTTTTCAGTTTCATCTACTACTGTTTTTGAATTTGATAGTGAAGAATGATACCTCATTATGATTTCTAGGTCTCTTTATTTTTACTGACAAATATAATATTTAATACATATATTGTCTATTTGTTTTCATATGCCCTTTCTAAAATTTTTCTCTCAAGGCTGTCTTTTAAAAGTACTTTGAAAGAGTATTTGATGATAGGAAAGTATTCTAATTGGGCAAGGGAAAGGAGTAGTTCTGCTTTGACTTTAGCATATACTTGTAGAAACGTTCTCTCATAGTAAAATCTGAACATGATTGTTTGGAGAGAGGAAGAACAAATGGATGTTAAGAAAGAGCTCACTACTTAGCAATGTATAGGTTAAATGGACAGAAACAACAAAATTTGTTGTGAGGTGGCTATAATACTGAAGGTTGACACAAAGCTGTTAGTCCAACAGTACTATAGAGCAAAAGTTTTTAACATTGATTCTGTATACCAACCCTCACTCTTCTCTGTGGTGGAAGGCCTTTTTAAAAAATCATATGAGAATCCGGTATATGACATATAAGTGAGCAGTTATGCTTTTGGAGTATAAAGTGATAGATCCTTGTTCCTCTGACTTCCTCATTTCTCTCCTTTCTGCTTCCCTCATGCAGCCAATAATGCAACTGAGAACTTTAGTAGTATAGAGAACTCAGAAATAGTTCACTACAGTAGAACATATTTGCTTATAAATTAGCTCCTGAACAGTCAGTTATATTATCACTTTGCCCTCAAACAGTGGCTCTTATGGACATCTTGTCTTTCAGCCTGACAATTAGTCATATAACATTAGATTATTCTCTTTTTGGAGTAGCGATAACCATTTAATTATATTTTGAGAATTTTAAATGTAGAAACTTTACTCATAGACATCATGGGGTTCTTAAGAACATCTGGTCTTATAAAAATATTACTGGTATTTTACAAAATACTTATTCAAAGTTTAGGAGGATAACTTTCTGACTAAGACTTATTCCTCTACCACTGAGTCAATATCACACATCTTTTTCTCTTAGTTACAATTATTCTATTTCATCTACCAAAGCCTAAAGGAAAAAGTTTGAAGGAGCTATAACTTTATTGAAATATGAAGCATTCATATTAACTGCTAGCCTTTCTTAAAGATCCAGAGAAAAATCAAGGCCTTGGATCACCGTCTTCAAAATCTTTGACATTTTATAATGAAAATTTTTATTTATAAAGATTCTAGCTATTTGAAGAGTTATATTTTAAAAGAAAATTTACTTTTTAGACACTAACATTGTTAGCCAAGAGAAAGAATAAATATTTAATTGAAAGCATTTAGTGACAATGTTGTGATAGGAGCCAAAATGTCTCCAGTTGACATTACACATAGAAAAAGAACTTTGTTGCAAAACAGAGCTACATTTGCAAAAATGGATGGCTAGCAGATATTTCTGTTCTCTCTCTGTTGTATTAATGCATAAAATCATTCAGATAAGTCACTGTTGCTGTGTAGGGTTCATGCCAGAATGGAACGCCAGAGTTATACTCTTTCTTGAGGAATAATAGATTCTTATAGACACCATTACAACATATTTTACAGAAAAACTACCTTGCCTCTGGTATATATACTATAGCCCCTGTTCTCTGTATTTGGTTCACTACAACAATTTCTCCTAGAAACGTCTCAATTTCAGTAAAGCTGATAATGGAAACTTTTTTGGGGTCTTTCTCATACCCACTCCTCTGTTTCTTTCCCTCTCTTTTTGGTAATCACCTTCATTATTTCTTCCTGGAGAAAGGACATGGTTTAGAGCAAGTCAGCCAGATAAGCTCAAATTTTATCTTGGTCACATATAAAAATATGGTCAGAAAAAAAGTTATTTAGTTTTTAAAACTTCTCTGCTTCCTCATGTGGAAACTAGAGTTAGTATATACTCTACAAGGTTAGAATTAATGGAAATAATGTATGTAAAATATCTAACACATGGAATAATAGGTAGAATATATATATTATATATATTTATATATGTATTTATATATATTTACATATATTTATATATATTTGTAAAATGTAATATATTTTTATTTTTACTTCTCAGACATTTCAGTTTCCTACAGTATCTGAGGCAGCTATCAATGAGGGAGTTAGGAATTTCCAGTTAGCAATTTAATTTTTACGAGAATCATAATTACTTTACATGATTACAGATACTTAAGCAGCAGAAAGAGGAAGAATTATGGTTAGATTGGTACACTACATCTTTGCAACCACTGATGGAAATGCTTTTATTGATATTCGTGCTACTCTAAACTTTCAAATAAGCACCCAGGTTTTGGTCCTGTCATTAACCCCTAGAACTGTGATAAACGACAAATCATGAATAACAATATCCACCTTCATTGGCATTTTGAAATGAATCAAAGTATCTTTTTAGAAAATATTCTTAAGGCATAAAATTGTGTCTCCAGAGTTCAGAGTTATAGAGAAGATAAGGAGTGTGTCTGTAATGTAGAGAAATGAGCTTAGAGGTCACTCCAAGCTTCCTTCTTGGATTAAAAAGTTCAGAATTCTTCTAATTATGTGAATTCTAGGTCCATCTCTTTCAAATAGCATACCCTTAGAGCACAAAAGGGCATGAGTACAAACCACCATTTCATACTGATTAACTCAGAAAAAACAAAACAAAACAAAACAAAAAACAATTACTGTGTGTGTTTCCTGGACAGGTTCCCAAATTTCTGTCATTCCTGTTAAATTGGTAATTCTCAGATTTATACATAAACAGAAAGTGTACAGACTTTTTTTCATTGCAGATTCTTGAGTTCCACACTTGGAGAATCTGTAGCTCTGGGGTGTAGCTTAGGACTGCATTTGTACAATGCATTTTAGGCAATCCTAATACAGTCTTTGGACTTTACTGAAAAACTTTGCCCAACATCCTGCCTTATGTACACCCAGTCATATAGATAAGTTGTATGACTGCTTCTCAGGGGCTGCTAAGGAGTAGAGTCTACTGAGATAATTGCAATTTCTTGCGCAGAGAGAAAGAAATCCAATTAAGAAACATAAATTCTTCTTCATGCTGAGAGAATATGAGGCAATAAAAATACGAATTTCTTTATGTCGCATGAAAGTTTCTGGGAGCCTGTAAAGGGTGAGCAATCCTTGCCGAGCAGCTGGACTGTCATCATTTTCTCTGGCTTTTATGAGAGGAGATGAGACACTTTCGGCACTTTCCTGAAAACAGTCTTCAAGAGAGTTTCTGTGCAAGTTGTGAAGCTCTTTATTTTCACGCTTGAAACCCATAATTAACTATTCAGAATGAAGGAGAGTGTTAAAATATGTAATGAGTGCAATCCTTTCTTAGGATGATTATCTGATTTCTAATTGTACCCTCCTCCCTTTAGTACATTAGTGCAGTAAAGCTGTTGGTTGGAGATGAGAAAAAAGTTGTTCAGTAACATTGGAAGGAACTAGTCAGTGCTTGAAAAAAAAGAACAGTTCTAACCTACTCATACTTCCAAAACAGTTGTGTGATCCTGAAGCAGGCCATAATATAGGGCTGAAGCCCATGATATACTGCTAAAAATAACAGAAAGTAAAAAGAAAGATAAAAAAAGTTTAATAGAACTTTGGTGTGAGAGATACCATTGCCTTGCTATGCCCATGGAAGCAGAATTTTATTATTTGGAGAACACCTTTCATTTGATTTTTTGAGAGGATTCTATGCGATTCTGGTTTAAACCTACCTACCACTTCTAATACTGTCCCCATTCCCCCATTTGCTGCTACAAGAAAAAACTTATTTGGATAACCATTTCAAGTAGATTCCTGGATATATTTCTTCTTCATGCCCTAGCTTATGTAAACTCAATCTCTAACGCAAAAATTTTAAATCTGCATCAATTGCAGCCTTTATAAGTAAACATATATTGTTGAAGACAGATCCTTACGCAGCATTCTTTATATGGCTTTTCTCTGATTCTCATTATATTCCTAATTCTTGATTTAAACAATGCTATTTTGGAAAAAAAAACTGATATTCTCTAGGCTTAACAGCAATTTTCTTTGTAAATGAAGCCTGTTAAAAAATGCTTTTCTAAGAGCCCAGTGTAACCTGAAACAGCATGTCTGAGCTTTTGTTTTCTGCCTGAAGAGAATTCTAGGCTCCTTTATTCAAGGTTTGCTTTATTAGCCACAAAAGAAACAGCAAAAAGTATAGATTCTTAGAACAATTGTAAATTAATCATTGAATATAGAATACCATTTTCAAATAATTTCCAATCATTGCACAGACGTAATAAGTACAAAGACAACTCAATTTGTGTGCTCTTAGCCATTTAAACGTATTCATGGGTTTAACATTTAATGTTTTCTTTCCATTTACAGTGAATTTGTTATTGGTAGAAAATACATGAAAGTCTAGCCTTAGAGAATTAAGTCTTCTGTTTCCTACATAATGGAGCTAGGGGAAGTGGTTATCTATTTAGGATCTACTAGTGCTGCTCTGTCAGTCTATATTAGACATGATTTGGGAGTACCACCAGAAGTGAGTATATATAAAACTTCTCAAAGCTTATCAAATCATATTGCATCAGAACTTATTTAAGGAAGGAGAGCAAAAATTAGGCTAAAAATCCTATAAGAAATCATAGGCATGGTTTTACTGCTATGCTTTTTCCTGGAGCAAGAATCTACAGTGTAAAAGTGGAAAAATCCTACCCTATCTGAGGTTCAAAGTGGTGCTATTGCTTGCCTAAGTTGATTTCCCTAGTTTGTGAGAGGACAGAGACTTAAATTCAGATCTCAGGAAAAAGAAGTAAGGGCGAAGTTCAGCTAAAGGTTGTAATATGTGACAAACACTTGGATTATTAAATTCACCTTAGATACTTGAGGCTTCCATTAGTTCTGGAAAGGAAAAAGGAAGTATTTATGGAACACATGGATTATGTGTCAGGCAAAATTGGGTTCCAATTTTGTCCCATTGCTTAAAAGCTAACTGGTTTTGGGGGAAACCACTTAAACTTTATAAGAATTTGCCATACCATTTATAAAGAGAATAGCAGAGTGCTTGCCTAATGGTAGATTTAATGAGAGCTCATCTATAAAACTTCTCTCTATCATACCATTGATCTTTCCTATAGGCAACATCACTTTGTCATTGTATATTTATTTCCCTGTTCACTCTAGTGATAGTCACAGGACAATTTCTGTGATAAGACATTGAAATTCCCAAATAAAGGATTACTTTGTCAAACACAGAAAGGAAGAGAAAAATGTCATTATATATTTGTAAAGTAAGATTTAAAATGAGATAATCAAAAATCTACCTGTTTATCTTTAGGGGACAATTAGTGATTCTTTTTTCTTCCCAAGTAATGAATTGTTTTATATTTAATTGCTATTTTGAGAAAGGTATTCCTCCAAATAGGCATTAGAAAAAGAAGACATATTTTAATTAAACCATTTAGCACATACTGAATAACCCCACCAGGAGGCATGATAAAGGTATACTTAATTGGCTTAGAAAGATGGTAGCAATATGAGAACTTTAAACACAAAGTTAACGTGCCGAGATAATTCTACATCTATCTTTTAATCAACAGCAAGAGAAATTATTGAAAATTTAAAAAGACAAGGCAGAAAAATTAAAAAAAAATAGAAAAATAGACTGACTTTTATCCAACTTGTCCCCCACCTCCATATTCTCCAGGGTGTGCATGTAAGTTCCATCTTGTGGAATGAGCTGCTTTATTCCTAAAGCTGTCTAATAACATGTTTTTTTTTTCCCTAATACTTTGCATAATGTGTCTGGATAATGTTTCTTATTCTCTCATTTTTTTTTATTCCTTTATTCAATTTCCTAATTAACACTTTTCTAAATGTCAGGGCCAACATGTGGGCACATACAAACAGGGTGACAAACCTGGTATGTATATCTCCAATATATCTATTTGTCATCATCAGTCAAATTAATAGGTCAGAAGAACAGGTAGACAGAGAAAGGGGCAGTCTTAGCAGGACAAACAACTAGACGATAGCAAAATAGCTATCTGAAGTGAACTGGGTTCTGAGGTATGAAAACAAGAAGGCCACAAGAGATCAAATAGAAGAGCAATAGAATTGAGAAAGGTAAGCAAAAAACCAAATTAGCTTCATTTAACCAGTATTAGAGAATGCCCATTACATGCCAATATTAGTGATAGATCATACCTTTGTGCAAACTTTGGAAGACAAAGGTAAAATATGCCTATATTTGTTCTTCTAAGAGATATTACTGACTACCAGAGGAGACATGTAAATGAACAGTTTATATCAAAACATGATTGAAAGTCCTATGATAGAGGTTTGTATAAGGTATAAGGAAGGCACATAAGATGACCACCAATCCCACTGTTCTTTGATTTTCACTCCTGTGATTATTGTTATTTGAGGGATAAAAAAAGACCTTTCAATATTATTATTATTATTATTATTATTTTTTTTTTTAGCTTTTATAGCAAGAGTGTACTAACCAGATCTGACCCTGCTTAGCTTCTATGATCAGATGATATCGGGCATGTTGAGGGTGGCTTGGCCATAGTCTTAGAAAGTGTTCTTAATGTGGGCCTTTCTGTACAAAACTTCTGAACTCTGAATATTGTCATTTTGACTTTTATTTTTCATATATTTTAGTTTTGATTTTATAGCATCCCTCTTTTAATTTTTTTTCAGGTTTTATTTTCTTTTAATTTTTAATCTAATCATCCAATTTACGTTTATTTTTAAGCTGTATTATCCTCTTTTATCAGCTCTTATATTCATTATTTCCACCAGTTTTTAAAAAAATATTTTTTATTTTTGCTTATATAGTTAATATATTCTATTATCTCCTAATATATTACACTTATTTTAAATTATTCCATCCATTGCAATGTTCAGATGGTTTATTCAGCTTGTATTTTTCTTTCAGGGTCTTTGCTATCATTCTCTATCTAGTTTTCTTCCCTGGGTGCTCATTTTATCATGATAGCTATTCTGGTAACATGTATTTTATAAGGCCTAAAACCAAGTTGTCCTCTGTGCATGCCCAGGTGCATTTAAGAAGAGAGGAGGGGCTTAGCCCCATGGCAGAGTGTCCAGGAGTCCAGAATTTTTTATTGTGGACAATCCACCAGGAAACTCTTGCAGTTCGAATTTATCTTTACAGTTTAAAATGAAGCAGCATTATGAGAAAGTCATGTATCTAGTTTATTATCCACCATCTTGGAGTTTAGAGGGAGAGAGGATAGAGAAGAAATGACTGAGTGGGGCTAGTTTCCACATAAATATGACATTTTAACTGTCCTGCTATTGTCCAGGTAACAAGTATGTTGCCTGGTCTGCACTGACAATGTCTTTGAACTTGGAAGCAAATTCTTACCCAAACTTCCAGATGAGAATGTGCACTGGCTAATACTTTTATTGCAGCCTTGTGAGACCCTAAGAAGAGTACCCAATAAAGTCATGGCAGGACTTTTGACCCACAGCAACTGTAAGGTAATAAATGTATGTTGTTTTATAAGTCTCTGAGTTTGTGGTAATTTGTTACAAAAAATAGATAATAGATATAGTATTTCTCCCAGAGGGAGTGGCATGTAAAGGAAGAAAAGATAAGAAAAAGCATGGTTGTCTTATAAATGTTTAAGCAGCTAAATCATAGAGGGCAAGGCGAAGGAGTGAGACCAGAATAATTGAGAATCCACTACATGCTGATAGGTGTGCCAACTCTTTTTTAGGTATCTTTCTAGCTCCTCTAAAACCCTGTGAGTTTGTTACCATTATTGTCATTTTACAAACTGGGAACTTGGGTTAGAGTAGATCTTTACTGTCATGCTACAGCACATGCAAACAGGTTAATAGTATGACATGCTGATTTCCATCAGCAGGAGTGGTGGGGTGAGACTTGGGGTGGTTGGTTACAGTTTCTTTCATTTACCCTACTGATCCATAAAAAGTTCATTAATTTCTGTGTATCTTTATGTGAAAAAGTTTTAGAAGCACCCAGAGAGGCTAAACATTTTAAGATTATCCATCTTGTGACTGGAAGAGAGGTCTTTCAAACCTTTGAGGTCAGTCAAACATTTGACTGCAAACTTTGTGTTCTTTGCATTATAATGCATCATTTAAAGCAAAAGATGAGCTTCCTAATTCGAAGAGGTCAGTTCCTTTAGGAACTTTTAAGCTATTCGTATGATATAATAACCGAACAATACCATAAACTAGGCATTGAATGCAGTGCTTTGATACGTTATCTAATTTAATATTCACAAAAAACCTGAGAGGAAATATAATATTCTCAATTTAAGGGCAAGGTCATAAATTCGGAGGTAGATTAAATAAATTATAGAAGGGTACAGAGTTACTAAATAGTGAAAGTGTTTAAATTTATGTCTGTCTAACCCTAAAATTGATAAACTAAACTATAAAATAAAATGACCTATAAATGGCAAAAGTCTGAATGAAGTGTAGAAATCTACTCCATTAGCTGTTTTTACATAATGAGTCCAATAGTACATGAAATATTTATAAATTAAAATTTAAAAATAGCAGCTCTTTTCCATAAGGCAAAATGAAGGGAAGTGAGGTAATATCTTGGGCATAATTTTTGTGTATTTAGATGCTTTTTCAAAGTGCTGAAGATAGTAGGATGAGCTTAATGATAGAGAATTGCAAAGACAGCTTATGGAAGAAAACTGTTTCTGTGTTCATAAAGATTAAAAATTACTTGATGGAGATTGAGATGGTGAGGCATAATGCACTATGGACAATAAAGTTAGATTTATGTATTTATTTAAGAAGATGCAAAGAATGACTTTACTTTTAGTCAGCTGAGCTATCCATTAAGTTAGTTTTAAATTTAATAATGGGACTTAAAATAATAAACTAAGTAAAAAGGGAAATTCAGATTGACAAATATTTATATTTACTATCTTAAACAATGTTATAAACAATGTGATAACAATTCAGGCTTCTTGACTCTTCCAGTCATGGCCTTTTGACTTTGAGCCAATAACATTTTCCATTCGAACTTTAGCTTACTCATCAATAAATTGGGAATAATAATAATACCTAACTTATAGGGTTTTGTAAGGATTAAATTTTATATGTACATATATATACTTTAGCATTTCTAAAATGGACATACTTTATTGTTGAAATTTAAATCTAAATCTAAAACCTTTTAGGTTTTGTTTTATTTAATATTAAGAAACAAATAGCTGTTTTGTAAGTTGCTAAGTGGTTTAGACATTTAATTTTCCCATGAATTTCTAGGATTGTGCATCTGGGGTATACTAATTTTTATATGTTTAGTTATTTGAACAATTTTGTAACACAGTGTTGACTCTTTGCTTTCCTCTTCCCTTTTCCCATGCAACACATTCTGGGAAGAGTGATATGCAGGTGACAGTAAACATCATTTGGTGACAAAGGACAAAATCCGTTTTCTATTCCAATGCATTTCTCTATCATCAGTAGGGATTTAATTTTGTTTTAGGTAGAAACAACCAAATTAAGAATCTTTCTTCATCCAAAAAGGTTTACTGACTTTCTTAAATAAATGGTGATGCTCTAAGTATGCCCATGGTGACAAATATTCAGATCTCAAGATAGTTGGCTTTAGCCTTTGAAAAAACAAAATTGCCCATTAGAAGATACTGATTTTAAGGAAAGATAAATTAAATCTCTATTAACTAGGCTATATTTATTTTTGTAATTCCTTAGCAATACATGAAAATAAATCTTATGCTTATTTTAGAAATGTAGGAGACTAAGAGAGGTAAACAATTTGGCTAATAAAATGAGTTAATAAAAATTCAAGAAAGGGAAATCAGAATTTCAAAACTAATGAAGAGAAAGTCCTTTTTTTGACTTTTGTGTAAAAGATTAAAATTTAAACATTTTCAGGGTCAATTGCTTATTTATACTTGAACAAAAGACAGCAAAATCAAGAAACTATGACTTTAGAACAAAAGGAGATAGGCATAATTTTGCTTGTGGTAGTAAAATGGAAACTAGAAGAGATAAAAAAAAGACTAAAGGAAACTCGATGATAAAATAAATTGGTAATAGAAAATACTATATGCTCAACCCATTAACAATATTCAGCTCTGTAACCTAATTAGAAAGAAATAGGTTTTCTCTTTTAGTTTTCAGAATTTGTTGAACAGATGAGGATGGGCAACTACAAGTAGGAGTCAGTTTCTGATAGTAAACCATTTAAGTTGCATGTTGTGCCTGCAGTCAAAAGGCAAGTGAGGAATACATTCATAAATATGTAGATACTGGTTAAGAATCCTTACAGAAGCCTGATTTTTCCAACACTAACTTAACATGTTCTTCAACATCTGTAGTTAGATTCAAGAAGCCACACTAATTCTAACAAAGTAGTTGGCTTGGCGAATCAATTGGAAAGGGAGCCTGGAGAATTACCTACTTTGGAAAGGTAATTTAAAACCAAATCCATCTCTAAAAGTGAATGCCTCTTTGGTTTTATAAGGTTCATTAGAAGAGAAACCTACATACTGGAAGCATTCCTTTTTGTTTGTCAAAAGCAGGGAAGACTAAAGCCAAGACCCAAAAGGGTACAACTTAACAAGAATGAACATATGGCCCATAAAGTGTTTTTAATCACTAAGAAAAAATATAGTTGCAGCTAATAGATAAATATTGTGTTTTATAAAAATGTCATATCAGTATAAACTGGGTTATAAAAACATCCAGTAAAAAATATCAGTGATTTAAATAAAAAAATTCATTTTCTATGTTAAACAAAATAGAACAGAACAAAAAGACCCATTTAAGGAGTGAAGCTGACAGAAAAAATTAAAGTAGCAGAACATCTTGGTGCAATGATCCCCTACTAAGTAAGTTTCCTGAAGTATTTTTCAGCATTTGTAGTAGAGTTAAGAGGCAGAAGTTCAGGTTCCAAGTCAAAAATGGCTTGTAATTGCTATTAATATTACAGTTCTTAAATGATAAGGAAAGACTTCATTGCACATTTTTGGGGTATCATATGATTTATATTATATTGGAATTTTCATGTTAAAATTGACAGTCATTAAGCAAGAATATAAAGAAAACCTACTCTGGACTGGACAGACATTGCTTGTGTAAAGCTGTAAATTTGAACTTAAAATATTTATTGTCTTGCTATCTCCGGTGATACCTTAGCTTCATATCTTACACCCTTCCTTTTTTCTTTCTTTCCTTTCTTTCTTTCTTTCCTCCTTCCCTCCTTCCCTCCCATTATTCATTTCTTATCAAAAATAGCTTGTTTCTTTTATATGACAGGATCTAAATGAATGAAATGTAGACTTTATAATATCAGAACTCACAGAAAATGAGTTGATATGTAAACATGAATGTACGAAACCAAAATTTTGAAAGTTTGACTCACAAACTAAAATATTAGCTATAGATTAAAAAATAAGAGGTTATGTCAGTTATACTCTTCTTTATTGAAGTGCTAAATATTCTAGATCTAAAGATCCCAAAATGAATAGGGCAATTCTATCTATGGGAATACACCATGCAGTGGAGGGGAGAAGGTGTAAACAGGTGCTATTATAGAGAGTATAGATAAAATATTTCTCAAGGGTGTTGTATTAGTTTCCTATTAATGCTGCAACAAAAGACAAATCTATTATCTCGAATGTACACACATTTATTATTTTACAGTCTATAGTTCAGAAGTTTGACCTGGATCTCACTGAGTTAAGATCAATGCTCTATCGATCAATGCTCTATCAGGGTTGTGTTCCTTATGGAAGATATAGAGGTTAACGTGTTTTTTCTTCTTATCTGGTTTCTAGAACTATCCACATTTCTTGGCTTGCTGTCATCTTTTTCCATGTTAAGAGTCATCTGCATCACAACTCATTATGCTCTTCTCAGGTAGTCATATTTCCTTCTGACTTTCTTCTGCTTTCCTCTTTCACTTTTAAGGGCCATTGGAATTACATTGGGCCTATCTGGATAATCCAAAGTAATCTTCCTTAATTCCATCTGTAGTAAAAATTGCCCTTTGGTATGTAATCAGAAATATCCACAGGTTCTGGAAATTAGGAGATGGACATCTCTGATATCACAGTGCTATCAAGATGCAGTAGAAATTCAGGTTGAGATAATGTTTATAACATTCTTTGTAAAATATAAAGGGTGATGCTAATGTAAGGTGTTATGGTAGTAGGTTTTTATGCTGTGGTTTGACTACACAGGAATATAAAGTTAGGTCACATTTACTTTCTCCTTTACTCCTTATGGGTCTCTGTTACTTTGTTTGACTTGCCTATTTCCATAAGTACATTATTTTGGTACAAAAAGATGGCACTTTGGTAGTTCAAAGTAAGTCTTTTTCTTCTGTTTAAGGAAAATGGTACTATCAAGTATTTTCCTCTGCTCTGGGCATACTAACCCTGACGTGTTGATTTATTTACATTTCCTGATATTTGTGACTCCCAGAATAGCTATGGATAGAAATTTAACTTTGTCCACAATTATGATTCAGACAAATGAAGACATGTTTAATGGGAGAAGAGAGACATTAAGAATCCAGATTTAAAGGAGGGCAATGCCTATTCCAGTTTCCTCCTCACTCAACAAATCCTATTAGAAAAATCACCACAATTAAAACTGTTTTCTCATCTGTTGATCCATCTTGAAAAATAAATCTGAGAAGGCATACAAACATAGGTTATATTATAACATAACCTATATTTTAACTCTCTCTGATAGGTCCTAAATTGTCTGGGAAGTAAAGTGATACATGATAAAAATAAATCACAGGAGAGAGGCTATGTAAAGCGTTGCTGAAATACTATCACCCTCCTACCCATTCAGGATTCTCTCTCTCTCTCTCTCTCTCTCTCTCTCTCTCTCTCTCTCTCTCAGCCCCCTCCCACACAAACACACACTTTCTCTCCCTCTCTTAAAGACCCAAGCAACTGCGCATTGGATGTTAAATGAGGAGTTTCAAACTTATTTGGTAAAGGATGAGAATCAAAGGAAGAAAAGAAGTAATGAATGACAGTTTTTCAGCTTAGGAATGACTAGAGGTAGGCATTCAGAAATTGAAATTGCAATGACTCATAGGATGAATTGGAAAAGACTGGCAGTACATGGAAAATTATTAAACTGCTTCCAATTCTGTACTATACTACAGTGGCATGGTTGACATCCTTGTACGAGTGTAAGATTGATGATTTGTTCATAAATATGTCTTCCTCTCCACAGACACTAGAATGTAGATTTGCATATAATAAGCACTCCTTTAATATTGCTCAATAACTGAACATGTGACTGATTTCTTGAGTTGTTTTAACCCAGGGCAGACTCATAGGACAGCTGTAATAAAACCTTTCAACCACAACAGAATCGAATAGAATGAACCTGAAGAGGTAGAGGAAGATTATCATATTTGTCTAGTGGTTGTAAAATTAGATTAACCTTAGGTAAAGTCCTATTTTGTGTATTATTCAAGGTGGAAACTTAGTGTAGGAGAAAGAACCTTGGCTTTGGTGTCAGAAAATGTAAGGTAAATTCTAGCTTCATCCATTACTAGAATTATGACTGAATAATTTTCTTTATCATTGTGAACTTTGGTTTCCTAAGAAAAGAGCAGGATTTTGGGTAACACCAGCGAAAAGGGCACTGTACAGGCCATGCTAAATCACATTTGAGAATCCCTGGGTATTCTTAAACCAGAAAAGAAGAATTTTTGGTTTGAATTACTCCAAATATTTTTGTAAGGATTATGTGCCAAAGACCACTCATTTTCTGTTCTCCTTTTCTGCAACGATACTCCTTTTCCATTCGTGGCATTGGAGAACCTGGTGTATAGGATCTAAAGAGGAGTTTAACAATAAGTCACCTGATTGCTGAGCTAACATTTGTTTAGCCCTTGTCAAAAAGACTATCATGCAATTCTCACCACACACTGGAGCTGCATCGAGCTTTTGGTAGAATATCAAGTAGGTTTCTCTGTTGGAAAAAGAGTTGTGGTCTAATGACCTGCACAGGCCATTCAAGTAGAAGTGTGCTGTTGCAGTATTGGTGTATTTGAATAAGTTCTGTGTTCATGGTGGGCATTTGTACCCAACTTCTAAAACGTATTAGAGAAAGATCAATTATGCTTAAATCCAACACATCTAGATTAAAAGATATTCTGGAACTGCTCAGCTGTTTCTTCCACATTGTTGTAAATGATCTCAGTAAAATGCAAAGCCTCTTTAACTTGTAAAATATATCATATCATGATAGTTTGCTTTGAGTAATGTGCAAGTTAATGTCCCTCCCATCCCAATCATAACAATCCCTCAGCCAACTGTAAAAGATCCTTTAATGATTATTTTCTCTGCTTAATGCCTTTTTCATCTGTGGTTAGGCAAGTAGAGCTGAAATGCCTACCCTATGGACTACCATTTGTTTTAGCAATGCTCGAGGAGTTAAAAATAAAAGGCATTTGCAAAAGATGTTGAAAATGAGATAGATATATTAACGTGGTACTAAACAATAAATTAAATGTACAATGCAGTAAAATATAATTTCAAATTCAAAGGGGCTTATCTCATGAGAAACTTAAGCTGTTA
Organism: Cynopterus sphinx; assembly: GCA_030015415.1. NCBI lineage: Eukaryota > Metazoa > Chordata > Mammalia > Chiroptera > Pteropodidae > Cynopterus > Cynopterus sphinx. The sequence continues at coordinate 69,075,568 of CM057385.1, read as the reverse complement.
TAAATTTTCACTGTATATAAAACTGCAAAATTAACAAGGAACTCAATGTGCTAATGGTTTTAAAATATTCATTTTAGGCTTATAGTTTCTAGTTTACACATATTTAGAGTACTTCAATATATAAACAGCACAACAATTTATTTAAAATGATATTTTTTTAAGTTTTCTAAGTGAATTAGGCACCAAGCCTTTTTTAAAAGGAATTTTATAGTATGATAATTAGGCAATGGTTCAATTTTTTCCAAATGTCTAGTAAAGTTCCTCCTAACTGTTAATTATATCTTAATAAAAGCTTCCAAGTGAATCAAAAATTTTAGAGGGTCTTATAAAGAGAAACTAAGTTAAAGAGAGTAAACCCACTGAGAAATGGAATTCTGTCCTCATTCTCCTTTGTGCTTAGTTTTATGCTTGAGAAAGAGTAAGAATGACAAGACCACCAGGGCTGTGTCAAACAAACATTTTTATTAGTGGTTATCTGTCATGCTTCTCAAAGTCTTTGATACTTGCCTTTTTTTTCACAGAACCTAACATTACTAGATATCATGGCATTATGCTGCCATGCTGCCCTCACTCAGCTTAATAATAAAATTCTTTAAGTTCAGTGACCATTTCTTATTCTGTTGGTATCTATAAAATTATATATAACATGTCAAGTACTTAGCTGATTGACATTTAAATAAATGTCTACATGTATACACAGATATTATGTGTATATCATGTAATAAGAATTTGTCTGGTCTTTGTCCTAGAGTCCTAGATAGATGTTAAACCCAGAGAATTTCCTGAGTGATATAATTATCTTCATTGTTTATGACAGGTCCCTGGGATGACTACTGAGTTTATACATATGAGATGATATGGTGGACTTTAGATAACTTATGCTACTGAGCAGACTTAGAATGGAGTCATGCCAGAAAGACCAGCATATGACTAAAGGACTGGGGCTTTGAACCACTTTCTGTCAGCCCAACCGCTGGGAAGAAGTGAGAGTTCAATCATGTGGTCACTTACTCATCAGCAGTGTCTAAATAATTAAACTCTAATAAAATCTCTGGACACTAAGATTCAGGAGGACTCCTTGTTTGGTGAATATATCCATATGCTGGGTAGATGACATGTCCTGATTCCATGGGAGAGGACCCTCAGGACTTCACTAGATCTCTCCTTATGTGTTTTCTTTGGCTGGTCCTGACTTATATCCTTTATAATAAAACTGTAGTCATAAGTATAGCACTTTCCTGAGTTCTTCTAGTCATTCTAGTGAATTATCAATTTTGAGGAAATTTTGCGAACCCCTAAATATGTAGCAAGTTGATCAGAAGTATGGAGGGAACGGAGTACTCTGAACTTGCAGTTGGCATGCAGAATGATAGCAGACTTGTTTGGTATTATACCCTTAACCTGTGGAGTCTATCCCAATTTTGAATCATTAGTGTCAAAATGAACTGCAGGTTATTGTGTGTGTGTATGTGTGTATGTGTGTGTGAGTGAAAATATGTGAATATTTTTGTCTTAAAGTCTCTAATTAATGGTGACAGCAAAGATTCTGGATTCTTGCCTTTAGAAATAAAGATTTAAACCTTTGCCATGAAGTGCTTATATTTCACTGCCCAATCCCAGAATGGAGTCAGTCCATAGTTAATCTCTTCAGGAACCATCCTTTTGGTGTTTGGATAAGCCTTTTAAAATGTTCTAGTACTCCATGACTAATGCAGGTACAGGATAGAACGACACTGCATTCACAGGAAAGAACCAGAAACAGACTTTTAGGGAAGACAAGAATGACCCAATTATGGTTTTTATTCTCTCTTTACTGCATCCTCTTCATTTTGTGACAGATTTTCTATTTTTCCTTACCTTTTATCTGTCATTTCCTATTTCCAAAGTCTTATCTCTCAGAGTTTCCACATGCATTCTTTACTATATTAAATTATTTGCTATTTTCCAAATACTCAGTATTTTTTCCAACTTCCCACTTGCCTTTTCCTTTGCTTGAAGAGCTCTTCCTAATTTCTCCACATCACTTCTGCTCATTCTTCAACCTAGTTTTTCATGATGCTCAGTCTGGGGAAGATGCCATTTTTCTCTTCCCCTCAGTCTCTACATGCTTTTTTTTTTGTGGTACTTATCCAGCCTGTGGAGATAATCTATTCTTGTTTTTTCTTAGAAGATCAAAATCTATCTGATGAAGGCTTTCTGTTTCATATACCTCTATCTCTAGATTTGGCCTAGCACAGATTGTAGAATATAATAACCATTCGTTAGAAGTTTGTAAAATAAATGGACAAATAAATGAAACTAGATATTAACATTTGTAATATTTTTGAAGCCTAAGTTAGTAACCAAATATTTTTAATTTTTTATATCCTAATAGTTTCTAGGAACAGCTCTGGAGATGGTGAGAAAATAATTGTACTCACATTGGATTTACTTGATATGTGCTTACATCATTGCACCTGCAAGTTTATTCTAATTTCAGACAATGGATTGAGGTTACAGTGAAAGAAAAATTATGTAATAATTTAACTTCTTTACATACCTCAACTTCATCTAACCTTTAGGGACTTTAAATTCCCCAAGTGAAAAAATTACAATTTTCAGATTTTTAATGCTTCAAACACGCATACATTTCCCACACACACATGTGCACACACACTTATGGGTATATGTCATCTTAATATTATAACAAAGTTATTATAAACTATCACTTCTAAGGCTTTATATTTTTACCCCATCAATTTTAGTACCTATTATTCATGCAGGTTTTTAAAATGACTTTTATCTTTGATTTAGAAATTCAGTGAAAAAGTTAAATGGGATGGATGTATCCATGATTGCAAAAGAACAATTTCATTTATGAAAATAGTCACATTTATCTATGTCTGCATATCTTGAGATCTTTGAGGGAGTTGGACTCTGTTGCAGAATGAAAGGCTCTGCTGTATTGCATGAGCGAACTGTTATAATAATGAAAGAAAATCTATGATAACACGTAACTGCAGGGCACAGTCCAGGAACAAAACAACTTGATAGATTCTGTACATTGAAGCATATCAGCCCCTATCACTTTTCTCATGAAAGATGATTGTAGCAGCTTGCTAAGCATTCTTTTTCTCTATGAATGTTCAAAGAATGCTTAAAATGAGTTAACTCACAGTTCATGGAGATCATATGGCTGATCTCTGTAAGCTATAGCACTAGTCATTCACAATATCTTTCCTGGCATTCCCTTCTGCTTATCATTGTTGATATATTCTTGTCATTTTTCTGTTTTGTTAGGATTCGGTTTAGGTTTTATGTAAATGCATATGAATAGGAATCTTACTTTACCTCTAATTTGTGTTTAGTTATAGACCAGTGATTATATGATGTTACTTCACTGATTTTTTAAATTGCTAAAAACTTTATTTATTTAGTTCTTACATAATGCATAGAAATAATCTAACTCTGATAATAAAAAAAATACCATCACTTCTTGAGAACTTAGTATAACCCAAACCCAGTGTTAAGAGCCTTACCAGTGTTTTTTCATAAAATTTCCATCACAGATTATTTGGTAATGGGGACTATTATCCCCTTTCAGAGATGAGTCTAATGAGACTTCACAACTTGATAACCTGCTTACAATTCCTTTCAAAATACAGTTTTAACATTTCTCAGTGAAGCTTTCATTTGATTGTAATGTCTGAAGGAAAGTTCCCTTTCAGGTATTGTTAACCTAAAATGGAAGAATCCAAGTCGAATATCTGATACTCAGATGGAGCAAACCAGGAAAAAAAAACCCTTTACTAAAAGAGGACACATAAAAGTCCATTGTTATCTAGGAATTAGAGTAGATAATTTATACTACATCATGAATTTGGCTCCATGTGGCAATTGCTGTCATTAACCTGAATCCCCAATTTGTTTTTACCTCATCTAACCCTAGAATCATTGACTAATAAGATTTTCTAGTGGTTTAGCTTTTGTGTCCCTTCTAGTTTCTCTCTTTCTTTCCTCTCTTCCTCCATTTCTCTCCCTGTCTTCTTCCCCGCCCCCCCTACCCCTCATGGTCTTGAACCTTAATTCATATCCCAATCTGACTTCCTTTTACTAGTGACTCATCTGGCAATAGAATATTTTGTGAGAAACATCCTACTTCTTTTCACCCAGTCCTCCTCATTTTGGCCTATTGGCTCATTCATTTCTTTTGCTAGGGATCTCCCCTGAAATCCCTTTCTCTTCATCACTGGTAACTTATCCCTGGGTCCTGGCTTCATCTATCCTAATACCAAATTTGAACAGAAACCTAGACTTTTTATGTTTAATCATAATAAACTTTTGTTTTTATGTTAAAAATGAAAAATATAGGTAAATAATACTATTATAGAGCACTGATTGATAGTACAAAAGACAAAGAATCTTAATGTCATTTTGTTGTGGTACTTTAGCTTTATTTTCAAAAGGCTTTTAAACATAATTATGAATGAATTTAATAATGTTATGTCTTAACATGAAAATGCATACTAAAAACGAAATTTGTTGGCTGAAGAGTTAAATAATTTTCTGAGCTTGTTCTTCTATTAAGTACTAACATTCTGTCCAAAAAATAAAAGAACTCACATGTAAATTGTAGACTATTTTTGTATTTATGTTGTGCATTAAAGAGATTGAGTTTAAGGGAACACAAAACTGGCCATATCACATTCTTCCTACTAAAATTTCTGTATACTTTTCAACCACCTAATCCAAAACCAGAATAACCAACTCACCACTTTGCCTAACTCAATAATTTTAAAATGGTATTATCCAATCAGATTCCTGTTGATTAACTTTATCTGTCTGTCCTTTGCTGTCCTCTAGTACAGATCAGTATTTGCTCAATATCTTTGTATTTGCATTTGGCTTAAAAAGAAGCCAGTTCCACAGTTTTATGAGGAATCAACAAGATCTGATGGCCAAGTTCTAAAATTCTGTTGGGAGGTATGGTGGAAATAGACTAGGCAATTGTCATAAAGTTATTTGGTGAGACCAGAGATAGTTAGCATTAAGGTCATTGATAGAAAAAAATAAAGTAAAAGCATTAGAATAGATAAAAGCAATAAAATACAAAGTTATAGTCTTCAAAACATTTTTATAGTAAATATTTTACTGTAGTTTCTTTGGTAATTAAAAAAGATACCTTTTTCATTTTTATATTCAACTCTATATTTTCAAACATTAATATATCTCATAAAATGAATAGTCAGTGTGAAACAAAAACATTTTATATTTCTTATTAAATGTACATTCAGATGGAAATTATTACATCTTTTCTGTAATTATAGTTTCTTTATAGGTAATTATTGATGAATGATAATTATCATTTCAGTTTTCTACTTGAACTGGCATTATCACATTGGGTAGCCAGTATTTTAAGTCAGCCATCCAAGAAGCAAAATTAATGTTAGCTACAAAACTATCTGATTGAAATGTGTGGAGTTCTAAAAGCCATTAACTTTTATGTGCAGAGTGAAAAGTTTGTTCCATTGGCATGTAATTTTATTTTTATAATCAGGAGATAACAATAACATGAAAACATTACTACCAATGGAAATATGCCTTACAAAGACTGAGTGGAAGAAAATGGGAGATTAGTTATTCTGAGATAAGTGGCTTAGTATACGAGATGGCAAGGAAGAACACAAATGAATCTACTTTAAGCAATTGGATGACTCTAGCACTTGAGATAATAAATGTGATATAATCTTTACTAAAAAAAAAAAGGAAAATGGACAGCCGTACAAAGTTTTTCTCAACAATTGCACCTGACAATTCTGTATTCTGACATTCACTGACACCAAATGGTAGAAAAGATAACTTTAAAAAGAAAACTGCTTATTTTTTGAACAATGGGTGGAACACAAGTTATATGAATCAACACTGGCAACAGTGTCTAAATTAATAGTTAGCAAAGTATTCCCTGTTCTACATTGATTGTTACTATTATCTGCACTAGAACATTTTCTCTTATTACAGGTTCTTTCCATACCGTTAGGAATATTTTACTTCTCATGTTGTCTTCAGAAAATTAACTTTGTATAGCAGAGCCCTCCACAATTATTATTATTATTTTTTGGTCCAGATTCTATGCATGAAAAACATACTGCTGAAAAATATTGTTAGTCCTCAATGTTGTTCTGATATTGTGATTTTAAAAGACCCACTATTCAATAAAATTTTATTCCTTTGGTACTGTTAAACAGGGTAGTAATAATTCTTCTGACTTATTGTCAGAAGCTTACTGTTGAGCTTATTGATATAAAAACCTGATTTCATTTTTTTTGGTGTTAATGGTTATATATTTAAAATGACAAATTTTGAATAGTGCTTTTTTTCACTAATCCTTTCATATGTTATATCATTTGAATTGAGTAGCCATTAATGTCAGTTTTGCCATTTATAGATCAGGACATGGAGGCTTAAAGAAAATTAGATTTGTTTAAATTAACCCAATTTATAAATATTTTAATTTAAAATCATTTATTAGACACATACTATATAATGATGTTTTGTCCCACTAAGATATTAAAAACAAATTTTTAATAATACCTATACTCATAGGATAAATATCATATGTAGGGATAGACAGATATTAGCCTAAATAGTTATAATGTGAGATGTATTCAAAACATAAAAATGTATAAAGAAAAAGTAATTGCATTGTCTGTGGAGATCATAAAACTTTCTTGAGGGCTTGGTGCTTGAGTTACATTTTATTGATAAATGAGTTTGCAAGTTAGATAAATGAAAGGAGAGGGTTTAAAAGTAGGTTTCGTAACCTACTCTGTAATATATTCTTTACTATAGAAAAGAAAAAAAGTAGCATGCATTAAACAATGAAATTTTATCTTACAGTTTTTTTTTTTAATCTTAGAAGATTGATATGGATCTTGGTGTGCTAAATCAACTAGACTCTGTTCCTTTTTGGAAGCTCTAGAAAAGACTCCTTTTTCTTGGTCTTCCCCCCATCCCCCAGCTTCTAGTTGCCACTCACATTCCTTGATTCATGGCCCCCCTTCTCCTATCTTCAAAGCCAGAAATAATCACATCACTTTGACCTCATTTTGGTCATTATCACATCTCTTTTACCGACCACAACTAACAACGTTTCTTCATGTTTAAGGACTGATGTGATAGAGTAGGTTGATCTGGATAATCTAGGAAAATCTCCCCATTTCAAGGTCTCTAACCTTAATTACATTTGCAAAGTCACTTTTGTCATGTAAGCTAATATAGTCACAGGTTCTAGGCTCTAGGATCTTTGGGCAGAGGTATTTTGCCTGTCACACATGCCATTAATAATTTTAAATTATTTATTCGCTCTGGTAGATTTAGAAAGACTTTCTCATTTATAAGAACTAAATTACTACATCAAAAATGCCACATCTTTTGCCAATAACACTTCAATAAGGATGGAGGTAGGCTTACATTTTTGTACACTTTCTTATTATCTTAGAGACACCATTTAAAAAAATATGCAACTTTGAAAAAACTCAGAGGATGAAGAAGTTTGACCATTCTATTCAGATACTAAATATATTTCTTATTTTGCATGTTATTAAATATCCAGTATTTTATAATTTGTCTTCCTTCCTTACTATACACATTTTCTTGGAATTGGTTCATCCATATCCATGTTACTATATGCTAATGATTAAAAAATGTTTCTCTAACTTAGAGACTTCTCATCAATCCAAATGCTTATTGATTCTCTAGAGGTCTCTCAAACACAACATAACCACATGCTGACTCATTATCTAAGCTCTTCTTCTACTACCCCTCTTTCTATTTGCTCTTAATATCAAAAGAGGAAAAAACAATCCAATCAATTGCCTCAACAGAAAAAAATCTGACTATGGAAGGTAAACACACAGTGTGTGTGTGTGTGTGTGTGTGTGTGTGTGTGTGTGTGTGTGTGTGTGTGTGTGTGTATTCCTTACTGTTAAAGTGTACAACTGAAACTTATTGGATTTCATTAACCCATGTCACCATAAAATAACTTATTGGATTTCATTAACCCATGTCACCAAAAAAATAAATGAATTAAAAAAAATCCTGGAAGTCATTCTGTCTCTAGTCTCATAACCAAAACTTATCAAATGGTAGAGAGTCTATCAACTAAACATTTTTCAAATCAAGCCATATTCCTCCATGCACATTGGCATGTCCTCAATTCGTCATCTTGTATTTTGACTGTATGACAAGTGGCTAACTAATTTGCTTGCCCCAAATATTACTTCTCTCCATTCCAGTATCCAGATTGCAGCCATAGAGTTTGTTTTAAAAGAAGAGAACTCACCATAGTACTATGCTACTTCGCAACCCCTTATTCTCTCCTGATAAATTCCCAACTCCCAGATCATTCTGAACAATTTTAAATTCCCTTAGTTCCCTGTATCCTTTCTCACCTTTGGGTCTTTGCTAGTATTATCCCTTCTTCACAACTTATCCTCTTATTTCTCTGCTCCAAATTCTTCCCACCTCCATACCTTCTTGTTATTTATTACAAAAACTTAAATTATCACCTACTCTAAGAAATTCTTCCTCTTTGCCAAGACAAGGTTCTAGTTCTGCATCCACTTTCAAATAACAATGCTGCTTCTATTATTGCAATAATCATACGTTACTATGACTCAGACTAGTAGAGAGTGAGCCCTTTTGGATCAAAGGAGCATCCTGTATTTTTTGAGTCTTCAAAGGATAGCATTATGTCTGACACATTGAGTGTATGATTTTATTTATTAAAAATGTATTATTTTTAGATCTCTTTCCAAATAAAAATGTTTTTAATATAGATTAATTGTATATATGAAGTTCAAACTTGGAATAAGAGTCTTACAGAAGAAAGTACATTGGCTTAAAATATAAAGAGAACTTTATTGAGACTTACATGACAAGGCTTTACTCTAGGTGCTTTAAAAATAATATAATCTAACTCATTCCATAAACTTTGCTTATTATAAGGGTAAGATGTTTGTCTAATTTTTTTAAAGCAGTTATTAGAGAATTTTCAAATAACAAGCCTGTATGGTATTTAAGAATTCAGAATGGAGCCATCTGGGAAATGTTAGCAAGCTGTGGAGACATATAGTTTGACTTTGAATGTTGTTTATTCACAGTCACAGACTTGCCTTTTACCCTTGCAGTCTCAAAAAGGAATTTTCATTAAGTTTCTCAATTTGATCAGATTCAAGGATGCTGATTCACACTAACAAATTTCTCATGAAGATAATGTATAAGTGTTTTAATTTGTTTGGATTTTTTTTTCCTCAGTAACCAAACTACAATGGGAAGTCACATCAGCAGAAGTTTGTTATGGACATACCAGAAAAGAAATTGGTTGTCAGACTTAAACATTCAATGCATCAGGCTTTGAAGACCTACAGAATCCATTTCTATAGTATGTGTTTATTTGACTAGGGGATCACACCTTCAGCTCTCGCTGACAAGATATTCTTTTCCTGGGCATTGCATGAATGGTAACTCCTGACAATTGCTGAAGTCTCTTATTTTTCTATGCCTTTGGACTTGCCAACCCCAAACCACAGAATTGCTCCCACTTTTAGATGTGACAGGTAACTCTGGTTAGGTTTTTCTGAATGAGGAGATGACTTCCCCTTTTTTCCCTTTGATCCATTTTTTTTTTCATGTTTAATTTGAAGAAAGCAAGTTTGTTTACATTACTAATAACTTCCGTGGACACCGAATTGTCCAATTTGATCCTGTAGCTCTTCAAGTTGAAACAACAGATATTAATAAATAAGTTTTAGTTAAAAGATACAGGCAGATAATTAACTTCCCTTTATTTCACTTTGCTTATCTTAAGGGTGAGATCTTGATCTAAATTATTTCTAAAGTCTCTTCCAGACTTTTAAAAATGATTTATTAATAAGAAGCATTATCATTTTCCTGCTTTCCTAAACATACTGTGTAATCTCTTTCACAACACAAAGAAGACATATGCTATGAACTAAATTCTCACTCCAGTTGCAAAGATACTGGTATGAGGCTGACTAAAGTCTGTGAACTTTCATTTTTTTTTGCTTCTTTATTATTAATTTAACGAGAGGTTGGTTGGTCCCATTTCTTGCAAAGGAAAGAGATTATGGTTTGAGTAACTCCTTCAGCTACTTTTTAATTATCTCAGATTTCACAGTTTTAAATAAGAAATGGCTGTAACATATTTAGGAGGAAGAAAATTTTGTGATGTATATTTAGCTATAATAAATTAAAGTTCTATCTCTATTTTTTTTTTAAATTTTGCCTTGTGCACACATTAATTTTCTGTAACACAAGAGGATCCACCATGGATTGTAAAAAAGGGAAAACAAAATTACACTGGTTTCACATATTTGCTTCACAACATCTGTTTTGCTTTCCCATTTATTGAGCAGTTTGGTCATGAAAAGCCATGTCTGTCTATTTCCTTGGTTATTCTGAAAGCTTTGAGTCTAAAGGGATTGGAGTAGCCTAAATAGATTGCACTGATGCCAGTAAATAGTGACTTTGCATCAGGGGCAGAGTGAGCATCTGCTTTTCCTAGAATTTTAGAGCCAAGTATGATGATATCTGGGGACAGGGGGTAGAATTGGACTGACAGCTTAGTTCCTCTGCTGCCTAAATTTACTATAGTTAGCTGTGAAAATAGTCCAACTTAATCAACGTGGGCCAATTTATCATATCATTGTTTCCTGTAACACTGGCTTTTCATCAGCACCTGAGACCCGAGTCAGTGCTTTCTTACCCTGACCCCACACACACCTAGCTGATGGATCATCATCTTTAAATGGAGATCTCTTAAGTAAACTTTAACCTCCCTTCAAAGTTTTGTATTCACAAAGAGACCAAATAGATGTTTTGCTAAAAATCTTGGATATCTGCAGCATCTAGCTAAGAATTTTCCTCTTTCCCAGAGAATGAAAGGTAAAGAAGTAGGAGGGATTTTTTTCCTCACTGGTTAATGAAAAGTCACACTACTATTTCACAGCAGGAACCACCATAGAATATAAACAGAAAAAAAAAGACAAAAAAAATACTACATAGTGACTGCACTCCTAGTGTCTAACCCATTACTTGGTAAATTGCTTTGAGACCAAGATGTAAAGGAACCTGATCCATGGTTCTTAAATTCTAAATAACCCAGCAATATAAAAAATTCATAAAAAATAAAATAGATTTGTGCGTCTTGAGATGTAAAACAAAAACAAAAAAGAAATATTTAGGGTAGCATTGCCTTTTTCATGTAGTAACTTCAAGAAAATGGGGTAGAGGTAAATGGTGCCAACTTTAATTATTGTCATAAATTTGGTATCAAAAATCATCTTAAAGATGTAGATTTTGGACTTTTCCTTCTCCATATCCTGTTTTCAAACATAATTGAATGTTCTATTTATCTTTAGTGGACCTTCAGAAAAGGTCCACTGAAAATCATCTAATTCTTTGTAGAAATAGAATCTGACCCCATTAATTTATATAGATAACCACTGTCTTCAACCTAATTGAAAATTTAATTATTTTCTTAAGCCAGAGGAGACACTTTTCTCAAATGCCTTTATTTTCAGGGTAGATCTAGTTTTCCAGATACCTTACTGATGAATTCAGTGGATTTAGTGGAATTTACATGCTTTCCATAGAGATGCTTAGCAGAATCACTCACCAGACCTAATGTGTCACACCCTAGGTCTTTGAAATATATTTTCTAAGATACTCTAAATTAAGAATTGTTTGTTCAGCTCAATTGCTCCAAAATACAGAACACTCTATTTGATGTAATATAAACAGTAAGCTCATGAGGCAAAACAAAAAGAGAAAGTAACTGAGAATCCCTTGTCTTAAGAACATAGTCATTTATGTATTTCCTACTTTATGTGCATTTTCTGCTCTAAATAAAGCTCCATGTTTCTTGGAATTTGTGTGTTTCAGTGTCACAGCTTTGCCACTAAGAAGTTAGTATTTTGTAAAAAATTTTCCTATTATTTTGATTTTTTGATGTACTCATCTCACACCTACTGATAGTATTTACTCTTAAATGACAGTTTTGCTGTTGTCATTGACTGAAGAGGATTTTATTTTTAACAAAAATTGTGAAGAAAAATAGAGGAGAAGCAGAAAGGTTATTATGTATTACCATTTGTGTTAAGTTATTTCAAGTAGATGGAAGTTAATACTGTAGACTCTTTCATTCAGTGATGGGAAGATCTCCAGGGAAAAGAGGTTGTGTGAGAGAATTAAAAGAAACTCTTTTAAAAACAATACTGGTATGTCACTTAGTGCAGAATTTTTTTTTATTAGTTCAGAATTTTTTTTATTAGCCATGTAAATGTTCAGTGCATGAACTCTAATTCTCTGATGTTCTCTTTTTTGCACACTCTCTGTGTGTCACATATTGGTAAAATTTCTGGAGGTCATTGGTAGTCCTGAAATCTCAGAACAATGGGCAAAAAGACATCAGGAGGGCATGATACATTTAGTAAGTGCCTATGTAAACCACATAAAATGACAGAGGCAAATAAATTTTTATGTCCCGAGGTCATGAAGTTACTGCATATTTCATGTCACAGATAGATAACATAGGAGGACAGGAGAAAATTTGCTCGTTTTCATAGTGCCCCTTAAAAATAATTCATTGAATTGGACTCTTTTGGAAACATGCACATATTATGTATATGTTTTTGTAGATAAATATAGCATCTTAATGGGATAATAAAAACTATCATTTGGGAAATATACATATTGCTCCTACCAGCATGCACAAAGGTGTTGGAAGGTACCAAGATAGGAACACAGAGATGTGCCCTGAGGAAGTCTCTTTCTTGTCTCTATAACATTTAGATCTTTTGCCCAAATGAGCAAGTACTAGGAGAAGAGCCTGGGGGAGGGGCGAGCTAGATGTGGTTGGCATCTTATAAGATTTATGAACTGCTAAATTTGGAAATGTCATTTTGTTATTGCCAGAGTATTGCTGGCATCTTTGTATGAGTCACTAAGAAAAAAAAATAGCAATCACCTCCTTTGCGAGAGGTGGTATGAGTAACCCAAAATGGGTTCAATTAATCATTTTAACCACTGAATTCACTCTGGATAAACAAAGCATGTATCAGATGATATGCCCTAGAAAGGTAGTCATCCTTACAAAATGCTACTCTCTGCAGCTATGCTCTTCTCATTATTGTATTGCAAATAGTTTCCTGAAAGAAAAAACTGTTCAAGCAAAATATTAAACAGCATTCATTTGTCATTTTCCTGTGGAAGCTAGGCAGCAACCTACTGTGGCTGAAAATATGTGGTCATTATGAAGCTGGTATTAAATTGTTTGTTTATCTTTAGAAGGGGAGAGAGGTTTGGTAGTGCTTCTTTTTGGTTGGTAATTTCAGGCACTTCTGCTTTCTAAAGGCACATCTTCTGTCTAGAATTGATATTAATAGATGAGTGTGTAAACATATGGTTTGTGTGTGTTTTTTAATGTTCATATAATTTTCTGTGCCACAAGCTCTTTTGAACCTGAGTTGTGATGATGAGTTCTATTTTCTTGTTAGTGTATGGTGTTTTATGTCACAATGTATTGGGCTGCTTGCTTTTTGAGAGACCTGAAGCATTTACTATAAATGAACTGAGAAAGGATGTCTAAGATGCTTTGGTCACTGAGGATAGTATGGCATCAGCTAGTGGACCAGAGTTCGGTGTTTACATGTGGTTGCCTATCTCTTCCATCCTGCCACAAGAAGCAGCAGGCATTTTTTTTAATGCAGAGAAATCTTGGTTTGGTTTCTTCTCTTTCTTCTGCTCTCTTTACTCCTTCTTTTCCTCCTTTTCTCTCTTCTTCTCCTTTTCCCCACATTCTTCTTGTTCTTATTCTTCTCTGCACTGATACTATAGCCATAGGATTAAAAAGCAACCTGAGAAGAAAATGGGCCAGATATCTACTCATATCCCAAAGGCAGATAAGAACCTAGTTCACTTAGAAGTAACTTCAGATACCATCCTTATAGAACCCAAAAGCTATTAACGACCTTTACCAAGTCCTTTATTCTGCCATTTAAACATGTTTTCCTTTTATTATGTGCTCAGAAAACACAAGAAACTTGTCATCATTTTCTGAAATATTTCTTACTCAAAGACTGCATATTCACTCTTTCAGCCTATTTGAGGCAGGATTCCACCTTTATTAACCTCATCTCTAAACTTTGAATCAATTTATGGCACTCTTTTGAGCTCCCTCTGGAGCTTTCCAGATCCTCTTAAGGTCAGAGAATGTAGAACTGTTATTATTACTGCAAAAGGTGCTTGTGTGGTACAAGTAAATCATAAATAAAAAGAAGCCAATTTATACTCTCCATTGTTCTGTAATCACATATGTCAGGCAGAGGTGAGGATTTGCTAGTCCAATGGTCTGGTAAAGGAGGTGAATTGATTGACAGAATGTGACATTTAGAGTAGAGTAAAAAGTATGGCTGTCACTGGATGCTACCCTAATTTGTTTCATATTTAGGCAAAAAAAAAAGAAAATTTTGATTAAGAGCAGAGAGAGAGAGAGAGAGAGAGAGAGAGAGAGAGAGAGAGAGAGAGAAGTCGGTTTAATTGGTATTGTTGCAAATGACTTATTCTTAGAGAATGTACCAAACTTGGATATGTTCTGATAATATTGATTTGTGATGCTTTAACAAAACAAACAAACAAGCAAACAAACAAATATTAAAACCTTTCAGAGAGTCAGGTGAGGACAGCAAGTTACAGAGACTTTTGAAAAGAGTTAGAGTTAAATCAGAATCTAACTTGTTCAATAAACTATGAAGTTCTTCCGGGCAGAAAGGAGACAATTGGAGGTTTTATTACAGTCCAAATGAAGGGGCATTAAATGCTCAGATATGCTGCAATGCTCCTTTGCCTCATTAAGTGTATTAATAGTCTGATCCTGCAGTGAGAGAAAACAGAAAAAAAAGAAGCATGAATTAAATAATTAGCTTACAGCAATATACATACAAAGCAATTGATTCTAACTTGATCTTTCCCCATGTGTGTGTGTTTGTGCATGTGATTTGACTTTTTGAAAAACTTTACTTATTGCCTCACAGAAACATTGCTGACTCAACACCAATAAATTGTAGTAATTGATACAAAAGGAAGATTAACAACCACCATTTATTCAGTTCTTCCTATGTCTTGGATACCTAATATGCTTTATATAATTATCTAATATAATCACTCCATCATTTGAATATATTAGGTACTTACTGTGTGTCATGTTCTTAGGTAAAGATACAAACCTATGATGTGATCATTCTCATCTCCATTTTACAGATAAGGAAACAGAAGTCTAGAGAAGTTGAGATTTACTGAAGTCTGATAGCATATCACTGGCAAAACAGCTTTGAACTCATCTCAAAAACTGATGCTCTTCTCAATAATTCTCCATTTCTCTCTTTGACTTGTCAGATTTATTTTCTTAAAAAATTGTATGAAGAAAGCCACAGTTCTTCAGCCATAACACTAACTCTAAGACAAATAAGGGCACTAAATTGCAATGATACATTAAATATTTTTGGATTTATTTATTTTTATATCAGAGAAACTAAGAGAGAGCCATTTTTTAAAAAAGTCAGAGATTGGCGAGAGCTGAGGTTTCTGGAATTTTAACGACTAGTTCAATTATTAGCACAATGTCATCATAGGCTGTAAGAAGTTATCAAAATCATTACACTGTTGTTGTAGCTATTGGTTTTAAAATAAAATAAGTCCTCCTCTTTAAAATATAATTAATGCATTTTACTTTATTAGGCTCTAATACTATGTTCTTATCTCTCTCTTTTTCTCTCTGTCTATCTGTATCTTTCTGCAGGCATTTTATATAAGCCACAGAATTACAGGTCTGTGTATTATTCTACTTTATGGTCGGTTAAGTCAGGGAGATAACCCGAGGGAATATTAATAATGCTTGTTTTAACAAGCTGAAATTTATTCCATTGTCAGAACTTAATTGCTCTGTTATACTGCTAGTGCTAAAGGTTACTGAGTACTAAGGTACAGTGGAAAGGAACAAAGGTTTTCTATTCTTTCAAAAACTACCTTTTAAGAGTTATGCTACTAGCTAAGAGGAGATAATTACTCTGGAATAGTTGGCCATCTCTTGAACAAAAAAATGAAAGATGGGTACTTTA
Organism: Cynopterus sphinx; assembly: GCA_030015415.1. Classification (NCBI taxonomy): domain Eukaryota; kingdom Metazoa; phylum Chordata; class Mammalia; order Chiroptera; family Pteropodidae; genus Cynopterus; species Cynopterus sphinx. The sequence continues at coordinate 69,059,393 of CM057385.1, read as the reverse complement.
TATGGGTACTAGGGAATACTTCTGAAGTCCAAAGTTATACAGATCACAGACAATGTGCTCCAGAAAATGTTAAAAATGTATACGGTTTCTAAATCTGGATGCTTACGTGGCCCTGGACACACTATTTTATCCTAAAACTTCACACTAGTGGTCCTTTTTCAGAAAAACTATCAAGTTCTTTCTTTAATAAAGAAAGTTACTCTAATAAGGTTTTTACTTTTTTGATGGGAAGAATAAGAAAATACTTGAAATTTGATTTTCTTCTATACTTTTCTGGAAGTTGAAAGGGATCTGCTTGAACTTGAACTTAATTGCCTAGGACCAAGAATGTGCGTTAGAGTCAAGGAGAGGGACACCAACAAAAACAGACAATGATAGCAAGATAATCATTACATAGTGTAATTGTCAGAAACCACTAGGACAGTTACCCAGTCATTTATTCTCATTAAAAGTATAATTGGAAGTTTTCCAGTTGGTTTGTCATTATTTCCTCATGCAAAAGTTGTAAAAAGATACCAAAGCTTCAGTGACTTCATTTAATTTCCTCATCTGAAAAACAGGAACAATTAAGTCTACCTCTTAGCGTCCTTATGCAAATTTTTAAAGTAGTATCTGTGAAAGTCTCTAGTATATTATCCTTAACAAGAATATGGCACCCCCATGGAATGTGTGCCAATGTGATTCCCGTGATCCTGCTTCCCTAGATTATAGACTAAGTCTTTGTTCACTAAACTATACTTGGATTTCAAAATTCTCAGGTTAGGGCTACAGAGAGTAACTGCCAAATGACTGGAGCTTTGAAACCTATTGGCTATTCCTGACTTAAATCATATTGCCTGTAGTACAAAAGCTTGTTTTCTTCTCTTTTCTTTCTTCTTACCTTCATTGTTACTGTTTTCCACAGTGCATTCCACCATGTCATGTATCTATATTTTTGAATTGTTAACTAATTCAATAAAACATATCCTCTCTCCTATTGTGCATTATGATGTATGATAAACATTTTGGGTATCACAATGACTCAGGAGAGTGGTAGGTTGTCAAGTGTTCACAAGTTGCAGTCAGACTGCGTTGACTCAGACCCCAGTTTTACCATTTTCTGGCCACATGGGAAAATTGCTTAAACTCTCTAAGCTTTAATTTGGAATATACAGTGTTATGAAAGCTGTACAATGTAGAATATGCAATGAATACTATAAAAGCTCAATCTTAGTATATGACTTCTTGGTTCAAATATTGACTCTATTATTTACTATGTGAACTTTGTAAGTTAAGTAATGCAATCTCTCTGCCTCTGTTTTGTCATCTACAAAATAGGTTATGGTAAAAATTAAATGAGTTAAAACATTGATTATGTTTTGTAAAATGGCACATATTAGGGTTCAATAAATCTTCTTATTGCTCATCCTTCTCCTCTTTCTACTCCTGCTCTTCTTCTTCCCTGTCTCATTTAGACCAATTAGGAAATACCTGCAAATAACAAATAGTCTATGTTGGTTATTTTATAGTGTGGTAAATAATTGACATACACTGAAATAATAAGTCAGTTCAGGATAGATATTGTATGCAGGATGCATACAATAAACACTTTGTGGGTTTAGTTGTGGGAACTATCATTTCATGGAAATAACTAAATTAAAAGAACTGAAAATTCTAAGTGTTGGTAAAAATATGGAGCTACTGGTACTCTGATATAAATGTAGAGCTTAATGATTATTTTGGAAAAAATAGTCAATGAAAATGTTCAGTATCTAATAAAGTTCTAACTTTCCATGCCCTATAATTCAGTGAGTTCACTCTTAGATACATGCCCATTACTAATGAATGCATTTTACACCAAAATACATGTACAGTAATATTCATATTAATAGTTACAGCTTCCTTTATAATAGTTAAAAACTGCCCCCCCAAAATAAAAATAAGAATGAATAAGAAAAATATATGTAATATCCCTTCAAAGAAATATTGTATGGTAATGAAAATAAAAAAAGTATTGATAAATCCAACAATATGGGTGACTTTCAAAAACAATATTGAGTAAAAGGATCAAGATACAAAAGAGCACATATTACAAGATTCTTTTTGCATGATTATCCAAATAGGAAAAACTACTTGTTGATGTCAGGATAGTTATTGTCTTTGGAGAGGGTAAGTAGTGACTGGGAAAGTACATGAGAGGGCCTCCTGTGATACTGATTAGGTTCTACTTACTTCTCTAGGTTATGTTTATATCAGTGTATTTTTAAAATATTTTTTACTTCAATATAAAGTACTTAAAAATTAAAAAGAGATATAATAGAAAAGTAATTAATTACAACAGAATTTATCCAGCAATAAGATTTTGGAATCGAAATAACCTAGAGTGAAGAATCTGAGCTGGCTTTTGCTGTATCTCAAATAGTCATGTATTTGATAAGGGCTTAGAATTTGTAAATGTAAGATTTTTTTTTATAAACAAAATTGGATCATCTTTTAAAATTTTATGTAAATGGTATAAAATAAAAATTTTAAGAATGATTTTTTTTCTAGTAGCATTAAAATTTTTTAGGACCTGTCCTTTTTGAGGTGAGAAATTACAATAAAAAAATCTTTAAAAGTAACTCAAAATGATAGCCATTTTACTGACATCAAATCCACTCTGACCATATTTTAAACTTATAGAAAACATACAGCCTATACTTATTTTAAAGGGAATGTTGGTCATCAAGTGAAATTTTTTAGAAAGTTGAAGATTTTGGCAGTGATTTACCTATTTATATACCCTGTAAAAGATTTAGTAAATTCACTGGGATTCTAACCTAATCTTTTACTCCCCAAATGAATCAGATATATTTTCATTAACTGGGATACTTACAAATCACTACTCTGATTAGCATGTATACAGCTTGGGTACCCTGGGAACCAAATTCTGAAACAGAGTTTAGTGTGCAGAATGTTTATTTGGGAGTGTTCTTGCAATCAACACCTATGGCATTGAGGCAGAAATGTGATTAGGTGGTGAAAAAGTGAACTGTGATACAGGCTCAATGACAACCACAGTTGACAACATAGGATGTTCTGGAGTTAAAATAGCCTTTGGGATTGACCTGACCTTTATAGTTTCTCATCAGTTAATTTTAGATGCAGACTATCTGGAAAAGGGATATCCTTTTGGCCAAGGAGATTTTCTGCAGCTGAACTAATCTCTGAAGAGGCTGACAGCAGAAAACTGACTACTGTCAGCCCTGTCAGTTGCTGGAGAAACAAAGTTATTCATTGACGGAAGATTTGAGAAACAAATCAGTGTCCACCATAGTCTATCTCTTGCCTGCTTCGGTTCTATTCACAAAAATTCTGGAAGCTGCTTTTCTTAGCATTCTGCTAGATATGTATTCATGGGGAAAACTTGAAAGAATATGGTTAGTGGGAAGCTATAGCTACTGCTACTGCAGCTGGTCTGGAGCTTCTTTGGAGTATAGTGGCAGGGGGCACTTGATACTCATCTCTTTCTTCCACTGTCCATTCCATATTCCACTTACTCTCAACTAGCATCTCTGCTGTAGTCTAGGGTTCTGAGTTCCTGATGACCATACCCTTTTCAGGCTAGGGTTGTCGCTCTTGTCCATTTACTCTCACTATTAGGCAAAGTTGTACCAGAGGTAACCAACTGGATCGCCTGGGTTTCAAACATATTTTTCCAGTCTTCAATGTATAACCTGCCTCTTCCTGATCACCATGGCATATTACTCCTGCCAAGGCAATGCCTGATCTTCTTGCCTGTTAATCCCAGATGTCAGTCAAAGCTTGTGATTCAATGAGAATTATAATGCATCCCTTGGCAGAAGTGTTTCCCCCTTGGGAAACAAGACCTAAATTTATAGAACTCAGAATTAAAGATATAAGAAGTACAATTCCCAAATGGGTTACTGAGAGTGATGTAAGTGAAACCACTTATGCTTCCAGTTCTTGGTCCTCAGACCCATATATTCTTCCTGTTTGACACACAATCATGTGTAAAATGTTATTGATTCAATGCATATACCATAACTTAGAGGATTGTGTTCCATCCTCATAAAGTTTTGATTGCTTCCAAGCTGACACTTCGATTCTGATGTTCTAAAAGGTTCTGGATGGTGCTGTATGTTATATGATGAGTTGATCCCATGGTCATGAGCTTGGCTTTATACCTTCTTTGCTGTAAAGGGTTCCTTGGTCAGTCATTATGTTATGTGGGATCTAGTACCCAATATTCTTTAAATATTCAGATAGTGGCTACTGCTCTGTAGGCAGAAAAGACAAACCCATAACTGAAAGATATGTCTATTTCTATCAAAATAAATTACTTATCCTTTCAGTAATTTGTTGCCGAGAGTCCAACTGATGTTCTTGAAGGATGCTGCTGTACTGGGGACTCAGAAATGGACTCTATTGATGTCAGTTGGATACCTGATTTTTGCAGTAGGTAGATTGCTTTGGGAAGTTGCATAGATTCCAAGGTGCTGGACTTATATGGAGGCTCTATTCTTGCATCCTTGGCCATTTTACATGACCAAAATACTAACAACGAGGTAGCCAATGACAGATAGTGACATTAACTGGCCAAATTGTTGCTTTCTTTATTGTTCAATTTTTTTCCATAATGGTTGCTTTCAAGTGACTATTTAGCATGCAAATCAAAAATCTTCATACTTCATGTTTCCTTTGTTTCCATTCTACAGAGTTCTTTTTGCTGTATTTTCACTTTTTTTATCTGTGTCTCTGCTCACCTCACCAAGCCATTTGCTACTTTCTTTGAATTCCTATGTACTAAAAACTTGGGTCACTTTATTTTTACACAAAATATATAACCAGGTGCCCCACCTGAGACTCTGTATATTGAGATTACTCTCTTTAAAAGTCCCTCTTGAGTGGGGCAAAAATGCAGCTGCTATCTTTTTTCAGATTGTACTCATATATTAAACTGACATTCATGAACAAAACTTGTGCTTTGTCTTCCTCTATTTGGTGGGTAAAAGGATCCCCTAAATGGCCATAGATGTGATCTGGTAAAGGGGTACTGGGGCAACACTGGTGAATGACATAAGGCTTTGGGAATCTACTTACGTAGTTTGTGTGGACCCTCTGATTCTGCTTGAGCTTAATCTCGGATATACTACTTAGAACCCTCAATCAATCATAAATAATTGTAGAACTCTTCTGATCTTACAACTTAGTGAGTTGACAGTTCCTTATTCATGATCAGTAGTATGCCAAGAATTATTTATAAAAAGACATAAAATTCTGATGTCATAATCTTGCTCTAGACCTCCAGCAATCTGTGCTATGATTCTCTCATTGGTACCTGCCATAATTTCTAAATGGCATTTTTTATTATCACTGATACCTCTAATGCCAGAAGGTCTTCCAAGATGTAATGCCAAGTAACAGGGTTACTTGCAAGGCACCTCTCATCACATCCATAGCTAATTTATATTGTGACTTAACTCTGGTTATAGACCTGGTGGCCAAGAAAAAAAGGTGAGGACACATGTTTTCCTGAATGTCTGAATCATTTCAAGCAAGAAAGAAGTACTCCCTATAAATAGAAATATTTAGACCACTTTTGCATGATCAGAAGGTTCAGGAGAATCTGGAGACTCTAGATATTCATGGACATCATCCCCAATATCTACAGCATTTTTGGTGGTGTCTCATACTTTGCCAACCAAAATCCTGATTTTGGCAAAGCAGGACCTCTTTGATAGAGTTTTTGGCCCAGTGCTCATCTTTCTGTTCCCTTACCCTGCAGAAAATGAGAGCTTCTGTGTATGCCACCATGAAGACCCTCTCTGGCTTTTATACTTAGATTTCTGTTAGGTTAATGGTTCTAATAATTTTGATATCTTCTTCAGAACATCTATAGAGCTTTATAGTCATCCAAATCCATTGCTTTTATAATTACTATTTCACCTATATTTCTCAAACTCTTAATGCATTGAGACAACTAATATACCCCTTTCAGCAGTGTATCATTCCAATTTAATGTGAGCAACAGTTTTAATAGTTAAGCAGATCCCTTTGCCAGAACTTTATGTGTACCGTAAACCACCAGTGATGAGATGCTATAACCAGCCAGAAGGTAAATTATCCAATTGTACAACCCAATCCTAGTACCTGGTTTCTTGATCTATTTCTGGTAGCAAATGACGTAGATTCAGTTTCTTGAGAAGCAGTCTTTGAGATGGAGCTTGGTATATAAGCTTTTTTAAATGCTTATGTTCATAACAATTTTATTTATTTATTTGTTTGTTTTTATTAAACTTATTGGGGTGACATTGCTTAATAAAATTATATAGGTTTTAAGTATACAATAAATGTATATGTATATTGCATTGTGTGTTCACCATTCAAAGTCAAATCTCCTTCTTTCACCATATATTATATTCTTTTTACCCTTATCTACTCTCCTCTCCCCCCTTTTCCAAGAAAGATGTAGGTTTACAAGATTATTATTAAGAAGTACCTTTGGAATCAAAGAGAGGGTAAAAGAGCAGAATTAAGCAGAGAGAGGCATTATTATGTAATGCAACCCCAAAGGCAAACTTGTGCAATCACTGGGTACTCTTATTGGGTCCCAGGTTTTGCTATGATGACATGGACTCTCTTAGTGATTAGTCATCTTGTGTGGGTTGCCGTAGGAAGAAGAGTTATCTTGGATAATGTGACTCTGTGCCACTGAGGCAGTTCCAGAAGGAGCAGAGAGCAGAAGTCTATTTGCTAAGCATTTCTATGAGCTGGGCAACAAGTCCTTCATTGAAGTAGCTAGTAGCATATCACAGAATCTATTACAGTAGGTAAAAAGTAATCTAACAGTGAAGGTGGGGATTTGGGAAAGATTAAGTACTGCATTTATTTAATTATTTATTATCTTTGTTCACCTCTGTAAAAGGATTTGATATGGTTTACTAGAAGGCAAAAATATCACAATAAAAACACTGGTAAAGGAAAAAAGATTGCATAATAAATTAGGGTGCTATATTACTTGAGCATGACACTAACCTTTGACTTTTCTCACAAAAAAAGAAAGTAGAGAACAAAGATTTATGTTGTTTATTAGCTGATAATAAGAATCCTGCTTTTATTGTTTTGTTTTCGTTTGTTTGTTTTCTGGGAAGTCAACTTTTTCCTGACTGAATTCTTAGAAGACTTTATTATGAAAGTCATTATAAAATGTCCTGATCAATATTCTAGATTGTAATTTCAATAACAGTTTAATAATGATAGCAAAACTATTCTACCTCTAGTTCTTTCTTTCACTGAGTTTATAAAAGGTATATATTGTGCTAATTGAAAGAATATTCACGTGCTTTAAAAAGAAAAAGAACGTAAAGACCAAGGTTGACATATTATAGTTTAAATTCTAGAGTTGGAGTTGTAATGGTTGGAGAAGTATTTACAAAGTATAACTTAGGACACTGCCCCCCAACCCAAATTCATCCAAAACATTTCATTTAGCAACTAATTTTTGTTTCCTCAATTTCATCATCATAAAAATGTATTTAGATGTGTGTGTATATGTGCATGAAAAAAGTTATACTTCAGCATGAGATTGTTTATAAATCTTTTAAAATTTAACTTGATTTGATTTATATTGACTCAATGCAATTCTATAATAAAATTATGAGTTTAGACAGAAAATAAAAAGATATCCAAAATGGAGTATTATTTTCAAGAACTTATATTTTTGTAAGAAGAGTAACATACATATTTTAAGGTAAGATAGATAAATACAAATGTGAGTAGATTCACAACCCACAAAGGGTATTGAAGCTAAAAAAGAAAAAAGAGATAATACTAATTTGTGATATTATTAATATTTTAGGGAGGGGGCAGGATTTAAAATAGGCCTTGAAGGGTCGCTGACATATAGTAAGCCCTCAATATTACCTAGTAGTAGTAGTGTAGTTTTTCCTTAATTGATAGCTAGCTAAATACAAATGTGAAAAGTTAAGTAAAATTGGGTGAGTAAAGTGCTCTTTGAGATTTAATCTCATTTTCCTCGAAGCAACATCAAATAATGATTCTTATCTTTATTTTGTGGTAAGAAAGAAAATGGAAGGAAAAAGGGAGGAAAGGAAGGGGAGAGAGGAAGGGAGGAGAGAGGGTGGAAGAAAGGAAGGAAGGAAGGAAGGAAGGAAGGAAGGAAGGAAGGAAGGAAGGAAGGAAGGAAGGAAAGAACTGAGTCTCAGAGACATAAGGCGATTTTCGCAGGTCACACAGATAATAGACTTGAGATGAGAGATCTGAATATGTGTCTGGCCATGGAGCCTATTTTTTCCCCCTACAATTACCTATTACTACTAAAAATTTTTGTCAATTATAAAACATTATTCCAAATTATTTGCTGTAAAAAGAAAGGAGTAATTGTTTTAGAATGGTAAAGGAAGAGAGCTATATGGGAAAGGGCTAGCTGGGTTAGAGTAGTGTAGATACTCTGAGCTATTGGAGAAAAAGAAAAGAAAATTGTGAAAAAGGATGTATAAAGTAGATAGAAACTAGAAAATATCTTCTCTTACTCCACAATTTTATGTAAGTCTACCATGCTTTTAATTATATATATATATATATATATATATATATATATATATATATATATATATATATATTTATTTACCTTTCAAGGCAGTTATATAATTAGACTTGTCCTGACCTAAATACAGTTGTTTGGTTTTAATGATAAGAGAGGTCATTACATTTTAATGAATAGCTCAACCACTATAGCTCAATAACCCGGGAGGATTCCAGGGTTCAAGGGCTTAGGCATTAAGCTCTCTTCCCTTGGTTGTCTTTCAAAGTCATCTCAATTTACTGATGATAACAAAATATTATTTTCTTTCAGATACTTAGTGACTGAAAGGAATTGGCTGATGATTTCACTATTTACTCAGACCACAAATACCCATATTATTAAAAGAATCTTGAAAAAAAATTTTTGTATTTATCCACAATCACTGATTTCAGGGTAGTTCTGGCACTTACTGTTAAATAGTGATTGCTTTATCTCTATGGGCTTTAAAATAGTTAGGATTTTAAATTACTAAAATGTAAATTTCTTGTTATTTACTTAGAAGGAATGGATGATTAAAATTGCTCTTGTGGTACCTTTTGGATTTCTTAAGATGGGATATTGATTGTTGAATATTATAGCACTTAAATTTTTAGAGCACTTAAATTTTCAAGGTTTCAAAGGGCCTTTGCAAAAGAAAATGAAAGCCTAAGAAGTAGGTATTGAAACAATACACAATCCCCCATAAGATGCTACAGTTGCCAGATGGACTAGAAAAGGGGTTAGAAATTGGGCAGGAAACAAACAGATATAAGCAGTGAAGAAGGTAGAGCCAGTGGTCAGCACTTCAAAGAGAAAATAAAGCCATATAATTATACCCAAGATTCCTTACATATCTTTCATTCTATGATATTTATCATGGTGCTCTTTTCACCATTAAACAAAATCACATCTCACATGCCTATAGCTTTATTTCTAATTTCTCATAGATCATTGGTCTAATCCATCATGGTCATTGCTGTTTTCAGGTTCTGGGTGCAGTCATTTGCCCCAAAGCCATACTTTAAAACTATACTCATTAAAAACAGTATGGTATTGGCATACAAACAGCCACATAGACCAATGGAACAGAATCGAGAGCCCAGAGAAAACCCAAGCATATATAGTTAACTAATATTTGACAAGCGAGCCAAGAATACTCAGTAGAGAAAAGATATTCTCTTCAATAAATGGTACTGGGATAATTAGATAGTCACATATGTAAGAATAAAAAGAACCTATATATTACGCCACTCAAAAAAATTAACTCAAACAGCATTAAAGACTTAAATGTAAGACCTGAGATCATAAAACTCTTGACATGAGTCTTGGGCATGGTGTTTTGGATATGATATCTAAAGCACAAGAAACAAAATTAAACATAAACAACTGGAACTACATCAAACTAAGTCAGACAGAGAAAGATAAATATCATATGATTTCAATTTTATGCATTATTGAAGGAACAAAAAGAACAAACTAATCAAAACAGACTCACATATATAGTGAACAATTTGGTGATGGACAGAGGGGGTGGGGATTAAGAGGATGGGAGAATGGGGTGAAGGGTTAAAGAAGTACAAATTAGTAATTGATAGTTGGGCACGGGGATGGGGTGTATGGCAGAGGGAATGAAGTTAGCATTAATACGATGGCTAGGTGGAGGGCCAGGGGAGGAAGGGAGCAATTGGGGGGATTGTTTTATGAACATTATAAATTGAAACTAATTTATAAAAGCTTATGTATAGCAAAAGAAAGTATCAACAAAGTTAAAAGGCAATCTATGGAATGGGAAAAACTATCTGCAAACCGTATATTTGATGGGGGTTATATAAAAAATTTATAAAAAACTCATACAACTAAATGGAAAAAAAATAACTCAATAAAAAAATAGGCAAAAGACCTGAAAAGATAGATATTTTTAATGAAGATAAACAGAAGGCCAACAGATATGTGAAAAAATTTCAGCATCACTAGTCATTAAGGAAATGCAAATTAAAAACATAGTGAAATGTCACACCTATTAAAATAGCCAACATCAAAAAGACAAGAGATAAAAAATGCTGACATGGATGTAGAGAAAATGGAACCTGTGTGCTTTAAGTGAACTGTAAATCGGTACAGTCACTATGGAAAACAGTATGAAGAATCCTCAAAAAATTAAAAATGGAAATATCATATGATCCAGGAATTCCACTTCTGGGAATATATCCCAACCCTCAAAAAACTGAAAACACTAACTTGAAAAGAGATCTGTACCACTTATTATAAGAGTATTGTTTACAGTAGCAAAGACATGGAAACATCCTAAGCAGATTGATAAAGAAGCTGTGTGTGTGTGTGTGTGTGTGTGTGTGTGTGTGTGTGTGTGTGTGTGAGAGAGAGAGAGAGAGAGATGGTAGATTATTCATTTAAAAATGAGAAAATTCTATCATTAGTGACAACACGGATAGACCTCGAAGACATTATGTTATGTGAAATTAGAAAATAACAAATCTTGTATAATCTCACTTATATGTGGAATCTGGAAAAAAAATAACTCTCAGAAAAAGAGATTAGACTTAGGGTTACCAAAGGTGAATGGTGTGGGGTGGGAGAGTTGGAGTAAGGTGTTCAAAATGCACAAACTTTCAGTTACCAGATAAATAAGTACTAGGGATGTAATATGCATGATGACTGTAGCTAACACTGCTGTATGTCAATACGAAAATTGTTAAGAGAGTAAATCCTGAGTTCTCATCTCAAGGAGAAATTTTTTTTCCCTTTTCTTTCTTTTCTTTCCATATAAAAAGATGGATGTTAGCATTTCAGAATATGTGTAAATCAAACCATCATGCTGTATAACTTAAATGTATTCAGTGATGTGTGTTAATTATTTCTCAATAAAATGATATAAAAATTGCTCTCTACTATATATGATCCAGGAATTGAAAATGATTTCAATTCCTAGAGCTTTCAGCCTGGTACCATTTGGAATAAAATTTGAGCCAAATAATTGTTAGTAACTTGGTAACTAAACAACAGAAATCTTTCTCTCAGAAATAGAGTAAATTAGGTATCATCTGAAATTAACTATTTATTTATTGACTTTTTGGGGAAAAGATGAACTATACATCCTGCCTTTACTGTTTTTCTAGGAAGGACTTGGAGTCCTTTCTTAATATTAATTTTGTAGTTTTACCTAGTGTCTTTGATATATTGCAGTGTTGTTAATTATTTTTGTAATTTGTAATAGTTATGCTCTTGTGAATTTTCATGATGAAAATGTATATTTGGTGAGGAATTTTGCTTTTGACCTTTTCTAACAAGCATGACTAGATCATAATCTTTGTTTTTTAATCAATTTAAATCATCAAGCAGAATATTTGATTTTCCAAAAGCATACTGGAAAAGATTTTTATAAAACAGCACCATCTTCATGATCATAATAAGATCATGGAGACAAACAACCCTGATTATACAATAGAACATGTGTACCAATATTTTCAACTTTTGACAAGGCAGAGCTTAATGAAATATAGATCAAAATGACAATTTGGCTGATACAGAACAACCTTTTAGTTGGTACTTGGCATATAAAAATTGGCAGATGTATTTGGAACTGAGAGTCAATAGAAATAATAAAAAATTAACCAAGCTTTATGGAAGTTCTTCAAATAAGGTATCTGTAAGCCAAGACTGGCATGAATTCTTCTTATAGTAAGTGGTTTCATAGTTGGCACACGTGCACCTTTTTGAGCATTTGTGATAAATGCATCCTCTGGTCAGAAAAATTTCAAAAGGCATCCTTCTTTTGGTTAGACACACTGCTTCACGAATGTCAGCCTCACTCACTGCCTTAAGCTAAGTGAATAAATTTTGATCCTGGTTCCAATAATTAACTTAGTTATCTTATTAACTAATAGGTAATCTTAGTAACTAATGCTAACTATTTCACAAGTCTCACTTTGTTCTACCTTATAAAATGAGTATAACTATACTTATTCATAAATTGTGCACATTGAAGAAATAATATGGGTAAATTTTTTAACATATAGCCTGGCCACGATCCAGACTGAACACTTAATGAATATTACCTCTAATTTATTGTGTTGTTATTAATAGTGTGATAATAGTAGTAGTAATAGTAGTACTGTTACTGTTATTATTGTTTTATTTTAGCCTTTCAGATTCTATCTAAAAATTTTTTTGCCTTGCTTTTATCCTATTGTCAACATTATGACTGGGCATCTTAGTAATTTTTATTGAGAAAGTAGGGGGAATGAAGTAAGACTAAAGCTATAGTTAATAAAAAAGAAATAAACAACAGACATAATTAGCATAAATGGTATTTAGTCATTTCTATATAATGTCTACAAAGTGGTCATACTTTTGCTTAATCCACAATGGTCAAAATAGCCTTGTCTTATGTTGGTATTCTGTGAAACTGTTTATGTTGAACCATCTTGCTGCAAGTTCCGGGCCAGCTCCTGGAAATGCTGAGGGCTGTCTGATAGTTATGCCTGCCTTTGCTGGAGAGAGGTTGCTTTTATCTTTCTTGTTATGCAGAACACCACAGTTTTGTAAGCCACTGAAGATTATGAACAATGTTTTTATTTTTATTTTTAAATTTTTTATTATTAGTTTCAAGTATACAGTACATTAGTTAGACATTTATAAAGTTTATTAAATGATCTCCCTGATTACTCTCTCTTCCCTCTGTCTCTACATGTAGCCATTACCTTACTGCTGACTGCATTTCCTATGCCATGCTCTGGATCCCCATGACTGTCTATCAGCTACTAATTTGTACTTCTTTAACCTTCATTGCTTTCTCCCAGACCCACTCCCTCCGCCACTCCTCTCCCCTCTGGCCATCACCAGACTGTTCTTCAAATTCGTGAGTCTATTTTATTAGTTTGTTCTTTTTGTTCCTTAGATTGCATATATAAATGAAATCATATGGTATTTCTCTGTCTATTTCAGTCAGCATAACAACCTCTAGGTCCATCCGTGTAGTTGCAAAAGGTAGGATTTCATTTTTTTTATGGCTGAGTAATATTACACTGTATATGTGAACTATAACTTCTTTATTTAATCATATGTTGATGGGTATTTAGGTTTCTTCCATGTCTTGGTCATTGTAAATAGTGCTGCCATGAACATGGAGATGCATAGGTCTTTATGAATTATTGTTTTGGCTTTCTTCAGATAAATACCCAGAAGTGTAATTGCTGGGTCAAAAGATATATTCATTTTTAACTTTTTGAGAAACAAGACTGTTTTCCACAGTGGCTGTACCAATTTGCAATCCCAACAACAGCATATGAGGGTTCCCTTTTCTCCACATCTTCACCTATACTTGTTCTTTGATTTACTAATGGCATTCCGAAAGACGTGAGGTGATATCTCATTGTGTTTTTAATTTGCAATTCTCTGATGATTAGTGACCTTGAGTATCTTTTCATGTCTATTAGCCACCTGTATTTCCTCTTTGGAGAAATATCTGTTCAGATCTTCTGCCCATTTTTTTTTAAATTGGATTTTTGTCATTATTGAATTGTATGAGTTCTTTATATATTTTGGATATTAACCCCTTATCTGATGTATCATAAATGAATATCTTCTCTCATTCAGTAGATTGTCCTTTCATTTTGTTGATGACTTCCTTTGCTGTGCAAAATGTTTTAGTTTGATGTAGTCCCATTCTCTTGCCCGAGGAGATATATTCAAAAAGAAATTACTAGTAGCAATATCAGAAAGACTACTGCTTATGTTTGCTTCTGGAAATTTTATGGTTTTGTGTCTTAAATTTAAGTCTTTAATCCATTTTAAGTCTATTCTTGCATGTGGCATAAGAGGGTGGTCCAGTTTCATTTTTTTTTTGCACGTCTCTGTCCAATTAATCAACACCATTTATTGAGGAGACTGTCTTTTACCCCATTGTATATTCTTGCCCCCTTTGTCATATATTGATCAATATATCTGTTTTTATGCTAATACCATGATTTTATGATTACTGTAGACCTCTAATATAGTGTAACATCAGGTAGTGTGATACCTCCAACTTTGTTCTTCTTTCTCATTGCTGTGGCTGTTTGAGATCTTTTATGGCTCCATATGAATTCTCATATTTTCTATGGTTATCTGAAAAATGTTATTGGTATTTTGATAGGGATTGAATTGAATCTGTAGATTGGTTTGGGTAGTATGACCATTTAACAATGTTAATTCTTCCAACACATGAGTACTGGCACATGCTTCCATTTATTTGTATCTCCTGCAATATCTTCTTTCAGTGATATAATTGTTGGAGAACATGTCTTTTACCTCCTTGATTAGTTTGATTTCTAGGTATTTTATTGTTTTTGACGCAATTGTACATAGGATTATTTTCTTAATTTCTCTTTCTGATAGTTCACCATTAGTGTATAAAAGCACAACTGACTTCTGAATATTAATTTTGTATCCTGCTACTTTACTGAATTCATTTATCAATTCTAACATATTTTTTTGGTGGAATCTTTAGGGTTCACTATATATAGTATCATGCCATCTGCCAATAGTGACAGTTTTAGTTCTTCCTTTCTAATTTGGATGTCTTTTTATTTTTCTTTCTTGTCCAATTGCTGTAGCTAGGATTTCCAATACTGTGTTGAATAGAAGCAGTGAAACTGGGCATCCTTGTCTTGTTCCTGATCTTAAAAACAAACAAACAAACAAAAAAAAAAACACTTGTTAGCCTTTCCCCTTTGAGGATGTTAGCTATGGATTTGTCATATATAGCCTTTATTATGCTGAGGTGTGTCCCATCTAACCCCACTTTGCTGAGAGTTTTTATCATAAATAGATGCTGGATTTTGTCAAATGCTTTATCTCTATCTATTGATATAATCATATGATTTTTATCTTTCAATTTGTTAATGTGGTGTATTACATTAATTGATTTGTGGATATCAAACCAATCTTGCATCCCAGGAATAACTGCAAGTTGGTCATAGTGTATAATATTTTTAATGTACTACTGAATTCAGTTTTGTTGAGAATTTTTGCATCAATGTTCATCAGGGATATTGGCCCATAATTTTTTTTTGTAATGTCTTTGTATGGTTTTGGAATCAGGTTAATAGTGGCCTCATAAAAAGAATTAGGGAAACTTCACTTCTCTTAAATTTTTTTAAAATAAGTGTTAATTCTTCTTTGAATGTTTGGTAAAATTCATGTATTAAGTCATCTTTTCCAGGACTTTTTGTTTTTCTTTTTAAGTTTTTTGATTACTGATTTGATTTCATTGGTGGTAATCAGTCAGTTCAGATTTTCTGTTTCTTCTTGACTCAGGCTTGGGAGAAGGTATATATCAGGAATGTATCCATTTCCTCCAGATTGTCCAATTTATTGGCATATAATTGCTTGTAGTATTTTCTTGTAGTCTTTTGTATTCCTATGGAGTTTATAGTTACTATTTCTCTTTCATGTCTGATTTTACTTATGTATGTCTTCTCTTTTTAACTTGATGAGTTTGGTTAAAGGTTTATCAATTTTGTTTATCTTTTTAAAGGACCAGCTATTGGTTTCATTGATAATTTGTACATTTTTAGACTCATTTATTTTCATTCTGGTCTTTATTATTTCTTTCCTTCCACTCACTTTGGGTTTTATTTGATATTCTTTTTCTAATTCTTTTAATGTAAGGTTAGATTGTTTATATGAGATTTTTCTTAAAGTAGGCCTGTATTGCTATGAATTTCCTTCTTAGGATTGTTTTCTCTGTGTCCCAGAGATTTTGAGTTGTGTTTTCATTTTTGTTTGTCTCATAGCACATTTTGATTTATTTCTTGATCTTGCTGTTAACTCATTAATTGCTTAGAGTATGTTATTTTGCATCTATGGGTTTATGTATTTTCCAGGTTTTTTTTCTTATAGTTGATTTCTGCTTTCATACCATTATAGTCAGAGAAGAAGTTTGATATGATTTCCATCTTTTCAAATTTATTAAGACTTGTTTTGTGGCCAAATATGTGGTCTACCCTGGAAAATGTTTCATGTGCAATTGTGAAGAATGTGTATTCTGCTGCTTTGGGGTCAAATGCTCCATAAATATCAATTAAATCCATCTGGTCTAGTGTGTCATGTAAGGCTGGTGTTTCCTTGTTGATTTCCTTTCAGGAAGATCTATCCATTGGTGCCAACAGAGAAGTTAACGTCTCCTACTATGAGTGTATTACTGCTGATCTCACTTTAAGTTGGTCAATAGTTGCTTTATAAATGTAGGTGCTCCTATGTTGGCTGTGTATATGTTTGCTAGGGTTATGTCCTCTTGTATTGATCCCTTTATTATTTAATGCCCTTCTTTTTCTCTCCTTATAGCCTTTGCTTTAAAGTCTACTTTATCTGACACAAATATTACTACCCCAGCTTTATTTCATTTCCATTTACATGAAATATCTTTTTCCATTCCTTTACTTTTTGTCTGTGTGTGTCATTTGATTTGAAGTGGGTCTCATGTAGACAGCATATGTACTTCTTTTTCTCATCCATTCAACAGCCTTATATCTTATGATTCAAACATTTAATCCATTCACATTTAAAGCAATTATTGATAGGCACATAGTTATTGCCATTTTATTATTTATATTTATGTTATTATTTTCCATCTTCTTTTTACAGAAGGCTTCTTAACAATTTTTGCAACAGTGGCTTGGTAGTGATGAATTCCTTTAGCTTTTTCTCATCTGGGAAGCTCTTTATTGCACCTTTAATTTTAATTGATAGCCTTGCTGGGTAGAATAGTCTTGGTTGTACATACTTGTTCTTGTTTTTCATCACTTTGAATATTCCATGCCAATCCCTTGTGGCCTGCAAAGTTTCTTTTGAAAAATCAGTTGACATTCTTATAAAAGTACTCCTGTAAGTAACTGGCTGCATTTCTCTTACTGTTTTTAAGATGATTCCTTTGTTTTTAATCTTTGGTATTTTAATTATGATGTCTGTTGGTGTAGATCTGTATGGGATCCTCTTTTTTCAGACTTTTTATGCTTCCTGAACTTGTACGTCTAATTCCTTTGCCAGGTTAGGGGATTTTCAGTCATTGTTTCTTCAAATAGGTTCTCAGTTTCTTGTTCTCTCTCTTCTTCTTCCTGTACCTCTCTGATAGGAATATGTACATTTGATGTTGTCCCAGAGTTCTCTTAAACTTATACTTTCTTTCTTGTTTGCTTGCTTGCTTGCTGTTCCAATTGGGTGTTTTCTGTTATCTTGTCTTTCAACCTGCTGAGTTGATCCTCTGCTTCATCCAATCTACTGTTGTTTCCTTCTAGTGTAGTCTTCATTTCAGTTATTGTATTCTTTATTTCTGACTTGTTCTTTTTTATATACTTTCTATGTCCTTTTTTATACTTACTTGCTCTCTAGGAAGTCCTCATTGAGATCATCCATTCTCCCCCTAAGTTCATGGAATATCTTTGTAACTAATATTTTGAACTCTGTCTCTGGTAGTTTGCTTGCTTCTTTTTCATTTAGTATTTTTTTTCTGGAGTTTTCTTCTGTTGTTTCATTTATAGCATGTTTCTTTGTTTTCTTATTTTAGTTGCCTCTCTGTGTTCATTTCCATGTTTTAGGAAGATTTGTTATACCTCCCAGCTTTGGCCAGATGGCCTTATGTAGAAGGTGACCTGTGTGGCCCAATGGGACAGTCTCTTGATCACCTGAACTAAGGGGTGGGTCTTCTGGTGTGTTTTTTGAGTGGCTGTGTTCTCCTGTTGTAGCTAAGTCTTAATTACTGTTAGCACATCAGTGGATAAGATTGACACTCAGGCAGACTGGCTGTAAGAATTGGTCACACCCACTGGCTGTAGGAATTGGTCACACCCACAGGCTATGAGCTGCTGTGTGGGGGCTGACCCCATGGAGTGGGATTCACCCCAGCAGTCCCATGTACCTGTTGAAACCACCCTTGGGGTATGATGCTTATGGGGCTAGTCAGGAGGTAACAGGAGGTAATCTGTTATGGTCTGACACCAGCCTATGTGTATGTTTCTTCTGTGGACCCTTGGGACAAGCTTTCATATAGGCCAAGTTTAGCTGCTGCCTTTGATTGTTCAGAGCCACCTTGTAGGGGCTACAAAGCAATCTGTGGGTGGCTGCTGCCTATGTTGGATCTGGAGGCAAGTGAGAGAGACCATGCTGTTAGCTGAGATCAGTTACCGTTAGTACTGGGCCTGGGGTGGCTCAGCAAAAGGACCAGTGCACCTCAAGGCCTGGGGCTTCCTGCCATCTACCTGCATGACTCTGAAGCTGGAAAAACCTTTGAGTGGTATGTGAGTTGGGTGGGTCAGGGACCCAGGGAGTCACCTGGGTAAAGCAAACAAATTCCACTTGGTCAATGCAGAGTCAGGTTTCATGCCAGTGCAAATTTGTGACTTCTTATAAAAGTCTAAGATCACCACAAAGCCAGCCTCCATCCTCCTAAGTCCCTCAGACTTCTCTGATCCATCTGAAAGATATTGAAGCATGGCTGACACCACTGGCTCACCACCAAAAGTCTCCCCCCAAAATATTTGGGCCACGCTGTCTACTTGAGTTTAGGGCTGCTGCCTGTCAATAAATATGTGGCCCAGGGAAGCCACAGGGTGGAGCTTGCTGCTCAGCATTGGGACAGGGCAGGGAATTTATGGGCTGGGGTGGACAGGGCCCCAGGGAGTCATGGGGTGGAATGGCTGATCTCACCAGGCCAGTGAAACTTCAGAATTGGCCACATAAGGCAAGAGTTTTACACAAGCAAGTTGGTGTCCAAATGTAGACTACCTGAAGGAAAACCTGACAAAAAGTAGTGGCAGCTGTCCTTCTAGCTTTTGCCTTGGCATCACGCCACTCAGTCTTTTTTGTATGTCTCTTGTGCCCCTTGAGCTGCTGGAACTCAGGGTGAGTGTCTACGAGCAAGTGAGTCTATGCACAGGCCCTTTAATGGGACATTTAGGTTTTCAGGTTTGTTCTGTCTCACTCAGACAGCCAGAGTCTCCCCTGTTTTTGTTATATTTTGTGGGAACTCCTCTTTCCAGGGACTGGTGAGCCCCTATTTGGGAATAGGACCCCTCGGTCCTTCAAGGGGCACCTCTGCCTCATTCTCCTTTCTATTGCTTAACTGCCATGCGCAGGTGCAGTACTACCCCACTATGTGTCTGCGCCCCTGCTACTGAACTCAGTGTGGCTTCTTTATATCCTCAGATGTATAGGTTATGATCATTTAGTCTTACAGTGGTATTCCAAGTTGTTTATTTTATAATTTGGTTGTAATTTTAATGTGGTTGTGGAAAGATGTGAACCCTGCTTTTACCTAACCAGCCATCTTGACCAGAATTGGAAGTCTTCTAATTTTTCTATCTGCCTCCCTTTGAGGAGACATAGATGCTTAATTATACTCAGGTATGTTTAATTGTTTTGGGATAACAAGTGCGCTGGCATTCCCTCTGCTATTGATGATACTACAAATTCATGCTTGTCCAAGTTCCATTTACTTCGTGAAGGGCAAGCCAGAAAGAGTCTGAGGAATAAAAACTGCCATAACCATTTGATTTAGCTATTAGTAAGATTTTTAGGAACTTTGTGGTTGGCTCAGTTGAGGCGAGTAGCAATTTTCCTACCCTGTCCTTTGAGTGTCTATAAATACGTGACCTTGTGAATTGTTTCTTGTTCAACCATTATAAGACTTCCAGAATGATGACAAATAGGAATGAGGGTCTTGAGGGAAACATTTGAAAGTCATCATCTTAACAGCTAATTCTAAATAACTTTGAGATTTAATTCTCTCTCTTTCTCATACTCTAAATCTTAAAATAAACACTAGTTCAAGTATTTGAAGTATGCTGATAAGATCTCTTGTCAAAAAGTCTGTCCCTAGTGTCCAGCAGGGAGTTGACAGTGGGGAATTGGGAGCAACTCTGGAAGAGCTAGCTAATGGAGGGCATGATGAATACCACCTTCTTTATATTGTGCTGTTCGTTCTGACCACCATAAGAATTTTCATTTGCATTTAACTGCTTACTTATATTATTTTTCTTCCATTTCTGTTTATGGGGTCACTGACATTCAAGAGGGTATTGCGGTCTATTATTAAATGACATTCCATAATAATCCTCTGAGTTCTCTTTGTCCCCAATCATGCTTCTGAGAGGGGACTGAGCATGACCATTTATAAACAGAAGTAAAACTCAAAAAGCCCTCCATCTGAAAGGAATTCCTTTACAATTGATGCCAGCTTCCTCATTGTACCTTGCACAATGCTCAACAAATAGTAAGTGGTTTACAAATTCCAGTTAAATATATTCTGGGATTCTGTATATAAAGAATATTTTACTTTTCTATTTTTATTTACAGTTTATTTGTAACTTTGTAAGACTATTTGAATAGCTACATATGCTTTTCTTTATATTCTCTAATTTTTGCTTTTCCCTAATCTAAAATTTTAAATTATGGCACTGATAATGATACCATCACTACTCTTCTATTAATAAAATCCAAATGCCTCATGCTATCTGAAAAAGTAAAATGTTTGCTAGTCTGTAAATCAGCAGACTGGGAGTCATTACTAGGGAACATCAAGAAACCTAAAATCAAACTGCTTCATTTTCACCAGCCATAAAATTAAATGACAATATTTTCTGTATTCCTCAGGGCTGCTAAGAAGGGCAACTAACCAAACAATAAAGCACTTGGCATTGCTATTTAAATGTAACATTCTCAGAATCAAGCTCATCATGATTATCTAAGCAGGCAGCTGTGGATTAATGATCATGAGTGAAGACTTGGGGATAGATCATCAGCCTTCAGATGGCATGTGACCCCAGGTTTCTTTCTATGCTTTTACTCCTGCAAGTGTTAAAGGTGGGCAGTTTTCTTGTAAAGTATTTAGAACAATGTCTGTTATATGGTAGATGTTCAACTAATGTTAGATAATGACGGTATATAAGAAAATATATAAAATTTAAAAGAAAGCACTTTTAAACATATAACATAAATCAAATCCTCTTTAGAACAGCTACAGAATTGTGACACTGCTAACAATAACAGAAGGACAGAACTGGTAATTTAGTTCTCTCTGAAGACTCCAGGATACATCATACATCATGCCCCAAACCAACATATATATTAGAAAAGTTGTAACAAACTCAATTTAACCCTTAGTGTTTATTCTTGCAGGAGAAAATAAAATAGATTCAACCCATCCAGAAAACATTACTCATCATGGAAACTATGAAAGGAAAAGAGAGACCAACTATAGTAAATGGAAGCAAGTACATTATGACTTTAACAAGGGAGAGCATAAACACTGACCAAAGACAGCATCAAGTAGATAGAAGTTATTCTAAGCATTAGCAAGAATTGAACTCTGGGCAATGTGCAGACATATCAATTAGAAGTGAAATGAAAGTGCTTTAGAACAGAACTTAAAGGGATCAAATTCTAGCTCCTACGGAAATTACACCTTTTAGCAACTGAAGCTGGGATTTATCCTTTTTTTTTTTTTTCTTCAGCCTGACAACAGGAAGCCATATTTAGAAGGACATCTTACTTGTATATCCTCTCACAAAGTCGATTAAATTGAACCTTGATAAGAGAAAAAGGCGAGAAGTTCAATACTAACAACTGAGAACTGTAGAGAACAGCAGAGAATGAAATGGAGGAAAAGAAAAATAGATGCAGTATTTTGGAAGTAAGAATAAAGAGATGAAACAGGATATTTAAGAAAATATTCTCTTAGTAACATAGAAAATAAATTTGATGATGAAGGAGAGAACAGGGAGAATATGAAAAAAAGAATTTAAGCCAAGATTTGGTGCAATTGAACCCAATCAATCTGTCACATTTTCAAAGCTACGGAAAGTGCGTTGTGAGGTGTTCACTAGGGGGTATGTATCTGAGTCAGTAGTGATCACAGCCTCAGTGGGGCATTAGTGAATTGAGCTGGTTGGGGGTCCCTTCTCTTAGATTATACATAGTCATGGTCATTAAAAGTTCTGTGGTATTTAGGAATTAGGTTAATGTAAAGGAGTTAAGTTTGTACTTTGGGCAAATTGCAACAAAGAAATTATGTCTATGTCCTGCATGATGTGTGTGTGAGGGAGATAGCGTGTGTGTGTGTGTGTGTGTGTGTGTGTGTGTGTGTGTGTGTATTTTAAATTGTTGAAACAACTATGGGAAAATATCCCTCTTTATTTTCTTGATTGGTCAGGGTATTTTTATTCTCTTTGATATTTAATTATTGACAAACACAGAAATTTGCAATAACTAAAGTTGCAATTGTAAAAAATAATCTTCAGACACTCTTTTTGTGATACTTCCCTTTGGAAAGCTACTAAAACTAGAGTAACTATTGCTCTCTTCAAATAATTTTTTAAAAATTTGGCTTTTTTTTACTAAAAATATTTCTCAAAAAATCTGATTCTAGAATTTTTAATTAAAATTATGCTAGATGATTTAAAATATGTGTTCATGTAAAATAAATGAGCTTTAGTTGATATTGATAATATTGTATTGATTTTCACAATTTAGCTTCTAATTACTTGTCAAGCTCTTCCAAACAGACATACATTCATTCACTTATTTACAATTCAAAATATGGTGCACTGTGTTAAGTCTTTAAACAGAGGTAAAAGACTATTTCAGAACTAGCTTTGTCATTTATAAGTGCAGAGAACCACAGATATTTGTTGGATTAACTTTTGGGCTTCTATTTTTGGTAATACAATGGAAGACATACACAGAAGAACTTCTGCAAAAGCATCTATAAAATATGTAACATAATATAATATTTTCAAATATGTGGCAGAATTCAAGGGGGATTTCTTAAAGGATACAAATGATAAGAAATAATTTGTAAGGCAAGGCAATGCTGAAGTCAACTTTACCTCTGGAAATATCAATAATCCATGGGATTGAGAGGCTGGATTTTAATGGTTTGCATGCTGATTACAGGGGGGAAAAGTCTGGAGCCCAAATAAGAACACACAATGGAAAATTAATGATAGTTAAAATAGTACCTATCAAAACTTTGTGAAGGAGATGTAATTTTTTGAGGAAAATGTATCTCCTTAAATGCTTATTGGAATAAAAGAAAGGCTAACAATTAATGAGTTAATTAAGTTGTCAGTTTAAGAAATTAAAAAAAAAGACTGAATAAAATCAATGAAAGTATAAGAAATAAAACAATAAAGTAAGGGCTAAAATCAGTGGGGACAGTACAATAGAGTGTCATCAGTGGTATAAGTTGGTTTTTCACTAAGGCTAATAAAAATATAAACCTTGGGCAAAACAGAGAGAGATGAAGAGGGAGAGGGAGAGGGGGAGGGAGAGAAAGGGATGGAGAGGGAGAGGGAGAGGGAGAGGGAGAGCCCAAATGAACATTAGGAATAAAAAGGAGATGAAACTAAATATTTAGCAAAAATTAAAATATATAAGATTAGTATTACATTGTGTTGATAAATTTGAAAACTTAGCTGAAATGGGCAAATGCCTCTAAAAGTGTAAACTACCCCCAAAACTCAACTTTTATAGCCATGTTGTATATACATTATTAGAGAACCCAGGGTATTATTATGTATTAGATTCTTTTAACCTTCATTTAATTTTAGTTCTATAATATTTATGTAATAGTCTTCACTCAATATTATGTTGATATATTTTTACTGTTTTCTGTTGTCTGAAGCTCATCCTATAGTAGATTACTCAGGAAAGGTTCAGGAGAACAGTATTTCTTGAGTGTTTGAATGTTTAAAACAGTTTGTGCCCTTTATATGAAAGTCATTATTGGCTGATTATAAAATTTTGGGCTTTCATTTTCTTTCTTTGAGTATCTTAACTATGTCATTTAGTTTTCTTCTAAAATAAACTGTTTCTATTAAAAATCCAATAATAACCTATTTTTTATTTTCCTTAATTACCTTGCTCTTATTTATATGTCCAGAAGAATTTTCTTTTAAAGTCAAGTAATTTCACTAGACTACATCTCAAAATTGATTTGCTGTGGCTCAATACTTTCAGCTATGCCACTGTGCCCTTTTCATATGCAATTTTATTTTTTTGAGAGAAAATTCATTGAATCTAAAATTCATTTTAACCATTTTAAAGTATATATTTAGTGATTTTTTTAGTATATTTACAAAATTGTATCATTATTTCTACTATCCAATTCCAGAACATTTTTATCATCCCCCCAAATAAACCTGATACCCATTAAGCAATCACTCCTCATTTCACTCCCCCATAGATTTTCGCTGTTTATCTAATCTGCTCTTTATATCTATGGATATGACTAAATCTACACATTTAATAGAAATGGAATCATGTAATATGTGAACTTTTATGTGTGGTTTTTTTCATTTAGCATAATGTTTCAAGGTTCATACATATTGCAGTGTATATCAGTACTTCATTCTTTTCTTATGGCTGAATATTATTTTATTATATGTACAGAGATTTTTCTCAATTTACAGTGGAGTTATATCCCAGTAAATTCCATTGTAAATTGAAAATGCATTCAATCCACCTAACCTACCAAATTCTATAGCTTAGCCTAGCCTAATTTAAACATGCTCAGAACACTTAACATTAGCCTACTATTGAGTTAACTCATTTAGCTGCGACTTCAACATTATGAGAGAACATCATACCACATATTACCACATATTGTTAGCCCAGGAAAAGATCAAAATTTAAAATTCAAAGTATGGTTTCTACTGAATGTATATCACTTTCATACCATTGTAAAGTTGAAAAATTATTAAGTCAAACTATCAGAAGGTGGGGACCATCTGTATAGAACATTTTATATATGCACTTATCCATGATAGACATTTGGGTCATTTTCACTTTTGGGTTATTATAAATAATGCTATTATCAATGTTTGCATACAAGTTTTTTATTTTAACATGTTTCAGTTCTCTTGGATGTATACCTAGGAGTGGAATGGTGGGTCATATGTTAATACTATGTTAAATTTTGAGGAATTTCCAAACTGTTTCCATAGCAGCTGCAGTATTTTGCATTCCCACCAGGAATGCAGGAGGGTTTCAATTTCTCCACACTCTACCAACATTTACTTCTTTTTTATTTATTTAAATGTAGCATCCCACTGGGTGTGAAGTGATACCTTACGGTGGTTTTTAATTTGCTTTTCCTTAATGTCTAGTGATATTGAGATTCTTTCTATGGTACTGTTACCAATTTTTACACCTTCTTGGGAAAAAATGTCTATTCAAGTACTTTGTCCACTTTAAAATCTGATTTTTTAAAAATATATATTTTTTAGTTTTTCAATTACAGTAGACATACAATCTTATATTAGGTTCAGGTGTACAACATCGTGTTAGACATTTATACAAATTGAAGAGGTCACCCCAATAAATCTAGTACCCATCTGACACCATAGTAATTATAATATTATTGACTATATTCTTTATCTTCTACTTTACATCACCATGACTATTTTATAACTACCAATTCGTACTTCGTACTTCTTAATCCCTTCCCCTTTTTCCTCTCTCCCATCTGGCGACCATCAAAATGTTTTCTGTATGTTTGTTTTTGGGTAATGTGTATATATATATATATATATATATATATATATATATATATATATATATATATATATATCGATTTGTTCATTAGATTCCACATATAAGTGAAATCATATTGCATTTGTCTTTTTCTGTCTAACTTATTCCACTCTGGAGAATACACTCCAGGTCCATCCATGTTGTTGCAGATGGCAAGATTTCATTCTTTTTTATGACTGAGTTATATTCTATTGTAACTTCTCACTTTTATCCATTCACCTAATGATAGACACCCTTTTTGCCTCTATATCTTGGCTATTGTAAATAATGCTGCAATGAACATATGAATTCACATATCCCTTCAAGGCAGTGTTTTGGATTTCTTTAGATAAATACCCAGAAGTGAGATTACTGGGTTCTTTTTTTCTCTAAAATATATTTTGTCTGGTATAAGTATTGCTACCACAGCGTTTTTTTCCTGATTGCTTTTATTTACTTATTTTTTGTTGAATGTTATTTTATTACTTTTTCTAATATTCTGGGGTTTTGCCTCTCATTCCAATGGTTGTTATTTTACATTCTTGATAGTATTCTGTGATATGCAAAAGTTTTTAATTCTATTAAAGTCTAAATATTTTGTATCCTTGGTATCATATCTAAGAATCTATTACTAAATCCAAAGTCATGAACATTTATCCTATGTTTCTTCCTAGTCTTATAATTTTGGCTCTTACATTGAATTAATTTTTGCATATAGTATGAAGTAGGTATCGAATTTTATTTTGCATGTGGATTTCCAGTTTTTCCAGTACAATTTGTTGAAAACATTATTCTTTACAAATGTTATGGTCTTGACACATTTGTTAAAAGTCAATTGACCATAGATGCCAATTTTCTGTATTTTCAGTTCTTTTACATTAATTTATATATCTATCCTTAAGCTAATACCACTGTTTTGATTACTATTGATTTATAGTAAGTTTTAAAATTGAGAAATGCAAATCCTCCAGCTTTGTTTTTTTTCAAGAGTGTTTTGCTATCCTGTGTCCCTTGCAATTCCATATTTATTTTAGCATCAGATTATCCCTCTCTGCAAAAGAGGCAATTTCAATTTTGATGTAAAATACATTGAAGTAGTACTTCAGTTCGGAGAGAATAACTATCTGAACATTAATCCATAACCATTTGTAATGCCTTTCCACTTATATAAGTATTTTAAAATTTATTTCAACAATATTTTGTAGTTCTCAGTCTACAAATCTGAAACTTCTTGGTTAAATTTATTCCTTAATATTTTACTATTTTAAAATGTACATATAATTTGATATTTTTGTTATTAAAAAGTTTTTAATTATGTCAAACATTTTTTTCTACATCATTTGAGATACTTTTGTACTTATTTGTTTTATACTGTTAATGTGGTGTATTATATTAATTGACTTTTAAATGCTGAACGCCCCTGAATTCCTAGGATGAATCTCATTGGATCATAGTGTATAATCATTTTAAAATACTGCTGAATTCAGTTTATTATTCTTTTATTGAGGATTTTAACATCTCTATTTATAAGTGATATTAGTCTGTTGTTTTCTTTTCTAATGATATCTTTGTCTGACTTTAGAATCACGGTAACACTGGCCTCATGATTGAGTTAAAAATTTTTGCCTACTTCTCGACAAAGTGAGAGAATTTGAGAAGGATTGGTGTTAATTCTCTTTTACACATTTGGTAGAAATCACCATCAAAAGCAACTTTTCCTGGGCTTTTCTCTCTGGAAGTTTTTTGATTATTGCTTAAATGTCTACTATTAACTAGGCCTATTTAGAGTTGCTATATCTGATTAAATCAATTTTGATCATTTGTGTTTCCCTAGGAATTTGTTCACTTCATCTAATTTATCTCATTTGTTGAGATGTAATTATTTATAGTATTATGTTATAATCTTATTTCTGTAAGGTTAGTAAGTAATATTCTCATATTCACTCTGATTAAAGAATCAACTTCATTTATCAAGAATCTATTTCATTTATCTCTGCCCTAATCTTTATTATTTCCTTCCTTCTGCTTGCTTTGGGTTTAGTTTGTTCTATATTCATTTTTTTAAGGTAGAGGTTTATGGTAATGATTTAAAATCTTTGTCCTATTTTAAAGTAGGTGTTTTCATATACAAATTTCTCTCTGAGTACTGCTTTTACCCATCCTATAAGTTTTTGTCTGTTGTGTTTTCATTTTAATTTATCTCAAAATACTTTCTAATTTCCATTTTGGCATCATCTTTGACCTATTGAATGCTTAAGAATATGTTGTTTAATTTCCACAGATTTGTGACCTTCCCAAATCTCCTATTAGTGATTGCTAATTTCAGTCCATTATTATGAGAGAAGATACTTTTAGTGATTTTTTAAAAAAGATTTTTATTAAAATATAACTAACATATAACATTGTATTAGCTTCAAGTGTGTACCATAGTTATTCAACATTTTTATACCTAAAGAAGTGATTACCACGATAAGCCTAGCAACTATCTGACACTGTATAATGCTATCACAATACTATTGACTATATTCCCTATGCCATATACCACATCCCCAAGACTTATGTGTTTTATACATGGAAGTTTGAACCTCTTATTTTCCTTCATCATCTCTCTTTTTATAAACTCATCATTATAGTTGCCAGTCAATATTTGATATTAGTTTCAGGTGTATAGCATAGTGGTTAGACATTTATATAATTTACAAAGTAATCCCCCTGACTAGTCTTGTACCCACCTGGCACTATACATAGTTATTAACACATTTTTGACTATTCTCTATGCTTTACTGTACATCCTCATGACTATTTTGTAACTACCAATTTGTACTTCTTAATCCCTTTAACTCTTTACCCTGCCCCCAACCCTTCTCTTATCTGTCAACCATTAGCTTGTTCCCTGCATCTATAAGTCTGTTCCTGTTTTGTTTGTTGGTTTATTTTGTTCTTTAAATTTCACATGAGTGAGATCAATATGGTATTTGTATTTCTCAATTTGACTTATTTCACTCAGCATAATACCTTCTAGGTTAATCCATGTTGTTGCAAACAATAAGATTTCATTATTTTTTATGGCTGAATAATTTTCCATTGTGTATATGTACCACCTCTTTTTATCCAATCATCTATTAACAGGCATTTAGTTGCTTCCATATCTTGGCTATTGTAGATAGTGCTGCAGTGAACATAAGGGTGCATTTACCTTTTCAAATTAGTGTTTTGGATTTCTTCAGATAAATATCCAGAAGTGGAATTACTGGATGGAATGGTAGTTCTATTTTTAATTTTTTGAGAAAACTCTACTGTTTTCCATAGCAGCTGTGCTAATTTGCAAATCTACCAACATTGCACAGAAATACCCTTTTCTCCACATCCTCGCCAGCGCTTGTTTATTGATTTATTGGTGATAGACACTATGACAGGTATAAGGTGATATTTCATTGTGGTTTTAATTTGCATTCTTCTGATGATTAGTGACATTGAGCATCTTTCTATGTCTATTGCCCATCTGTATGTCTTCTTTGGATAAATGCCTATTTAAGTTCTTTGCCCATTTTTAAATTGGATTGTTAGTTTTTCTTGGTGTTAAGTTGCATGAGTTCTTTGTAAATTTTGGATATTAAACCTTTATCAGATGCATCATTGGCATATACCTTCTCCAATTCAAGTTTTTCTTTTTTTTTGTTGATGGTTTCTTTTACTGTGCAGAAACTTTTTAATTTGCTATTGTCCCATTTGTTCATTTTTTCTTTTGTTTCCTTTGCCTGAGGCAACATATTAGAAAAAAAAAATATCAAGAGCAATGTCAGGGAGTATACCGCTTGTGTCTTTTTTTTTTTCTGGAAGTTTTATTGTTTTCAGTCTTACATTAATATCTTCATTATATTTTGAGTTTAATTTTGTAGATAGTTTATGAAAGTGGTCTAATTCCATTATTTGGCATGCATCTGTCCAGTTTTCCCAGCACCACTTACTGAAGAGACCATCCTAAACCCATTATATGTTTTTGCTTCCTTTGTCATATATCAATAGACAATATGCATGTGGGTTTGTTTCTGTGCTCTCTGTTCTGTTCCATTGATATACGTGTCTGTTTTTAATGCCAGTACCATGTTGTTTGATTACTATAGCCTAGGAGTGAAGTTTCATCTCAAGTGTTGTGATACCTCCAACTTCATTCTTTCTCAAAATTTCTGTGGCTATTTAGGGTCTTTGGTTGTTCTATATAAATTTTAGGATTATTTGTTTTAGCTCTGTGAAAAATGCCATTGTTATTTTGATAGAGATTGCATTGAATCTGCAAATTGCTTTGGGGAGTATGGCCATTTTAATGATTTTAATTCTTTCTATGCATAAGTACAGTGTATACTTATATTTATTTGTATCTAGTTCAATTTTTTTCTTCAACAACTTATAATTTTCCAATAACAAATCTTTTACCTCCTTGGTTAGATTTATTCCTAGGTATTTTTTGAGACAATTATAAATGGAGTGGTTTTCTTAATTTTAAGAGCAATGTCAGAGAGTATACTGCCTCTGATAGTTCTTTCTCATAGTTCATTATTATGTTATTATGTTAATTTTGTACCCTGCTACTTTACTGAATTCATTTATCAGTTCTAAGATTTTTGGTGGAATTTTTAGGGTTCTTTACATATAGAATTATGTCATCTGCAAATAATGACAGTTTTACTTCTTTCTTTCCAATTTAGATACCTTTTTATTTCTTTTTGTGTCTGATTGCTATAGCTAGAATTTCTGATACTATTTTGAAAAGAAGTGGTGAAAGTGGGCATTCTTGTTTTTCTTCCTGATCTTCTATTTCCTGATCTTAAGGACAATGCTTTTAGTTTTTCTCTGTTGAGTATGATGTCAGCTATGGATTTGTTATCTATGGCCTTATTTTGTTGAGGTATGTTCTTTCGATTCCCATTTTGCTAAGAGTGTGTTCTTCACTTTCTTTATTGTATTTTTAATTTCTGAGTTTTTAAAAATGGTTTCTATGTTTTTTTTTATGCTTGTTATCTCTTTGTTGATATTCTTACTAAGTCCCTTAAGGATCCTATATCATTGTTTTTAACTTCGTATCTGGTAAATTGCTTGCCTCTATTTTGTTTAGTTCTTTTTGCTGGAGTTTTCTCCTATTTTTTTATTTGTAATATTCTTTTTTATTTTTCTTTTTTGAGCTGCCTCTCTGTGTTTGTTTCTATGTATTAGATACATCTGCTATGTCTCCCAGTCTTGGCAGAATGGCCTTATGTAGTAGATGTCCTGTGGGGCATATTGGTGAAGTCTTCCTTGGTCCCCTGAGTTGGATGTTCCAGGATTGTTCCTTGTGTGAGTTGTGTGTGCCCTCATGTTGTAGATGAGCCTTGATTGCTGCTGGCACATCAGTGTGTAAGATTGACTCTCAGGCTTACTTGCTGTGAGGTATGGCCATTACCACAGTGTATAAGGTGCCGTGTAGGAGCAGGATTCTCCCCAGTGTGCTCAGGTGCACTTTGGCACCTGAAACCATGCTTCAGGTGTGCTGCTTGTGGGAATAATCAGGTAATATTCTGCTATGGTTTGAAGGTGGCTGCCAAGTGTGCTGGTTCTGACACCTCTTGGAAGTGGTTCCTGTGGAGGCCAAGGTTAGCTCCTACCTGTGACTGGTTTAGGGCTACCTATTAGGGGTACAAAGCGATTTGTGGTTGGTTGATGACTATGCTGAACTTGGAGGTGTTTGGGAGCAGCCACTCTGGGAATTGAGGCCTGTCTTCACCAGTACCAGGCTTGCGGCAGCTCAGCAAAGGGCCCAGGGAAACCCTAGGCCTCCCGCTGCCTGCCAGATATCCATAAACTCAGCTGCTGAAAGAGCTTCAGGTGGTATGAGTGGTATGGAAATTGGGTGGAACAAAGTTTTGGGGAGTCACCAGTCTAAGGCCGGTAGTATTTAACAGGTTAATGTAGTTTTAGATTTGCCACCACTGCTGAGTCTGCATGGCTTTGCAAAAGTTTTAGAGCCCACTGAGGGCAGCTGCTCCCTGTCTGGGGACCAGAGACCCCAACCCCCCAAGAGTTGTCTAAGGAAAATTGCATTGCAGGCCAACAGCTGCCTGCCAGCTGTGAAAAAGCTCTGCTGGTGCGTAAGTTGAGTGGAGTGGAGTTCTAGGAAGTCACCACAGTAGAGTGTGCAGAGCTCACCATGCCAGTGAGAACTTATATTTGGCTATGTGAGGGAAGACTCAACACAGGAAAGATGGAATCACTCTCTGGCTATATAGGAGGAAGGCTCAACACAGAGACAATGGCAGCTTTCCCTCCAACCTTTGCCCTGAAGCTACACAACTCAATCTCTACCTGTATGTTTCTGGCATCTCTGCAGCTTCTGTCCCTTGCCAGAGCTCAGGGTGAGTGCCTGGGTGTTAGAGAGTCAACACACAGGCCCTATAAAAGAAAAACTGTGTTTTCAGTCACCTTACATCTCACCCTGACAGACAGAATCCTGGCTAATTTTCACAGCCATATGTTGTATGGGCTTCTCTTCCCAGAACTGGTATACTGAACTGGGGAGCCTAGTGTAGGGCTGGGGCCCCTTGATATTCAAGGGAGAACTGCAGCTGAGATAGTTTTCCTGATTTTCAGTTGCTGTAGATGGGTGCGGGGCCAACCTGTTTCACCTCTCCACCCCACCTTCTAGTCTCAAGGTGGCTTCTTTATAGGACTTCTGTTCATCTAGTCTTCAGATGGTTCTCTTGGTTGATCTATAATTTAGTTGCAATTTTAATGCAGTCATAGGAAGAGGCAAGCACAATATCCACCTACTCTGACTGGAACTCTTAAATGATTTCAGTCTTCTTAAGTTCATTGGGGCTTGTTTTGTGGCCTAATGTATGGCCTATCTTGGAGAATGTGCTATGTGCACTTAAGAATGCATGTTATGATGTTGTTGAGTATTCTACACGTATGTGTTAGATCTACTTGTTTTGTAGTTGTCACTTCCTATATTTCCTTGTTTATCTTTTGTCCAGTTGTTATAGTCTACAAGTATTTTTGTTGAACTGCCTATTTTCCCCTTCTGTATTGTCAATTTTTATTTCATATATTTTGAAGCTCTGCAATTATTGCATATACATTTATAATTATATAATTTTGATAGATTGATACTTTTATTATTATATAATATCCTTCTTTGTCTCCTATAACGACATTAAATTTAAAGTCAAGACTGCATATTAGCTTAGCCAAACCAGCTTAATATAGCTACTCTAGCTTACTTTTGGTTATTGTTTAAACATGAAACATGATTTTTTTATCTTGACATTCAACCTATTTGTGTCATTAAATTTGAAGTGAATCTCTTATAGACAGTGGATTATTTTTTTAATCCTCTCTCTCAATTTTTATATTTTAATTGCATATTTTCATCCATTTACATTTTATGTAATTACTGATAAAAAAAAAGAACTCACTTTTGCCATCTTGCTATTTGATTTGTATATCTTGAAATTTTTGGTCCCACAATTTCTCCTTTTCTGGCTCCTTTTGTGTTAGATAACTACTTTCTAGTTACTGTTTTGATATATTTATTGTACTAAAAGTTCTTTAATTATTTTCTTTGTTGTTCCTGTGGAGGTTACAAATACCATCTTAACTTATAACAATATTGTCTGAATAGTATCTTAGCTCCAATAGCATGCATTTACTCTGCTTCTATCCAACTGTTCCCCTTTGTGTTGTTATCATCACAAATTACATCTTCATACATTTTGTGCCATCAACATAAATTTATAACTATTATATAATTTGTCTTTTAAATTATGAAGAAAAAGGAATTAAAAGCCAAAATTACTTTAAAGTTAAATTATATATTTACCTATGTAATTACCTTTACCAATATTCTTATTCCTTTGTATAGATCTGAGTTACTGCCTGATGTATTTTCATTTCAGCCTCATGAACTCCTTTAAGCATTTCTCATAGGGCATGTCTACTAGCTACAAACTTTCAGCTTCTGTTTAAGAGGAAATGTTTTACTTTCTCTTTCCTTTTCAAAGGATAGTTTTATCAGCTATATAATTTTTAGTTGACCCCTCTATCACCATTTTTTTTTCTTTTAGCACTTTGGATATACCTCTCACAGCCTTCTATCCTCCATGGTTTCTGATTTTTGTTAAAAAATCAGTTGTTAATCTTCTGGAGGATCCTTGCTATTTCCAGAAATTTCCTTTTGTGTTTACTTTCAACAGTTTATTATAATTTGTCTCAGTGTTGATCTCTTTGAGTTTATTGTAATTGAAATTCATTGAGCTTACTAGATATGCAGATACATTTCCTTCATCAATTTGGTAAGTTCAGTTATTATTTCTTCAAATAATCTTTCTGTTATTTTTTCCTATCTTTCAGAAACTCCCAATATGAGTATAACATATTAATGGTGTCCAAAGGTCTTTTAGTCTCTGCTCATTTATTTTTATTATATTTCCTTTCTGATCCTCTGATTTCCTAATCTCATTTAGTTTATCATCAAGTTAGCTGATATTTTATGTTTTTCCAAATATGTTGCTGAAGTCCTCTAGTAGCTTTTTCAATTCTGGGATATCTATTTGGTTCCTTTTTATAATGTCTATCTCTTCATTGATATTCTCTGTGATAAAATATTGTTTTCACATTTTTAAAGTTCTTTGTCCATGATTTTATTTAGTAATGTGAGTATAATTAAAATAGTTTACTTAAAATTTTTGTCTAGTAAATTTTATGTCTGGACTTTCTCATGGAGAATTTTTGTCGGTATTTTTTCCTTCTGTATGGGTTGTGCATGTTATACATTCTTGTTTCTTTGTGTGCCTCATTATTTTTGTAGTCAAAGTTGGCATTTTGAATATTCTAATGTGGCAACTCTCACTATCAGATTTTTCTTCTTCCTAAGGTCTTTTGGTTCTGCTTGATGTAGTTTTTCTTTTCCACACTAGTTTTGAAGTCTATATTCTTTACTATGTGTGGCCCTTGAGCTTTCTATTTTATTATTATAATAGTCAACCTGTGACTTGATAGTGATTTCCTTAAATACCTAGGGGGAAAAAAAACCCTCAAACATTTGCAGCTATACTCTGATTTTGTTTTGGAGCACAACTACACTCAGGCAGGTAGTTTTCAACTTTGCCATATCTTTCACTTCTACTTGCAGCCTTCACAGGCCTTTTCTATGCATGAGCCCAGCCCTGGGCATAATGTGTAATGCTAGATTCCCAGGACTATGAAGGAGTTTTTCACTGCCCTTATTCTCAGAAGCATCTCATTCTCTAGCCTTTCTTTCTAGACTTTGAGCTTTGTCTATTGTTAGTCTTAACTATTGTCTTTTGCCCCAAGTGGCAATGGCTAATGCAAGTGCCTTTCTCTTATAGCTCTAATCTGTTGTATTTGTTATTCTTACAGCCCCCCTAGTTTGGTTTTCATATCTAAAATGACTTTTTTTCTTTATTTTTAATTAGATACCGAGTTCTGTCATCTTATTTGGAATTTTTATAATTCCAATTTATGTTCTCTCATGTTTTCCACCATTTTCTTAATACCTTTGCTATTTGCCATGATCCCTGAATGTTCAATTTTGAGAGGCTTCTCCAGACCCTACACACCTTATCATAAACCGCTGTATTTACCCATTTTTGTAGTAAGTAAATCTCCCCCCCACCAATTTTAGCGGCTGCTTACAAAATGATGTGTTGTAATTTTTAGTAAATACTTGTTGGTTATTTGGGTTTTTATTGTTTTCAGATATATTAGATTCTTTATTACTTTCTTTGCTTTCTCCCACAAAGACATTGAAACCAGGTAGGGATTCTGGCTATTGTTGCTTTTTTTCTCATTCACTATATCTTGGGGTTCATAGGATACCTTATTATGTAAATTCACCATAAACTTTGTACATGGGGTGATGCTATTCTATTTAGTTGCTAGGCCTGTTTTTATCTTACAATTCAGGGATATTAAAAAATGATGACATGGCTGCTATCAATTTCCTAGAATCCCTTTTTATTCTTGAATCTTATGTTTATTCTTATACTTCATAGAAGGCAACTTATATTGATGAAGTAAAAAATTGAAAAGTTGTTGATGTGTATATTAATATGAATATGCCTTCTTTACTTTAATACCATTGATACTCATCAATACTTATTCTTGTATTTCATGACAAATCGGTCTTGGTGTCACATGTTTATCCTTTTTTTCCTCTATGTATTCAAAATAGCTTCCTCAAGAAGGAGAAAAAATTTTAAATATTTTGGACACTAAAGTTTTAATAGTAATATATTCACTTTAGTTATACATTGATGATTTCAAATTTTGAGAATAAAAAGTTTTGTTTAAATAGTAGCTTCCTACACAACGTTTTGAATAGTGACAGATTTTTTGAATTACTAGATATTCATGCACATCAATAATTATCTCCACAAAAAGTTTTAAGTTTCAGAAGGAAACTTTTAAAAGTTCAGTTTCTTAAAGAGAGTTTTATGGCTTGATTGTCTAGTTTAATGCTACTTCCTTAAACTTCTTCTCATAGTTACATAGCCCATTTTATGGAAGAACTACTTCAGAGTCA
This sequence comes from Cynopterus sphinx, assembly GCA_030015415.1. Classification (NCBI taxonomy): domain Eukaryota; kingdom Metazoa; phylum Chordata; class Mammalia; order Chiroptera; family Pteropodidae; genus Cynopterus; species Cynopterus sphinx. The sequence continues at coordinate 69,022,686 of CM057385.1, read as the reverse complement.
GGAAAGCTAGTAAGCACTGACAGGAAAAAATTGCATGGTTTCCACTTCACTAAACTCAGAGATGAAAGTTAAATATTGTTTTTGTGTTCTAGTCATGTATAAACTTACTATCACAGAACACATTCTGCCCAAATATTACTATGCTTTTCTGGTAATGGCATGGTTTCAAAATGTTCTTTCTTGAATAGTAATATATTTCAGAATCTCCATAAAAGTAAGATTCCAAACCTCTAACAACTATTTTAAAATAAAAAGAAATAACTTTAAATTATATTAAAAGCAAAGAATGAATAGGTTTTGAACTTTATGATTTAAGCATGTGAAGTAATGATTCATATATGGTAATTACCTATTTTAAATACATAAATTTGTGTTTTGAGCAGATATTTAATAACTTGAAAATATGTAACTATGCTTAATAGTAGTATATTAACTCTGAGGCAAATCATTTGATATATTTTTATGTGTTATAGAGACCACCATAGTGCCTCTTGAGCACTAAATACAAAAAATATGCAACAAATAGAGATTTATTAGGAACACATATGTGCATTTTGCATTGATCAGATTTTGAAATAGTGCTCTAGAAATATCATTTTCTATATTCTGCAAATGTGATGTTTGCTACATTTTTATTGTTACTGTTTTTGTTGTTTTCATCATAGAAAATAAGTTTATATACACTTTTATTCTCCTTCTTTATAGTATTACATATGAGAAATGAGAGCCTTTAGAGTCAAACTGACTAACTCTGTCACTACTTGTGATTTTTATGCTCACTGGATGTCATTTTTCTCTCCTATAAAATGATGATTAAAATATAGAGAAGTAAAGAAGAAAGAGCCCAATATAGAGTCAAGAATAAACTATATGTTTAAAAATATTAGTTTATTCCATCTTTGTACAGCATGATAAAATATTTATAACGAATTTCTGTATCATAATGTTTCTGCACTATAATCTACAACGTTTCCCCAAAGAGCAGTCAAGTCTTAATTTTTCTGAAGACATGTCTTCCTTTTGAGTTAATCAAAAAAGGACAATTTTGTCAATCAACAATTAGAGTAAAATAAAACTTAATCATTTAATTTTATATCACAAATTAATCCATTAGATAAGTTTTCTTTGGTAAGGAAGTAGAAGTAATTATTTTCACAGATGTTAAAAAGCAACATTTCATAATGTAGTATTCTGTGTTCAAGAAGATGTAAACATTATAAATTAATATCTTTCATCAAATTCTTGAAGTTTTTAATTACTGTTTACTCAAATATTGTCTCCCCCATTGTCTCTTTTCTCTTTTTTAGAAACTACAATTACATACCTATTATAGCTTCTGTTATTATTACACATGACCCTGATGCTCTGATATCTTTTTCCCAATCTATTTTCTGTTTGTTCTTCAGATTTGATTATTTCTATTTATTTATCTTAAAGTCTGTATTTTATCACCTTCATTTTTCTATGGAGCTTATCAAGTGAAGTTGTCATTATGCACTAAAATAAATTTTAAAAAATTGTTTTACAACTTCTATTTGGTTCTTTTTTATGGTTTCATTTTACAATTGTGTTTTCTATCTTTCCATTTCCATTAAAAGTATATTTTTCTTTATTTGCACTGAGTGTAATGTAATATCTGCTTAAAATATTTACCTGCTAAGTCCAATGTCTGAGTTACATAGTGTCAGTCCAGGATTTTGATTTTGAATTTTGGTTTTGAGACTAGAACACATTTTCCTGTTTTTTTTTTTTTTTTCCGGTGTTTCAATTAATTTTGTATGGTATGTTAGAGATTGTGAATATTGTGTTATGGAGAAATATGTTATATTTCTCAGAAGAATATTAATGTTTGTTCCATTTTCCCTTCTTGCAGTGTATGGCAACTCAAACCTCAGTTCAATTCTCTCCTTAATTGAGTTGTTTTGAGTGTGCTCCATGCATTCATAGTGAAAGGGATTAGCCAGAAATTTGAGCCCATGTTGTGTAGGGAATTTGCCACTTTTCCTACCTCTCTTTGTTTCTTCAATTCTGGAACTAATTTCCAAAGGCAATGGTTACCCTTAATTCTATCTCTGGTTTCTAAGTCCAGAAATACGTGGGTTTCATGTCAGTATTATATATGGCTTTTATAGTGCTGCTTTGGCTAAATTAAGGATAAAATGTGGAGGTATTATGCTAAGTAGAATAAGCTAGCTATAGAATGATAGATACTGCATAATTCAATTTCTATGAGGAATCTATAATAGGCAAACTTATTAAAGAAGTAGAATGATCATGAAGGACTAAGGAAAGGGGGAAATAAAAAATTGCTAATAAAGAGGTTTAAAATTCAGTTATACAAGAAGAATAACTTTTAGATATCTTCTGTACAACATTGTGACTATAGATAATAATACTGTATTTCACACTTAAAAATCTAAAAGTTTAGATTTCATTTCAAATATCTCAACAAATAAAAATTTAAAATAAAATACTACAAAAACTAGAAGTAACTACATGTAGGCACTACAAGACCACATGACTGTTATTGAGGATAAGATCATAGTGTTGAGAAATCTTTGAACAGATACTTACTACTGAACTAAAAAAACAAAACAAAACAAAACAAAACAAAAAACGTGAGACAGGTATTTACCAAGCCAGATACCAGGACAATACATAATTATAGATGTTGTCATTAAGCTAAAAAACAAAAACTATTGTGCTGAAAGCTGTAGAAGAATTTATAGATATTTCAGAAAAATCATCTTTAAGAACCATTTAGTCCCTGGGCTTCTTTAGATCAAAGAACTTGAATCTATTTTGCAGGGTTGCCAACTCTAAGTTCCACCCAGTGAATCCAATGACAAAGTGCGTGTGGAATTGAGAAGATTAACTCATTCACTCTGCACCACTAATATAGACCGCCATAAAAATTTAATTTTGTTGTTTAAAAATGTGTCAAGGTCCTACAACTTTCTGTTTTATTTTACCAATATACACACAAAACATAGGTAAACACTTTTTAAAAATTGTTTTTTATGCTTTCAGAAAAAAATTATTGTAGAATTATGTTTATATCTTAGGATAAGTATGCAAATGAACCAAATCCAGCAGCCTATCAGATGTTTATCTGCCTGACATATATATGTGTGTGTGTATGTGTGTGTGTGTGTGTGTGTGTGTGTGTGTGTGCAATGTCTTACATATATACAAATACTATGTTTTTATGGTTGAAAATATTTTTTTGGTCGAAAAATCAAAAAAACACTATTTAGTGATTCATTAAAATTATGTAAAATTTAAGTTTCAGTGTTTATAAATAAACATTTATTGAAATACAGCCAGTCATTAATTTATGTATTATCTATGGCTGCATTTGTACTATGTCGACATACTTGAGGAATTGTGATAGTGACTGTATGACCCACAAAGCCTGTAACATGTATTGTTTGGCTCTTTACAAAAATAATTTGCCAATCCTGTCCTAGGGCAGTAAAGTTCTTACTGTGAAGCTCTTGAAATGCTCATCCTAAAGAAGCAGAATTAGTATCTGAAAATAAACAAATAAAACAAAAGAACAAGTTAAAAAAGAGAAAGTTCTTTTAGGATTTTGAAAGAAACTACATTGATCTACAAATCAATTGGGAAGAATTGCCACCTTAGCAATTTGATTCTTCAAACCATGAAGTTATAAAGTATCTCTCCATTTATTTAGATCTTTAATTTTCCTTAGCAAAGGTTTAGTATTTTGGCATGTGTAATTTTTTGCTTTTCTTTTTAAATTTATTCCTAAGTATTTTTTGATTCTCTCATGAATAAAATTATTTTCTTAATTTAATTTTCAGATTATTCATTGCTTATATGTATAAATATAATTGATTTTTAAGACATTGTCTTGTATCCTGCAGCCTCACTGTTTTTTATTAATACTTTTGGTGTGTGAATTTCTTAGGGTTTTCTAAATACAGATTCATAATATCTGTGAATCAAATGTTTCATTTTTCTTTTCCAGTCTTGATGCCTTTTATCTTTTCTTGCCTAATTGCTGCAGCTAAAAATTTTGCTACTATATTTGACAGAAGAGTTGAGAACAGATATCCTTACTTTAAACCTGAATATAAGGGAAAACATTCAGTGTTTAACCATTGAATATGAAGTTTGCTGTTGTATTTTTGTAGAAGCCTTTTATCAAGTTGGAAATGTTGCCATCTATTTTAAATTTTTAAGAGGTTTTGTTGTTATTGTTTATTTAATCATGAATGGATTGAAGTTTGTCAGTTTTTTTCTGTAATTGAGTTAATTATGAGGTTTTTGTCCTAAATATTATATTAAATTAATTGATTTTGGATAGTTAAACCAATTTTTCATTTCTTAAATGAAGTTCACTTGGTCATAATTTATACTCTTAAAAAATATCCAATAACTGTTATCAACAGGGCAATAGCTGTTATCAACAGGACAAGTAATAAGTGTTAGAGAGGATGTGAAGAAAAAATAAACCTCATTCACTGTATAGAGGTTCCTCAAAAAACTAAGAATTAATTCACCATATGATCCAGCAATCCCACTGCTGGGTATTTACCCCAAAGACTTGAAAACCCATATCTGAAAAGATATTTGCACACCAATGCTCATAGCAGCACTATGCACACTTGCCAGGAGTTGGAAGCAACTGAAGTGTCCTACAATAGATGATTGGCTAAAGAAACTGTGGTACATATATACAATGGAATATTATTCATCCATAAGAAGTGATGAAATATTGCCTTTTGCAACAACATGGATGGAACTCGATATAAACATGCTAAGTGAAGTAAGCCAGACAGAAAAAGTTGAAAATCTCATGATATCACTTATATGTGGGATATAAACCTAAAACAACAAGCAAACAGGACAAACAAACAGAGACTCATGGACATGGACGATAGATAGTGGTTACCAGAGGGGAGAGGGATGATAGGTGGAGTAAAAGAGGCTAAATATGTGATGACAGAAAGACATCTAACAATGGGAGTTGAGCACACAATGCAATATACACCTGTTTAATTGTACACCTGAAAAAGGATTTCGTTAATCAATGTCATCATAATAAAAATAAATAAATAATAAATAATAAAAATGAACAAACTTGCAAAAAATACATATATTTTGGAATCAGCCATTTAATACGCTTAAATGTTTTTGAATCTATATTTATGAATAATATTGGTACATAATTTTATTTCCTTGTGTTATCTGTGTCTGGCTTTGGTAGCAAGGTGATATTGATCTCATAGAGTAGGTTGGGATTGTGTCAGTGGATTTGTTGATGTTTGATTATGAGAGCTGAAGGTTTTATTGATTTGAGAGAACTGTCTAAGGATACATTATTTTATTCCTTCCTTCCTTCTTAATAGCCTCCAGACACAAATATAAAATTAGCAAAAATTAATATCTAAGATATAGATATTGCTAATTGTATCCAAATAGGTTATTCATACATATAGTTTATTTATTTTTCTTTCTTTTCTTCCTACTTTTCTTTCTACTTACCTTCTTTCCTCTTTTCACCATTTCATCTTTATTTAATCTTTTATTTCTTTCTTCTTTCTCTCATTCCTTCCTTTCTGTATTACGGTATATATTAGCAATCATAAAATTAGATATTTTATAGAGATACAAACAGCTTATATTTGAATGTAAAATTACTTAAGCTCTTGTCATTATTCTCATATACCCTGGGCCAAAATTATTATTACTCCAAATACACCCTGTTTTTCACATATCTCCACTGCTTGCTAAAATATTAATCTTATACTCTCCATTTATTAACTTAGTCATTCTTTATGACTGAGCCATGAAATTTTGCAAACAAATTCTTAAATAATCTTACTAACGTTAGAGCAACCACTAATTAGTTAGAAGAAAGAGTGACTGCTCTCATTCTGGATAAAGAAGCTATTAGAGAGAAGGTTGGCAAATCTAAATAAATGGTCATGGCAGTAAGTTTCAAGATTTCATATAGGGGTGAAACAAAGAAAAAACAGAAATTCAAAATTGTCTTTGACTGCTTTTGTAATTTTTTTAGGGAGGAGTTTGAACTCATTATGGACTGTGTGACGGTCAACTTGTGGTGATGATGGAAAATATAAAAAGGTAAAGAATACTTGTAAATTTGCTTAAAATATATATGAATCACTTGACATATGAGTATAAGCCAGTTACTATAACCAGTTTTTATTCTTGTTAATTCATATAGAATTTCAACACAAATTATAAAATTAGAATATACAAATGTCTAAAACATAAATGTTGCTATTTGAATTCAGATAGGTCATCCACAGTTTGCAATATATAAAACTTTAAGTCCTTGGTGTTAATTACAATGGAGAAAAGATGGAAGTAAATATTGCTTGGAAAAAGTAGATATGGAATCTAGAAAGCTAAGTTCATTGAAGATTCATTTGCTTATGAAAATCATTTAATTGATAATTAGCAGCCTTAAGCACATAAAGCTAATATGAGGCCTAAATATTTATCACATATATGAGAAAGTTTTTATTTTGACAATTTTTATTCTACACAAAGCAACACGTAATTTATTATTGAAATTATGTCAAATTTCTATACTGCATATTCATAAAACACATTTAACACAAAATGTCATAAAACTAAATTGCAAAATTTTTTAAATAAAAACTGATAATTACTAATTGCATCAGAAGGGATATGAAGACCAACAAAGATAATGTAATTGGGTTTTTAATTAATTTAATTTGTTTTAAAATTGTCATATATAAATTGCTGTTAACACACTTCCATTTTTTGTTAAAGTTTTACAGATATATAATTGATCCCTAAAAGTGAGAGTAAAGTAATTAACTTTGATGAAATTCATTTCTATCTATTTCCCTAGAGATACTGATAAATGTAAGTGACATTTTAGCTACTCTTGTACAAATCAATTTGGGTTTTACAGAATTTTGGTGAACTTTCAGCAAATTATAGATACAGAGTACAAAATAAGATTTTGCTTAGAATAGCAAATGTTTTACTTATACAACTCTTGAATGCTAAACACTGTGATTTTAATCCAGTAAATTCTTTGCATTCCATTAATTATATGCACAATTAAGCTGCATTTAATGATAAACTTAGCTTAGAGCTAAACTAGGGACTTTGAAGAATGAGCTTTCCATTTTCTATTTTATTATGAGTAAAAATTGCCAATTATCTGAATATTCTTGTATTTAGTTTGAAAAAGCAAAAAGTAAATGTTTCAAGTACTAGTTTTGGGTTCTAGTTATATATGAGCCAAAAGTAAGTTTCATGTCTTACAAATCCTTAAGAAAAAAACAAAATGATAAATCTTACAGATTCTTTTCTCAGGGTCAGGCATAACATTTTCACTTTTGCCCACCACTTTACTACCTAAAGGGAGTAAAAGTGTTTATGACAAACAAGACAGAATGAAACCTTGATTATCTCAACACCTGTAGATATACTGTTTTTTAGAAATATTACAGGAGTCTAAAACAGTTGTAATAACTATCAAGTATCTATAAAAGGAAATTCTACACTTGTTTATAAATCAGAATGCCTGCAAAGAGTCTCCAAGTGCATAAACTATTCATTTTTCAATCTGCAAAACATAGATATTTGCCACCCACATAGCTCTGTGAAATGAAATGAGAAAAGTGCTTTTGTCATATTTAGCCTTCATTCTGATCATCTTATTAACCTGATTCTTAGTCTTTACAAACACATCCCCAACTAAGTGACATTCCATTGTTAAAATGTATTGACTTTTAACTGTCATATTTCACTTCTTTGCTCTCAGGAAGAATCTATGCCCAAGCATAGTGGTGGGCATTTGATTTAAATGGACTTTTATATAGATTTCTGCTATCAAGCGTTGAAGCCATTTTGACTATTTTATTTTCATATCCCCTGGATCAGGGAACTCCATCAATAAAACAGTTTTTCTTGAAGAACTTGTAATCACATATATAACTAATTAGCTAATTGCTATAATACATATGTTCAGAACCTTTACTTTGAGCTAACAAACTTCATTTGGCAACCATGGCTATAATTCATAAATTATATATACTAAATTTACTATTTATATGTTACCTAATTAGAAATTTAAGTACAATGAACAACATTTACTTTTTGCCCTACTATATTTTTGTAATAATTAATGTGTATTGTACATTAATTTTAACTTCGGGTAATGTAGAAAATGGTTTAGTGCTATTTCAGATATTAGAATAAAAGGGAATTTAACTCTAGATACCTATTTTTGGTTTGGCAGAAAATACCAGCTGTTCCAAAAGATACAATTATTTTTTTATGAGATACACAGATAGTTCCAGGTTCCTTTGAAACTGGGTTTGGCCATATCACTGGGTTCTAACCAAAGAAATATACCTAGAAATTACATGCAGCATTTTGGGGCCAAGGGCTTTGTGTTATAATAAAAAGTATATACTTGGTTTTTGTCCCCAGGTCCTGACAGAGCCTCTAAATCCCTTGTAATTTCCTAAGTGATAGGATGATAAGAGTGTCTTTTGTTCTAATGAGGTGGCTCTTGGCAGGGACCCTAGGTAGCAGAATGAGGGCTGGTTGCCAGAACAGACAAGGAATGATTAGAAGGTTTGAATTTTTAGCACCACCTCCTGATGTTTGAATTTTTAGCTTCAGCCCCTGAGAAGCAGAGATTGAGTTAATCAGCAATGGCCAATAATTTAATCAATCATGCTAATTTAATGAAACCTCCAGAAAAACCTTTAAATAATAAGGTACAATGAACTTTCTGGTTGAATAACACACCACGGCACTGTGAGAGTGGCATGCCTGGAAAGGGCATGGAGTTTCTGTGTTGCCTCTTCATACCCTTCTCTATGCATCTCTTCTATCTGGATATTCCTGAATTATGTCCTTTATAATAAACCGGTAATAGTAAAGTGTTTTCCTGAGTTTTGTCAGCCATTCTAGAAGAATATAGAAACTAGGAGAGATTCATGGGAACTCCTCATTTACAGCTGGTTGGTCCAAAAGTGTAGTTGACAACCTTGGACTTGCAGCTGATATCTGAAGTCAAGGGAATCTTGTAGGACAGAGACCCTAAATGATAGGATTTGTGCTAACTCCTAGTAGTGAGTGGCAGTATTAAATTGAATAGTAGGACACTCAGTTGGTTTCTGTATAATTGGAGAATTTTCTAGTTTGGGGAGGAAACACCACATATTTGATGTCAGAAGTGTTTTGAGTGGAAACAGTTCAGAGGCTTTAAGAAAGAGGTATGACTACTCACTACTATCTTTTCTCTTCTACTGACTTGAATATCAACAAGTCTCTCAGAGATGCTGAAACAACAAGATAGAAAGGATCTTGCTCCCTGAATTACCACATGGCAGAAAGTCACCTTATAGTTAGGGACTTTTATGTAAGATGATAATGTGATTACGACGTAAACTTCTGTTTTGTATGCCTCGCCATATACACTCGGTCCTAATTATACTGCAGCCTAGCCTACTCTAATGCAACAGTGTTATCTTCTATTACTTTTTTACTGAATGTTAAAAATGGAATAAAGATTGCAAACTTAATAATGACATTCACTTATTAATATTACCATTTTTAAAAAAAAAATACGACTTACGATAACAATAATACTGATAACCTAGCAATACCTCAGTCACCATCATAGCCAAATAAAGGTATTCAAGTTTGAGTATTGAGTTAGCAACATTTTATAATGTGAGCAAAAGAACATTCATGATTTAATTCTTACTTTAAAAACAGAAATCAGCTATAGAGTTTATGATTGCATGCAAGTCTTTTAAAGAGGTGAGATTTTTATCTAACTTCCTTGAAATAAGCAAATGACCACCCACTTTATTCTTTGAAGCTTCTTAGATGATAAAAATTTAAATAATTTTGTTCCAAAAATTGAACTTATTGGATCATACTTCCTTTTTCAATTTAGTGGGCAAACATGTAGCAGTACTTTAATAAATGTTTTCGTGTGCATTATTTCATTTGGCAGTCCATAAACAATGTACATGATATCCTCAGTCACTCTCATTTTTAAGAAATATAGAGTGGATGTCAAAGAATTATATAAATTGCTTAAGTCACAGAATGAGAAAGCCACCAGGAAAAGGATTTGGTGGGAGATCTCACTCTATGCTGAAGGTTCTTTCTGGCTCTTACTTGGGATTATAAACCTGGGAAAGGGAAATTATGTTTCTACCACATTGAGTACATATTTTAAGAAAAACAAATAAGAAAGCTAAAAATTGTATTTTAATCGTTTTTGAAACATTAGGCTCTGATCTTATAAACTTAGTAACATTGACAAAGAAGAAGCAAACAAATAACAAAAAATGGGAGTCCTGAGACAGAAACACGCACTAAAGTCATAATGTCTCTTGAGGGAATCTGCTAAGACTGATAACCTTGACATTTCATTTTGATCGTTAGGCAGTTATGCTGATTATGGGAGATAATAAATCCCTTGGCTAAGCCTGGAATGTGAATAGAAGGCTTTAATTTTAATCTGGAACCTCCAAAGTGCTATCTATTCTGAGCAAATGTTAACAAAAGTAAAAATGAATTTCTCAGTCTGATCCATAGTAGACAGGAAAAAATATCTCTATTGAGAATCTATAAATAGTAAATAGATGTTCACGAAGTTGTAACCTGAATTCATTCAAACTGTTAGTTATGAAACTTTAAGCAGATAGCTTTATTTAAGCTGTCATGGGATTGTATGGGTACCAGGCAACTGGCAGAAGAAAATACAAACCAGTTTTGGGGGAATATAACCTTTAATAAAATAATTCAACAGATAAAGTTTAATAAATATAAACTCACAGCAAAATATAAATAAGTAAATACAATATATTCTCATTGTTCATGGTTTTTACATTTTCAAAGTTGCCATAAACACTGAATTGCCAAATGCTGACCCACTGTCCCTAAGGGAAATAATAATAACATAATAATAATTAATAAAGATAATTATGACTAGAGGGCCCTATGAGCCTCTAGTCATAATGTTTCATCATCTAATCAAGATATCACTTTAAATTATGTGTGTTTCTGTTTAAAGATGCTGTCTTTAATGAATATTGTTGATTCATTGAGATTGAACTGGTTTCTAACAGGACTATCATTCATGGCTGAATGAAGCTAATCTAACACATATTCTTGGCATTGGCACACCAAGGTCTTGTGTTTAAGAATACTAGACAGCATTTCAGCACTACACATAGGGTCTATCTTAAACTGTGAAATCACACACACATATACACAAGCCCACAAAATGTGAAAATTTTGCACTAAGCAGACTGCAAATTGGATGCTTGTTTATAGAAGAGCTAAGATAAGAAGGGAAGGCATCACCTTTTACAGCCTCAGCTGGAAATGTGTTTGTAAGGTGACTCAAAATTTTTGCTACTATGTACATATCTATGTACGATCACTGAAGTGCCATGAATATTGATTTTAGAGTTACAAATAAATTTTCGCAAGTAGACAAATCCATAATTATAAATCCATGAATGATGATTTTTTTTTTTATTAAATCACCCATACCACAGAAGGTAACAAATCACCACGAACCTAAGCCAATAGTAAAACAAATAGCAAAATCAGACATGCAAATGATTTTTTCATTGGAATTATTCAAAGAATATAAAATGAATATAAGTTATAATCCAAAGGAATATAAGAGCTCCTGAATGAGCATGGATAATAAAAACTATAAATATAAGCAAGCACATTATCTTAGGAACCAAATGGAAATTATAGAAATGAGAACATATAAAGATTTTTTTTTAAATGAAGACTATATTAAACGGCAGAGTAGCTAAAATTGAAAAGAGTGTTAGTAAACTAGAATTTGGATCTGAGGCTATCATCTAGAACATAGCCATAGAGAAAGATGAAAAATATTAAAGAGAAATTAAAACACACCTAGGTTATAGAGGGAGGAAGATGAGTATTTATCTAATCAGAGGCCAGGATAATAGAGGACATCAAAAACAAGATTTGAAGAGATAATGGTTGTGGTTTTTCCAGGATTGTTGCAAGCCATTAACCTCAGATTCAGAAAGCCTAATATAGTCCCACCATTGTAAATAAAAAGAAATCTATATGTAGACAAATCACAGTGAGCTGATAGAAATCAAAAGACAAAATCATAAAACCAACCAAAAAGAAAGAGAACCTACATGGTAAAAAATTATATTAATAATTAATTTCTTTTCAACTCAACAAAATAATATCTTAAATGTATTGAGGAAAATTTACTTTCAACTTTAGAATTATATATGTAGTAAAATATCTTTGAAAAATGAGGGCAGATTAAAAATTTTTTAAAAATAAAATTGGCTTCTAGTAGATCCATGGTAACAAAAATTATAAAAAGTAAGCTTAAGGTAGAAGAAAAATGATCCAATTGAACTTTTAAGAAGAAAAGATAAATATAGTGAGCAATAATATTGATAAATTAGTTTGTAAATCTAAACAAACATTGACTACATAAGATCACAATAATATTGTTATAATTAATTATGAACAGATAAAAAATTGAAATATTTAACAATAATTTTATTAAATTGGGAGAGGGATGACCAGCTTTAAAGAATTCTAACATTCTTGTAATTTTGAATTAAATATATATGATAAATTATCTAGTTAACACCAAATAAATAGAATAGGGAGGGTACCAACAAAAGTTACAATTGAAAATATGTATATGAATAATGCAAAAAAGTCAAAAACTTTAAAAGAAAGCAACAAAGAAAAAAATATATAGAAAAGATGATGTAAGCAAATATCCTAAAATAGAATAGTAGAAATTTATACAAATGCATCAGTAACAAAAATAACAGGACTAAGCTCTCCACTGAAAAAGATAATCATTTGACAGACTAATTTACAAAAAGAAGTTTGCCAATGTACTCTTTACATTAGGTACATCTGAAATATAAAGACACAAAAGGTCAAAATTAAAATAAAATTTGATATAGCTAGATTTGTTTCAGAAAAAAGAAATTTAAGTGAAAATCTGTTACTAGGTAAGCACAGGACTAATTTCACTAGGTTTACATAAATATTCAAACTTGAATTTATGTTCTCACATAGCTTTAAAATTTATAGGAAATTACTATAAAATAAATGGGAAATTCCACCTTATAAGCAGAGATTTTAATATGTTTTATTTGGTAATCAATAGATAAAACTGACAGATGGGTGATAGGTCTGTGGGTGTTCATTTTATAACTACTTCCTTTATTGCATGTAGAAATTTAAGAATTTACTAAAATTCTATGAACTGAAATATGTACCCCACTGCATTAAAAAGCAGTTTACAGACTTAATGCAGATGCAGTGATAGATTGACCTTCTACTCTTTCTTTTTCTTGGAATACTTTACATTTTCCTCTTTACTTAGCTAAATTCTACTCATGACTGAGTTCTTAGTTCCCTCAGGGAGGCCTTCTAGATCCCTTGGTCCTTAAACTTGGTCCTAGGTTCTTGCTTTCATTACACTCTGTAATCCTTCAGTTATAACACTCATTAAACTTGTAGTTTTTGCTTAATGTTTTTATCCCTGAAAGATCAAAAGAATGAGGCCAAGACCATGTTATTCTTGTTAATTATTCTATCTCTAGTATAAGTACAGTGCTAGCCTTGAGTAGTAGTAATTGCTGATAGACATAAAGGAGGAAATGAGGGGATATTCTTCATGTAGACAGTTTTGACTTTGCTGCATGGGAACTCCAGAGAACATATTGATATTACTTTGAGACCTGTGGGAATTCTAGATATTAGAGGGATGGGAGTTTTGCCAAAGATGAGGATACCTGATGCTCCAGAAAAAGACCAAAACTAGAGAGGAAAGAAATCATGCCTGCTGTATAATAGCAGAATTTATTCAAGAGCAACTATGAGACATCACGTAGTCTTCCAGAAATGACTGGATATGAGAAAGCTACTTACAGGATCTGTAGGCCCTGAAATATATATCAGGAAAGTATAAAAATAGTAAAATAAAAATAATGGTTATTAAGGTCTCTGTGATCCAAGTATAAAACACAAACTGATGTGGCAATAGCAAACATGACTACAATATAAACAGTGGCATGGTACTGAGTGCAGAAGCTATTTGACATTAATACTAGCATGAATTTTTTTTTATTAGGGACAAAAAAAGAGGCTTCAGATATACAGAAACTAACTTCAAAATTGGCTATATCATCAGCTAGTAGAAAATAAGGACCCAAACAGACCAAAAAAAAATAATAATAATAATTCTAAACTTAATCCAAAACACAGAAACTACAGAAGATAAGAGAGAGGCACATCTGCACCAGAAGGGATTATCAATGAGCAGCAAGAAAAAGTAAAAAAAAAAAAAGAAAAAAAAAAAAAAAGCTTTACCCTGAAGACTTTGAAGGCTGGCAGAGAATAAACACAGCTATTACCCAAGTTCACAGCTGTAACCTTGGGGAGCTGAACTGGAACATTGGAACAGTTGCCACCTGCGCAGCTGAAGAAAGACTAATAGCAGAAACTTAACATCAGATTGGTGATTTCTTGGCTACAGAAAAGGTAGTATCTTTCATAAAGCAAGCTGTTTTCCTGCTTTTAGTGACTCCAATTCTACTGAAGATTGTTGTTTTATAATGGAGAAAAACCCTTGCTGGCAACATTGCCTATATACTGATCTGTCATAAAAGACTAACAGATGCTCTTGCCCAGTTCCCCCTGTGACAGAACATTCATTGTAGGTAATGTTTGCAGCCCATTCTGCCCACAAGAAACTACCAGTGATGCATTTCTTCCAAACAAGTATTATGTGCCAAACACCCAGTATATCTCTGAAGATTTTTAAAACAATACCTTTCACAAAATACAATTCATATTCAATAGTTTGCAGAGTTAGGAACAAAAAGGAGAAAACAAATTGTATGCCCCTTTTCCTTGACAAACAACCAGGTTGCAATATAGTGATCAGAATTTTTCCTGATATTGAATCTTTGTGGGGAGCTGGGGAGAAAACAGTTAATTTTCTTGTAGAAGATTCCACATTCTTAACTTGAAAACTTTTCTTCATAATTAGGTTTAATGATATAGTTTTTGCAAGAAAACTATCAGGTGAACTGTGTTTTATTACATTGCATTATGAGTTTATCCCACTATTGTTGATGCTACCTTTAATCATTTGGTTTAGGTGGTGACTGTCAGATACATTTGTCTTTGATATTAGTAAGAAGAGTCAGGGTGATGTGAAAAAATGTAAGGCCTTTTGCAATAATTTAAATATTTGAGTATGGATAGTGAGGCTAAGCAGAGGGGTAAGTTAGGAAACTATTTTAATAATCCATTCAAGAAATTATCAGGGTCTAAAAGAGTAATGGCAAGGTGGGGACGGTAGAGAAAAATGATTCCAGATATGTTAGACTGGATGAATCAATAGGAGATGGAAGCTGACTAGATACATGGGATAGAGCAGGATTTAAAGAATGTGAAGAGGAGTCTCAGATGAACTCTAGGTCAAGGTTGAAAAAATAAGAGTGGATTTCTTTTTGGACCTGCTTAATATGATATTGTCTAGGGATTTCAAGTATAGATATCAGATAGACATTTGGAAGCAAAAGAAAGTAAAATTTAAGACGTGTGACTGTATACAAAGTAATTGTTTTACTTCCTTCCCTTTCTTTTCTGATGGATTTCATCTCTTGCTAAATGAGTGAGAATTTTGAGAAAAACAATAATACATAATACATAATACAATACATACAATAATACATAATACATAATACAATACATACAATAATACATAATACATAATACAATAATACATAAATGTATTCTAATCTATCTTTGTACTTCATATCCTTTAAATATCCATGTTAAATAGTCTTGAAAAAAGATTTTGCTTCTTTCTCTTGATGACCCATTGAAACGGCTCTGATTATTACAGAGTTACCCTTATAATGGAAACAGACTTTTAGTACTTGATATTTTCAGTGTTTGATTATGTCTCTACAACTTGGTATTTATCATCTTAGATGAATTTGTGCTATATGTCCAGTACATAACACAAATATAGAATATGCTGTTCTTATTCTTATTTATATCTACATTTCAAGAGTAAAAAAAAGCAAAAAAAAATTTATCTCTGTTGTCTATGTCTATTATTCTGTAGATGTTTTACACGGTTAATAGCAACAAACAAGCAAAACTTACAAAACACATGATTCATTTCATTCAAACAAAGCTTGGAAAACAATTAAGCAAAAATCATTGTTTTTGATGGCAATGGCAGTTCCAGCAAGGAGTTAATTGTTGTAAACTCTGGAAATTGAATTGCAGTTTAATCTATGACCTACTAAAACTTAGTACATGAGCGCTCAGTAGCTTAGAATAGAAACTCTTGTGTCTTATTTCTACTATTTTTATCCCAATCATATTATTTCAGTGTCCAGTAGTTTAATATTCAACTGATTTTGGTGTTCTGTGAACTTCAGTGAATTTGTAATCTCTTTGAAGGTCAGAATCAGAAGTTTTACTCTTCCATTGCCTCTACTCTATTGCCGAACACACTTGACCAATGGTCATGTGCAGACATGCATAAAAGAAGAAAAGTTAAGAAGAAAAGACCTCATCACAAGATCACTTTTGGGAGTGAAAATTTTCCAGATACCTTTGATTAAATACTAGCTAACCCTTCCTAAAATGTGTTTTCTTGATTAGGATATCTAACTACCCCTAAGACGTAGGATAAAATTATTGCAGAATCAGTTTTATCACACTGTATACCTTGAACTATATAGAGTAAATTTCAGACCGCTTAACATTATCTTATTTAATTATCATTAGAACTTTTTGAAGTAGGCGGTACACTTTTATTTTAAAGATAAACTGAGTCTCAGAAAGTCTTAATAATTTAACTAAGGCTATATAACCAGTAAATCAGAAAATAAAATTTAAACCTACGTCTGTTTCACATCAAAGTCTTGACTCTTCTGACTCTACCAACTCCAGTATTCTGTCTTGAGAAATTCATTTAAGTGGATCAAACAGTTTCTGGTATTTGTGTTTGGAAACATTTAATAGTCAACTCTCCTCACATAATCTCTGACAAATCTGTTCTACTGGAAAAGTAATGCCATACTCAATACTTCATCAATGGCTAACCTCTTAGTGCTTTATCATGAACGTTCATTTGAATTTCATGTTCTGCAGTAGAGTATGCATCAAAATAATAGGAGCTTAAAAAATAAAATCTCATGTCTAGATATTCTATTTTAATAAAACCCTTTTTATGCTAAAATTTAGCACACTTGTTTTAATATAAAAATAATGTCAAAATACTAATAAAATTATTTAATTTCCCAAATTTGAGCCACAATTTTCTAAATTTGAGTAATATTTGTGTTCCAGGAAGATGTACAATTTTGGGCTCACTACTTAGACTATCTCTTAATATTTACAGTTTTTAGGGGTAAAATTTCCAGTGGTAGGAATTGCACTTACTTCTTGTTCTTAGTGCATGGTACTGCCTTGGGGCCTATAATATATCCAATATTAGTTGGGTCGAAAGTAGATTAAGATTGAATGGTAGAGAGTCTTGAACCTAATTGACTGAAGGTGTTGATGTTATGTCTCCAAGTTCAAGTAGCTATCTTATAGCAGTTGCCTTATGCTAGAGTCCATGGATGTAATATATTTACACATATATTTTTTGTTTATGCAACTCTATGGGAAAGAGGAAAAATAAAAAAAAATGAGATTATAGCTATCAATAATTTCATGCTTTTATGAACTGAAGTTGACCAAAAAACCCACCATCTGGTAGAAGGAGACTTAAGTTGATTAGTCAGCTCAGAGAAATGCAGAGGGCTTTGTAAGATGCTTTTGAAAGTGTGATTTCTTTTGGTAAGAGCATGATTTATAAATGCCGGTTTTGTTTATCACTACTATCAGGAATATAATATTTTTGTTAATATTCACTCAAGTAACATTTTGTCCCCGTAAAATTAGAAAAGTAACTTTTTTCTCACATAATCCCAGATTAACTTCAAGATATAGAATTAATGGCTAGAAAATTATGTTCTTGTCATAAAATAATAATATATGAGAGAAATGTTTGAGAAACAAAGAGTAATAAAGAAAAAACGGTAAAAGTTTGGCTCAAGGAAATTCTTAACATTTTGGTTTGGCATGTAAAAATAAAGACTCAAAAATCTTCTCGCTTCTCTCAACTCTACTATTTATTTGCTGCTCCTTTTCCCTAACAGACTGGTTTTCTAAATCTGCAGACACCCGTGTTTCAGACATGAGGTTTCTGCTGCAAGAAGTAGCAGAAAAGACAAAACCTTAGGCAGCCCATATCTCCTGGCTAAACAAAGTTTCTATTTTGCTTGTTCAGAGACTAGAACTCTAAAAGATTGGAATATGAGAATGCACAAGTGATGTATAAATCACTTCTCCCTTCATAAAACCAGTATGTTATATAGAAATGAGCTATAAACAAGAGTCGTACAGAAAAAGTTTTCAACATTGCCCCCAGTAGAAAGCCAAGCAGCTGATCTTTCTTAATGAAATGTAATTCAGGCAGAAAGAAACGAGGACCCATTTCTTTGCCTCAATATTTCTGTGCTAAAAAGAGAGATGTCATCCCAATTTGTTGGAGTTTGCAAAATTAAATTGGTAACAGTTATTTCTTGGGCTCTGCTTCCATTTTATCTGCCACTGAATCACTTAATTGTAGAAAGTTTATTTTGTACCTAATCACATTTTAGTTCCTAGATTATTGGGCTTTAAACTTTTAAGCGTCCTTATTTTCTCTCCTTATTAAAAACCTTGGCATGATACCAGAACACTACATAAAAGAGGGCCACAGCGGATCTCTCTGGCAAGTCTTATTTGAAGCAAGTGTTAGGCATAATAAAATGCTCCTACAGTTTAGAAAAGTTTAAACAATAACAGAATAAGTTTATTGTAGCATGCTTCCTAGATTCACGTCATGGTAACCCTCTAGTTGAAGGCATTCTTTCCACCTTTATAGCATTATAAATTTGATGAGAAAAATATGTTGCATTGACTACAGCTCAGTCATCATATGAATAGAGATGATGGGTATTTCATCTTCCCCATTTGCCATCATGGAATGACTTAGTGAAGGCATTAATATATAACATTTAGCAAATTTGAAGGATTTTATAAGTGTTTACTGACAGTTCCCTGTTTTCATTCCAGGTAGAATATACTCAGTTACATCTCTTTTAATCCTACTTACTTTGACAAGCAGATTTCTGATGGGATATTATACACAATGATGTTCTCCATCCTGTCATTACCATAATATAAAGCCTATGGCTAGATGATAGAGAGTGATGCCTGTGAAATACAACTCAATGCAGTAATTTTGATTTGTTAGATGTACTGCTTTGGTCTTTTGACAGTTGTTCTGGGAGTAAATAACATCTGCCATACAATTGGCTGGCAAAATTCATTTGTAGTGTAATTAAACAGCCATAATCTTTTTGGAGCATAAACACAAAGATAAATGGTTCATGAATTACCAAGTGCAACATCATTTGATGGCCCACAGATAGGCAAAATATAGATTTCGTATATACAAAGTGTCTTTACCAAGGCAGATTATAAAATCAAAAGCAGAATGTGTCTATAATTTTTAGAATGAAGGCAAGAATGTTTAGATAGCTTTAGCAATCTTTGCCACATTTTGAGCCTTTTCTGAGCATTGTGGCAAATCCAGATGACATTCTTTACCTTTAAACTATATGAATGATGACATGAATTAAGAACCATAACTAAAAAAGTATTATCCTTGCTTTTCAGCATTTTCTTTTCTAAAATTGTTGCTTTCCTTTATCCATTAATGGGTGAGCATTAAAACTGCAACCAGAAGTCAACCCAAATTAATTATAACCTGAGGTATTTGTCTTCTCCCCAGGTGTCAGGCGGGGTAGTTTAGTGCATGTAAAGGTAAATAAGAAGAACAAAATTGTGAAAGTTTATACTTGATTATTTTTGTATTCTTTCTCTGACAAGATTGCCTCAAATTGCAGGTCATTTTAATGAAGGTTTCCAATTTACAATCCATTCTGTTCTTGCAAAAAACACTGATTACATAGTGGAGTAGTGATAACCATTGTTATTTTCCTACTTTCTTTGTCTCTTTGCCTTTTGGCCGGTTTGTGTAGGCTTGAGACTACTGCTTATAGAAAAGTAGAGGAACAAAATGGTGAAAGGTTTTAAAATATGGTGAGGAGGAAACAGTGAGACCAAATGTGAATGAAGTTTTTGTGTCCATATCATCCCTATATGTGATTACTGAACTCCATTTAAATGTAGAAGTATTAATATTTATATCATTAAATATTTCATAAGTGAGAAGAGTGACTTAACTGTTTTGTTCACAGAAGAGTATAGAATATATTTGGTAGTCAGTCAATAAATATATGTTGAATAAAAGAATAAATACAATAATTTAAGTTTCTTTTCCAAGACAATTTTTTGAATGTTGTTTTTCATTAACAATCTCCCTCCATACTTTTGGGTTCCACACCTGTGGAGCCAACCACCTGCAGGTGGAAAGCATTTGAAAAAAATGTTATGTTGTTGCTGATGTATATTATGCAGTTAGGCCTACGCTCTGTACTGAACATGTATAGATGTTTTTTCTTGTCATTATTTCCTAACAATATGTTATAACAACAGCATTTACCTTGCATTAGATATTATAGATAAGCTAGAAGTGATTTAAAGTATATGGAAGACTATGAATAGGTATATGTAAATACTATGTATGTCATTTTCTATGAGGGACTTGAGTATCCACAAATTTGGGCATTGTGGGGCATCTAGGAACCAATCCCTCATGGACACTGAGGGACATTTGTATTTTTTTTTTGGTGTTATTATGGTTTTGATCTCATGCATTGCTATTGCTGATACTGTGTGTATCTCTGACCCATGTGTTATAAAATTTTCTATTAGTCTCTGCAATGATCAATTCTCTTAATTTTATTTGTAATAGGAATGTTATATACAAGAGTTTTATATAGTATTAGTCAGAATAGACTTTTCTATGCTGCAGTAATGAACAACCTTAAAGCTTCAGTGGCTTCATAGAATAAAGTTTATTTTCTGTTGGTGATATATATATATATATATATATATATATATATATATATATATATATATATATATATATATAATGTGAGCCATTACGGGCGTTGCTCCACATAGACGTTTGTAAAGTAAGCTGAGAGGAACACTACTCTTATAATTGTACCCTCTGGAGCTTGAGAACTCCATGTTGACTTTGCAGGGTAGGAGTAAGTTGAACTAGAGGGTCAAGCATCAACAATTTTATGCTTTGGCTTGAAAATGACATATGCGACTACTACTCACTAGTTTTTTGTTTGTTTGTTTTGTTTTATTTTGCTTTGTTTTTTATCAAAAACTAGTAACATAGTCCTACTTAATTTCAGGGGTGGTGAAAATGATGGTGGTGCAGGGAGAAAATGGAATGTGGTGAGCACCACTCTGATGTACTAAGCAAAGTTATCTGCCCCCTGGAACAAATTTGGAAAACACAGTCAATATTGTTTAAATAAAGGTGGAAGTCTGAGAACAGGAATTTACTTTCTACGAAAATGTAACACACATTAAAAAATCTTAGCAAAAAGCATATATTATCATGACATAGCATGTATCAGAAGAGGCATAAATAAGGTTTCACATTAGATGTCAACCAATATTATCCACCAATGAATAGAATAACAGAGAACAATAATATGATTATACCAAAAACCTATAAAAATCATCTGTCAAAATTTTACATTTTCATTATATAAGCTCTCATCATCTAGAATTAGGACACTTTTTCAAACTGATAAGGAACATGTATAAAAATACATAGCTAACTGCACAATAAGAAATTGCTGAATGCTTTTTCTCAAAACTAGAAAAAAGATAAATGTGTCCTCTTTCATTACTTAAATTTGTCATTCTATTCAAGATCACAACTAGCATATGAAAACAATAACAAAAAAAATTTAAAGAAATGCATATTGGAAAGAGAGTATTAAAATAGTTGTTATTCACAGACAAGATGATTGCTTATGTGAAAAATCCTAAGTATGCCAAAAATAATACTGACACTAATACTTAAATTTAGTAAGATAACAAAATATAGAGTGAATACACAAAAGTCATTTGTATTGATGTATGCTAAAATCAAATAATTAGAATATGAAATTAGGAAATGTACCATCAAAAATAATATAACATACTTAGGAATAAAGTTGATACAAGATTTACAAAACCTGTACAATAAAGCTACAAAAAATGCTGAAGTAAAATGAAAAATCTAGCTAACATATATAGCATTATAAACTGAACACTTAATTTTATAAAGATCTGTTTATCTCAAAATTGATCTGTATATTCACTTAAATTTGAGTCAAAATCCTGATGTGATTTTGAAATTTACTTTTAAAATTTATATGAAAATGCAAAGAACCTAGTTTAATATTAGCCAAAATAAACTTTATAAAAAAAAAGTAAGATGTTAACTGCCTAAATTTCAAATCTAACTATAGAGCAACAATCAGCAGGCCAGTATAGTATAGACTTATAGACAAAAAGATCAATACAACAGAACAAAGATTTTATGAATAGGCAAGAGACCAAGGAAATTTAATAGAGAAAAAAATTTTAACAACTAGAGTTGGAACAACTGAGTATCAAAATGTAAAAGCTATAATGTTTCTAAAAAAAAATACCTTTAAGCATTGTTAAAAGATTGAAGAGACAAGACCCAGACATGGAGAAAAGTTTCATATATATATATATATTTAGGATTTGTAAACATAATATAAAATTAATTTTTCTAGATCAATGAGAAACCAAATCAAATAATATTTGATTGAAGCTTTATAAAAGAAAGTATACAAATTGCAGTCAGTTCATGAAAATATCTTCAATATAGTTATCAGGGAATTGCTGCTTATTCCCCACCATCAGATACTTTCTCACACCAATTAGAATCACTCAGATTCAAAGGACTGTAAACCATAAATGTGCATGAACAAACACCTAGACTGTGAGTTACATTTTGGATATACCCAGGAGAAAGGAATATATATGTGCCCAAAAAGGATTTATCCAGGGGGTTGTCTTAAAAAAAAATAAAATCGGAGGTTTGTACAAAAATGTGCATAACAACTTTGAACAACATTTAATATTTTTCTTCTACCCTTTTAGGTTCTGTGGCTAAGGCCCTAAATTTTAGACTGACAAGAAGAAGATTAAGAAGACAAAACAGAGTTTATTAATGAATGTAGCACACATCACATGAAAGAAATCTCATTGATGAGAAACTCAAAGGGGTAGTTAGAACTTGGGGCATATATACTATCTTAATAAAGAGTAATACATTTCTAGAGAAATGATAAAAAGGAAGAGTTTTAGAATTTCAAGGATGACAAACTGAGAGGTAAACTACTGAAGTAAGGTTTGTTTGTATAAGTGCATCTCAGCAGGCACTGATTTTCTTCTTCTTCATGACCATACAACTTCCTTGGGGTGTAGAGTTATGGCAGTCTTCATTTCTTGGAATTTTCTGCTCTTAGTGTAATAGAGAAGCTCTGGGAAGCCTTCATTATATATCTGTTGATTCTGATTTGCCTCCAGCTCAAAAAAAATACTAATGCCAAAGTAGTATATTTGGGGGTGGCATATTCTAATTTTCTACAAGCTAAAACTCAGAACAACCAAATGTTCATATATAAGAGAATACATACTCAATAAATAAAGAACAAATTGCTGATACACATAATGACAAGGATGAATTGCAAATGTTTAATGAAAGAAGCTGGACAGATTAGAGTATATCCACTATGTTTTCATTTATATAAAGTTCAAAAATATATCAAACTTATTTATAGTGATTAAAATCACAAAAGTTGCTGCCTGTGTATAGAGAGAGGCTGAAAGGCAACATGAGGAACTTTCATAGATCCTATATTTTGATTGGGAGTTAGTTATAAAAATTAGTATAGTCATAAAACTCATTGAACACCTAAAATCTATACATTGTATATTTGTATAAATAGAGTAATACGGGAAATGTTTACATATTAAATACTGCTTGAGTTGATTTTTATTTTCCTTAATAAAAGTATAATAGAGTGAATGGTTTCTGGCAAAAAGAAAAACCAAACCAAACCAAACAAACAAAACGGCCAAAATTTTCCTTGGTATTTTGTGAGAATAATTTCAAGGACAAAATACTATTAAAACAACAATAGCAAAAACATGGCAGTAAGAAAGAAAATAATATGACACCATAATTAATCGGCGCCATTGTAAGTATGGAAACCATTTACTGTGTATAAAATCCTTTGGGTAATCATTTCAGAATAGTTAGTGAAAAGTGTCATGACTAAGATTTTATAACTGATAAAAAGAAATCTAAGGTTAAAAAATTGCAATTTCTCAAATGAGAAGAAAGTTTCTTTCCAAAGCAAATGAGATCATATTTTAAATTCTGCCTGTGATAAAGTCAGTAAGGCATTTGTTTGGGGGAATTTCCAAAATATTTATGATTATACTTCTTCAGCCAAAACAATTCGTTTTTCTGGCATATATTAATCAATATGGAAAACATTTGAAATTTTAAATGTTATTGTACATCATGCTCATTTATTCTAGTTTAAAAAGATTTGTGAAAAAAAAAAAGATTTAGCATTCCAGTACTTCTAGCACAATAATATTTTTAATTAAAGTATTTAAGTAAACATAAGATATTTCAATTCTCATTGGAACATATTAGTAGGAAATACATATTATTTAGAGAAATGAAAAGAAATGATATAAGCTAACCAAAAGCAAAAAAAAAAAAACCAGACAAAATAAACAAAACAAAACAACAAAAAGAGCACCAAGAACTCCTGATTAATATATAAGCAATTTAATATTTAGATCCAGATGTATACCAGCTAGACTAATGATAAAATAGTTATTGGCTATCTGCAAGGTGAATACAACTTTCAATTCTAAATTGTCTACAATGTGGTTCAAAGTCATTTAGGTGTCATCCTTGATTGAACACGTTCGAGTTATTACCATCGTGTAACAGATCTATGAACTTTTGAATCAGACAGCTTTATGGTAAATTTGTAGAAAGATCATTTAGTGTCTGCGTGATTTTCAAATTTATATATATTCTGAGTCTTGATTTTTTATACAATTGGAGAGAATAAGAGCAATTTATCTTATGGGTTTAATGTAAGAATAAAATGAAAGCATAAATATAGAATTACTGAGCAAAGTGAAATCACGTAATTCCTAAAAATTCAGATAAGTTTACTGAAATCATAGAGCCTACAAAAGGGTGAGATGAAGATGGATAAAAATTAAAAGAACTAATTAATACATTATTTAGCTAGATCTTACCTTAAAAATCAGGAGCCAGGCTCTGGGAAAATGATCTATTCAACAAACAAGTTTTGAAACTGAGCAAAAGGACAACAGGCAATATTAGACAGAATTAGAAGGGCAGACTGGGAGCAGCTCTTTGGAGTAAATGGTTGTTAAATACTGAGGAAATATACAGGAATAGAAAATAGTAGGGTGGGCCAAAACTGGAGGGGATGAAGTTAAAGGAAGAAAAACTTGACTTTTTAGAAATTTAGCCTGGGTCTGATTTTGTATCCTGAGTTTCAAACCAAAGTTTCCTTTTACACTGCAATGCCATGGGGGAGGAAAGGCACAGTTACTAAGTCAGTGGCATATATTGTTTTGTGTCAATCTAGTATATAGTTTTTAAAATAAATAAGGTCTTTGTAAACATGCTAAAGTTGAGTGTTACTTCATTCTGCTTTCTGACTTTGATAATCAAAGGGAGCATCCTCATTGGGATTGAAATATTCAGGATGATGTGTTTTGTTTGTTTAAGAGCAAAGTCTACTTAGATGAGAAGTAAATTTTAGTTTATTTTTTTACTTCCTCCGGCTAAGTTTTTTTTTTTTTTTAACTGAAAATCTTACTTTAGGAAATGTGCCAAGTTAAATTGTTTGTATTCTATATAAAGCTAGACCACAAAATATAATTTTGGCAGACTCTAGCCCCACCCCCTACCTCCAAAACTGCAACTCTCCCTGTTTGTTTTTCAAGGTCTAACAATTGCTGACAAAATCGGGAGGCAGCAGGGGAAGTCATTGACTTTATTCAGGTGATGAAATAATGTAAATAAAAGTAATATAGGTAAAATAATTCAACTACCACTCTTACTATTACTTGGTATGATTTACTGATATTCTAGATATGTCAGCATTGCTCTCAGATTTTTTATATCATACTTTATTTTCACTACATTTCTGTAAGAGAAGCATTACAATCACTATTTTACCCTTTGTAAAATGGATGCTTAGAAAGTGTAAACAAAGTACCTGGAGTCATATTGATGACTTTTGTTTTATTCCAAGTTAAATATTTAAAAGTATCCTTTGATTTTATAATTTAAGATTTCTCTCTTTACAAACATCATTTGACAACATAGAATGTATTAAAGATGAAAATGTATATTTATGTAGTAGCTCTTTGTTCTCCTTAAAGCTATTCCATATTGCTTTTGTACACACAAGCATGGTACTTTCTACCTCCCTTTATTTCACCATTCAATCTTGCTTCAGTACCTCACATGCTCAAAGTGGTATAATAGCCTGGAAATTATGTGAACATGTTCTTCCTTTGTTCAGAGATATTGTAATATAGTTTTATTATTGTTTTATTTGATTTATGATCATTTGTAGACTGTTCTCCAAAAGAAAAAGAGATTGATATTATTATGGAAAGATGACTAAATCATACTATTGTAAAGACTAATTTCTCTTATATGAGTTTCTTAATATGAGAACTTTATTCTATAGCATGAATATGTTTTGTGTTTAATCTTAATATAAATAGCAATTCATACATTATTTTACTTCTATAGCTTGCCATTAACCTTTTACAAAAAACTTTATTTTGCTTACATTATCTAAATAAAAGAACTCTTAAAGGATTTTGAGGGTTAATCCCTGTCCCAAAAGGCCTACAAGATAAATTCTCCAAAGTAAGAAAAAAAGAACTAAATTCTCCAGCAGCAGCAATTAAGAAATGGGCAAGAAATAGAACCTATATTTGAGGGCAGAGATGAGAAATATGGTATGAATAGTGAGAGAAATAAGTATCCAGTGCCATGTTATCCAAGTGAAAAGCCAAATCAATAGTTATCTATACCCCTTTATCATCCAAATAGGATAAGAGGTCTTTCCCTCCCCCAAGTGCAATAGGCAAAGATGCACAGGATTTAACAGTACCTCAGAATACATAGTGTACACCCAAATCCATAACTCTCAAAGCAAAAGATACCCTGTGGATAGGGGAAAAGAGAGAGAAAGAAGCCATGTTTGCCTTCAAATTAAAATTCAAAGAAACACAAAAATACATGTTTAATGCAGTACAAAATTAGCCAATAATGTATCCATGCTAAAACAAACAATAGAGCTGCTCAAGCATGACAAAGATGAAATGGCATAGTCAATATAAAAATTATTTTGCTTAATAGGAACATTCATAAAGTGGAATAAAAATTTAAATTTTAAAAAGAAGAGACCATTATAAGGGGGAAAAGCCCAGTTTAGAAGAAAATATAACTGTAGGAAAAAAAGCATTTTTTCTTTTTAAACTTAAAACTTAAGAAAAAGGAAAAAACATATTCATGTACTTAAAAAGGGCAGAATTAAAAAAATTTATTCCCAAGGAAGAAATGAATTGAGGTAAAATAAATATATAATTAGATTATAAGGAATTGATTCCTTCAATAAATAAATTTGTAGAAAAATTATCATTAAAGAAGTTAAAAATTAATTAGAAATATCAAGGAACTAAAAGGTGAATTATTATTATAGGAAGATTTTGAGATAACTTCACTGAGTACACATTTAAAAACACAAGTAATTAGAATAAAATTAATAATTAAAATATATTCTAATATTAGATAATTTGTACCCCTGGATTAGAGATGTAAATAAATAGAAGAAAATTATAATGGTTTCAAAGATTAAATAAAATAATAAAAAACAATCCCTAAAATGATTAAATACTGGATTTTCACATTAAAAAGAAACACTGTGACTCAGAAAACGTTGACACTGAGTATTGCAAACTGAAATGTTTCCTCTTTACATTACTGAACATTTAAAGAATGATTTTTAAAAATTCTTCAGGTATGCAGGAAGAAAAGCAAATAGGCATAGGGTGGGGTCATTAGAAGTCTAATCTTTCACCGACTATTTTTCACAGCAATATTTTAGACAATGGGTTAACATCTATAGACTTTTAAAGGGAAAAAGTATAACCCAACTCTTTATAGCCAGTGAAGGTTTCACCTTCATATGTATCTCTCTATCTGTATGTACATACATGTACAAAAAACACCCTGGAAAGATGGTCACTTAATATCAATGATTATTTTTTCCAGTTTTCAGGGTATATGTTTTGGGGCAATGTTTTCATTTCCTTTCTTCTTTGTAGTTGTTGCATTTAAATCCATTAATAATCTACCTCAGTAATTATGAATCACTCATAAAAACGAGTTAAATTTTATTCTTTTGATAAACTTTTACATTTGATGGTAAGCAATTTCACTATACTTTTGTATCCTAGACTTTCTTTATAGCCTGTTTCATTAACAAATTTATTTCAGTGTATATAACATGTGACATAAACTCCTGCTAGTTAGATGGTTTTTATTTTTCTCCTTTGTGTTCTTTACCATGTCTCATGCATATAGGTATGTTACATATGATTTCTGAGTGAATAAATGCATAAATGAAAGAAAGAAAAAATGAACGAATGAATGAAATAACTGAAATTTTAAGCAAAAATATGTACTTTCCCTTTTACTTTATTTTATGGGCTTGGACAAAAGACATACTTTGAAATAAATTTTAATGATGTATTTTAAAACCTTTATTACACAAGTCCTTAAAAATTAGCCACAAAATTTTCTCTGTATTTATTGGGTACTGTTTTAAATATGGAGTTTGAGATACAATAATTTCTGCCCATCGAAAATCTGATGTTTGGCCACAATTTTACATAACTGGCCTTCTGATGTCAGGTTAATGAATCAAGCTTTTTTTTTTATGTGCTTATTATACAGTACAATATAACTGTTAATAGTGATTTCTGGTTTCTATAATTTTTGGGCTTTCATATATTCTGTTTTTCATATTTATGGTCTTGCAAAAGTTATCTGTACATGGAAGTTTCCCTCTAATCACTACAAATATCATCATATATATTTTCTAGCACTTGCACTGAAGAAAAATGGGTTGAGTATAATAGAGATAATAGCAAGGTTCAAAGGTTGAAGATAAAGGAATCTGCAGAAATTAAAGAAAAAGCTGCTAAGAGGCTTGACAGCTCTTTTTGTTATTTTCTGAGCTGTAATTTATGAAATCAGTTATCATTTTTAAAGTTTCCTAATTTTCTCCCACTTTAATATAAGATATAGCACGCATGAGTATTGAAGACAGACGGCCCCTCAAAATGAATCAATCAGGTGGTATTTGTAATAAAGCTGCAAGCTGTCGCTAGACTTCGTATCAGTTTTTATAATCTTCCATCTTTAGATGCAAAAAACAGTTTGGTATAGTTTTCTAAATCAAGGTCAAAAAATGGATGCAACAAATTGTTTTAGGAATAAGGTATTCTCTCTGATTCCTAGTTATACATGATTTATTTATAGCAAATTCACATTCCTGTAAGGATCAGCTCCTCCCTAGCTCTCTATAAAAAATATCTCTTTATTTAGGCTCAGGTGTTCTTAAGAAATAATAAGGACATCACAGTTTGCTTTAGTTATTAAAGCAAATGCTTTCAAACTTTTTGTATTATTAAGTGTGGGAATAGCTCAGAGGGAAGAAACTAGAAGAGTGCTCTCATTGAAAATAGCTAGAAAAGCCTAATATATGACAATAAAAAAAATCTTTTAAAGCATCATTGAGCTGTGGAAGCAATAAGAACTACAGGAGTAAAAATTACTGAGAAAGAAGAAATTTTAAGGTGCACATTGCATCTCCCTGAGGTCATTCTAATGCTTAGTGTGGGTTTTGAATCCATGGTAAGCCATCAGAGGAACTTTACCGAAAGATATGACTGAGAAACTTTCGGCAATTCTACATAAAAAGAGTAACAAAATTGGAGAGTTGAGAGGAATTAAAGAGATGATTTCCTCTTCAAGATATTTTGTGTAATTCTAAATCTGGAATAGGCGAGAGAAACTCAAAAAGTATAATCAAATGCCTCACAGTCTCACAGATTTAGGAAAAAAGACACTTAAGGGAGGTCTGTAGGGACAACAGGGAATTGCTGAAAGTTGTCTTGGGAACTAGGAAGTGACTGAAGATTTTTTGCCACTTTTTCAGGGGGGCGGTTGCTTACCTGAACACTAAGAGAGGTTGAGAACCCAGGGTCAGGGCCTGCTTGCTAGAGGGCTATTATCTGAGGACAAGATGACAAAATAGGACTTCCCCCCCACCTCCTTTCAAATGCATATAAATGGAATAATAAAGTATTCATTCTTTTGTGTCTGGTTTCTTTTGCAAACCTAGTGTTTTAGAGATTTATTGATGGTATTGTCTATATCAGTAGTTTCTTCTTTTTAATATCATTGTGCAGTATCTCTTTGTATGTAAATGCCACATTTTTTTATCTAGTCTGCTGTTAGACGTGGAATTGTTTCTAGGGGTTGGCTCTTGAGAATAAAACTATTAACACTATGGTACGTGTATTTTTGCAGACATATGCACAGGTTTATCTGAGTATGTACCAGAGAGTGCAATTGCTATATTACACAGTAGGCTATGTTTTAATTCAGTAGATAATATAAAACTGTTTTTTAAAAAATGGTTGTAGAAATGTTACCTTCCGCTAGCAATGTATGAGGGTTGAATTTTCTCCACATCCTCACTAACACTAAATATTGTCATTTTTTATTTAAACATTTTGGTGAATATATAATTATAATCACAGTTTGGTTTTAATTTGTATTTCTCTGATAGGTAATGATAGTAATGATGTTGAGTTTCTTTTCATATTCCTTTTGGTCATTTGAATATCCTACTTTATGAAGTGCCTGTTTATCATTCTTATGTTTGGAATTTTTGTCTTTTCCTTACTGATTTCTAGGACTGTATTATACAATTTTTTTTGTATAAATCCTTTGTCAGATACTTGTAAAGAGCTTTTCCTGTCTGTGGTTTATCTATTTTTAAAATCACGATTCTGAAGAACAGCAGTTCTTAATTTTAATGAAATTCAGTTTATCATTTTTATATTTGTTGTCATTATGTCCTGCTTCAGAAATATTTGCCTATATACAGGTCATGAAGATTTTTTTCTGTGTTTGCCTCGTGAATTTTTGTTTTAGTTTTATATTTCAGCCCAAGATCAAGCTTAAATAAATTTTTAAGTATGATATGAGATAATTCTCAAGGTTCACAATTTTTCTGCATGGTTAACTAATCATTCTTGTATCCCTATGAAAAGGCTGGTCTCTCCTGTATTCATCAGGTGACTAAATAGAGTGACCGTGACTATATGTGTATGGATATATTTCTAGGTGTTATTTTCTTTTCTATTGATCTATTTGTCTAACATTGTGCAGCTAATTCCTTAATAATATTACCTTTCAATGTCTGAAAAATGGGAGTGTAAGACCTTTGATACTGTCTTAGTTTTTTTAAGATTGATTTAGGTTTCCTAGGGCCTTTTCCTTTCCACTTAAGTTGTGCAATCTGTTCATCAACCTACACCAAAGATTTGCTGAGATGTTGATTGTTGCATTAAATTTATAGATCAATTTTGGGTTATTTGACATCTTAATAATATTGAACCTTCGTCGAATTCTCTAATAATTTAAGTGTTCTTTAATTTCTCTAAACATTATTTCATAATTTTCAGTATAGATATCTTATGTATCTTTT
Organism: Cynopterus sphinx; assembly: GCA_030015415.1. Lineage (NCBI taxonomy): Eukaryota > Metazoa > Chordata > Mammalia > Chiroptera > Pteropodidae > Cynopterus > Cynopterus sphinx. Next base: position 68,990,623 of record CM057385.1, on the reverse strand, counting down.
ATTAGTTATTCCTAAGTAGGTATATTTTCACAGTATTATAAATTATATTCTTAAAATTTTATTTACAAAAGTTTGTTTCTGGCATATACAAGCAATCAAATTTTTTATATTAACCTTAGATACAGCCAACTTTATTTATTTGGGAATTATAATGGTTTGTAGATGCTTCTGGCTTTTCTACATACAGAAGCATATCATCTTGGATAAAGATAGTTTTACATTTAGTCTCTGTAATAGTTATATAACCTCATTAATGCAGTATAAGCTGCCTTAAAACTACTTGGTCATGGGGATGGAGAGCACGGCCTAGAGAATGCAGGTAGCATTAATGTATAAGCCGGGTGGACAGCCAGAGGAGAGAGATCAATTGTAGGGGGGTGGGGGATTATCTTATAAACTATGTAAATGTCTAGCCAACATACTGTATACTTGAAACTAATAAAATAAAAATTTTAAAATAATAAAAATAAAATAAAATACAAGAACAGACAAAAACAAAAAACAACTCCCTAAGTGAATAATTATTCACTTGAATAATTATTGAGTTTGAAAATCAGAATTTTAGGCTTTCTTTTCTTTTTTTTCTAGTTTTTGCTGAATTGGCTCATGCATCGGGAGTTAGCTGACTATATGCTGAGATGAATTGGCTGTCAGCTGGTATGGTCCAGCTAGCTCCACGTTTCTCACACATCCATCCAGCAGAATAACTTGGGCAAGTTCTCATGTGAAAGTTGAGGTATGAAGGAAAATAAGTTTAATTGTGTACGTAATGTTCAAATCCTTTGTTTATGTCTCGTTTGCTATCATTGTGTTGACTGACATATATCATGTGGCTGATTGTAATGTTTAGGGCTGGGTATAATTCTCTGTCCTGAGTGGAAGAGAACATGAAATTTACACGCAAAACGCGGAGAAATGGGGAAGGGTGAAAAATTTGGACCATTACTGTAAACTATCAAATATTTCAATCTTGATAGCTCATAATTCTTTTTCTTTGAGTGGTTAGGTCATCATTACAAATTTGAGAGAAGGACTGATGGTAGACATCCATGTTTTGTTTATGTAAACAATGGGAAAGTGTCCAATATTGAATGATTGCATATAATGTTAGGTGATGGTTTTTATAAATAATCTTCATCAGATGGAGTTTCTTTTTACTTCCAGTATGTTTTTAATCATGAACATGTGTTGAATTTTATTGAAAAAATTATGTATCCTTTATTTTTTATTTTATGTGGTGAATTATTATTGTTAATATTTAAATGTTAAATTAACATTTGCTCCTTGAATACACACCACTTTGCCATGATGTTTTACCTTTTTCCTATATGGATAAATTCTAGTTCATAATATTTTCTTCACAGTTTTTCTTCCCTTTGGTTTATTCTCAGAAGTGATATCCACCTTGAATTTTCCTTTTATGTAAGTTTTTTGTCAAGATTTATTTTGGCCCAAAATTCAATGACAAAATGTTTTTTTTTTTTCTTATTCTACAGAAGGGTTTGTATAAGATTGGTATTATTTTTTTCTTGATTATTTAGACAAATTACCAGTGAGGTTACCTGGGCCTAAAAATTTTTGTTAGGTAAGATTGTATTGTGGATTGAATTATTTGGTATAGAGAGAACCATCCAGTTTTCTGTCTTTTTGTGTTAACTTTGCTTTTCCTAAATGTTTCCATTAAATTTTTCTATTTCATCTTTTTTTGTTATTTATTAATATAACATGTATAATATTTAATATCTGTAAATCTCTAGTGATGTCCTATATTCATTTTTTATATTAAGATTTCTTTTTATTTGATCATATAGCCAGGGGTTTATCAATTTTATTAATCTTTTCAAAAATAACTTTGATGAGATTTAGATTTTAGTGTTTCTACTTTCTTGTTTTATTTCTTATATTTTTATTGATTCTTCCTTTTAAATTCTTTCCTATTCTAACTTCTTGAATGGAAGCTTAGGATATTAATTTGAATCTTTAGGTGTATTCATATGTGCATTTATAGTTACACATTTATTTGTATTATACACTTAGGTTTTACTGTTTTTTTTTCTAATTTTATTATAAAAACTTCAAAGTTAAAGTAATAAAACAACTACCATGACTACAGTTAACATTTCCATATGTGCCACCTAGAAATTATCATTAGTAGTTTATTCTATTTACTTTAGTACACCTGTCTATGCATATATGTATCGATCATTGTGATTCTTTATTCATCAATGTATCTAATGTTGGTTTTATCAAATATTTTGTTTTCTACTTACATATGTGTCTTTAAAGAGCATGTAGTTAGATTTTCATTCTTTGATATTTTTACTATCTTTGACTTTAAATTACAGTTATAACACTATTTGCATGTTTAATTATTGTTATGATTGTGTGATAAATCAACTATTTGTTTTATATTGGTCCTATCTGTTTCTTTTCCCCCACTTTCCCCCTGTTTTTCCTGGCTTCTTTTGGATTTAGTATTTTTGATACCATTTTATTTTATTATTAGCTTCTTAGCTATATCTCTTGTTTTATGTTTTTATTGGTTGTACTAAGGTTTGCAATATGCATTGTTAATGTATAACAGCCTCCATTCAAATAACATTTTCTTTCTCACATATAATTAACATCTTTAAAATATAATACTTCCTTTTCTTTCCTTTTCTTTCTCTCATCCTTTCTGGATACAGGTGTTAGAAACCAAGATCTGAATATTAAGTGTGCTCATCGCTATTGGGGTACCATTGCTTTTGCGACTTCTCAGCTCAAAGCAAGCAAATATATTAATTCATACACACACACACATATGTAATCCACATATATATGTGTGTATATATATACACGCACATACATATACATACATATGCATATATATGTACACCTCTCTATAAATATATCTTTGTGTAAACACTTTTATATAAACTAAATATGAGTTCATTCTGATACCTTCACTTCTAACCCATTACCATGTGGATTTTTCAAGCCTACTTTCCTTGTTTATTTGTAATAACTCCCACTCCAATAATGAGAAGCTTGGCATCCATTTACCACCCACTGAGTTGTTTAATTTCAGTGTACCAAGTATATATATAGCTATCAAAATCATTATCCTGTACCTTATGGAAAACCATCTATTGAACAAGAGTACAGAGCTTACATAGAATTATTTTCTTTGTCTTTATTTTTACAAATCCCACTCATAAGTAACAAAGTTAAGTATCTTATTACCTACCCTCCCACCTCCGCTCCATTAGCTGAATTTGTTTTATATATTTGTTACACAGGTATATTGCTTTGTCACACTGCATTTCCTCATGGGAAGCCCTAATCTTTTAAATAATTTCTTAAAAATTTGCATATATTAAATTTCACTCTTTGTGCTGTAAAATTCTATGGATTTACACAAATGTGTAGTGTCATTACAGTCATTACACGTATTATACAAAGGTAATTATCATGCAGAATAATTTTACAACCCTAAAATCCTCTGTGATTCACCTACCCAACCCTCCCCTCTCCTAACTCCTGACATTCACTAATTCTTTTACTTCTATCTAGTTCTGCCATTTTCAGAATATGCAACACATTATGCAACTTATGTAGACGGACTTTTTTTACCTAGCATAATCCATTTAAAGTTCATTCATGCCTTCTCATGTTTGATAGCTCAATTTTAATTGCTAAATAATATTCCATTGCATATTTACAAAAGTGTGTTTACCACTCACTTATATAAGGATATCTTGATTGCTTCCAGTTACTTTTGTGATTATGAATAAAGCTGCTGTAAACATGTACATTTAGGTTTTGTGGAGACATAAGTTTTCACATCATTTGGGTAAACACCTAGGAGAATGATTGCTGAATCATATAGCAAGACTGTGTTTAGCTTTGTAGAAAACTACTAAACTGTCTTCTAAAGTGGCTGTCCTATATGGCATCCCCACCAGTAATGATTAAGAGTTTCTGTTGCTTTGCACCCTTGCCAGGAAATGAAAATGTCAGCTTTCTGAATTTTTGTTATTTTAATAGGTGTATAGTGGTATTTCATTGTTTTAATTTGCAATATCCTGGAGAAATAGTGTTGAGCATTTTTTTTCATAATTTACTTGTCATCTTTATATCTACTTTGGTAAGGTATCAGTTTAGATCTTTTGTCTACTTTTTAATTGGGTTGTTTGTTTTCATGTTCAATTATAAGAGTTGTTTATATATTTTGGATAAAAATTCTTTATCAGATATGTGTTTACCAAATATTTTTTCTCAGTCTGTCATTTTTGTTTTCATTCTCTTAACAGTGTCTTTTGTAGAGCAGAAGTTTTTATTTTTAATGAAGTCCAACTTGTAATTTTTTTTTTCATGGATCATGATTTGGTATTTATTTAAAAACTTGTCACCAAATAAAAGACCATCTAGATTTTCTGATACATATTTTTTCACAAGTTTTATAGCTTTTCAATTTACATTTACATTTATGATTCATTTTGAAGTAAACTTGTGAAATGTTGTGAGGTCTACATTTAGATTGGTCCCCTACTTCTCAATACGACCATGGAATTGTTCTAGCACCGTTTGTTGAATAACTCCTTTTTTTGTTGAATTGCCTTTTCTCCTTTGTCAAAGATCGGTTTTGTTGTGTGAGTCTATTTCTGGGCTTTCTATTATCTTCCATTTTTCTAAGTGTCTAGTCTTTGACAATGCCACATTGTCTTAATTACTGTAACCTTAGAGAAAGTCTTGTAAAATGGTAACTTTTCACATAAACTTTAGAACTGCTTTGCCAATATATATGAACTAGCTTACTGGTTTTTTTATTGAGATTGCATCAAATATAGATTAAACTAGGAACTATTGGTATTTTAACAGTACTGAGTCTTTTAATTTATGAACATGGATATTCTTTCTATTTATTTACATCTTTAATTTCATTAGAGTTTTATAGTTTTTCACATAATAATACTGTATAAATTTTGTTAAATTTATGCTTAAATATTTTATTTTTATGCTATAGTAAGTGATATATGTTTGTATTTAATATTTTAGTTGCTCATTGCCATTAAATAAGGAAGATAGCTAATATTTTATAGTAATCTTGTGTCCTAAAATGTTATTATACCTACTTATTAATTCTTGGAATTTGTGGTTTATCCATTTATTTATTTTCTACATAGAGAGTCATGCCATCCTCAAAGAAAGAGTTTTATTTCTTCTTTCCCAATCAGTATAATTTTTCAATTTGCTGTTTGTTTGTTTGTTTGTTGGATTATTGTACTACCCATGGCTTCAAATGCAATGCTGTTAGTAACAATGGTAAATAGTGCTTTGCCATCTATCATTGCTGATTTCTATGGTGACTCAGATACTAGTTGTCAGTCTTACTCCTTTGTTGACTACTTTTCAATAGTAGCTTAAAAAAATATTGATGTTGTGTATCTCATTTTACATTTTCTTTGAATACAGTAATTTCAATAAATTTAGTTTTTTTCCACTTCAGGTAAACTTTTCATAAATATTTGAATATATTTTCCATTTCATCTGATGAGTTTTCTACTTCAGACACACCTATTTTGCTTAAACCTATATGTTTTTTTATTATCATGTTCTGAGTGACTTAATCTCTTTGCCTACAGTGGGTACAGTCATCTCAATTTTTACCTTTATAAAAATATCTAAATTTCAATAGTGACTATGCTGTAATTATTTTTTCTAATTTATTTGTCAATTTGGTACATTTCTACATTTTCAAGTCTGCAATCTCAATTAAATGTACTTTTTAATATCATGATTGAAATAAAATGTTGTTGAATAATCTTACAAAATTATTCTAGATTTTGAAGTGATTAAGAGTAACTCTTAATTCATGATTAGTTTTTCCAGAGTTGGGAACTTCATCAACTTTTTGCATACTATGTTCTATTGTTTCTTATTTTACACTTAAAGTACAGATTGACATGCCAGCCTTTTTTTATATTATTCAAATTTTCAGAGAAGTTTTCATATTCTCTTTTATCTGAGGCATGTTTGTCAGTTTTACTTCACTTCCCATTGGATGTGAATCCATCTCCCTCAAAATGAGCACTATTCTGTGAGTGGTTTTTGTGTGAGATATAATTCTTCTATAGCTTAAGGAAAGTGGACTGTGGAGAAATATTATAGAATAAGATGAACTGAAATGCCAGTATTTATTTTTAGAAAATCTGTACTTTTTTTTTTTCTAAGGTTTTGTTAAATACCCTGTTCCAATGTTTAGTTCATTTTGTCTGGGAGGAATATTACATTGTTGCAAGAAAACATTTCAAGATCTAGATCATTCCATAATTCTATGTTAAACTTTCTAGATCTAAGTCTTTAGTTTCACCAGGGGAACACAGTCACATAGATTATTTCCCCCCTTTTTATCTTCCTCCCTCTTGACAACCAGTCCTTTATACCATTACATTAAACATATAAAGAAGACTGGTTTTGTGAAATGGCACTTGATTGTGAAACCAGAGTTCAAGTCGAAGATCTGGTTTTGACCCTAACTATGTGACCTGTATCAAGTTCCACTTTTATCTGAAGAAATGTTGCATGGTAAGATGTTGAGTGTAAAGTAATTTAAAATACATGATCTTCATAGTTTATTTTATAGTATTTTATAACTATAAATTTCTAAACTTCTTGAATCAATGGCTCAAGAAAGTGTTGCATCTATAAAACTTTAGGTAGAGAATTACAAATAATTAAGTTTAACATTCATATGTATTATCTATATATAGCAGAAACCAAGTATTTAGAAGTATCTGAGTAAGTTTGCATACTCTATAGCAGCCCTTAATATTGGGATTTTATTTATATAGATACATAAATAAAATTAAGTGACAAACTGTGGGATTTTCTGCTAATTTAGTCTCCCTGATACTTTTACATGAAATTTTGGCAAGTAAACATTGAATAAAATTGCTATCTAAGCAAACCACCTGAGGTTACAGTTTTAGACAAAATTGATACCTACAAACAAGAAAATTACAATTTTTGATAAGAGAAAAGAAAAAGCCAAAATATATATCTTATTTTGTCCTGATTGACACATATACCTTTGTCTTAGAATTTTGCTTCATATTTAAAAATTGATTTCTCTTTTGATTAGCGTGCTCCTTTAGATTTATGGGCACCATGCTATGACTCCTTTATGCAGTTTTTTTTTTCAGTTAACTTGAAAAAACTCCACATTACTTCACTTTTAGGAATAATAAAAAAAGGAATTTATAGGGTTGCTTTTGTCATGCGGTAGTGGTATCATATGATAGTCCCAGTCTGGTCACACACAATTGTCTTAAGTGGAGGTTTATAATGAGGAATATTTTCCTTGCTTAAAACACTCTTCTTGCAGTGAAAGAGTAAGATACGGTTCTATTTGTAAACAACTGAAATATAATATCTGCAATACATCATGTAAAGATATAATCACTGTCAAAGTGCCAAAGTACCATCACAGAAAGTGACTGCTATAATTGACAGAGATGGTGATCAGGCTCCAGAACCATTTTGCTGATTGCATATTCATGATTTCACTTTGTAATATGCTACAGTTACTCTGTGAGTTATTCTAAATGGATGTTTAACATTACTAGACTGACACTATGTATTCTGAAATTTGCAAGTCTAATTTTTAACACATATCTCTCTGCTTTGTTTTGGAATGTCTAACTGGTGAAATGGGAACCCACTGGCCTGAATAACAGGTTGCATGTTTATGCCATTGTCACAGTCCAGTCAGATAAATTCAGCCTTTTTGAATTCAGTTCTTAAATTCTTTTTAGACTTTAAAGTAAACATTGGCAGTCAGTTAATACTCAATTCTAAATGTAATGGTTCACTTCGCAGCCTCTTTACATGGCTAATTGTTTAGCCTCTTGCTAGGAGAAACTTATATATTAGTGGATAATAATTATTTTAAATATTTCCTCAGTGTAGTCATCTATAGTGTTTTCAACCTCTGTGTCAAGTATTTCCCCGCCCCCCCTTTCTTAACAAATTGATTTTGTAATGCATTGAGAAAACCAAAAAATTATCCTCTAATAATATAGAATGTTAATTTATAAAACGAATAAATCAACTTTTACATGGCAGTTACTGCACATAGTATAGAGAATAAAATATAATGTGTCTCAATACTGAACTTTTGGGTTGAATTTTTTTTGTGGTAGGAAAAGTGACTAGAAGATATGAAGAAATCTATAAATTCTACAATAGACTTTTTCAATAAGCTAAAGTAGAGGCTAAGAAGAAATATGAGAATTAAGTCCCTTTTAAAAAATTTAGAGCATATTCTAAAGTTCTTTACATTATTAATTTAATGTAATACAGGAAAGTCTAGATTGATAAATATAGTTTAAGGGGAAGAAGAATTAGACATATACCTTTATTAGTTTCATAATTCATTATAATATTCTCAAGTGTTTCATTTCTCTGTTATACATATAAATACTTTAGTTTTTAAAATAAATACTTTATTAAAGTATGGAATATACATAAAAGTATGTATATCTACCATGTTCATGGCTCAGTGACTATGAAGTACACATAGCTATAACACTTTGTGTTTTGTGATTATTCTACTAAAAATTATCTAACTTCTGAGTAGTTAAGGATACAGAAATATTCTAAGTATACTTTTCCAAACTACATTACTTACCATGAAAATCAAGGAGTAATTGAGTAAAATTAAAGTTATCTCCAGAGTATTTTAGAGTAGAAATAATGATACCTATCTAGGTCATTGTCTGTGAGAGACCTAAATTTAAACCAAACCAATAGGCTCTTGTGTCTGGCAGTCTGGCAACACCATGTTGGTAGAAACAGTTATGAATGAGTTGTGCTAATCATAATGAAACTCAAGGGATAATCCTATAATCCAAATTATAGTTTAATTTCTACAACTACAATTAATCTCCCCATTTAAGTGTACATAGCATATCTTAATGCTCATAGTTGTCCTTCATAGCTTTATGCAGATGCTGCTTTCTAATCTTTATATGCTATATGTACCTGAAGAGTGCCATAATTATTTCAAACACCATGATCTTTTCTCTGTATTGGAAATACTATTTCCAAAAAGTTATTTGAGTCAGTGGAAAACATTTAGAAAAGTTTATCTAAAAGTTCAAGCTATTAGCATTAGAAAGAAATTTCCCTTTCATTTCATTTTCTACATAGGACCTATTGTCTTTATTGTTTATTTATTAATCCAAAAAACAATTACTACATCCCATTTATATGTTTAACTTTGTTTCAGGTGCTGGAAATTAAAATAATAATAATAATGATAATAATAATTAATAATAATAATAAAATTAATAATAGAATACTAGGCCTTAAAGAGCTTATAGTCTGTACAAAGGTGTTATATAGGGTGGTAGATCACAGAGGTGTTCATTCATTTATTTCAACAAGTAACTATTGAGTTCTTGTTTATGCCAGAAAAATTACAAGCATCTGGATAAGCGCTGAATAAAACAGACACAATTCTTGACATTTTAGAGCTTATATTCTGGTAAGGGCTATGGGTTATAAATAAAGTATAGAGGGAAGTATGTAGTGTGGTGGATTGATCAAATTTGTAGCTTCTTATTCCACTATATACAAGACCTTTGGTGGTATGGCTTTGTACAAACCTTGAATCTAGGCTAGTTTAAAACTTATTTTGGAAAATAGAATGTGATGGAAGTGATAGTGTGCTTGTTTCAAACCTAGGCCTAAGAAATCTTGTGCATTTTTACTCTCTTGATGTGAGCTACCTCTCTCATGAGAACAAATGAGAGGCCATCCTGGACCAAAATGCTACTTATTCCAACCAATGGTAGACCATAGATGATAAGTGAGCATAGGCAAGATAGCTGAGTTCAATACTAGTTAGCAGAACCATCCAGGTTACCCATAGACTCATGAGTAAAAATAAGTATTCATTATTGTATGCCATTGCCAAAAAGAAAAACTAAATAAGAAATGTGGTATGCAAAAATTGAGAGTGGAGGTGAAACGTTTAAAGAGATTGGCTAGAAATACTTTTGTGAGAGGTTGAATTTTGAGTAAAAATCTAAAGCAGGTGAGGGAGTAAGCCAAATATGTATCTGGTGCAAGGCCATGCCAGGCATAGGGAGCACTGAGAGCAAAGGCCTTGAGTAAATAGAATGGCTGGAATATTTGAAGAGCAGGTAGCATGTTGGTGATGTTAGATTACAATGTACTAAAAAGAGAAAAAAAAAGAAATGACATCAAAGTTATAGGACAAAGAGAGAGGGCCAGATCATGTAGAACTTGATAGGTCATTATAAATTTTTTGAGTTTTAATCTGAGTGAGATGACAATTTATATGAGGTATTGATTGATGAGTTTTGGTGTAAGTTTTACCTTTGTCATTCTGCATCTGTTTTAAAAATATGTTACAGAGGTTCAAGGGTGATAGGAATACTACTTAAGAGACAAACAGTAATCTAAAAAGAGAGTAGTTCTACATCTATTCATGATAAAAATCTCAATAAACTAGTAATCAAAAAATTTTTTCTCAACCTGATAAATACTATATACAAAAACCCTATAGCTAATATTGTACTTAAATGGTGAGAAACAAAACATTCACATTAAGATCAGGTACAAAGCAAGGATGTCTCCTCTCACCATTCCTTTTCAACATCATAATGGAAGTCTTTGCTAATCCAAAAAGTCAAGAAAGAAAATAAAACATCTACAAATTGGGAAGAAAGACTTAAAACTGTCTTTGTTCATAGATGGTATTGATTGTCTATGTAGAAAATCCAAAATAATTGACCAAAAAACACTCTGAAATAGTAAGCAAGTTTGCAAGACGCCAGACAAGGTATACAATGTCAATTGTTTTTCTATATGCCAACAATGAAAAAGTAAATTTGAAATTAAATACACAATATAATTTACATTAGTATTCCAAAAAATGAAATGCTGGGGTATAAATCTAAGTAAATATGAACAAGCTCTGTATAAAGCAAAATACAAAACTGATAAATGAAATCAAGGAACTAAATAATTAGGGAGATATTTCATGTTCCTAGAATGATTCAGTATTGTCAAGATACCAGTTCTTCCAAATCTGATCTGTAGATTCAATGCAATCCCAATAAAAATCTCAGTAAATTATTTTGTGGATATCAATAAACTGATTCTAAAGTTTATACAGAGAAGCAAAAGATATAGAATAGCCAATATAATATTAAAGGAGAAAAACAAAGTTAGAAGAAAGTAAAGAAAAAATTAAATCCTTGACCTAATCCTCTCAATTTATTTAAAAAAAAAATAGCTCAGAATGAATTATAGAGTTTGAAAAACTTTTATTATTAGTTTCAAGTATACAGTGCATTGGTTAGACATTTGTATAGTTTATAAAATGAGCCCCCTATTACTCTCTCTCTCCTCTGGCTCTCCACCTAAACATTACATTAATGCTAACTGTATTTCCTATGCTTTTCTCCCTATCCTTATGACCACCTATCAGCTAATAATTTGTACTTCTTTAACTCTTCACCCCATTTTCCCAGCCTTGCAACCCCCTTCCTCTCCAGCCATCACCAGATTGTCTTTTATATTTGTGAGTCTGTTTGATTAGTTTGTTATTTTCTTCTATAAATGAAATCATATAGTATTTATCTTTCTCTGTCTGACTTATTTCACTAAACATAATAACCTCTAGGTCCATTTATGTTGTTGCAAATGGTAGGATTTCATTATTTTAATGGCTGAGTAGTATTCCATCATATAAATAAACCAAAACTTCTTTGTCTAATCATCTGTTGATGGATATTTAAGTTGCTTTCATACCTTGGCTATTGTAAATTGTGCTGCCATGAATATAGGGGTACATAGTCATTTACAGGTTATTATTATCATTTTTTTGATAAATACCCAGAAGTGCAATTTCTGGATCAACAATTATATTCATTTTTAATTTTTTGAGAAACTTCCAGACTATTTTCCATAATGGCTGTACCAATTTGCAATCCTCTAAACAGTATATAAGAGTTCCTGTATCTCCACGTCTTTGCCAACACTTGTTGTTCTTTGATTTATTGATGATAGCCATTCTAATAGATACGAGGTGATATCTCATGGTGATTTTAATTTTCATTTCTCTGATGACTAGTGATGTTCAAAATCTTTTCATATGTCTATGGCCATCTGTGTTTCCCCCTTGGAGAAATATCTATTCAGGTCTTCTGCCCTTTTTTTTAATTGGATTGTTTTGTTGTTGTTGTTGCTGTTGTTGTTTTGTATGAGTTCTTTATATGTTTTAGATATTAACTGCTTATCAGATGTATCAATCTTTTCCCATTTAGTAGGTTGTCTTTAAATATAAAACATAAGTTAAATTTTTAGAAAAACCTTCAGATTCTAGGTCTAAGAAAGTTTTTAAATCAGGTACTAAAAGCATTGCCATAAAAGGAAAAAAATGGATAGATTGAATCTCATCAAAATTTAAACCATTTACTCTGCCAAAAACCCTGTTAAGAAGATGAAAAGAATAAGCTACAGACAGAAAATATTTGCAAACATGTCCAAAAAAGAACTGGTAGCTAGGATATGTAAATAACTCTCAAAACTCAACAGTAAAGTAACACTCCAAATAGAAAATGGGCAAAAGTCATACACAGACATTTCATTGAGGAGCTATACAGATGGCAAAAAAGCACATAAAGAGATGTTCAACATTACCATTAGTGAAACGGAAATTAAAACCACAGTGGGATAGCTCTGCATACCTATCCAAGTAACAAAAATTTTAAAAAAATACTGGGAAGAATGTGGAAAAATTGAATCACTCCTATACTTTTTGCAGAAGTGTAAAATGAGATCACTGGAAAACAATTTGGCATTTCTTATAAAAGCAAACACTTGACTACCATACAATTCATCAGTTGCATACTTGGGTATTTATCCCAGAGAAATGAAAACTAAATTTACACCAAAACATTCATAGAATTTTTATTCATAATAGCCATAAACCATAAACAATTCAGATGTCCTCTGTAAGTGAATATTTAAACAAACTGTGGTACAACCATATCATGGAATACTAATTAGCAGAAAAAGGAACAAACTGTTGTCATAAGCAACAACTTAGATGAATTAAGAGAATTATACAAATAGAAAAAGACAATATCAATATGCTATATACTGTATCATTTTATTTATATAATATATTTTAAATGACAAAATTATTAAGATAGAAAACAGACTAGTGGTTGCCAGGGGTCAGATAGGGGTTGAAATTGGGGAAGAGAAGTCATTGTGGCTATATAGAAGGGTAGCAGAAAAGATAATTGTAATGATGTAACTGTTTTGTCTTTTGCAAATGTAGGTAGAAACACAAACCTGAAAATGTGAAAAATTTCATAGAACTAAACACACACATAATCTAGTACATGTAAATATGATGAAATCTGAATAAAATTTGATAAATATTCATTGATATTGATATCAATGTCAGTTTCTGTTGTAATATTGCACTGTCATCATCATTGAGGGAAACTAGCTAAAAGTCACATGCAATATTTATATACTATTTCTTACAACTCTATGAGGATCTACATTTACCTCAAAATAAATAGTTTAATTAAATAATAGTGAAATATATTATTATCATATTACTGATCAATTTCACTTTTTCAGTTTGAATGAATAATGTACATTTACAGAAATATCTGTACATAAATTTTAATAGTAATATTATTTATAATAGCAAAAATCTAGCAATGATCCAAATGCTCAACAGATGAATTAATAAATAAATTGTGGTTTATCTAGACAATGGAATTTCATTTTGCAATAAAACAAACAAAGTACTGGAACATACAACAACACAGATGAATTCCAAAACCTGTTGGGTGATAGAAACCAGATCCAATACAGCAATTACTGTATGAATTTATTAGTATCTATTCTAGAACAAGCAAAAGTATCTATATTGGCAGAAAGCATATCCATGGAGCTGTTATCAAGGTAGGGTTTTGAATGTTTGGGGTCAGATAGAAACTGAGAAGTGATGAAAATGTTCCATATTTTGATTATAGTGATGGTTAAATCATTAATTATTCATTAATCTAAATTTATAAAATTATACAATTAATATCATGCATTTTATTTTATGTGGATACCTCAAAACGGTGATTTAAAAGAAAAGTTGCATCAGTGTGATATAAATAAGAGGTGATGTATTTATTTCATGTAAAGTTTGTTGAGAACATCTCTTGAATAAGGTGATATTTAACCAGAGACATAAAATAAGTGAGAATGGGAGAAAATATATTAGTGAATAATGTTCTTTATAACAAGACCAGAAAATATATGTGCCCTAACATGAGATATAGCATATTCAAATACCCATGAGGCCAGTGGGGCTGGGGTGAGGATACCTAAATTAGTGATAAGAAGAAAGGTCATATATGTAAATGCAAGATAGATATGGTGTGGATGGGGCACAGATCAAAGTCATTTAGGCTGTTACTCTGAGTAAAATCATCAACGATTGGTGGGCAGAAGAATAACACGACCTAACTATGTTTTAATGGAATTACTTTACCTATCATATGAATAATAGTGTCAGAGCACATCATATGGGAAATTATATATTTTTTCTTTTAAGATCTTTAAATTGAGATTTTGTTTCCATGAAATGAGTACTTGCTCACATCACAAGAATTAGTTTGACACTCAAGATGTTCTACTGTGAGTATATTTCAGAGCCTATCTACTAATGTAAATGGACTCACCTTTTCTGCTACCTTGACAGTTTAGTGATAACATATTTTCAGATATTTTAAAGCTAGTAAAATAAACAATTATTAAAATCTTGTTATATAAAAATCCAACTAACTGCATCATGGTTGTGAAAGCATACAATACCCAAAATGAAATGGTTATATGTTATACACATTTGAGAGAATTTAGTTGGTGCTTTTAAAAATGAGTTTTTGTTTTATATGAGAATAAAAATAGCACAGACCCAAGAACAGCCAAATGGCACTATCACAGAACATAAGTTGCAAGGCACATGATTAACAAAACAGTATCAAGTCAATACAGATCAGCTAATTTTGCTAATGACTGTCATGAATGGTAAAAATAGACAGTGAGCTTCCTTCTGGCAGAATTAACAAGCAACTACTTAATATGGAGCATAGAAATGATAGTAAATAGAAAATAGGAAAAGAACAAGAGTAGTAGCAATGAGGCAGAGGAGGTAACTCTTAACAGTTGCTGATACATAGAGCCCAGCATTAAGCCCATCAATAGCATGGACACTTGCATTGTGGTGGAAGAAAACACTGCAAGAATAACAATACACATGTCCCAGAAGCGTTCAAAATCAGGTCACAGCAATCCCAAACATCTTTCTGGAGAAAAGAGTCAACCTTTTGACAACTGTTCCAAAAAACTGTTAACTGGGTAGTTATTAGAGTCAGTTTATATTTTAGGTCTTGCTTTAACAGCCTTAGTTTTACTTCTTTTTCTCTTATGAACACCTAGATTCCTTCTTTTAAAAACTATCAAAACAAGTACTTTTGGTGTTATTCTCAAGAAAAAATTGTGTTTGTCTCAATGAAAAATATTTTTTTTCTTTTTCTTTTTTTAACATTGATATCAATATAATTGTGTATTTGCCCATTCTGGAAAAAATATCTTAAGTATTTCAACCAGCTTGTCTCTCATCATCAATAACAGGAAACCTCATAGCTATTTTGTACCAAATTAAGATAGTAATGTTTAGCTAAAAAATGAATATTTTCAGCTTCCTCCATGACTACTTCCAAAACTGCCATGCAGGTATGTATTCACTGAAACATTTCCTTAGAGACTAATATGGGCTTGGGGATAAAGGTACTAATAAAACTAATTTTCTGCCATCAGCTTAATAATCCATTGAGAGAGATGACATATAAATACATAATTAAAAACTGTATGCAGTTTAAAACTCACTGACTCCCAAGACACTTTTCTGGAACACTCAGACTAGGTGGTTCCTCTTGTTGCTTACCGCTAGAGCATCTTATATTTATCCTCATAAAAATTCATTCATTCATTAATCAATAAATGATTTTTGAGTACCACTTAGCATGTGCCAGACATTATCCTAGGTAATAGGTGGTATCTAGAATAATAAACAAAGTTTCTACCTTCATGAGTTTATATTCTGTTGTTGGAGAGAGGAAATAGTAAGTAGATAATATAATATCAGATAGTGCTAGCTGTTTAAAGAAAAACAGGTCAAATGGATAAAGAGTAATGGAATAGGGATTATTGTAGATATGTTACAAAAGGACTATTTAAGGAGGCAACATTATTCAGAGACCTAAATAAAACTGTGTTATTTTTCAGTTGTTACTATAACAAATTACCATAAATTTAATGGCTTTAAACATTACAGTATTATCTTACAGTTTTGTAGTCCAGAAGTTTAACATGGATTTTATTAGACTAAAATCAAGGTGTCTGCAGAGCTGCATTATTCTGTAGGCCCAGGGGTAGAATTTGTTTCTTTCCCTTTTTTAGATATTAGAGGCCACCAACATTTTTTTTGGCACATGGTCTCCTTCCTCCATCTTCAAAGCTAACAAATCATGTCTCATCACTGCATTTTTTTGAGCTATCATCACATCTTTCCCTAGTAAAATTATCTTAAAGTCTTTAATCTTAATTATATCTTCAGAGTTCATTTTGCCATGTGTAGTAATGTCACAAGGTCCAGGAATTAGAATATGGATATCTTTTGGGGTGTGGTGCATTAGTATGACCAGCACAGAAGTGAAGAAGTGTTACATGTAAACATCTAGGGAAGGGCTATGCAAGGAAGAGGAATAAGAACAGTGTAAAGGCATCAAAGTAGAAATGAAACTGATGTATTTGAGACTGCAACACCAGTATGTCTGGAGTGGAGAGAATAAGAGAATAATAAGTGATGATATCAGTGGATTATGCAGGAGCCAGATAAATTAGGGCCTTGAAACCAGGGTAATATTGCATACTATTTTGATTGTTATAAAATGTCTTAAGATGGTTTTGAAAGGGATGGTGACATTATCTGTCTACTCTGTTTAATGTGTGTGGTCACTACCAGAATATGGGTAATTTGAGAGTAGGGACCATGTCTGTCTCATTTACCAGTGTATCTCTAATATTTGATTTAGCTCCTGACTCAGAATGGGCCCGCAATGAGCATTATTTGACCAATTTATAAATGAATGAGACATTGCCCACAGTAAATAATAAATGTTTCCTTGCCTCCTTTCTACCTATCTTCTTATATTCCCATCCTCCCTTTACTTCCTTTTTCCCTTTCTTCTTTTCTTCTGTATCTCCTTCCTTTCACTCTATTAGAAAACTAGTGGAACCCAAGTTGTTTTGGGCCTGTAGTAACTACTTAATAAATACAAGTTAAAATTATTCTTGGTTTTTAATTATGTTATTAAAATACTGTACTGTGAAAGAAAGAGAAGCTGCTGAGTTTCAAACATACCCAGGTGCTAGAAAAACATTTGTGCTTAAATTCTTCGATTAAGAGTCCCCTGGTACACAGTGCATTAATAATACCAAGCAGAAACAAGAATGGTAATGGAAAGAGTAGATTCTCTCTTACTTGTCTCAGGGCTGGAGGGTCATTGGGGTTTATCAGGAAAATATTAGCATAACCAATAATTTCCACATTCGTCTATATCTAGTTATTTTATAAGAGCTATTATCAAATTTTCGACTTATTTCCACTTTGATCTTTAATTCTCCCTACAAAGTTTCATGCCCCAACTGCATAAAGGAGGCCTGCATAAAGGAGAAAAAAAGTTGGATAATTTGCTTTCCAGGTAATGCATTCCTGACTAGTTATCACCCCTCCCTGTCAAACCACACAACAAGCATCAAGTAACAGCAGGGTCTTCAGATCACATCTTTCTTGTTTCTGTTCTCATGCTTCTTCACCCTGGCTTCATGCTTACCTTTCTTTATCCTCTTGTTTCTGAAATCCTAATCTGAATTTTGCCGTTATCCACTGAATTTGGTATAGCATGTGATACCCTTGATAGCTTGATTTTCACCTGTTGCTGTGGATTTGTCTGCATATTGTTTGAACTTCCGGTATTAATTGTTTCTTGTAGACATGTGTTTATTTCTGTTTTTGTCAATTAATTCAAACGTGTTAATGTCTAATTTCCTTAAGACAATTCTAAAGTATCTGCCTTAGAATATATGGTGTTAGTGTGAATGTATGTATGCATGTGTGTTTATGCATGCATTTGAATGTGGGCACTGTGGTGAGAGTATGTAGGGGGAGGTTAGGCAGAGGGATGATTCTGAACTAGAAATATGTTGACATGGATTCTAGCCTTGATGTTATTCATAACTTTATAATACATTTTGAGGCAAGTGACTGGTTTCTAATTTCCTCACATTTTAAAATGCTTCCTACATACTAGGAACAGGGTGAGAATAGTTGAAAGAAAAGCTAACATATAGCATTTGCCCTTAAAGAAATCACAGTTTACAGAATTTAGTGGGGAAACAGGCATGTAAATTCAATCCCGATGAGAATTAGTATTTACTCAGTTCTCATTATGAGACATATTCTATACCCTGTATTCATAATCTAATTTAAATATTGTTGACAACCCAATGAGATTTGTAATATTACTATTCACGTATTATAGACAAAAAGACTGAAACTTAGAAAGTTTAATGACTTCTCTAAGGTCACATAACTAATAAGGGTTACAATTCAATTTAAGACAAACTGACACCAAAACTCCACTCTTGAACACCATGCCATAATGCCTCCCTCATGCATAGGTGCAAGGCTGTGGAGATAATAGAGGTAGGGAAAGAATGTGAGAGCAAGACAGAAACTGAGGAAAATACTTCTTTCACAGGAAGTGAGTTGATATTTGAGCTTGGTATGAAGGAATAGAAGATTGTCAAATGAGAAACAAGTACATAATAAGGCATAGGCACAGAAAGAAAGGAAATAACAGTTCAGAGAATGATAGATTTAGTGTGGCTGGACATTAGTAGAATGCATCGATTTGCCTGAGAAACATAAAGAAAGGATATCAGCTATCAGACAAAAAGTGTCAGATTTCAGGAAGGTCATAAAAAGTCCTATATTAAAGTGTTTCTCAAACCTTAATGCGCATGTGAGTTACCTGAGGTTTTATGATCATGATTAGAAAAGTCCGATGAAGAAGCTAGTATTCTGCATTTCCAATAAAGTCATAGGTAATAATGCTGATCTTTGAATAGAAAGATTAGATACCATACAAAAAATCATGGATTTTAATTCAGTATACCTTATGAAGATGCTATTAAATTTATATGGGCAAGAGAGAGATATGGTCAAATTTGTATTTAAAAAAATTTTTTTTGTATCACTGTGAAACTTGACTTCCCTAGTTTCCACACATAAATGTGTAGCACTAAATAATATATATTAGGTTTTGAAAGTATTCATTACAAAAGAATTAGGTATTATTTCTAGGATATTCATTCTTCCTTGATTTTGAATCTTTTTAAAACATCTGAAAAATAAATGAGATAGGCACTCAATGATTCTAACTGAAATTTCATATACTAAATTGATTCACACCCTTGTATAATTTTTCTGGTTGCCAATAATCATGATTGGATGATTTTATGCATTGATAGAGGTCTACTATTTGTTTTCCAAATGGGACAAATTTAGACTTATGAAGGAAAAGAAGATCATTGTGTCTGCCAAATGGTTTAGACACAGCAAGCGAAGACTTAACCACTCAGCAGGGTCTCCATTCAATAACTGTGCCTGCTGTGTGTCTATATATGTCCTACAGTTCAAAAGAGCCAAATTTGAACAAGAGCTCTTGAGATTCATAATCAGTAACTCCTCCAATCTTTACAAAGATATGCACCATTTGGTTCAAAAGCATAGCAGTAACATTGTAGTAACAGAACAGTATATTTATTTCCTCAAAAGAGTGAAAGAAACATGTATTAAGTATTAATTATTTTGGCAAGCACATAGGCCTCTCATTAAAATGTAAAAGGAACTTTGGAAACACATTACTGCTGCCATTTGCAAATCAGTCACTAGAAGTACACATGAAAATATTTTTTGCAAGTCACAGATTTTAATGTGGGCCGGGGATTTGGATATAAAAGACTACTCTTTATACTTCTGGAACTCTAGTTTCCTTGAGAACAGGATTGCCACATTGATTTCTCCTGAGAAGCAAACTTTAAATTCCAAATGCTTAATGGATATTTCCACTTCGAGGTCTCTTCAACACTCTTCATGATATCACAACCTAAATTTAACTTGTTAGACTTCTCATTACACAAAATCAAATATGGTACCCTTCTTTCATATTCTCCCTGTCATTGCAATATAAATTGCACCCAGCTACCCAAAGCCAGAAAACTCAAAAATATCCCTGATCTGAAAATGCATGGATCTGATCCTGATTGGCATATAAAATGGGAAAACAGGGCTAGTGTATTACCTCCACACAGTTCTCAGGTTGAACTTTGGATAGAGTACATGGGAGACCAACCTGAGTAGCAGGGCACATTTTCCGAAAACTGAAGTGACATTTAAAATTTAACCCATAGAGTTTAGCTTAGCTGAGAATTATAGCCTCAGCGTAACCATGTCAAGTATCTGAAAAAAAAAATAGCAATGTTATCCATTGGATTTAAACAGGATCTAGAGTCTTATAATGTATTATTCAAAATGTCTAGCATATAACTCAAAATTACTCAGCATACAGAGAATCATAAAAATTTCAACTTGTATAGGAAAAGATAATCAACAGATGCAAATGACAAGATGATACATGTTAGAATTATGTAACAAAGACATTAAAGCAGCTATTTTTCAAAACGCAAGTGAGCAACTATGAACACTCTTGAAACAAATTTAAAATAAAATGTAAATGCAAAAATATAGAAGATATAAAGAACCAAATGGAAAGTACGGTAACTATGATTTAAATAAATAAAAAAAACCTGACTAGAAAGACTATGATATGAAGATACATCAATAAAAATGATTCAATATGAATAACACAGAAAAATAATGATCTTTAAAAATGAATAGAATCTAAGGGAACTTTTGAGGAATAATCATATGACTAAAATTCGTCTCATCAGTGTCCCAGAAGGAGAGAATAAAAAGGTATGCTTCTAAAAAACTTTTGAAGGAGAGATTGCTGAAAACTTCCCTAGTGTGGCAAAAGCATAAACGTATACATTTAACAGACTGAAAGAACCCTAAACAAAGCAATCCCAAATAAATTTATACTTAGACACGTCAAAATCAAAACATCGAAAACAAAATAATAAAAAAAATTTCTAAAGCATCCAGAAAAATGACATAATACCAATAGAGGAACATTGATTCAAATAACAGCTGATTTCTCATGGAGACTAAAAAGAAGTGGTGCAATATTTTTAGTCTTGAAAGAAAAGGACTGTCACACCATCATTCTATATCCAGTAAAATACCCTTCAGGATTGAAAGTGAAATACCATTCTCACATGAAGGATAACTAAAATAGCCTGTAGCTATCACAACAGTTCAAAAACAATTGCTAAAGGAAATTTGTTAGATAGTAGGGAACAGATATCAGAAGGACTTGGAAAATGAGGAATTGAAGAGCAACAGAATAAAGAAAATAACTGGGTAAATTTAATAATTTTTTTTTCCTTTTAAATTTTTTAAAATACATTTGACAGTTGAAAGCAAAATGTATGGCATTATCTGATAGGGTTTTCATATATTTGGATGTAATGTAGCATATAAGACAATTACAGCATTATGCACAGAGGGTAAGAGAATTTATTTGATGCTGAGTATCTACATGCCTGTTGAAGTGATAAGATATTGATTCTAAATAGGTTGTGAAAATTAAGTATGCATTTTGTAATCCCTAGTGAAACCAATAAATAAAGAGACAAAGAATGGGAGATAGGAAGTAGGAGGCATTGTTTCTATCTATAAGATATTATTATAAACAAAGTAAATATGGCAAAATATTAACATGTTTTATATCTTGGTAGTGGGTATATGTATATGGGTGTCTATTGTCCCCTGTACTTTTTTATGCTTAAACTATCTTCTAGTACTTATTAATTTAAAAACAAATGTGAAAGAGAAGAATATGTTCCAGTGTGACATCAAGAAAATTTTCACTTTATTTAAAATATTAAAGGACCTGGTTCTAGAAATAGCATACAGATTCTTAACCTTCAATTGTAAAATTTGGCCTATTAAATTCACATTTCTTCTAAAATATTAAATATGAACTCTTATGATTATAAATATAATAAATATCTATTAATAAATATAATAAAAATCAAGAAAGTAGAAAAAAGATAACAATTAACTATCAACTCTAATCTTACCATCTAGGGAAAAAGATCTCATTTTATCCTTGAACAAATTCTCTTTTAAGTATTTTTTATAAAATTGATATCACTGTAATAAACATTTTTATATTTTAGATTTTAGCTCAGCTTTTAAGTCAATACTTAACCACTCCTGCATTATTTAAATTCTTTGTAATCAATAATAAAAAGAGATCAGATGTTTCCAAAAATAGGAATTATGCGTTGATTTTAGGTAACAAATTTTAATTTCCCAAATTAAAATTTATATAAAGAAATTCACTTTCTAATCCACAAAATCTTTAATAACATATGGATTATTAGAAATTTTACCTAGGCCATGATTGTGATCCTTTGCTCTTGGCTATCAAATTAATCCATGGCTTCCTTTACACCAAAGTTTGGAGCATTTAAATAACAGCCTGTCAACTTTCAACACTGTTTTGTGTTTCTGCCTAGAAGACACTTTTTAACATGTGAAGCTTGAATATTCATTGGAAATCTACCTTTGCCAAATATAAAGAATGACCTTTAAAATTCAGCAAAACAAATAACACATAGTGTTACAGGAATGCTTTTCTATTAACGAAAGTATACAAGAAGCCACACAGCTTCTCCGAGTTATTTCCTCCAGGCCTCTGTACCATTAGTTTTTTATAACATTTACAAATAAATTTGTCATGACCACTGGACAACAAAAGATGAGGAATTTGGGGGTAAAGACATCAGATGGAGTTGAAATAAGCTCTATCTCACTAAATGAGAACATGTTCTTTTCTGGAAATTGATTGCAACATAAACAATGTTAAACTATAAAAGCAATAACTGCAATAGAGATTTTAACATGACAGATGAATGAATATTTTCTAAAGTCAGATTACTTGAGATAGAACATGAGTTGTGTAACTGAATAGTAATAATTTTGCACAAGGTAATTAAACTCTGAGCCTTCATTTCCTTTTCTGTAAAACAAGAATACATCTAAAATTATGTTCAAAATTAAGTAAGTTAATATACATAAATATACATAATGTACATAAATCTTTTAGGATGGTATCTGGCTAGGTATGCTTTATGTAATGTTTGGTGGTAGTGGTGATAGTAGTTGTAATACATTAAATAAAGACACGAGTCTGACACAGGGAGATGTAAATTCTTGCCCTTCTGTGTATTAGCATGAGTTCCTCAGAACATTATAAAACCATCATATTGACAATTTGGAATTATTAAATGAGAAAAATACATAATAAATTTTTGGCATGTGGATAACTGTAACTACTGTTATTACATCACCATCACCATTATTATTAATCAGAAAAGACTTGATGTCTAAACTAAAAGACAAATATAATTTTCTTATAGATTAGAGACTAAAGAATAAATCAGTAAGTTGTACAAAATAATTTATTGTACTTTCAGAATAGAAACTATGTTGGTAACATATTTTCTACTAAGGGTTTAAGAAACATAAACCATAAAATCAACTTTGGCTATAGAACTCGCAGAATAAAATTTACATTATGTAACATATTGTCGTAAAAATTTTTTAAATGTATCTCATTCAGAGAAAGCAGGAAGCCATGGACTAGACATTTTATTTCAAGTGTGCAGAGGATTTACGTTAGTGAGAGCATGCGACCTCAGAAGCTGATTTCATTTCTAATTCATGGGAAATTTTATTAGCATTATGGTACAATAAAAAGAAGATTGTATTGTAATCAGTAGCCCTGAGTTTTCGTGCTAATTTTTTTTAAAAACTGATCTGAACTTTAGCAGCCATTTAACTCCTTTTTTTGCCATTTAACTTTTATTCCTGTTTCTTAGTCTAAAGAAATAGTACTTATTTTATAAAACTGTGAAGAAGAAGAAATAGCAAAATGACTTAAGAAAATACTTTGGATATATCTGTTATTCAAAATACGTATGTATGTATGTATGTATGTGTATGTATGTATATATTAATCATGCATGTATTCATTCATGTATTAAATCTACACTTTTAAGTTTTGCCTTGTTCTTTAGTTAACTTGAACAGTTCATAGAATTAAAACTAAAATAGGATAGCATGTTTGGAGCAATAAAAACGTAGATTGGAAATACAGGATGAGTTGGGGATACACAAGCAACGCACAGTTGAACAGGTCTTAAGGACTTACATAAATCATTTATTTGAGTCATCTATTTTACTCTAAGTTTCCTGAAAGTCAAAGAGAAAAAGAGAAGCATATTTAGCTATATGGTTCTAATTAGTCATTCAAAGAAACTATATCACTTTCTCTTAGAGTTATCTCTAAAATCATTTTTTACAGTGTCCACCAAAAATGATACTATGTTACATAGGAGATTATGAGCAATCACCTGACAAGGTACAATAAGAAGTCATCTTATCGTAATGTTCCAATAAATCTAACATCTCACTAAAATGTAAATTAATGAAGGAAGTTCATTAAAGGTAAGTTTGTCTAACCTTTTAGCTGGTGTGGCTTGGTCCAAAAATGAATCATATATGATCTAGAGGGATAGCTGACCTACATGTTCTTAAAATAATTCACCACAATTATCACTTTTCCAATGAGGTATTCGATAAGAATTGGATCCAGATACTTTGAGGTTTGTTATTTGAGAAGGCATTAATACCTGGAATACAAAAAGTCTGATGGGTTGTTATTCAGCAAAACTAAGATACTTAAGAGATCAAGGAATACATGGGAGTTTGAAAAACCCTACAAGACTTCTTATCTGATTGAATACATGCCTTGAAATAAGTTGTTTAAAAGCAAGGAATGATTTTACAATATACAAACAAAATAAGGATCAATTTTACCCATGCTTTGGAAATATCTTCTATTGGAAAATCAGAGTATATAAAATATATTTGGTATTGGGAGACATATATAGATGATATAGATAGATATAGATACAGATAGATTAGATATAGATATACACATAAACATACATATGAGTGTGTGTGTATATGTGTGTGTGTGTGTGTGTGTGTATTTATACTGTACTACCAACAAATCACTTTTGATTTGTGCATTACTTCCAGACATACTACTGAAAACAGAAGAGTCTGTCTGGACCTTTAAAAATAAAAGCTCTAGAAAAGGAAAGCCAACTTAGAATTGCATACCTTCCATAAGTATCTGTGTGACTTTGGATAAGTCAGTTACATAAACCTTAGTTTCTTCATTAAAAAAAAGGACTTTGGGTTATATTAAACTTAAGATTTTTGTAGGTCTAACATTCAATGAGTTAATAATTTCATGAACCCTTAACACATGCATGAATTTATAAGTTAGTCTTAGTACAAGGGGAGAAAATTAGATGATGAATTTTTAGAAAACAGTATTATTTGAATACAGAACCATCCCAAAGATTCTAGTAGAGAAGCCAGTGTGAGTTTTTTTTTTTTTAAAGAATACTTTGTGAATGCAATCTTGTGATTGTGAGAGCAGATATCAAAATAATAATCAAGAATTATGATAATCATAATTTCTAGTCAGTTTCAGACAGCTATTTCAATTGTTTTTATCATAGTGTATGATGAAGTCAAAGCTGTGGGTTCAATCTAAACATAACACAGTCAGTTTCAAAAAGAATAAGTTTTCCTCTCTGCTTGTTAATGGTCCTGATTTATCATGGCAGCCACTTTCAAGCCATACCAGAGTCTGGACAAAACATGAAGAAATCAAGGCAAGCCATTTCAAGTCAGAACTAATAGTTTATGAATATCAGTGTCTCCGTACGAGTGATACTACCTGCATATCAAGGGATATTTAGGAACTCTCAAGAAACAGCAGAGACAATTATATGAGAGTTTGTAAAGTAATTTCAAACAGAATATTTGGGCAAAACTTACTCTGTGGTAGAATGCAATAACAAACAAAAAAGGCTACAAGTTCTTTTCACTTCCAAATGCATCCCCTCTGCCACATGGGTTTCATTATGTAACTTGACTTAGTCAGTGGGATGTTAGCAAACCTGACACAGAAAAGCTTGAAAACACTTGTGCATTGGGGCTTATTCTCAGTTGCTGTCTGGAATACCTGAGCTGGGTGAAAAATGAGGACTTGCCTGGTAAGTGATGGAGACACTAGTTTCTCCCATTTCCCAAGGCAACCACAACTCAAACCCTTCATAATAGTACCCAGATAAGTCTGTAAAAAGACAAGCACTTAGTATGGTCACTGGCTAGGGAATTTTGATAATTTGGGAACTATAAAAATAGAAACACATTGTATTAACATGTATGTTAATTGCCTTGATTCAATTATTATTTCACTAGGGCATCTCCTTTATAAAATAAAGGCGATATTGTAGGAAATACAATCAAGAAATTAATCGGCAAATGAATCTTAATATTTTTTTTGTTGTAATTTTAGCCACTCGGGCAAGTCATTTACTACTCTAGATCTGACCTATTTATTGTCCTTCCAGTCATTAGTCTTAGCCTTGAATTCTTAATCCACAACGACCACTGGAGACATCTACTTAAAACCTAAATCTGATAATGATATTCCTCTGATTAAAAAAAAAAATGGCTCTTTACTGCATGTATGTAGTATAGGTTTAGATTTTTGGTTTTAGTTTCAAAGGGCTTTGACTAAGTAAAATTTTAGATGTCAATGTAAATAAGTATCAATAAATAGAAATGGAGCTCCTCTAGTTGGAGAAGAGGTAGGAATAGAACACAACTCACTATTTTTCTGATTCTTCGAAAAGGTTACCACTATTGAAAATAATTTAGCAAGAGATTATCTATTTCAAGATATTTGTGTTTTATATTTCAGTAATGCCAAATTTCTTCTAGCTCCTGAGAGATAGCATGTCTCCGCTTTTGCTGTATTGATTCACCCACTTGGATAATCTTCTCCTCCTTGAAGTAGTTTCTGTTTCTCTTTAAAAATCCACTTTAGGTGTATTCTTCTAAGAATCTGTAGATGGCATACTTATTTGCTTTATACCCTATAAACCTCAGCCATATCTTTGTCATACTGTTTTTGCATTTTCTTTTTACATATATGTACTTAAGAATGGGGTTGTATGCTACGGATTCTCAGCACATGTCATATTTTAGATGATCCATAAATGTCTGAGAATCCAACTTTGTTAGGTTCTTTCTTAGTTAGAGCAGGGCAAGCCTTATATATAAATAAAATGATCTGAGAAATTTGGGGGATGAAATATCATAAAAGATTTACTGTTCCACTCCAACTAGCCTGTCATTTTTTAAAGTACATTCTCAGAGTTTCATTTTTTTGATAATCAAAGGTTCAATGGTGTATAAGAGTTCATTATGCCACTGAAAGGAGGTTGCTTTAATTCTCTGCTAATGTTTTATGTGAATTAGTTTACCAGAACTTTTAAAACTATCAAGATCAAGCTGTAATGACATGAATAGAATGGAAGAGGAGCTAAAAGACTGCAAGAAAAAGGTATATATTCCAATGACCAAAAAAACCCCCCAAAAAGAAAACCCCATACTATTTGATATTAATAATCAATTAGAAATGAAAAAATCTAGTGTTTATCCCATACACATCAGACTGACCATAAAATAGTTAAATAGTGAGAGTGCACATATCTGCTGACACAAGTGATTCAAAATTTCGTTACGCAGACAACATCATAATGGCAACCATGTTTTATCCTATGGGACAAAGAAGTGAGTTCATTTTCAGCATAAAATTTAGAAGTTATGACTCTTGCAAAAGGAAGAATATTAGATCCCCCCACTCTATGTATAGCCAAGGAAATTAATGTGTAATATATGTACAAAGATGCCTCAGTTATATGAAAGGAGGAACTGATATTTTTAAAATTTATTTTGAGGAAAGCAGACATCCCTGGTAGATGAACCTTCTCTTAGTTAAAATAAAAACTTGGAATTATTGTAGAAAAATAAAATTTTAAGTAGCAATGAGATCCTTGAAATATTGAACTGGTTCTCCAACCATAAATTGTTTTGATACCAGAGTATACTGAAAGTCAGTGAAAAGATATGGTGGAATCTGAATAATATAATCATGAGACAAATTTGGAATATATAAAAAATGAATCAATTCTCCTAGCTACATCAACTTAATTTTTTAAAAGGAAAAGTAGAAAATTCACATTTTATTTTATCTTATATTTACAGGTTTCCATTAACCAAATATTGAGCCACATGTTGTATCACTCAATATTTTGAACCCAGTTATTCTCAATAAAATCTTTTGGTGCTTTTATAATGTACTAAATTAAAGAAACTTTTTTATATAGGCAACAGTGGCTCTCAACCCTATCTGTATATTAGAATCATGTAAGGAGTTAGAAATTACCAATGCCAGTGCCAATGTTCCCAATGATTCTAATGTGCAACCATGGCAATACTGATATAGATTCCAGAAATGATAGAATGAATTTAAATTCAGTTGTAAGATACAGGTACTGTAATAAACATTCCACATAAACCTACAGTATTAGGCCTTAAATGGTCTTATTTTATTTTATTTATTTTTTTGCTATGTGCTTTCAAAGTTATAGTCAGGGCTAGTAACCTTCAAAGCAAACTCATGGTCATAGAATACCTTAGGTTCAACTACCTATATTTCTCCCACAGTGGGGTTGAATATAACACAGCATGTGGCAAACTGAATTTATGATTAAAAAGTTTAATATTTGTAAGAAAGAAAACAGAGTTAAAGTTATATTTTAGGAGATAGAACAAAATAAAGATTTTCAAGAGATCAGTTCTTTCATGAAAAATGAGAGGTAGAATATTGGAATGGCAAGTTGCTAAGTATACAATGTTAAAGTATGTAAAAGAACCAAAGTAATATAAAATAAGAAAACGAGACAATAAATAGCATAACAAATTCAACCTTAAGCAAAAATTTGCATGTAACACACTATAATGCAGAATTAGCAATAGCCTAACATGTGATTTAATGCCATAGATTTAACTCTAAGGCTCAGAAAAGACACAGATGGTCATCACTGAAGAACCCACTGGATTCTCCATTATCTCTTTAGAAATTAACATTCTAATTATAGGTCTAAAAGAACTACATGTTAAAACATGTTAGATATTCATGTCAAATAAACTTAAAGACTCCCACATGGTGGCAGTAAGTAGCTGTTACATTCAAGAGAAAGAACTGGCAAATGCTTTGTATCTCCATGTACTGAAATCTCTGCTATACCAAGATGAGTGTCTGATAAGATTAAATATGCTAGAGAATTCAAAGTCCTTGTGAAAAGGCCATCTTTAATTTGCCCTCTGGGACCCAGGTATTGGAACATACATGATACAACTCTGATTATATGGCAAGATCAGTAACATCTGGAATCCAGTCAGAAGGGACATCTCTCTGTTACTCTCTTTAGTTCTATGTACCTCTCCAGCCATGCTACTTACCAATTCCATGAAAAGCACTGTGCTATTGTTCACTAGTGTGTCTTGCCTCACCTTTGTGCCACTTGCTAAGTTTTCTCTGCATAACTAAATGCCACTCTTCATTAAGGATAGCCATAAGGGATCCCATTCCTCTCATTCTCAATTAGGTATTCCTCTTATGAGTATCTTCCTGCTCATATATATAATTCTGTCCTAATGTTGATTACTCAGCATTCTATTTATTTGATTCTTTGTTATAATAAAATTTGACTAAGATCTTTCAACTCTGAGATATTTTAGCAATCATCAGTCTTAACACATAAAACTTCCCAATTCAACAACCTTAATGCAAATTTGATTTTCTCTCTTATGGCAATCGGTGATTGTTTTCATAATGACACTTGTAACAGTTATAATGGTACTTTTTATATCATTTCTTTAATGTTTCTCTTCAGCCAGACTCTAGCCTGTGTGATGGTGAACACCGCACTTGTCTTGTTCATTGTTCTATTACCAATCCCTACTGCAGTTCTTGCCATATAGAAAACATATTTGGTGTATATCAAATATTTATTTTTGTTAGAATATTAAATGAGTGAATGAATTAAGGAATGAAGAGGCAATATAGAAGACAAAATTGACTAGATGAGTATCTGATAATTCAGTATAATAATTATAAACTACTTCAAATAATTGATACTGTTTTATTTCAGAATCAGATAGGTCATCCTTTTCTGCCCCTTATATTTTAATTATCCTTTATTAGGTATATTCATCATGAATTTTCTGAAACCCTAGAGAATTTACAAATCTCTGAAGATCATGCATGTTTTCATTAAAGTACAAGTGATCAACAGTTGTTTAATTAGGTTTGAGTGGACCTGATCTTATTATATCTAAAATTCAGTTCATTGCTTTCAACAAAAGGTTACTTAGACATAAAAAGAAATAAACTGATGAAAAATGTATGCAGATATTTATATCACCATGCTCATTTGGATAAGCAGAATTAGTATATTACATTTTTTGGACAGGAAAAAAATTACTGAAGTAAATGTTTTTTTTTTTTTTTTTATCACACAGTTAGCTAGTTAATAAATACTGCACCATTTATTTTAGTGACTATATATAAATGCTTTTGTGTGTTCGAAGCTTCATGTTTTATCTTAGGCATTGGCATTGGATAGCTGAAAGTGGATGGTGGTGCAGAGATTATAATGTAGCACTGCTTTATCTAAGTATTAAGAGAAAAGGTGTTGAGACAGAAGGTGAGGAGTTAGAATTTTGCAGGAATTTCTGCCACCTGCCCAGAATTGTGAGAAGCAAGCATTATAATTTCTAGACAGAAAGACATCTGATTGTAAGATACGGAGAGATTGAAGGAACAGGTTGAGATCAGAATGGAGTTACCATGAATCAGATGATCTCAAGAATAGCCTAAAGACAGAAACTGGAAAAAAAACAGGTAAGAGGGCATTGCCACTGTGCTAATGCATACCAGTGGGCTTCCACACAGATGTTTGATGAAAGGGACATGGATTTTCAGTTGGAGAAATTTTAAATCTCACTGTTTTATTATTTGTGCAGCTTTGGAAAAAAAAAAATTTTATCCCTGCAAACCTCAATTTCCTCTTTGATAAACAGGGCAATAGTATTACCTGCTTTTTTTGTGTGTGAATATAGTAGGAACATAGTTTACCCTTGCTCTCCCATGTAAAGTAAGTTTGTTAGTATTTAAGTTTGTTAGTATTTACTCCCAAAATGAGTTGTGTGTACATACTAAATTTAGTTTGTCATAATTATTAGTGTCTGACTCACATTGAGAAAATACTTAGTAAATTGTTGAGCAGTAAGTAGATCCTTTTGCATGTTGGTGGGGGTTGATACAAATGCTGATAATAACAACATATGCCCATTCTTTCAAAAAATATTAATAGTGTTTTAAAATACCGGGGTTTTATTGTTGTACTGCCTCAATCAAATACAGCAACAGCTTAGGCTTTTCTCTGAGGAATTATCCTCAGCACATGCATTCTTCTGAAAATAAAGGAAACTTGTGATTCTATGTTTCATATCACAATTGTTGATATCCAGTTTCTTACACAAAGGGCTCTAGAAGGAAGCCAATTGAGGTTAAGAATGGAGGAAACTCAAGGTAATCTGTAGAAAAGAAGCCTTAGCAATAGAGACAGAGCACCTGATCTTAACACAGATAGAAACGATAATGAAGGAAAAAGTGGGGCAGCAGAATCCAATACACCCTTTCTGCTCACACAGAAAATGCCTAACAGTAAAGTGTTTCCATGATTGGTGCTTTAAACTTAATAAGATGTTTTTCCCCAGTTTACAAAATATTTTTTATAACATTTATTTCTTAAGAAATAATGATGGATTAAAAATGAAATAGACTGTGTTAAGGGGGAATATAGTGACAACAAAAGCATTAAACTAGCCTTTATTTACTTTTGTGGTGATAATTATATAAAAACACAGGACCTTCAAGGAAATTAATACTTTGAAAATTTAAAAAGGAAGTTTTATAGCTGGCTATATTTTCCATTTTCCTAACTCTGACCAGTAGTTTTTTGTGATAGTAAGCCAGGTTGATTCTGATATGAAGTCAATTTTGAAAATCTCTGGTTTAACTTGTTAATTATTAATTAACCATTTGGAAAAATTAATTAAAATGATTTTGGGGAGAAGATTATGAGCTTGTGTTACTGTTTAGGTCCTGTTTGTGTTACTGTTGGGGTAGTCTTGAGTATATAGGTGTAACCTGAGGGAAACTACATATGCAGCAGTCAAAAGAAAATAAGATAATTTTGTAATGGGTGGAGTATGAAGTCAAACTTTACTCTCTTCAGCATTATGTCTACAACATACTATAAAACAAACAAATAACAGGAACAAAACTCGCAAACAAAAAACTCAAGATTTATTTAAACTCAAATCTACAAATGTCATTTACATGAACACTGGAATCGTTTCATGATTCTAAATCCTGATATTTCTATCTTCTTCCACTCTTTCTGTACCCATGGCTGTCACCTTAGTTCAGGCCTACAATATGTTTTATCTGTGCTGTTGAAATAGTCAAATTGGCCATCACTGCTTCCATTCTCTTATCTTTATTTCCTTCTCCACATTGAATCTAAAATGATTATTCTCAAACATCTGCTCTGCCTTTTTAAAATTCTTGAGTCCACTGTACAATTCTATTATCTGACCTCTGCTGATCTGTTTGATTTTGCCTCTTGTCATGGCCACATGTGCACACCAGCTTAGTGAATTATGTACAGTTCCCAGAATGCAACCAATTTATATTATGTTTTTAACCTCAATGTCTTCATACTCATGCTACTTCCTCTTTCAGGCCTTTCATAAAGCAGTCTATATAGTCTCCTTTGAGAAACACTGATCTCCACTTTTGCTCATTCCGATTTGTGTATTTTATCATTTTCTATTATCAGATTTACTATACCATAATTCAGGCTTGCTTACTTTCTAGACCGTATCAAGTCTTTATAGCTCACAGTGTTTTGAACCTTAATAAATGGCTTGAAATTAACCTATGAATTACAGGAGAACTTCCTCACAAAACCTGAACTGCTGTTTATTCCAACTGTAGAATTGATATTGTATACGTTTATTCTGCTGCTGCATCATTCTGATGGAGGCAAGAGAATATACTGTGTATTGTTCCTACCTCTGGTCTCGTTTGTCTTTCTTTTAATGAATGGAAGCAGCTGTGGTATATCTAGAGGGTCAAGGAATATCTTGCTGTAATAAAAAAGCAAGTCAGTGAATTCTGTTTGCTCAAGGTAAAGCTCAAACTGCACTTTTTGGATTATTATGGTATCAAGTAGATATGTTGGTGTAAACCAATAAAGAATAGTCTGATAATGGAAACACTCAGTGGGAACATTTGGATAAACGCTCTGTTTTGCTGTATTAATGTGAAAACTCTGATCCTCTTTCATTAAGGATATTTTTGTACAGAACATTGCGAATAACACACACACATACATACAAATCTATTTTCTCTCTTCATTCAAAATTTACGGCATCTCAAGAGCTTTAGATTATGTGAAATAAAGAAAGAGAACCAGAGCTAGTGGTGATTGTTAAAAATTAAAAAATGATCAGAATATTTCATCATTACCAACCAATGTAATTTAATCTCTGCTACCCCATTTTTGGGTTAAAAGAATTTAAGGGTCTGCATATATTGACATGCCACAGTGTTAATCTTCCAACAGATAAAATATAAAAATCTATTTAATGTCTTCATTATAGCATAGAAACACAGTATAAAAAAAGCAAAGTACTCTTAAGATGAATATCTAGTTTTGAAACCTGGCTTTAAATCAGAGACTTAGAAGCTTTGTGACATTTTAGCAATTAATTTAATCTCCCTGAATTTTGTTTTCTATATTTGTACATAACAAAATTTAAAAAATTATAAGAAAAATTACCAGTTTAGCTGGAAATACAATGAGAGAACACATGGGGAAGGATGGGACTATAAAACTTAAGAGATTGTACACATTAATCATTAAGGGATTACATATTACATGAAATTCATAATATCCATTGTAAAACAATTTCCTCATTAATATGATTGATTCTTATCATATTCTACCTTGTGGGTCCCAGCATTTTCAATCATAAAAAATCATTATAATTGTATCAAAAATTACTGTGGTTTAACCCTTGTAATATCATTGATAGAGAAAAAGTACCGTGATAACAGAAAGTACCATAAATTTGGCAATATTAAATTTACAAAGCATTTTAATCAAAGTAGCATGCATATATATTGAGTAAACAGTAAAACATTATGTATATTAGATATATATTTGAGATCAAACACCTATTGTGAACAAATTAAAAATTCTTTCACACCTGAGTCTCGATCTGTCCCAATGGGAGCAATTCAGGTCCACCAGCAGCTAGAGCCCTAGAGAAAAGAGACTCTCACCAGTATAACTGGAATGCTGAGAGAGCCTGGCCTATGCAGTGAGTGCAGTGTGCTTAAATTGTAATTCTTCACTCATTGACACCCTTAGCTACTCTTCCTTTGTCTTTGCTACAAAGTCTCAGCAGTCTATAGAACTCTCCCTCTTTTCCTTCTTTCTACATGTCATCTTCTCTGCTTCTGAAATAAGAGCCATTTGTGTTAACACCAGTAGGTAAGAGTCATATATTATGTGGCTGTAATCCAACCTGATGCTTGCAGATGACCTACCTACATCTTTAATGTAGAAAAATTAAGAACAATTTATCTAAACTTCTAGGCAATCCAGTTGACTTATAAGAGTAGAATTCTAAACACAACACATTCAGCTATATGACAGAGGAAATCTATAGATATAGTATTTTGTGAATAATCTTTCAAATAAAAGAAAACCTTGTGTAATTATATATATAACATATATAAATAGAAAATTTTGTATATATAAAATGTAGGTTATAAAATACATTTATAACCTACATTTTTCAATAGCAATAAATACCAGGGATAAGTGCAATAAAAGCTGTTCAAGTTCTTTGTCAAGAAAATTATAATTCAAAGATATTTAATTGCACATAAATTAATGAAAAGGTGTCAACTATTTACTTCATGTTTTCTTTTGTTTCATGTTTAAGAAATCCTTCCTTTTCGTGACATCATGAGATTATGAATATATGTGCGTATATGTGTATAAATGTATATCTTCTAAATTTTTATACTTTCATCATTCACACTTTCTACATAGAAGAGGTTGAGGCAACAATTTTTCTCTTTCTAATTCTTCTGTTTTATATTTTTTGTTTTTCTGAACTATGAGCACCTCTAGTACAATGTTGAATAGAATGAGGCAGAAGGCATCTTTGTTTTGTTATTTAAAAGAAATAATTTTGGTGTTCCTTTACTTAGTATCTATAGTGTAGGATTTTTCTGTAGACATTATATCAGTTAAAGTTTTTTTTTTGTTTTTATACCTCTTATCTAAAAGAATTTTTTTGGTAATTATTATCAATCATGGTATATTTTGAGTTTTATTAAATGCTCTGCATCTAGTGAGTAGATGATATATATTTTTCTCCTTTAATCTGTTAATAGTGAATTATAATAATCAATTACCTAATATTAAATCCAATTTTCATGGTTAAAATATATATTGTTACACTAAGTTTTGTAATATTTTCTTTAGGATTTCTTTATTTCTTATACCTACAGTCACAAGTGAGAATACTCTAATTTTCCTATCCTGCACTTCTCTAGTTTGGCAAAAAAAAAAAAATTTTTTTTTGCAACAAATACAAATGAGAATGTTGGGGAATAGCTTCTCTTTCTATATTCTCTAGAAGAGCATATGTAATTTTGAAACTGCATTCTTTTTTAATATTTGATGAAACTCTTATAAACTCATTAAATCTGTGTTTTTATTGAAGTAAGATTTTTGCTTTCTGATTAAATTACTTTACTTTTCATAGTTTAAATCTGTTTGCTTATTGTAAATAATAACATTCACTTCTAATATCTACCTATTTTAATCTCCATCTATGGTTACATAAAATTCATTCTTGATATCACTGACTTATCGAGAGTTTTCTCTCGTTTTCTTGCTTAATTTTGCAAGAAATTGTCATTTTTACCAATCTCACCAGATTCTGTTTTCTTACTATTGTCTCTCATTTATGTGATTTAATTATGTGATATATAATTGAAAATTGTTTTCTTAACTTATCATATTTTCTTTTTTCTTTTGATTCATTATTCTTTTATAACTTGCTAAATTCAATGTTTAGCTAATTAATTTGAGTCTGTTTTATTTTCTATAAAATTTCTTATTTCCTTCCATTTGTACATTAGTAGTATTCCATAAGTTTTATACTTCTATGTGTTTTCTAATTTCAAATATGACTCCTTAATTGAAGCATGAGATGTTAGAACTAATTTTTAAATTTCTAAAAATATTTTAAATTAATTGCACTGTTGTATAATGGTGTCATTTCAAAAATACAAATACTTTGAAATTTAGTAAGATGAGGTTTATGGCCCCTCATGTAATTATTTAAAAAAATATTGCACATATGTTATAAAATGATATATGTTCTCCAATTTAAATTGCTACATCTCATAAAAATTAAAGAATATTTTATTAGGTTATCATGGTGAACTGAATTGATGTAATGAAGTGAAACTTTGTTTTATTAAGTGACCTGTCTCATCTTTAATTTGACTTTTTCCATATCATCAATTTATATCAATTTTGTTTACCATTTTCTCGACATACATATTTTCACATACTTTGGCTTCTGTTAATTCTGTATCCTTTTGTCTGCACATTCCATAAATAACATATTGATAAATTTTTAAAAGTTTATTATAATCATCTTTAGCTTTAAACTTATTTACAGTTGCATACAGATATAATTTTGTATTTTCCTACTTTATATGTGATTTTTATTTCCATTTTGAGTCAATTTCATTTCTCTTTTTATTTGAATGTATTTTTCTTCTTTGCCACTCTTTCATTTTTTATTCATATAGAATTTTTAGACATGTTTATTATTTTTTGTAGTAGTTAAGATATTTTAACATGCATATATAACAATGCATAATCATAATACCTTTACTTTTTTCAGTAATATAAAGATTTTCAAATGTTTTTATTCTGATTTCCACACTCCCACAAATATGATATTTTGCCTACTATTTAAATAATGCTTTTATTCTTCTGTGTCATTGTTATGTACAATCAATATTTTTAGAGAGTAATTCATATATTTATGAATGTCTTCATTCTTTGCTCATTTTTTTTTCTTTTTTTGCATCCCAATGAAGCACATTGAAGTGTGAGGCTTTTGGATGTAAATGTAGCTTATGTTTGTCCTAATATCTATTTATTATGTCTTCTGCTGTAATAAACAAAACACCAAATTTCAATGGCTTACTACCATAGCAGCTTATTCACATTAAACAGAATTGACACATGATTCCACCTAATTTCAAACAAGTGAGGAGAAGATAGTCCATGTGCTCAGGAGAAGGAACAACAATTTGGTGAACTCTCTGAGCATTTTCTGCCACATTATTCTTTAGACAGATTGGTATGTGTATAAAATTCAAGGTTGACAGAGATTTTTCCCAGCATGTTGAAGATAGTATTTCATTGATTTTTTTTTCTATTATTGCTTTTGAGATATCAGCTGACAACCTAAATGCCCTTCTAAGTGGCTTCTAAGGGATATTTGCTATTTTTAATCTCTTTATTTATCATTTGTATTTGGATAATTTTAAAAAACTCATTAATATCCTCCCCCCTCTCTCCCTCTGTGTGTGTGTACATGTGTGTCCATACACACACATATACGTACAAATGCATTTGTATATATAACATTCATACACACACACACACGTGTATGTACATATAATTTTCAAAACATTTTAAAAGTTTTTAATTGGTTCTTAACAGATTTATTGAGGTATTGATTTATATATAATGCAACTCATTTAAAGTATACAATTTAATTTTTTTAGTATATTCATAATGGGTTTTTAACACCTAATTTTTTGTCTTTTTTCTTAATATCTGTCTACTCCTGTTTAATAGAATGTGTGTATGTATATGTTTAAGAAACATAGTTATTCCAAAAGTTCAGTAAATTTTGGAACTGAATTAAATTTACTCTGATAGAATTTATATAAAAATTGTTTATACTGTGGTCTTTTTTATTACAACATTATATTTCTTCACTTATTTTAAAATTTGAGGCTAATATTTTGGCTTATTATTTTTGAACTCTGTCTCCCTCTTTATGTCAAATGGATTTAACCTTGCATTTTCCTGAAACTTTCATTCACCTTTATCCCATGGGCACTGAAATCCTTTATACAACCTACTTTCAGACAACAGTGAGACAGCAGACCCATGTTTTCAGCTCATTTAACTGCTTTCCTTTTCTATTCAAAGTAGTATTACTACATAGAGTTGTCTCATTTGATACTTGGGACATACTTATACTTAAAAAATTATTTGTTGTTTATGTGGAATTCAAAAGTAACTTCGCATCCTATAGTTTTCCTTGTTAAATCTGGCAATCATAGATCTCAGTATATCTCTCCCCTTTCTTTAATTCTTTCTCTTTTCTTTCTTTCTTTCTTTCTTTCTTTCTTTCTTTCTTTCTTTCTTTCTTTCTTTCTTTCTTTCTTTCTTTCTTTCTTTCTTTCTTTCTTTCTTTCCTTCCTTCCTTCCTTCCTTCCTTCCTTCCTTCCTTCCTTCCCTCCCTCCTTCCTTCTCTCTCTCTCTCTCTCTCTCTCTCTCTCTCTCTCTCTCTCTCTCTCTCTTCTTTTTAACAAAGTTTTATCTTTTCTAAACATTTTAAGAAGGTAATCAGAGATATATGGAACATATAGAGAGAACTGCCTAGAAACTAGCAAAAATAACTAAAATCACGTGCTCAGTCACAGAACCAATAAAAGATACAGAATTTCGACCTAAAGAACTAGTGAATAATGTTTCTGAGACACTGAACTGTTTGCTGATTTTGATATTACAGAGCTATAAAAGCAGATGTGAGGTGGTTCAGGATACTCAATGGTTCAACCTATTATACAAATGGTTATCAAACTAGATGCTACTTTGAATTTCTTTTCAATGTTTAAATTGAATTATGTGATGTGCAAGAAAATCTGCTGTAAAATTTTGTCATTCCTTGAAGAGCATTTTGTGTGTGAAATGGGGTCTATTGTATACTACTATATTCAAAAAAATTTTTTATTTTTTTTTGCTTTAAAAAAACTATTTTTTTTTGCCACATGTTGATAGGCTCTAGAAAGGCTATTTCTGTTGCAAATATTAGTTGGATTTGCTATGTTTTTTGATTGATTGCTTTTATTCTTGGTGTGTACTTTGAATATGTCAATTATTCACCATTTGGTTTAAGTACTACATTATTGCTTTTTTTTCTTATGGTAATTTTATATCTTTTATATGGCATTTTTATATCTTTTTTAAAACCATGAGTTTGTATTACTCTTCAAATAATCCCTAGGATACAAAGATTTACAGAAGAACCTTTCTTTTTTAAAAAAATTGTTACTGTTATATCAAAATAGCTTTTTTATCTCCTTGAGGTAAATAGGAAGAGAATGAGATGAGAATGAGATGAGATATTAGACAGTCAAAATCACACAATATAGTCATGGTTACCATGAAAATACTGTGGCAAATAGGTGACTCAATCTATAAAGAATATATATATATATATATATATATATATATATATATATATATAGTGTGGATTGGCATTTTTATTAATACCTCCCTCAAAATTTCATGTGGTTTACTGGAAAACATCTTATTTCATTAATATCCATCAAGGTTGATATGTCATGGATGGAAATAAAATGCAGAAAATCTAATAGAGAGACATAAAAAGGAAGTGTTGAGAACTGTTATCAACACTTTCACTCTCGCAAACATATACTCAAATACTTCCTAATAAGTTTAGTCATTGCTAGGTACTATAAGCTTTAAGTTATATAGACTTTCTAAATATTCCCCTCCTTCTGCCAAAGTAATAATTAAAATTCTAGATAAATTACATTTTTTCTTATTAAAATTATTTAAATCACTAAATATTAAATCTAAATAATCAGTAACATAAGTTATTGACAGTTGTATGTTCACCTGCAGACAAGGTAAAATAATATTAACTAAATTTAAAGTGGATAACATTAAAGAAAATTATCTTTTTAAAGTCAAAATAACATGCATTTTGCATCAGTTTTACAAGTATTTATAAATTATCTCCTGGGGAAATTGAACCAGCTTATCCAAGAGTATACTATGTTTTATACATAATTAAAATTTATAATTAATAAGCTGAGTGTCAAAGGCAATTATATTTTAAAAGTTATTGACTCTTCTCCATCAGTATAGGTAATTGCCAATAGAGTAAATATAGCTTATCACATTTTGATCAGATTCTCTTAAAAGGACCATGTATGTATTAAATAGTTCTAGAACTGTGGAAAAGAGTTCAGAATATATTTCATGTCTAAGAACACTGAAGCTTTGTTCCCATTCTAATAAATGCTCAATTGAAACTGCAGTGTTGTCTGTAAGATTAGCCTTTAACTTAAATAGAATTGATGAAATACCTGGGGGAAATCTTAAAAGTCAAAAAATATATATATAGAGAGAGGCAAAAGTGAGCTGGAAAGTAGTGACTATATATTCCTGATCCAAATTACAGGAAGAATAGAAACAGTTTTATGTTGACTTTTAATTGATGAGTTTGAGAAAGGAAGATTATTATATTTATTTTTAAAATAAATGATAGAGATCAACAAAAGATTTTTGCTACATCAAGGCAGAATACAGCACAAAACAAAATAGATAAACAGATAAATCCACACACGATTAATCCTGAGCAATGAGTATAGAAACCTTTTGATATCCACTCCTTTCAGCCAGCTTGTTTTGCCCTTTAACTTAGGAATTGTTTTGTTGACACTTCCACCTATTTTTTTTTCTTTTTCAAAATTGAGGAGGAATGGTTGAAACATTTCAGAAATAGACTGTCTTTTAGAAGCTAACAGTGCTCACTTTTTATATAGTCTTTGCTGATATAAGTAAAACTTACAGGTTTGAGAAATAATTGATGATTGAGATTGATTTGTAAAAATATAATTACAATCAATAAAACACAAATGTATTTAATTAACTCGAGGTCATTGCAATTTGTGACTGAAAAGTGCAATGATGAGAACTGGCAGAAAAACACAGAAAACATCCACATGACTTTATCTTTTAAAGTGAAATGGGAATACAAGTGCAGGAGCAAATACTTTCAGGTGGGGAATGGGAGAAGTATTTTGAAAGCTATTAAAAAGGAAGGTTAATTAAATTGGGCCTGGGCAGATGGTTAGGAGCTGTGTCACATGGACTCATAAAGACACATAAGGAATGACATTCCAGAAGGAGATACAGCACTAATAAAGAAGAAGAATATGTAGGAAACAAAATACTCCATTGCTTCTGGAGCACGTGGAACAAAAACCTGGGAAGGAAAGATCCCATGATCTCATTAGTTTGTAGGCAAAACTAAAGAGTTTGCATTATTTTTATAACCAGTGAGAACTCACTGATAGTTTCTTCACAACTAGGGTCATAATATAATCTCAAATGTTTAAAAAATCTGATGTGAGGAGTGATGAGGTAGATAAATTGAGAGAGGAATAAATTAGAGTTATAGAGATTAAAGAGATGTTACTGAGGCCTTTGGAATTTTTAGAAAACATTCAACCTTTATCAGCATGGAATGATTGGGATGCAGTCACTACTTTATCAGAGCTTCTCTAAGTTCTTTGAAGGTAGAAGTTAGGGTAATAATTTATTCATTACTGCACCAACAAAGACTAGGACAGTGTGAGGGACACAGTGGGTTTTCAGGAAATGAATCATGAATCCAATAAAAAATAAATGCATAAGATGCAAGTCAAAAACTCCATATTGACTATGGCCCCTAAGAACCACTGATTGTCCCACTTAAAGCTTTATTCAGTGCTAACTATTCCAAGTCCTCTAAAATGGTCACATTACTGGTGTGCCACATTTAAAAGCACCTTTAAATGTACACAGCACAGACTAGGAGCCTGAAAATAACAATAGTTTATAAGTCATTAAAACAATCATATATATGATAGTTCAAAGAAAGGTTTGGAATTTTTCTCAGGACATGGGATGCAAGGTTTGTCTAAAGCATTTTGAAAAATTTCTAAGGAAATTCATGAAAAAATATCAACAATACGTTTTCTCTTAAGTAAGTTGTCAACACATGTAATTGCAGTCATTGCACAGCCAGTGTTTCTCAGTTAAGGAATAGAGTGCAAGCTTGTTGGCAGAAGTCTGCTGCTCACTGGGAGGTTTCAGAGGGAGAAGCAGAAAGTTAATGAGAAGAGCCCTTTGTGTTCCAAGCAATCCTCTGGCTGTGGCCTTAGCGCCCAGAGCACTATTAACAGAGCCGCTTGCAGTTTCACCTTTCCCCAGCAATTCAAGGCAGGCACTTTGATGTGTTTCTTGATTTGCCCCCTTGTAGCTTTCTCTTCAAAAGCATGAGGATGACTGAACTTGTATCTCACAGACACACGTGAACTTTAGTGCAGCAATATTTCAAATTTGGTCCTTGTCTTTTTGTACTGTAGTGGCTTATATACATTAAAATTCTTGCCCCAAAGACTTCTTTTCTTGCAATTTTTCCTCCCAAGTAACAATACACCTCTCATCTCCAGTTGAATTTAGAGGCCACAGGATGAATCAGTAACCTCAATAAAGTCTTTTCTAATCTTCATTGGTAAAGGCACCACTATTTTTCCCTTTGGCGTCCTAACATAAAACACATGCAGCATATGTCGATTCAACCCCCTTTTCTTTTCCTATATTCAGTTAAATTCTCCTTTCAAATATGCCTTGTGTCTGTTTATCTCTTCCTCCTTTCTACCATTAGATGAGTTGACCTGAATCAGTTTATCCTTAAAAGTAAAATGACATGATCAAAGTTGAAGCTAAGAAATGATGCATGTCTACTTTTTTACTCAAGCTTATCTAGGATTCCGAAGAATTCCTATACATTGTATTAACAGATGCTTTTATATTAATAGATAATAGTCTGATATCATTTCTATTTATTTCATGTTAATCATTTCATGAACTACTGTGTACCTGCTTACCTAGTATCTTGGGTTAAAGGTGGTTGATAAAAAATTTTAAAAACTACACTGAAAAAATGAGCAAGGCAGTAATTATAATGTAAGATAAGAAAGTCATACCAAATGATGTTAAGAATAAGGCATATTATAAAACATCTTATTTATTCAAAATAAAATGAATATTTTATGAATAAAATATATACCAGTTAGTCAGCCTTAGGATTACTTATGAACATAAATGGATCCAAAATTTCCTTCCATTGTTTTTTGTTTCTTTGTTCCTCCCTCCCTCTTCCCTCTCCTCTCTTCTCCTCCCCGCTCTTTTCTTCCCCTTTCCTCTCTTCCCCTACCCTGTCTTCTCTTTTCATTCCCTCTCTCTTCTCCTTAATAACTCATGCTGCACATGGTACAAAATGCAAAAGGAAAAAAGAATATACAGTGATAAATATGTCTCCTTTACATCCCTGTTATACAGCAGCCAGTGAACTGTCCACAAAAGCAGCCAATATTGTCAGGTTCTTGTGTATCTTTTCAAGACATCTATGTATATTCAGGTATTTATGAATAATTTATTGAGTATCACATTATAGAGCTGGGAAAATTAAGGCTTTGAACAAGTTAAATGATAAGCTTCAAGGCTATGCAGAAAGTTAGCAATAGAGTTGGGAATGAGCCCAGATTTCCTAATGTTTTTCACCTGGCATTGTGCCATTTTGCAAATTTTTATCTTCTATATGCCAATATTTCTGCCTTTTGTATAGATGGGCATATCTTCAAGGCTTTTAAATTTGAATTTGGTTCAAAAACTCACCCTAAGAATAAATGAAGTATATGAGTCTCCTTTGTATGCAATACTTCAACCCAAACTAGTTAGGGCATCAGCTCAGAGATCTCTAGTTTTTCTGAGGTGGATATTTAAAAACATCATTCTTAGCTTGAGAGGCTTCTTTCAGGGTCAGAGATTCTTGCTTGAAAATAAAAACAAACAAACAAAAAATATAATGCATTTTCGATAAGAAATGTTTGTCCAAATAATTCAAAATTTTAAATTTCTTTTCTTAAATTCAGTTAAAAACATATTTTTTCAAATGCACATTTCAGATATTTATTTTGAATAAATTTTCTCAGTTTCATAGGTCCTAGCACTTCTTGAGAACTTGCCTTTGCTGGCTTCCATTTTATA
Organism: Cynopterus sphinx; assembly: GCA_030015415.1. Taxonomy (NCBI): domain Eukaryota; kingdom Metazoa; phylum Chordata; class Mammalia; order Chiroptera; family Pteropodidae; genus Cynopterus; species Cynopterus sphinx. The sequence continues at coordinate 68,945,944 of CM057385.1, read as the reverse complement.
CAACTACAGAAAATGATTATCATAAGGAATGGGTAGGAATCGGTCCTATCTCCTTGCTAACACCTTTAACACAAGGTCTTCAGAAAGATATTTAATTAAAAAAAATAATAATAAGTAGCAAGGATTAGTTCAGCAGATAAAACATAGAAACTGAAAATATTTTCTACTATAAGGTCCAAATATGTAAAAGATTCTCCTTCACCTTGAGAAAAAATTTAAAAAGGTATTTGTATTCTTTCTGTTATGACTTTCCAGCATACCTCTTATATGTACTCTGATACCATGCTCCAGTTTCCCTAAACAATTCTGGCTGTGTCTGGTTATGTTCTTTACACAGACTGCTTTTTGCTCTTTTCTTCTGGTTGTCTTTTTTTTGGGGTGCTTAGCTCTTTGATTTGCCTTTAAACCCAGAACACAGGCAGAAATGCATACTTGAAATAGTGAGATTGTAAAGCAGAAATGCATAGTTAATTTTTCTCAGTGTCACCATCTTGTTTCAACTCCTCATTGGACAAGATTAAGTTAGAGAATACTATACCTATTGCTAGAGGCCTTCAACAAAAATCTCCAAATATGACTTTTACTCCCTCTAGCAAAATAAATAAATAAATAAATAAATAAATAAATAGGAATAAATTCTATCACATTTCTCCCGAGTCTTTCCTCAGCAGCATATTCTTCTTTATAGTGATTATTTTGGATGGCCTTATTCTTTAATTGCTTGCTTTCTTTTTAATTAGACAAAGGAAAGTCATAATAAGGGAATACCACTTTATGTGCAATCATGCAATTCTCAATATTTTGAGAAATTTATATTAAATTTTAAATTAACTTCTCAAAATTCACTACATTAAAAGGAACGATGCTTGTTTGGATGTATTTATTCATCTATCATTTCACTGCTGATAGAACTCCATCAATTCTCATATGACAGGTTGTACGCATGGATGTCCATAAAAGTGACATGTAACATTTCTTCCATTAAGAAGTTGAATCAGTCCTCGCTGCCCTTGAATCTGTTCTGGATTTGTGGCTTGCTTTGAACAGTCCATGTAGTTGAATTGTAGTTATGCCAGTTCTGAGCTTAAGCCTTAAAACTCATGGAATCCTCTGTATTCATATTTTTGGAGACTCCTGGAGAATCCACATGGACAAAGAGTTTTAGAGATTAAAATACTCCCTAAAAAGAGGCCCCAGAGGATGAAAAAACATTAGGAAAGGAGGACTCACATTTGAGCTAGCCCAGTGAAGAGGCCATATATATCCATGAGGCCATCTTGAATTCTTCAGGCCAAATTGTGGCCACATGAGTCAGTTCAGCTGACAAAACATTGAAAAGAATTAAGCTGTCTCAGCTGAGCCCTGTGTAACCAGTCAGTGCACTCACAAACAAATAAAATGATTATTGTTTTGGAAATGGATATGTATTATATAAGCTGTATTACTATTTTGGGTAATTTGTTAACCCAAAATATAATTGATGTTTCCTTAAAAATAATTACTATATTCTAAAGATAAAATTATTGACTATGTTTAATATTTATGTCTCCTATGACACATATTTAATTTGCATGCTATTTAAAATTTGCATGCTATTGTTTTTAATAACAAAATAAATGCTTTACATAATTAGGCACAATAGTTAAAACATGAATCTAAAGTAAAAATAACATTTAAACTATTCACAAAGTTTCCCTGTGGTAATTTTTTTTAATGCATGTCCAGAGTGTTTAAATTTAGAAGGCCTGGCTTTGAGTCCCTATCCTATTGTTTTCTCTTTGACTTTATGCAAATTTTTAATACATTTATTCAGTTTAAAAATAAGTTATATAAAAACTAGAAACAACATAAATGTCTTTCAACAGGTGGATAAACAAATTTTCATGTATTAATATGATAAAATTTTACCTGGCAATAGAAAGGAACTAGTTATTAATACATGTAGCATCATTGAAGTATTTTTAAAATTATGATGAGAAAAAGCCAAAAAAAAAGTACATATATATGATTCCATTTAAATAAAATTCTAAAAGATCAAAACTAATATATAAATAGAAAACTGATTAGTAGTTTCCTGGGGATGTTGAAAGGATGACATGGGGAATAAGTAAAAAAAGAGAAAATTTTGGAGTAAAATGTTTATACTCTTGATTGTGATAAGAGTTTCAAGAGTCTATTCATATGTCAAAACTCATCAAATTGTATACTTTAAATATGTACAGTTTAGTATACTTCTACTATACATTAATAAAGCTGTAAAATGACAAAATAATAAAATGGCTAATACCTGCTTTTTATTTCAAAGGATTTATTTATTCAGCAATTATTTGATCAGTGTCCATGAAGAAGACATAATTAAATATATCCATTCTTTCAAGGATCAGAGTGGAATGAGGAGGGAAGAAAAGAAAAAACAATTGTGATATAATGATATGGCAAAAATGTATGAAAGACTATAAAGAAAATAAAATAATGATTATTTTTTCATTATAACAGATGAGTAGAACCATGTAATTTACATAGGACATAAAGGAACTCTAAGCAAAAAATAATCAGCAAAGTCATTGAGATAGAAAACAATATGCCCTTCTTCACAAAAGCAGTGTAACTCAAAAAAAAAATTCAAGCTGTGGAGCCTTGAATGCCATACAAAAAAATTTGGTCTTTACAATTGTGAATAATATGTTAAAGAAAGACTAAAAATGTAGTTTAGAAAGATAACTATGACAGGAAGATGAGAAAGAATTGCATTTTTTTTTTCAAGAGACAGATAATGAAGCTTTGAACTAAAGCAAGGGCAAAGAAAAGAACCATATCAAACAAATCAAGCTCTGTTGGAGGTCAAATGAGTTAATGAACAGATATATGTCAAAGGTCTCAATCACTACTTCATATAGAATATTATTTCATTATAATAATGTAAAGTCATAGATGGCTTTCAGTGATATATTTTGGATAAGTGCTTTTAGACTAAGCATCCAAACTTCTAGAAAAATTGTAATTCAAGAAAAATGTACTAATATTTTTATGGATCTTATTACCAAATTAACCTGAATCAATAAATTTATGTATTTTTCCACAAATAAAAAAAATTGTTAAACTGATAGGTGAAAATATGTTATTGTTTATAGTCTTAGTTTGCATTTCTTATGAATCATCTATAGTATCTTCTCATACATTTGAAAATCATTTAGGAATTTATATTTACTTTTCTCTAAATTAAACATGTAATCTGTCTATTTTTAGTTGGGTTGTCAACCATTTTCTCATTGATTTACAGAAAACTCTTGATTAAGTTTTAAATATGCTTTACAAGCTTGTCATTTGTTTGGCATCAATTATAGTGATTTTTTCCATGTAGTAAAAAGATTAAAGTCAGATTATCTGTATTGAGTACCAAAAATAAAATATACCAAAAAATATATATTTTTTGTTTTTATAAGTATTATAGAAATAATTTTGTTTATGTAGAATAAAAATATTTATATTTAGAAATAAATTTTAGAATACTCTTACTTTGTCCTCTTAAAAAATCAAGAATATATTGGTTCTATGAAATATGAAGCAAGTAGGAAATATTAAAATAAAAAGAGAACTTTACTGAAAGACCAAAAATATCCTAATGGGCATAAATGATATAGAGGAAGAACATCATAAAATAAACATGCCCTAACAATTTCCAAATGCATTATGAAGTCTAACCTACTAAATAAATATTACGTAAAATTAGTGAGTGGTGGTAAGAAGCTCATTTATTCAAAAATACTTAATAACTAATTTAAACCTGCTATTGTATAGTGTTCTAGATTTTGCCAAAAATTAGTGAAATATTATATAAATATTAGTGAAAATATCCTTAACCATAGAGCAGATATAAATAATGGAGAATAGCCTGATAAGAGACAATGAATTCTGATGAGTATTTAGATAGCAAAAAAAATACCAGATACTTGGAAAGTTATGGTAAAATATCTTCTCTGAGATCTAAAGGGTGAATATGCATAATCAGGTAAAATATTAAAGGCAGAGAGTTAAAAAATAAAACTGTTGTATAGAGAGAAGGGAAAACAATACATGAAAATCCCTGAATATTAAAAAAAGTATTTTGTATTCAAGGATATAAAAATTGTTCAGTCTGAATGGAAGTATAAACTGCAAAAGAGAGACAAAGGTTAAAATGCAAAGGAATAAGCAATTCCCAAGTCAGTTATGGTCTTCAAAGAACTTGTAAATTGTTTATCTTTTATTCTGAGTACTATAAAGTAGAAGAGTAAATTAGTGAAATAATCTGATTTGCATATGAGAATAACCTTAAATACCATATTAAAACCATTTACAAGGGTTTTCTTTTCAGGTTTTCTCATTTAATTAGCTCCCTAACAACTACCAGATTCATCCACTGTTATCCACATCCACTGCCCACACCACTATTCATGTGTTGGAAAGTTGCAATAGTTTTGTTTCCAACATTGGCCCTTCATATAGTGTTTTTTTTTTTTTTTTATGTAAATGATCCTAGTTATCTCACCTCACCCTTTCTTCTGGTTTTCCTTCGTAACAGTTTGCATCTTCACACTTTAATTGCTATATTAGTTGAGCTTCTTTTCAACTAAAAAAATATTTTTTGCAGGCAGAGTTTGTATTGATTTTATTCATATATTCTTTATCAAAATCTAGAATATAGCCTGGCACTTAGTGCTCAACTATTTGATTGTGGGTTCAATTTTCAATGTTAGTTTCATGTGCCTACAGAATATCTATGAACAGATCTATAATAAAAAGTTCTGGAACTTATGAAAGGGTAGAGATAAAAGTATTGACAGTATGAGGCCAACTGAAATTTTTTAGAGGAGAGTGTGTGGAATGAGAATAGAAGAGGCATTAGAATACTGTATCAGGCCCATCTTTATCCCCATTTCATACATGTTCACTGCATTTTTCTATATGTGTTGCTGCTCTTGCTACAATTAGCTCCTGTAGTTATACCCAACAGCACCTTAGCTGAACTACATTGCTTATTTCTTTCTGCTTTGAGATTTTCCTGCTGAGAAAATTCTCGGCACTTACACAGAGGTACAAAATTGAAAGTTCAACTGAGTTACACCCCACATAGCAATCTTTGACCAATATGAGAGCTAATAGACAAATTGTCCCCTCTCCTATCCATTGAGTATAACAATTTTTAAGCTTCTTTTGTTTGAGTGCCCCAAAGGATTCCAGCAAGGTTCCTCCCCACCTACTCATAGTGCTGAGCTGCTCAATACTTGATCCGTATATTGGCATTTCCACCCTCCCTGTTTAACTCTTTCAACCTCTTATACATATTTCCTAAAATGACTTCCAAAATTAAACTATGTACATAAAAGCCTAGTGTCTGCTTTCTGGGGAAAATCCAGGCTCAAATTAACATTTAAATTACAATAAAAAACAAAGTTAAAGTAGACTCACATGTAGTACTCAGAAAGTAAGAAAACCAGGGATGTCAAGTTATAGAAATACTACTAATAATAATGATAAGAAAAATGGCACACAAGAGGATGGGAATGTTAAAAGTCAAATAATGCTGAAAGGAACAGGAAGATAAGCAAAAAACGTTTTCTATTAAATTTAGTAGCAATAAGCCCCCTGACATTTTGAAGGGGACAATTTTGGTGGAGTGCAACTGGTGGAAGCCTGACTACAGTGAACTAAAGATAAAGAGGTAAATAAGTGGTTAATGTAATTGTTAACAGTTTTTTTTTTTTCCCAGTTAAAAAAAAATCACTGGAAAATAAGAGATTAGACAAAATTCAGAAAATTATAAATGTAAAGAAGAAACAATAAAGGCCAAGATACAGATTTCTATTATTAACAGATAGGAAAAGAATAATGCTCCAAAATATTATTAAATATAATGGATAATATATGCAATATATATACATATATATGTATATATATATATATAATGGAATAGAAAATAGTTTAGGAAAAACCTTTGAGAAAACAGCTGAATTTTTTTTGAAGCTATTCATAAGTAATTTTGAAGTAATAATTTGTTAGAAAATCAAGTGAAAAAATTAAAGGCTGAGATCCAATATCTAAAAACCAGCAAAAGTCTAAAATAACACCAATAAGTTCATCAAGAAATACTTAATGCTAATATTAGAAAAAGCATAAGGTAAGATATTTAATTTATTTGAATAAAAAGAGAAATATACTATAATCAAAAAAGGACAGCTATCAAAAAAAGTGATCTCTATCTTAATAATATATCCAATTGTAAACATAATTCCAAATGGATTTTTTAAATTTGATAATATAATTGTAAAATACATCTGATAAATTGAATGAGAATAATCAAGAAAGAATTTTAAAATTTAATAACAAAATTTCACATTTTTAAATGTACTATAGCCTTATAATAATTAAAGCTTTATTGTATTCAAGCAACAATCAAATTTTATTAATGAGAAAATGTGTAAGGCTAATGAAAAGACAAAGGTAAGCATCAAAATTTATATTGTAAGAAAGATAGAATTTGATAGTAGTTAATGGACAGGTTACTTAAATAATGGTGTTAGAATAATTAGTCACTATTTTTAGTTAAAAATAAAGTTGCATAATTTCCTTAAAGAAAAATAAATTTCAGGTTTATTGGATATAAACATTAAAATGTAAACCATAAACATCCTAGACAAAATTATAGATAGATTCGTAAATTAGAGGTAGTAAGCACTCTCAAAACATGACACCAAAGGTAAAGACTATAACTTAAAAAATTTGATAGAAGTGGTTACATAAAAATGTTAAATTTAAAAATTGCATTGAAAAACACTATGCAAATTGAAGGCAAATATGAACCAGGTCATTTTTTTGTAATATCAACTCTAAGAAGTTGAGCTTTTATATACAGATACCTTTTACATAGTAATCATACATATGAATATATCCATATGTATGTATTGCATACTACTTGCCTAATAATCTAGTTAGTGGGACAACCTTGTCATTTTAAGTTTTTGTGTGCTTTTCTCTATTTTTCTAATTTTCTTTATTGAGAATGTTATTTTCTATACATAATAAATAAAAGTTATCAAAGATAAAAATAACATCTTTGATGGTTTACAAAAATGATTTTTTCATCAATTATGGATAGAGAGATAGATTGGATAAATACTGAATATAAAACAGTAAGGCTTGCATTTATTTGCCTAACGTTACTATGTTTGGTATATTCCCAGGCCACTGTAGCCTGGGGTAGGATTTAGTTATAAGATAATAATAAAACTTTACACTTGGGAGTGCTTAGGAAGTACAACTTTTCTCAAGGCTCATGTTTCTCTTAGTTTCCAGATATTTCAAAGGCTTATACATTATATAGTTGAGCAATACCAGAGCAGCTACCCAAGAATGTGTATCTCATATAATGCTCTTTTCACTTCCTTATTAAATGCCTGCCTGGTGGACGATGTGCCTGCAAAAGTAGAATGTTCCATTGTTGTCACTAAGAGCTAGTTTTGCATTTTGGTGACTTTAAATACATTTCAGATATATTCCTTACCCTACAATATCAACTATATGTCAAAAATATAGAACTTAAAACATAACATTTAAATTTACACAGTATAATAGTCAACATCTAAAAAACTATCATATACTATTCCATCATTATTAGTAGTCACTTTTTTGCTTTTCTGTACAGTTTTAACATTTATATACACTCCTATGTAACTTAAAGTTCCTTATGTGGTATTTTATTTTGTAAATCTTTGGCAGAATTACTATCATGAGGAATAGAAGATGATGCATTACAATAACTCTCCAACCATCAATGTCATTCCTCTGTTTTACAAATATCATAAATGTTAAAAGGATTGTAAAAACCACATAGTCTTGGGGGATTTTTTTCTTAATAAAAAGTATGTTGAGATTGATGAAAACATTTCTGTAATTCTAGTAGGGTCTGAGCAGATGACTACAACAGTAGATTGCTGTGGTAACTTCTGGTTGTTTTATTCTTTTTTATTTTTTTAATATATTTTTTAATTTTTCAATTATAGTTGGCATACAATATTATATTAGTTTAAGGTGCACAACATAGTGGTTAGACATTTATATAACCTACAAAGTGATCACCTTGATACATCTGACACCATACATAGTTATTATAATATTATTTACTGTATTCCTCTTGCTGTACTTTAAATCCTCATGACTCTTGTAACTACCAATTAATAATTCTTAACCTCTTTTTCCCCCTTTTTATCTCCACCATCTGTAAAGCCCCAAAATGTTCTCTGTATCTATGAGTTTGTTTCTGTTTTTTTTTTTTATTTTGGTTTTAGATCCCACACATAAGTGAAATCATATGGCATGATTTATCTTTGTCTGACTTACTCCACTCAACACAATACTTTCTAGGTCTATTCATGTTGTTTCAGATGAAAAGATTTCATTCATTTGTTCATTCATATGGCTGAGTAATATTTCATTGTATATGAGTAATAGTTCATTGTATATCTGTACCAACTCTTTATCCATTCATCCAGTGATGGAGATCAAGGTTGCCTCCATAGCTTGTCTATTATAAATAATGCTGCAATGAACAAGTAAATGCACATGTCTCTTCAACTAGTATTTTGGGTTTACTCAGATAAATACCCAGAAGTGGGATTACTGGGTTCTTCTTGAAGTGGGATTACTGGGTTCTTCTTTGTCTCTTGTTATAGCCTTTATTTTATTTTTATTTTTTTCTCCTCTTTAATTCTCCCCTCCCCCACTTCCACCCCTTATCTACAGATGTTGCCATCTTCCCTTAAGAACTGGATCTCTGAGGGTGCAGCATCTCCTCCCATGAGCTTCCAATGCACACCCGGGCTTGGACACGTACCTGGGATATGGTCCATGGCTCCAACTGAGGCGTGAACCTAGGACCTTCTGCAAGTAAAGTAGACATGCTAACCACTCCACTAAGGAGCCACCCGCTAGGCTTTGTTTTAGTCTGGTATAAGTATTGCAACCCCAGAAATTTTTTCATTTCCATTTTTTGGGGGGTGATTATAATAGTGAATTTTTATTACTTATATTAAATACAACATAATCATTTGATTATTTGTTTTACACATGCTGTTCTCTGTTCTCAAAATGTCTTCTACCATATTTTTTTTTCATCTACATCTCTCAGCAGGGAGAGAAGCATGCTTATTTTAGATGTTAAGTTGTGGTTACTCTTATTCACAGATCCCACACTCAGATGAGCTAGTGTTCAAGTTGAATATTTTTTGATCAGTTTTAGATGTTCAGCCTATTGTTTTAAGGGGAGAGATCTGGGGATATCTCTCGCTCTGCCGTATTTGTGACATCAGTCTTTCATTTCCATTTTTATGAAATAACTTTTTTCAGCACTTTGCTTTCAGTCTATGTGTGTCTTTGATCTGAAGTATCTTGCAGGCAGTGTATGTAAGAGTCTTTTTTTTTTATCCGTTTAGCCATCCTATCTTTTGATTGTAGTATGTGTTTCTTTTTATTTGAAGTAATTGTTGATATTTATTTAGTTATTATCATTTTATTATTCATCTTTTGATACATATTTTTTCTTTTTCTTAAATCCCTCCAACATTTCCTGTAGTATTGGCTTGGTTGTGATGAACTCCTTTAGCTTTTTCTTATCTGGGACGTCTTTTATCTGTCCTTTGATTCTAAAGGATAGCTTTGCTGGGTAGGGTACTCTTGGTTGTAGTTCCTTGCTTTTCACCACTTTGAATTTTTTATGCCAATCCATTCTGGCCTTCAAGTTTCTGTTGAGAAATCAACTGACAGTCTTATGAATAACTGATGATGTGTCTTGATGTGGGCCTCTTTGGGTTCATTTTGTTTGGGACTGTCTGACCTTCCCTTCACCAGGTTAGGGAAGTTTTTCATCATTATTTCTCAAAATGAGTTTTTAATTTTCTTTTTTTCTCTCTCTCTCTGGTGGCCCTATGATGAGAATGTTGTTATGCTTGATGTCCCAGAGGCCCCTTAAACTATCCTCATTTAAAATTTTTTTTTTCTTGTTGCTGTTCTGATTGGGTGTTTTCTGCTACTTTATCTTCTAAATTGCTAATTTAATCCTCTTGCTTCATCTAATCTGTTGATTGCTTCTAATATATTCTTCATTTAATTTATTGTAGTCTTCATTTCTGAAAGTTTCTTTTTTATGTTTTGTATTTCCTCCACTTTTATGTTTTCTGTCTCATTGTTAAAGTTTTCACTGAGTTCATTTACTCTTTCCCTAAATTCATTGAGCATCTTTACAATCTGTGTTTTGATTTTGTATCTGTTAGATTGCTTGTCTCCACTTTGTTATGTTCTTTTTCTGAAGCTTTGTTCTGTCCTTTCTTTTGGGATATGTGTATCTCCCCATTTTGGCTGCCTTCCTGTTTTTATTCTATATATTAGGTAGAGCTTCTATGTTTCCTAGTTTTAGTAGGGTGGCTTTATGTAGTAGGTGTTCTGTGGTGTCCAATGGTACAATCTTCCCTGGTCACCTGAGTGAGGTGCTTAAGATTTGTTCCTTGTGTCAGTTGTGTTTACCCTCCTGATGTAGTTGAACCTTTGTTGCTGTTTGCACTTTGATGGGAGGAATTGATTCTTGGGCTGATTGGGCATGAAGATTGCTGATAAGGGGCTGACCCTATGGAGCAAATTCACATTTTTAGGGCTCTGGTGCCTGCCTAGTCTGCCCTTCGCTTGTGTGATTCTCAATTGCAATTCTGGGTGGTGCTCTAGCTCTGTTCAAAGCAGGCCACTGGGAATACTTGCCTAAGGGCCTCCTTGGTGGGGCCCAGCTGCAGGCCAAGTTCAGCTACAGCCTGTGCACTGCCCTTGGCCACCTGGCAAGAGTCACCAAGCAATCTGCAGGTGGATGCCACCCATGCTGGGCTTAGATGTTCCTTGAGAGACCAAGCCAGGAATCAAGGCCACCTGCTACTAGTGCTGGGTTCGGGGGCCTGTTCAGCAAGAGGTACAGGGCATGCCAAAGCAAGATACTACTTCTTTGGGTTTTGTGAACCATCAAGAGATTTTAGAAAAGTCTAGAGCATAAGCCAAAAAAGGCCATTTATATGAGTAAAACCACTGGAGGCAGCATAGGTGGGCCCACAAGTTGAGAAGGGTAGGGTCCCATGGAATTACATGGGTGGGGCAACCTGTGTTAGGTTGATGGAGACTCAGATATGGTGACTGCCTTTGTCACATGCCCAGACTGGGGAGGGCTCAACAATGGAAGAATAGATTCTGCCAGTATTTTCATCTAGGAGAAAGCTGCCCCTTTAGCTGTCTCCTTGAAGACAACTCAGTTCCTTCATGTATGTCCTTGCATTCCTTGATCAGCTACTATAATTCTGGAGCTCTGAATGAATGAGTTCATCAATGAATAAGTCTGCAAGTGGCCCTCTAAGAGGAAAGTCTGCAAGTTTCCCAAAATTTTGTCTTACTCAGCCACATTGTCCACTGGTTTTCACAGCCAGATGTTGTGGGGATTTCTCCTCCTGGCACTGGATCCTTGGGCTGGAGAGCCCAGTGTGGAGACCCTTTACTCCTCCAGGAAGATATATATATAGCCAAGATATTCCTCCTGATTCTCAAATGCCACGTATGGTTGTGGGACTACTAGTCTTGAGGTGGCCTCTTAAGTATGTCCCCAGTTGTAGGACTTCTGTTCAGCCAGACCTCAGGCGATTCACAATGATGATTGTTCTGTGGTTTTTTTTTGGAATTTTGATGTGGTCATGAGAGAAGATGAGCACAACATCTACCTTTTATGTCATCTTGACTTAAAGACTTCTTTTTGTTTTAAATTTAGCTTTACCATGCTAAGCTAAATTGAAACTCTGAGAGACTGAGAAGAAGAGGATAAATCAATTTTTTCCATAATGATAGAATGGAGAAAAAAAGAAACAAATGCTTCTGGGGTTTTTCAAGGAGGGAAATAAGGAAGAAACAATAGCAACAGAGTGGGGTGAATATTTAAGTTTCTGGATAGTTGTTCTAATTTTATTGCTTTTTGTTATTCCCTGACTCTTTTTTTATTGGTGATTAGTGATAAAACTCTTATACTAAAAACAGTTTCTTTTTAATAGCCTCAAGGACAATGCTAATTCTATAGAAGAAAGAAATACATTTAAACCTCTAAATAATTTAAATATATTTAAACATCTGTAACCTGCACTTAGAAGATAAGAAATGAATAAGAAGGTAGTCTGTGATCCAGAATGTCACCTAGGAGATTACTTAAATCATAAGAGGTCCTTAGAGGTTTTGTAATCATTTGTAACTTACTAATATAGATATTTTTATGGTTTTATATAATAGTATCATTGCAAATGTAGCATTGAGATTGCAAATGTTAAAGATTATTTTAAGAATTGCTCCTTTTTGTTGTAATATACTATAAATAGAATAACAGCTAGTATAAAAAAAACAATTATATAACATTCATATCTTTAATCTTACAGAAAGAAAAATATCACATTAACAGTTTATTAAAAAATCAGAAAAACTTAAAAACATTAATTTGTTATAAATGTAAAGTTTAAAATGGGTAAATAAATCTACATATTAAAATGCTGACAGGAAAAACTTGGATCTAATCACCCCATTTTTATATATAAGGTTGTTTCCCAAAAATTTTAGCAAAAAGTAAAAGGAACAGAGGACAATTTAAAATATGTTTGTATATATAAAGAACTCATTCAACTCAACAAGAAAAAACAAATTATCCATTTAAAAAATGGTCAGAGAACCTGAACAGACACTTCTCCCTAGCAACCATACAATGACCAACAGATACATGAAACAATGTTCAGTTTCACAAGTTATTAGAGAAATGCATATCAAAACCACAGGGAAATACCATCTCACACCTTTTAGAATAGTTATCAACAGGACAAGTAATAACAAATATTGGAGAGGATATGGGGAAACTGGACCCCTCATACACTAATGGTGCGACTGCAAATTTGTCCCACTATGAAAAACAGTATGGAGATTCCGAAAAACGCTAAAAATTGATCTACCATATGATCCAGCAATTACTCTACTGGGTATTTACCTGAAAGACTTGAAACATTTACCCAAAAAGATACATGCACACTGATGTTCATAGCAGCATTATTCATGGCAGTCAAGTCATGGAAACAGCAAAATGTCCTTAGGTAGATACTGGATAAAGAACATGCAGTACATATATACAGTGGAATACTACTCAGCCATAAGAAAAGATGAAATGCTGCCATTTTTGACATCATGGATGGATCTTGAGAATACTATGTTAAGCTAAATAAGTCATATGGAAAAAGTCAAGGACTATATGATAACACTCATATGTGGAATATAAAACTGAAAGCAACAAACAAATAAGAAATACCAAAAAAAAACCAAATACTCATAGACACAGACAACAATATGGTGGATCAGAGGGATGGATATTTGGAGGAGATGGTAAAGGGTAAAGGGGTCAAGTATAATTTTTTAAAATAGGTTTTAATTACATTTGACAGAGATTTGACTTTGGGTGGTGAGCACACAATGTGATATGCAGATACATATTATAGAACTGCAGACTTGAAACCTGTATAATTTTATTAATGTCACCTCAATAAATTTAATAAAATTAAAAAATATATATTTTCAGATGGAATTTATGGCTTTTAGTTATGTGATTTCATCATAGGTTGTGAAACATTCAGATAATATAAATATAAGATTGCAAGAGGTATTTGCATGTATCAGAGGAATCATATATATATAATGTGCAATTAATGTCCTCATAGACTCAATACTTGGAGTCTTATAATAAAAATAAAACTTGCCACATGTGAAATATTTATGAGATAGAGATGATAAAATTGTAAAGTTTTGGTTAGTAATTCCTGGACATAAATAATAGTTTATGAAAAACTGACCCCAAAAGTTTCTTTCAAATGTCTATCTTTCTATAAAGAGAAATATAATCATATGTTAAGATTTTAATTACATTTAAAATTTTTAATAAATATTGACTGCATATTACCATACTATATATTGACAATATAAATATTTTCTAATATTTAAAAAAATATTTGCAGAACTTCATTTCTAAGATTCAGAGGCACCAGTTTTCCTAGGTCCTCTTTCATATGACTAGAAAATTCTGGACATAACAGCACAAACAAGCAAAGTAAGACTCTTAAAGGTGGGAAAAAGGAAGATATTAATACTAGGGATATTAAGACTTACCAATGACATGGCAGTGAGTTCCTTGAGTTTCCTTATTATCTTCCATATGTCTCAGAAGACTCCAAAATAACTATCAATAGGGACAGATAGGAAAAAAAGTCTTGAAGGAAAGCCTGTTTCTTCTAATAAATAGATTAGGAAAAAGATAGTCTAACAGAACAGAAAACACTTGGCTGGTCTTTACCAGGTTCTACCCAAACAGAAGTGGAAAAACTGGCCCACTCATGACTTCACTGGGGAAGAATGGGAAGCAAATATTCTACTCCAGCTGTATACCTTCCCTCCATAAAAGTAAGAAATGTCACTCTGATTTCTCCAGTTGGGTGATATTGACAGAGCATGTCGGGAGTTGTTCTTCTGTACCCTGCACAGCAGAAGCAGATAGTGTTCTAATTCCCCCATCATGGTATTGTGTCACTAGGGTCCAAAGTAAGCTAAGCCTCTCCCTTCACATGGTAGAAATGAAACAATGAGGTAGTTTAATATGATGAAGCTAATCACTAATACCTTTTATCTCCCTTCCCCATATGTATTAGTGGGATCCAGTAGAAAGCCACTCAAAGATTCCCCAGAAATTTTGACAACAGAGCTCAAGCAATTTAATGAAGCAAGGATAGCCATTTTAATAAATGAAGTATATGGAAATTCATAGGCAAATTTCTTTTTAATGAACCTCAATATAAACCTTAGACTTAAAATTGATTATTAACTTAAATGTAATGTGAAACTATAAACCTTCTAGTAAAAACTTAAGAAAAATATTCAGAATCTAGAATTAGACAACATTCTTAACCTTGACCTCAAACGTAATATCTATAAAAGGAAGAAGTGATAAATTTGACCTCATCAAAACTAAAATTATTTTCTCTGAAAAAGATGCCATAAGGGGGATGAAAATACAAGCTACAAAATTGAGAGAAAATGTTTGCAAACCACATATCTAATGAAGCACTAGTATTAAAATAGGAAGAATTCTCAAAATTCAACAATAAGAAAACAAAACAAATCAATTAGAGAATGAGTGAAAGATATGAACAGTATTTCAAGATATATACATGCAAATAGACACACAAAATATTTAATATCATTAACCACTAGGAAATGCAAATTAAAACCACAATGAGATATTACTGCACACCTATAATTACTAAAAAGATAGTAAAAATAGAAAATGTTGGTAAGGACGTTGAAAAACTGGACTATTCATACATTTTTGGTGGGAATAAAAGTGATATGGACACTCTAAGAATTTGACTGTTTTCAATAGAAATTAGTAAAATACAAAGATAAAAAAATAAAAATAGTTTATAATAATACTATATAAATTAAAGCAAGTATTCAAAAACTTTATATCTGAGCATTAAAAGAGCATATTAAAACAAATATGTTCATATATATTAATCAGTTTCTTAGTGATAATTTTTCTAATGTATTATTTTAATGTGGAAATTTTTCCTAGAGAAGCCTGAAATCTTTCTTAATGTTGCATGTTTTGTTTAATAAATTTAAAGTGTTTACTGTAAAAAAACCCAAAACAATAAAATTTACTACCTATTCTAAGTAAGTCAACATTGTATTGGCTAATAGATAGATAAATCAAAAGATAGAATAGAGTCCAGAAATTACTTCTCACATATATGGAAAATTGATTTTTGTCACATTTTCCAAGATATTCCAATAGGAGTGAAAATTTTTCCAATAAATGCTGCCTGAACCATTGGGAAAAAAATTACCTGACACTTCACAATATACACAAATATCTGAGATGAATCATAGACATAAAAATAAAATGTAAACGTATATTCCTTTTTTGAGAAAGCATAGAAAGATATATCTTAACCTGTTATAGGGAAATTTTATTTTATATAAAAAAATGTCACCATATGTAAAAGAAAAAATTGATTAATCTATCTTTACCAAAATTAAATGATTTGCTCATGAAAAACTGGTAACAATGAAAATCAAGCCATAGGCTTAGCAAACATTTTCTCAATATATTATCTCAAAAAGGATTTAATTTTGTAATATATGAAGAATGTATAGAAATCAATAGATAAATTCAAGTTAAAAAGGGACATGAACAAATACTTCACCAAAAATATAGTGAAGTGCAGTTTCCTTCCTAGGAATCCGCCCATGGTAAATGAATAATTATGTCCTATCAAAGACGTGTATATAAATGTATAATTGTATAAAAATCTTTACAACCATTTATGAATGTTTATAGCAGTCCTACTCATAATATCCCAAGTATGAAAACAATCTAAACATTCCCTCAGTGGGAGAATTGAGTAATCAATCACAGTGTAGAGAAAGATTAACAGTGTAAAAAAAAGTACTAAAAATGAAATAAAAATTATCATTTGTATTTTACCAAAATTAAGGTTTTCATGTCCCTATATATATTAATGTTGTGCATCGTTAGATGCATGAATTGACTGCAACAATAGATATCATGGCAATGTATATTAGTAACAAAATTAAGTACTACTTCACATGTAAAAAAAAACAGTAAAGATTTGGAAAACTTCTGAGTTTATTGGGAATGTAAAATAACACGACTACTTTGAAAACCAGTTTGAGAAATTTTCACACAATTAAACGTGAACTGGCCCCATGACCCATTAGTCTCTCTCCTAGGTTTTGACTCATGTTAAATAATTTATGTTTTCACAAAGACTTGTACGTAAGTGTGTACATGTTTATAGCATCTTAATTCACAAGACCCTAAACTGGAAACAATCCAAATGTTCCTTAGCAGAATAGGTAATTCTGTGGAACATTATTATAAAAGAATAAATGTAGTTTAAAAGAAAAAAAAACTGATATATTCAACAACATTGATTAATCTCCAAATTATTATCTTGAGTGAAAGAGATCATACATGTATATAAAAAGTTCTTACTGAATAATTCCTTTTGTGAAGATCAATTTCAAGCAAAATTATAATTATAGAAAATATAATAGTGATTGCCTTTGGGAATGGGATTTGACTGAAAGGGGACATAAGGAAACCGAGGGCTAATAAAAATGTTCTTTGCCTTGACTTTTTGGTGATTGTTTAAGTTTACACATTTGTCAAAACTCACCAAACTCTATACTTTTTGCATATTTCAATTTTTGTCCTATGAATAAAAGATATTATTGAAAAATACTGTTATTTTCTAAATATTTGGCATTTGTAGCATTTTGAAAATTGCATAATTTCTTTTCTCATTCCAATGAATAGTTGGTTTATACCTAATCTTTTATTTGTAATTTTATATTCTTTCTTGGAAAGATGGCCTCCACAATTATATAAGCTTCAAGCCACAGAAAACAAAGAAAGTGAATATAAATTTTTTTCTACAAATATGCTTCTTTAAGACCTTCTCTCCTCCTTTCTTTTTTCACTCAACCAAAATTCAAAATTGGGATTTTTTTTTCTGCTTCACCTCTATTTCTCAAATTCTACCAGTTTCATCATGTATCCTACTGATCTAATGGAGTCACTTTTATGATACGTCCTTTAATAACCAAGAAAATGTGTTTCCATCCTCTTTATATTTTCTTTAACATATATCATTGTTTACATGACTCTAATTGTACACATTAGTCAATCTATCTCTTCCACTATACCATGAAATTTTCAAAGATGGAAATCCTCTTCATTTTGCATTGGCACTATCAAATATCATCGACATCTACTTCATCTACTCAAAGCAACTTTTCCAATTCTTTACAGAATCATCTAACTGTACTGGGATATAATGAAAATATGAAGAAATCTTTGCTTTAATCTTGCTCTCATAGTCAAATTTTCAGAATTATCATGTATATTCATGGCTTTTTAAACAACTTAAATTCACAATTTCTGAAATGCTTCACGAATTTACTCACCAAGTAGACACTAAAAGAAAGTTGGAATTCAAACAAATAAGTTGAAAAGGGCCATTCAAAATAAAGAATATGATTTGTATAAGGGCTGGAAATAAGAAAACTAAAATGGATATAAGAAACTAAATGTAATTTGTGGCTAGAATGCAGGGAGTTTAAGAGAAGTGAGAAATTATAGTCAGGACATTTTAATGACTTTATACACAATGGCAAGGATTTTGGCTATCATCCTGGGGGTTCTTCTTTAGTATATTAATAGCAGTCAGTTAAAAAATTTATTGAATATGTACTAACGAGTGGGTATGTGCCTCTATGAAACTTGCCATTTAGTTACAAATTATATAAATGATAAAAATATAATTGATAAAATTATTTTAAGTAAGTAATTGCTGTAGAAAAAATATAACATTTCATGAATATGCTTGTCATAACCTAGGCTTGTGGGCCATGAAAAGATACCTGTTTTTCTTGGCTCAGCATTCTTCTCAGCATCTATACCTGTGTCTGATAAATAAAGATGCTCAACAATTTTTGCAGGAATAAGCAAGTGAATACTTGGATTGAACACTAATGAGTATGAGTTAGTTGAATAGATAGAGGATAAATATTTAGCCAGGAGGGATCAAAAACCTACAGGTATAAAAGCCTAGGACCCCTAGAGAGTATGATATGTTTAAGAACCCAAGAAAAATCTAATAAAGTTGAGGGAAAGAAAGCAGTATATAGAATACTAATTGATAAGACTGGAAAGGGAGGTGGAATCAGTACCATAAAGAGTATTACAGTTCATGTTAAAGATTTAAAAAATTGCAACAGTATTTTCAAATTTTAAAAGATAGTTTTAGCATTATTGTGAGACTCAATGTGTGAAGACTAGGAAACAATCACAAATAGATGAGGAAATGTGAATACATCACAGTCTATTTGTGCAGTCCAGGAAATAAACTTTTAAAGTTGAGATGGGGGTGGCAATGAGAATGGGAAACAGTGGATGGATTGAAAATTATTTAGGAAATAGGATCAAAAAGAATTTATCATTGAATTGAATGAAATTTGGAAGAAGCCAAATAATTAATGGTATTATATATTGAGCAATTAGGTAAATGGAGGTTTAGCAGAGCTGCAGATTTGATATAGATTTCAAATATGTTCTTTGAGATTCTCCTGAGATTTTTAGATAGACTGGAAGGACAACAAAGGTATTCCAAACTACAGAATAGATTAGGGAATTTAGTGGGATCCATACTCTGGAAGGGGATGAGTTGTTTTAGGAAGACAGTTAAAAGTAAAAAAGGAAAAGACTAAGGACGAACACTCACAAAGCTTCCACATTTAGTAAACAAAGTCTTATAAGCACAGTTGTGGAAAGATGGGAGAATTAGGGTGTCAGAGGTCTCACAGGAAAAAAAAAATGTGCTTTTTAGAAGAGAGTGAACAAAGTTCTTTAAATTAAAAAATGCTAAATCTCACTCTAGGTAGGAGATTTCTGCTACCTGACTATATGTATAAGTTAAACCAAAACCTCTAGAAGCCTAGGCCTCATACATTACCATGTATAATGAGAATGTAATATTTGCTTCTCTTGGACTTGGAAAAATAAAAAGAAACCAGCTGGGATTATGATTCTCCCACTTTGCATTATCCCTCATATTTGAGCACTATTGAGGAAATCTAAAAATACATGTTAAATTGGATTTTTAATTTTAAGTTTTGAAACAAATTGCTTACTTTTATGACTTAAATTATGCTTTTTAATAAAATATAATAAAATATAAAAATATTTTAATATGCTAAAAGTTAAATATTTTCATTGTTTAAAATTGCCAAATAAAAAAAAGAAAGATGAGAAAAGCACTATAATTAGCACCCAATGAAAACCATTCTTAATACTTTTATGTATGTATGCATTTATTATATTCATGCAATTGATATATTAACACATTACATATACATGAATGTAGTTAATGTAATAAAGTAGGATATAGTTTATAATCTTAATTTAAGAACCTGAATATCTACAGGGTTTTTTTTAATAATAATGAAACTGAATTTTTAACATTTGCAACATGAAGACAAGAATCGTGATATCCTCCCTCAACAGTGAATAATGGGTCCTCAATAAATTTTGCTAACTGGTTGACTGTCACCAAAAATAATAATAAGAAGGATAAATAGGAATTGTTTTTATCGACAGAATAAACCTCAATGAGAATCTAAAGTTAGTGTTTCTGTTCATTTTTGGTTTCCAACATTAAGCAATTCGCAATGAAAAAACAGACATATACATACAGTTGGGTGTTTGTGTGTAACTGATTCTACATAGAAGTTGATTTATCTGTACTCAATTCTTAATCATTATAGTAAATTAATTTTTATTTTGTATCATGTCTGTTTTTTATACTACTTATAAATTCAGTGGGGAGGTTCTGTGCTGTTTTCCTCCGGAATTTATTAAGAACTTCAAAAACTGTCTATATATAAATTAACTTTTAATTGAAAACTGAAGAACAGTGGAAAATGTATAAGGATGCAAGAAAAAATTGGGATCCTTATATTTTTTATTACATTTGTGTTCTTGAGCAAAACTACTTTGAATAGATATGGAATTGTAAACAAAATACAAATCTTATCTAGACAGAACAGCTATCAGATGGAGATTGCATCACAACACAGCACTTCATCCATGTTAAAAGGCTGATTCTCTACAGTATGAGAATGTGGAGATTCATTTGTCATTTTAAATGTGAAGATTACATACACTTAACCTTGTAAAATTAGGTCAAACTTTAATAGAGACATTTTTATGTTCACAGTTACAAAACAAACAATTCTCATGGGCATTTTTTGTTTACCTAGTTTTATCTGCATTTATTATGCATCAAATTTGAAAGATTTATGGGACTAGCTAGAGGCATAATGGCTAATAAAACTCCAACCTAGCAAATGCTGTTTCTCAATCAGACATAGGATTAAGGTAAAAAAAAAGTTCCAAACAAAAAATGTAGTATGTAAGCTATGAGTGTTATGGGACTTATACCAAAGTTCTTTTATACTCTACTGTGCCCTTTCAGTTCCTTGTCCTTAAGCATCATTGGCAAATGGAGCCTGCACCAATTTGTTTGTTGACTTGGTAAGTAATTATAGTGGTTTAGACAATTCTATCATGTCTCACAAAAGATGAAATAGACAACTTTGAATGTACTATTGACCATTCTGGTTTTATCAATGAAATGCTGTCAACCAGCACCTACAACAGTGCTTAGGACATAATAAGTGTTCCATACATATTTATTACATAAAAGAATGACTAATTCTTATTAAGAATATTTCCTTTTTTCATAGCTCATCTATTCAGTTAATACACACACACACACACACACATACACAATGTCTTTCAACTAATAAGCCAGTGTTCTTGGACATGACAGAGAACATCTCTGTGTAAACTCATAATGGATGAGTTTATGGATTCTTCTTTTGTCAATCCATCTGTTCTCTGTGTTCTGACATGGTTATAGTCCCTATCTTTTAAATTAACCCACTAGGGCAAGAATCTCCATAATTAATACATTATCATCTGCCTATTCCCTTTTAAAGCAATTACAGCAAATAGATTTTTCTAAGACTTTGAAACAAATGAAAACTAAAAAAGGACAAAAAAGAATGTTATAAGGTAGAGTCCTGTGTCCAGAAAATGCTAACTCTGAACAGACTTACAGTCTGACCACAGTGCATGGCTCTACAACTCTCAGACACCCACCAGCATGTGTGCAGATTTAGTTTCCTCATCTGCAAAGTGCAGGTTTCCACAAGATGATTTCTGGGCTTCATTCTCAGCTATAAAAGTATTCTGAAATTATTCATGTAAATGTGAATTTGAAAAAATTCTTCTCTGGAGGCCTTGGACAATAACATGGTGTAAGTATGCAAAAGAGGAGAGGAGAGAAAGAGGAGGAGAATTAAAAAAATCTGAGGCCTAGGGCTCTTTTTAGACCAAAATTCTTGTAGTAATTTTATGAGATAGACACTGATGTTTACTTCAATTTCAGTGAACTAGCATTCACATCCAACAGCAATTGCAGTTCTAATGGAAAAATAAGAGCAAGTACTTATATTTCTTTTGTTAATGAACTGTGATATTACTATGAATAAAATGTGTAATCTATGACAAGTTGTAATTCAGACTTTAACTTTTCTATTCATGTCTTCACAATTTTTTAAGTATACCACATTGAAAACAACTATACCTTTAACTCTTCCCGAATCTTTCTAATTTTATTTTTATGGGCCATGGGTTCAAAGCCTTTGGCAAGCAATCTCATCAACCTTAAACTTAAAAACAGTGCTTGTATTGATTATATTTATTGCAGTTATCTTTAATGGTAAGTGGCACCTTTTACCATTTGCAATAGTGATACACATTTTTTTCTAAAGTAGCTTTAAGCAAAAAAGAGAGTGAATTGATTTTAAAGACATTAAATTACTGTAAATAGAAGTCTTATACTAAATAAAATAAAAACAGTGAAAGTGATCATTTGATGTCTTAAGATTAGAAAAGCATAGCTTTGGAAGTGAATATGATTTCTCTGCAGCTCTATTAACCATGTCTGATCTCTTAGATAATCATAATAATCTTATTCCAGTTGGTTTCCAATATTATTATTTTGTTTACTACAGACGAGTCTCTTTTATTGACAGCCAACTATATACCTGATTATATGTTGGATTTTGGAATTGACTGCTTAATGGTGCTTTTCATCATTGGCTCCTTTGAAAAGCAGAGATGTTTGACCTAACTAGGATTTATAAATTGGCAAACTACTTCAAACTCTGTCTTTTTTTACCTCCCAAAGTTTCTCTTTTATTGGAAGGCATCAGAAGCAATCTGTGTATTTACCTATGTGTATTCCATTATATCAGAGATAGAAATGTAAATTTTCATGATTTTTTGGTAGCAATTTTATAATATCTATCAACATTTTAAACCAACACATCTTTTTCTTCAAAATACTATTTCTAGGATTTTAGTCTACCTCCCCCAACAACAACAAAATAAAACAATTACAGGTGAGCTATGATATAGATGTAAGGATGTTTATTGAAACATTATTTGTACAGTAATGATTAGAGATTAAGTAAATTTCCTTTTTCTTGAAATATATTTTACTTTTGGTTTCAATGATACTTCTTTCATTCTTCTGGGTTTTCCACCACCTCTCTAGCTACTCTTTCCAGACTTCGCTGCTTCTCTTCATCACCTCAAACTTTTTGTCAATTTACTATTTATGCCTTGGTGTTTCTAGAAGTTGTATGAATTGAAATAGCTTTTACACATTAAAGATTCACCTCTTTCTCATGTTTCTTTTCTCTAAAATCAATGCTTATATTAATATACTATTCTAAATATCTACTTGCCTATCTAATATACATCTCAAGTTTAACATGGCTAAAATTGTGCTCTTGATTTTATAACTTCCTCTAATCTTTCTAGCTCAGTGACTACACTCTACCAAGCTAAAGAGTCATGTTTTATTTTTTCTTTCACCCACTTGCCTCATCAAATCTGTCAGAAAATCTTGTTTATTCTATGTTCAAGTTATTCCGAAGTCAAACCTCCCCCAAAGCCAAGTTAATTTTTCTGGGTTTGTCTGTAAGGCTGTTTCCAGATGATATAAGCATTTCATTTTGTGGACTCAGCAAAGTAGATCACCTTTCGCAGTGTGCATGGTTTTAAGGTTAGAATGTGGACGTTTTTCTGGTGGTGGTGTTGGGGGTTATTATTTAGCCTATGACAGTGATATACCAGATTATATTAGCTACTAAAGCACTGAAATTTTCAAATTAAAGAGAAAAACTTTCTCCAAAACAGTTGATCAAAGTCTATTTTAAAATAGCAAGAAAGAAAATACTTCTGTTCAAAAATTTGCATTTATTGTCACTAACACATATGAGCAGCTCAGCATTGGAGAATAAAGGAACTAACTTAACTATAGGCTCATGTTAGCTACTAGTATTCTGTATAAGTGATAATTCCATCAAATAATATTTCTAAAAATTTGATATGTAGGGTGCCTTTTCAATTTACGAAAAAAGAATTCATGACTTTTCTACTTTTACACACAAATCTGCCCAATAAATTTCCTACATGATCTTAAAATCCCCTTAGTGTAGAATTTGGGAAAAATGATTTTAAGATATATTTCTTTCCAGCCAAGTGTTCTACAAAAGGTCAAAATATATTTATGAGTTGTCTTATTATAAACTTCCCTGCTCATTTTTATTTAGTCATTTATTTCATCTTTTTGTCCATAAACACTTAAACACTTACTGAATGTCTATTAAGTACCAGGGATTATAGTAGAATGTAGGTTATATTATGTGAAAGGCAGCCTACTTATCCTTAAATTTTTATGCAAGTAGCATAAGAAATAAGGAATACACTATTATAAGCAGAGATAATCAAATATATTGTGCTACGAATTTTGAGATATGAAGCCATTCCAATGGAAAATGAATAAAAGAAGACCTTACCTCTTCCTAGATGAAGTAAGTAAGCCTTCTAGGAGGAGATGACACTTCAAGATGACTCCACAATGCATGAACAGTAACATGCAACTGGCCAAGGAAAAGTTATTCTTCAAACAAAGAACAGAATATTCTAAGCCAGTGGTTCTCAGCTGGGAGCAGTTTTCCCCCCAGGGGACATTTGTTGATATCAGGAGACATTTCTGGCTCTCATATTTGGGTGAGGGTGAGGAATGCTACTGGCATTTCAAATTTGAGACCATAGATCCTAATAAGCCTCCTGTAATGTGTAGAATAGCCACCTAAAACAAAGTATTAGTCAGCTTAGAATGTCAATGGTGCCAAATTTGAGAATCCTTGTCCTAAGCTATGTGGGAGTGAGATACATGTTATGTTCTTAAATCACAAGAACTTTTATAGCTGTTATTTATTAAGACCATACTATGTATTTTACTATTTGAGCTTAAGGACAAGTTGAGATGAAGAAATAAATTGTGGGTGGTAAAAGAAGTCTTTATAGAAAGAATTAGTAGAAATGATATTTAAAAAAAAATTTTATAAGAATAAAAGGCAAAATGAAATTTTGTCAATAAATATTGTCATTAAAGAACTACCCCCCCAAATTATTTAATCATTGAACATAATATATACAGGCTCCTTCCCCAAAAAGTCTAATATAGAGATTTTATTTATAAATATATAATTTCTGCAATTATCAATACAGAAAAGTGGTTTAGTTGATCACTGTAGTCTAAAATTAAGCATCTAGATTTTTTTCCAGTCTGAATATGTATTTTATATTATGATCTACTATTTTGGAAATATATTCTTATTATTTTCAAGATCCGTTTTTTTTTGGCACCATAAAAATAAATACTATACACATCTTTTAACCAAGTTCTAGTAAATGATTTCAAAAACTAAAAGATAATTTTATAATTTAGTATCATAATAATATTTTAGGACCCCAAAAGACAAAGTGTTCAGATGTCTGAGAGTGTTAACAAATCACCAGACGCAATCCTGGAAACATGCCAAGGATTTTTAATTGTTTTTGAGTGCTGTGGAACAGTTTAAGAAGTCAAGTCAAGCTTGAAATAAAATTCAGAGACTTTATCATATAGTCAACACCCCCAAACTATCAGAATTGTGTGGGTGTTTGGATGTTGTTTTTTAAAAATTCAGAGAAAACTCTATTTTGGTTCACAGTCCCTTAGAGAAGTAACTTGTCAATTATGCTGAATAGTGGTGTGGTTTTTAATGTGTGGAAAACAGACAGGGACTGGCCTTAGACTCCTTGAAGCAATGAGCTCAGCTGGTTCTAAACCCAGATCCTTAGGGTGTTGAGGAAACTGTATTACCCCCTGCATAAGTAGCCCCAGTGTGTTTACTTCAATTGATGTCCTATATTGTGCTTTCTCAGATAGAACCCCACAGTTGCAGGTTAATGTCCTTGAAGTTAGAGCTTTTAAAAATGTCATTGCAATTTAAGCAACAGTGATCAAAAGTAACTATCTCATATCACCAGGAGCCAGTTCTAATTTTTATACTAATCCAATATAAGTAAAAAACATCGTGTTCAAAGGAACTATTTTGTACAAAACTCGGCTTTAAGTCTAATGAATTTGTGGGTGAAAAATATTCTTTTTGATAGAATTCATTGGTTACTTTGTATCTGAAAAGAGTTAGTGGAATTGATAATAAATTAAATTGTAATATAAAACTGAGAAGGTACATAGTAACAATTTTTAAAAGTCTAGTTTCAGAAAAAGTCACATGCAGAAATTATCCAGTTTCAAAACCAAAGGAACAAGGCTGAAAGAGAGAATGGAGTAGAAATTTGACATTTGGGGGAATCTCTCCTTTGGATATCAAAATTCTGTTTTTTTAGTCATTAGGAAATGTACTCAGGCACCTGAGAGTTAGTTTGACCCTTTAATTCTTATTTTCTCCTAAGGTTTTTTTATAACTTTATGTAACCTACTTCCCTTTAGACAAGCACTGCAGAGCTGCCAATCTCATGGGCATCTGAGCTAGTTTGATGATATGCCACTGACAGATAAAAACTGATTACTTGGTTTCTATAGTTGGGGTATATTATGCAGTTATTGACTTTCTTCCCTAGAAGTCTATATCAAAATTTATTCAAAGAAGAAATCCTGTTCAAACAAATTCAATTTTCACCAAGAAGTGAAAATCAATACATATCATCTTATATGATAACATAAAATAATTATTGGCTAATAGTGAAATTATCACATAAAGGCATATGTCTTTTACACTTGACTGAAAAAAGAGATGATTTGATATGTTATTTGGAAATATAGACCAAATAAAAAAAGGGCAGTAGATCATCCAGCTCACTTACTTCTTTTATTAATAAATTATAGTAAGACCAATGTGTTAATCTAAAATTAAAACCATAATTTTTAAGCTGTGGTATCACTGGTTAGATATTATTTTGCACTCATGCCTTTAAAATATTATGCACATATTCTAAGATTTTAGTCATTTACTAATATGTTTTAAAAAGGCCAAGGAAAACATCTATTTAGCAGCTTCAAACAAGAAATAATCTTTACATATTTCATATAAGAGGTGCTCAGATTCCCCTCTTTCAAACCAAGTATTAACATGCTGGCATGTTGCAATGCATCAAAATTAAAAGGTAAATTCTATATTTCTCCTTTTCCATTGACCTCTAGTAGTCAGAACAATATCTAGATGCAAGAGGGACTGGGGCATGCAGGTGGACTTGGGAGGAGATGTTCTAGCCACAGTTAATCTACTGTGAAAGAAGGGAAGAAGGGATTGAGTTTAACAGCCAGTTTGCACCATACAATCTGTTTTGAAAATTAACAACTGGCTGATCTCTTTTCTCTAGGACGTGTTATCCTCTCAAGAAACCTCAAATAATATACTCCTTTTGGATTTGCCTCACTATTCCATCATAAATTCCCAAAAGATATCACTTAGGTTCCAGTCAGTCTGCCCCATGTAAAAGCCAATAAGGCTTAAAGGACTTGGGTACAGGAAAATGTGAATTAGGAAACTTGGTTGGCTTAAGCTTCCTGACTTGAATGTTTTGAGTTTCCTCATCTACAGTGAGAGGGTTGCACTAGATGATCTATTGGGCTGTTTTTTTTGTTTTGTTTTGTTTTGTTTTTTAAGCTTTCAGGATTCTTAATGGATCAGGAGAGAATTTACTATCAAGTAAAGCAGGACTGAGATTCAAAAGGGCCTGCATCTTATACACTGGGGAGGCCCTTTGCAATACATTACATAGTCACATGACTTTTTAAATTTTGCAAGAGTAAAACATTTTTATTGCAACTAGGAAAATAGTTGTCTCTGTCACATTTCCCCTTCTGTCAGGGGCACTGATGAAAATATTTTAAATTAGTAATTTGGATTTCTTTTCAAAGAAATCTCCAAATTCTGTGAACCTCAGGTCCTATAAAAACTGGATCGACCCCAACTTACGATATCTAGATTTTTCTTCTTTGGATACCTATAAACATAAGATATTAAAGTAGTTCAGCCTATCATAATTGTAATAGCAGAAATTAGAATGAATAACCTCCCTAGGCTCCTTTCATTCCAAAAGTTCTTCTTACTTTTATACAGTAGGAATGATGGTTGTTTCAGATTCTATGGACCAGTATTTATATCCAAACAGCAATTATAACCCTAAATGGAATAATAAGAATTGAGAATTGTCTTCCTTTGGTTCATAGTCTGAGTTGCTGTATCTAGGGAAATACAGTATCCATGGCAACTTGATGTTCAACTTGTAACTTTTGAACACTTTGCTTTTTTTCTTTACATTGTTATGATTTATAATCACTCTAATGACCTCCCAATTAGTCATTTTCTGGCCATTAATGAAAGGCTAGATTAAAGGCCTTTAGCTTCTTCACCTGAGACCACCAGCACTTTCCATTGGTCATTAATGCCAAGAAAATATTCAGTCTGAAGGTCATTATTACTTAAATAGTAACTTGGAAAGTCATGCAGTGTTAGCAATTAGGCTGGCTATTAAACTATTTTGAAAGTCTGTATAAACATCAGACAAAACAACAATAATGAAAAGCCAGGCCTCTGTTGAAATTGAAGAAAAAGTAAAAATTTCTCTCCAGGTGGTTGGCCTTTTAAAAATAGCTTTGAGACTTTAATCATGTGAGAGCTAAATACAGTCTGGAATTACTAACTGGCTTACTCTCCCTCAGACTCCCGTTATGATTCTAGCCACTCCTCAAGAAACTCTCTGCCCTAGACTGCATTTCCTACTGTGTTAATTACCTTGCAAAGTCAAGAGTACCATTGGTCTGTTTATTTTTCTTTGGTGGTTTTACACGTGAGAAGAAGAAGAAAACCAAAAGTTAATGTGGAAGCTCTCAAGTTATATGAACAATCAATTGGACTCATATTTTAAAAAAAGTAAGAGTCATTTAAGATGTTTTTCTTTTTTTTCTATATGGACAGCATATAGCACAAGGGCAAAGGGCCATATTGGCCACAATATACATTTTGTCCTTCTAACTCTCATCAGTTCAATTTATCCACTTCATTGAAAGTCTATAATCTGACCCCAACACTTTCATTCTAAAACAAAAAGTATTTAAAAGTCACTTCCCTCTTAAAAATGAAAACCTTCTGTACCTTGCTCCTTTTATAGTAATTTCATCTTATCTCTCCTTTGAAAGCAAGCTTATGAAAACTATAGGATACAATCACCATCTTTACACTTTTTTACTCCTTCATTTTTTAGTCCATAGAAATATGTCTACCACCCTCACCATTCTAAGACATTGCTTCAACGAATGCTATCAAAGATATTCTGATAACCAAATTAGATTGATTCTCTTCATTTTTTATCTTATATGACCTCTCGGGTCCACTTGCAACTGCTCCATATAATCTCAAAGCATTTTCTTTGATTACACAACTATATTATATATTATAGTTCTATTCTCATTATAAAATTCTCTAGTTAATCCCATTTTGATAATCCTTTAAATGCTACTCACTATAGGAATCTATACTTCTCTCCTTCTGTATATGCTTTTCCTGGTTGACATCCTTTTCCTGAGTTAAAATATTACCTATAGCCTTACAATATACACCCTGAGCCTCATTTGCCCTCCTGTGAACCAGGTCTATATATTCTTTCATTTTCTGTATATATACATTTGATTTTTCATTATCAATTTAGTATCCATTATCCTAGAATTGCTTTGTGTATGTACTTCCTCACGAATGGTGCTCCCTTCTTCTAAGTTACCAAAATTGAAAATACAGAAATTATCTTCCATTTCTCCTTTCCCACAACTCTTATATTCTATCTCCAAATCTTTTAAATTCTTACTGACATTTCAAAAAATATTATGCCACTGATATAGTCTAGTTCTGTTTCTTATTAGACATAAAGTTTTCATGTGTGCACATTAAATCTATTCTCAAATATAGTTCTTTCTAAAACACAAAGCTCATCATGGTTTCATTCTGTATAAGATTTTTCAGTGACTTAATCTTTGCCCATATGATAAAATTAGAATTTCTTATCATTGTTTAAAGGATAAGTCAAATGCTAAAATATAAGCTCCATGAGAATAAACTCCATGTCCTTTTATTCATCATTTTATTCCTAGTCTAGATCTAACTAAACCTTGCAGCAGGTACAGCCTGAATAAATGGAAGGCCTTAAATAGGCCCATGATTATTTTATCAGTTTAGCTTACTTGTATGTCTGACATCTCTTAACAAGCTTTTAATTATACCCTATTTTCCAGCCATTTTGAACTCTTAAGACTGAAATTTCCTGAATATACACTTTAGGCAATACTTTTGGATTTTTACACCTTTGTTTCTAAAAGTCTACCCATTGGCTCTGGCTGTAAATGTCTATTCACTTTTAAAATTCACCTTAAATAACATGTCTGAATATTTTATTATACCTTTAGACATGCATCTACCTGTTTTACCTATAAAATCAATGGGTAATTTATATATTTAATTATCTGTATGTTACATTAATAAAAGCATATTAGAGGGTTGTGATGAATATATTCTTTAAATAAGAATAGAATAGAAAATACTACATTCTTACTAGCCTAAAAATTGTTACACGAAATTTCGGACATACACATATACAGAATGTGTATGTGAACTGCATTGTAAAGTAAAATGTTCTTCATAAAATGGATCTTGGTTAAAAATGTTTTTAAAAGCCACACAACTGAAATTTCTTTAAAAACAGGAACTGTAGATACAAAAATTTTTTATCTCCATGCTGGAGATAAAAAATTTTTATCTCCAGTACTTTATTAGGTATATATTCATTGCTGAAAAAGATGTATTATTAAAATGACCATGCATTAAAATTATGACTTCTAGAACCTCTGAGTAGTGTTTTAGTATAGTACTTAGTCATAAACTTTATACCATTGTGAGTGAGTTCTCATCGGTGATAAATAGAAAAATTGTCCCTTAAATATGTCCACCTTCCAATCCCAAGAACCCGTGAATATTTTACCTTGCATGGCAAAATGAAATTTGCAGATGTGATTGAGTTAAGAGCCTCGAGATAAAAAGATTACCCTGGATTATCCAGGTAAAACCAATACAATCCTAAAGACCTTTATAAGATTGAGCAACAGGGTCTAAGCCAGAAAGGAGCTGAGATGGCACAGCAGAGGTCATAGGGATATGCCCTGAAGGTGAAGAAAGGGGACATGCACTAAGGAATGCAGGCAGCCTCTAGAAGCAGGAATAGGCAATAAAATGTATTCTCCCCTAGATCCATGAAAGGGAACTAGCCCTGCTATCTTCTTGACTTTAGCCCACAAGACTCATTTTAGACCTGTTCTCTATAACTGTAAGAGAATATATTTGTATTATTTTTAAGACACTAAGTTTGTGGTAAATTTTTATAGTAGCAATAAGAAATGAATATACCATCTCACCCAAAGGAACATTTCATACGCATTGCATATTTCTCTATTGTTTGGAAGTGTTAAGATAAACATCCTAGAGTCTAAGTCTAACTTCAAAGACAACATTTTCTGTCCCCTAGAGGGTCTAGCAAAGGACTTCTGGCTGTGCCCCTGGTTTCACTAGACCTTATTTTTAATGCACATATTATAACTTCCCAAAGGACTGATAGATCCTCAGGAGAAGGAGAGAAAGCTTATATCACTATTGTTAAAAAAAAAAAAATTTAACTGAGTAAATTTGAAGATCTAATTTGTTTTACTAAGTGATTAACAGATCAGGCAGCATTTTCTCTAGCAGCTAGAAGAGAACTCTGAGGTACTGTACAAAAAAGAAGACTTTTATAAGAAGAAAGGTGATATAATAAGGGAGCTATTAACAAACAAACAAAAAAAAGATTATTTTTAAGTCAGGATATCTTTTGGAGGCAAGGGATTTTATGATGCCGATTGCCTCTTGTTTCTATGAGCAAGGGCGAGGGCCCATGTGAGAGATGACTTCACTGGTGTTGATCAGATAATTTCAGACTTGATTAAAATTATGATTCTGAGAGAGGTTGAAACAGCAAATAGGTGACTTATTAAATCTAAGTTTGATATCTTAAATTTTAATACAAGTGATGCCATTTTGGGCCTATGTTTTTTTTTTTTAATAATATTTAAACATATCACCTAGCATTTTTCTCTTGAATCACAAAAATACCAATTTATATTTATTGACTGATTCTGTTTGTATAATTTTGTCTCAGAAGGCATTCATATTTTTCTGGGTAATGCATGTTTATGAACCTAATATGACCAAACAAATCTTGTAGTTTGGAATTTTGGGAGCTGCCTTTGTTATTTTGAAAGCATTTGTTATAATATATCTAACAATTACCATGAATTCAATGAATGCATATGAAGGAAAGCAGAATTTACTACTCTAAACTATGTCTGTTTGGCATAAGATTATCTTGAGCTGGTTATTTTTAAGAAAGGGCAGACATAGAAAAAGCTTTGAAAACCTAGTAGATGTTCTTTTGTAAGAGATATTTACATTTACAAGGAAAATCTCCATTTGTAAACGTGTCTCCCTCTTTGTACCTGGAAGAGAAGGATGACTAAATTTCTAAAAAGTCTTATCAAAGGAAAAAGAAGAAACAAATCTGCATAAAACCCATATTTTCCTTTACTGTGCTTTACCTGAAAACCTCTCATAACTTGCTCCTCAGCCTCTAACATCTTTTATCTTTAGATGAAGATGTTATTTAAGGTAATGGGTTAAGGTAATTTCAGGTAGTTACTCAGTTTTCTTGGATCTCTTCGAAGTATACAGGAGGCATCTGGAGATGGAGTGCATTGTCTCAGCCAAGAATCTATAAGGGTGGAGATGAAATTATTTTTTCCCTTACACAAATATAATGTCCACTCATTTTAGTATTGAATTCTGATTCATGGCTCTCCTGTCATTTAATACCAAGAGCTCTTAGTTTTGATGCATATGTAACATATTATCTTAAACAAAATGAAGCATATTTATAAGATAAGCACTACTCATGTCTAATGATAGTAAAATGAATATCCATACATGGCAAGTGTCATACATGGCATGCAATCCTTGTCTACTTAGAATATCAATAGACATTTCTTCAACCATGTTTTACAGGCAAGTATTATGTGAGAAGGATAACAGTTACATGCTTTCACTTTATTAAAATCTCTGTTAACATGCTTCCAGCGAAACCCAAATATCTTATTTAAAACATTTTTCTTTATTATGTGATTATTTATATTTGTTTTCATTTTTTGCCCAATGTCCAAGAGGCTACATTTTGGTTGGAGTTATTCATAATCTAATTAGATAGCCAGAACATTATTGAGTTTTCATCTCAGGACTACAAAGCAATGACGAAAGTGAAACAGTACCTCTTAACCTTGAAAGAAGACTTTTATTCTCATCTATAGTCTTTTCCTTCATAATTAATGCAGTCTTTTCAAGGAGTAGATCTGAAATTCTGTAATTTTGAATGTATTGCTTAGTGATATACATTTGTGTACTTAGCACATTCTTGTGATTGTTGAAAGCCTAAATAATGTCCTTTTACTAGGACTTAAGCTTTGAATTTAAAGTATCTGATTGATCTTTCCAGTAATAAAGATTTGGATTCTTGCTCTAAAAAGAATATAAAGCATAAAATAACATTTACTGAAATAAAAGCTTGGTTGACCTTTTGGCTTCATTTTAAAACTGCGTGAGCCATCTAATTACTCTGTTAGCGTTTCTGGCATGGGTTATATGAATGTGTTATCCCAATATTGTTGTAATATGTTGTCTATATTTACTACTGTGTTATTTTTGACATTAATGTACCACATGGAAAATAAGCAAGAAAGAACAGGTCATTTTTGCAAATGCACTGTTAGCTTCCATGAATTATGTATCAGCCTGCCTGTCATTTTATTAGGTTTTGTAGATATAGAGAACAAATGCCTCATTAATTTTAAAAAATGCTCCTCTCTCCTAATTCTCTACAATAAGTTTTTAACAAACAAAGCAGTGACAATAATATGATATCATGGACAATTAAAACAAAACAAAACACTTATTTAGATCATAGCCTTGATCCATGTAATCACTGGACTCTGATTTAGGAATCCTGGTTTTTTTCATTTAGGCCAATAACTAACTAGATAGACATTATTCTTAGGACTCGAATATTTTACCTTGGACCTAGTTTGCTTAATGTGAAAAGCAAAATACTAGATTTCTTTAGATTTTTTTTTTTTTTTTTTTAGGTGAGGCAACCCTTGGTTGACCTCACAGATTGCAAAGACCTTGTCAGTTTACAATACTTTATTTTTTAAATTTTTTCACTCCTACAGCACCTGGTTTTCCTTTGTGGTCTCTCATCCAAGTACTAACCAGGCCCAACTCTGCTTAGCTTCTGAGATCAGACAGGATCGTGTTGTTCAGGGTGGCATGGTTATAGATATGAAATACTATATTAACATTAAGTGACATCATTTGGTATAGTGGAAAGCACATAGACTTTGAAGACAGGTTTTCATTTAAACCTTTTCTAACGTGTATTAGTTTCATGAACTAAATTAAATTTTTCACTATTTCAGCATAAATTTCCTCATCTGTAAAATGTGGCTAATATATATCTATTATTGAGAGAAGTAAATAAAAATAAGATATTTGATTATAGTGCATATGTAATGGATTTTCATTATTTAACATTAGACTTGCTCTTATTATAATTCTTTCTAGGTCATATAATAAAAATAACAATAATACAAACATATATAACAATTACTATGTTCCAAGTTCTATAATAGCAATTTACATACATTATCATTTAATTCTCATGATAACCCAATGACGTATTATTATACTCAATGTGCAAAAGAGAGAACCAGGAGTACAAAAACAAGTAAATTATCTAAGTTTACTCAAATGGCAAGTGGCAAAACTAGGACTTGCATACTCAGGATCTAGAGTTTATACTCTTAGCTGTTATGCTTTGTTGACAACCATGAAAAAATGCCATTTACCACAAATTGTGATTAACATCATTTTTTTATTTTTAATTATACACTGTACATTTGAAACAGGATTTGAATTAAGTTAAGAGACCTGGCTTTTGGATTCATCTTGTCAATCACTAGCTGTAGCATGTAACCACTTTGACCCATTCTTTAAAATAATAAATCATAATGATACTTACTCTCTCAACTTCACAACTCTATTTAAATAAAATGAGAAAGAAAATATGTAAAATGGGTTTGTAGGTTTTAATTAATATTCAAATTATGGAATTTGTATCTGCAATTATGTAGTCAAAGTCTGCAACTTGGACATTAAGTAAGTAAACAATAAATAGCCCTCATTTCCTCCTTCACTGTTATAATCCTATCAGTAACACTATACAAACAAGTTGATTAAATAGGTGTGTGAAAAATGAATATGTATTTAGCAGCTAGATTTTGTGTTATCTCATTTAATCATCATAAGAATGCTGCCAGGACTGTACTGTCCATTTCAAGATCACATGCCAAAGTGAATTAACTAGGAAGGGAAAGACTCAAGATTTATACTCTTATCCTGGCAGTTTACACAAACTATCTGCCACCAGGAAAGGGGAAGAACCAGAAGAAGACTATGGTATTGAACCTAACTTAGAGAAAATTTTTCAAGAGCAGACTGGAATAAAAGTTTGCCATTAAAGTTGGGTTGACTATATTTTCTTATAATAGTTTTTTATAAGAGTTGGATGTTTCTCATTTTAAATCATGAACTATAACAAAATAAAACAAAAATGTTCCATAAGTTGTCAGTATGCTTCTAACCCAGAAATTTTATGGAATTGATTTGTCAATCCTTTCTAATACTTACTACATTTTGTTTAACACTATTAAAACTAAAGGAAGGAAGACATAGGGAGCACATTTAGCAAAAAGAGGTTAAGAAAGTGGAGTAAAAATGAGAAAGAAAAAATGTTTAGATGAAACAAAAAATAAAAGAGAATATGTACATGATCAGAACAATTGAAGTTGGGGCAAAATAAAGTTATTTCTCTTTTGATTTTTTTTTCAGAAGCTTAAAATGCTTTTAGACTCTAAAATTGTGTGATCATGGAGGAATAAGAAGAGAGACAAGTTGTAAGAATAGGTACAAATTGTAAATAAGATGCATTTGGCTCTCCCCTTTATTATTAAGTTTTGATAATTATGAAAGTTATTTGAATTAAATAGTGAGTTTCTTGTTTAGGGACATGTACTTCAAAGCATATCTTACAATAATGACTATATACCAGAAAAGAAAATGTGACTTTATAGAAAAATAGAGAAAAATGATTCTTTGAAATGCATTGAGTGTAGTCCCTGTTTCAATCTGATTCTTATTTGATTTTTAAAGAAATTTGCAAATTAATAAAAAATTTCAAGCTACATTTTAGGTCCAATTTGTAGTTCAAGAACTTCCATTAAAAAAAAAACCTGCCACCTACTTTGTAAAAATATTTATGTTCATTACTTTTGGCAAAAATATTCTGGTACACCTCTGAATCACCAGCAAATACACGAAGTCTGCTATTAGGTATAATTTAAAATATACGGGATGCAATTAAAGAAGGAATAAAAAGGCATATGTGAAGATTTTGGAAAACTGAAATTCAAAATTCTGGAGAATATGACACACAGATGATGAAAGACTGGCTTGTTTGGCATCTATCTGTGGATAGCTCACCTCAGAAGCAGCAGGTCCTGGATCTTTGGCACCTACACTAAATCAAAAGTCTACTCAATTATGGACTGAATTGTTTAGGAGTAATTTCATTACTGTAGGATAAACCAGGTGACATTACTAATATTTGAAAAATTTTAACTAGCAACATAGTCAATTCCATACTCCACACTGGATAGGGTTAAGACTGCATATAGAAAGTATCTTTGGTTCTAACTTGGAGGGCATGAGCAGACAGAGGTAAGAACACCTACTTAAAATAGAAAAGTGTTACTTTAATGTATTAAAAGAAGATGCATTATCTAGGAAAAGGTGAAACACTATTTTTCCCTATTGTATAAAAAAAGAAGCAATTCAATTTGAAGATTCTTTATGTAAGAATGCAGCTAAAAATCATGACACTTAAAACACATTTGCTGAGGTTTCACTGAGTCTATGTTAACTGTGGCATGGTTTTAAGGAGTGATTACTTATCATGGTTTTTTTAAATCAAGTCTATTTCCCTTACATAAATGTGCATATTCTAACTTAATTTTAGATGAGTAGCCTGTAGGAACCAGAAAAGAGAATGTAATTGTTCCGTGGTAGCATTAAGTGACCAGAAGTAACCATCGGCCAAAACACACTTTTGCTTTAGAAAATGTGCCTCAGCAAGATACTACAGCATATCCAATCCCATTGTAAGATTTGGGATGAAGGGTTTGCTTTCTTTCAGAGTCTTGTTCTACTTAAAAAGTATAATTGAAGAGACAAGCTGCCAAGTTGCGTGGTCCAATAAAACAGTTATACCACTCAAATAAAATGTGCTTAAGTATTAATTAGGAATGACTTTTAGTTTTAATCCTCCAAACGGATGCTAAAATCATGGTTTATGGAAAACTTGAGAAATGTTATGCAAGGCAAAATATGCTACTTTGATTATTACAGGCATAATAAATGAGTTAATTTTAACTTTGAAAGCTTCACACAGCACATTTTACATTGAGTTCTTAGAATTTCAGCCATCTTTGCATATCAGCTTTAGAAGCTCTCAGGATTATGGTCATTTGTGCAGATTAGGTCTGTCTTCTGTAGATAAGTCTCTCAGGTAATTTGAAGCACAAGGGGAAAATGTGGTGCATTTGATGGTCTGAAAGTAGGAAACATCTTTTGTCCAATCAATTAATGCCTTTCTTTTAAATTTCCTAATTAAGATTTGTCTTATGTTCTCACCCATGTGGAGCTTCAAAATATTTTTTTTCCAGATGTGTTTGGAAAGAAACACATCTATGGAGAAAGCGGTACACTTTGCTAAGTGAATACCAGGTAAATATTTATGTCTGAGATAAAAGTGTACTGACTAGGACCCTAGTCCTGTAGCAAATAGACTTGAGTTCTAGCCCCCCAACTCTACTCGCTAATTGTTTAAACTTTACAAACCTGATTCACTCCTTTGAAAGATTATCAATAGTAACACTTTTGTAGAATTTTTATGAAGAATAAATGATATTTTAAATGTAAAATGATTAGCATAGTACCTGGTCCATAGAAATATATATTGCTATTGTTATTGTTATTGTTGTTATTTAGATTCCTTATGGCTGCTCTCTTCTCTTCATAAGGAAAAAGTAAACTCTTCCAGAGAGATAGACAAAGGAAGGTTGAACAGAATTTATAATGATTGAGAATTTATCTCAAATGAGCTGTTTTAAACATAATGAAAGTGTTTAAATCAGAAGAAACTAAGTTTCAGTTTGTTGGAAAACAAGTTTTCCCCACTACATCATGAGGTAGAAGGAAAGAAGAGTACTAAAGCATTGTTTTACTTTAGTCACAGCTTGAAGTATGCCCTTCTTAAATCTGTCCTCTCCTTTTATGTTAAGGGAATTTTGTGTCATTTTTTCAGAAAATATTTACAGACATTCTGCTTGTTTACTTGACAATTTTATGTGTAATATAAGGTGGCCTCACATGTGATTCCAGTTAGGGAATAAGACATGTACACACTCTCTAACCCAAATTAGAGTATAAAAGGAAAGAAGAATATAATTAATACAAAAGAAGTGTCAACAACAAAAACCAACAGGAAACAAATGATTCAAACAACTTAAATGTTCATAAAAAGTAAACTATGTTTTAGTTTTATTTATTTATTTTTTTAAGTTTGAATGCAGAAAGTGATGTAGGACTGGCTCCATAGTTTGGGGGCCCAGAACAAAACAAAATGATGATCTGTTTCCAAAAGTTATTTAGAATTTTAAGATGTCAACAAAAGAGATTGAAATCAAGATAGACATTTCTGAGTAAAAGGTCCTGTGCAGCTACTCATGCCTCACACACGTTAAGTAAGCCCAGCATTGAGCAGAATTCAGAAATTACAATAATTCTAGAGAAATAAGCTAAAGTAGAAAGTAAAATGAGGATTTTCAGGAAGGGAAGTATGTCATCAGGAAACAGACACTTAGTGTTAGGTGTAGAAAAGGTTTGTGGTTCATTTGTTTGTTTCTTTGTTAATTTGTTTAGAGAGGGGAGGAAGAGATAATACCTGTGAAAGATAAAGTGAAAGCAAGCAGGAGTAAGCAGGGTAGTCCTTGGAATTGTGAGGAAAATCTGGAACCTGTGGAAGAAAAAAGGATAGAAAACTGGGCAAGAAAAGCTTCAGACTATAATCAGATCTGACAAAATCTCAGCCAAAACTGATGGAGCATTCCAAAGCATGTTGCCTATTACAGGGGTCACAAGTTCATTAGAAATGACCAAGCCTTTTGTAGTAATGTCATGCTTAGTCATTGGCTGGGAGTGTCCTAGGAAAAGTGTGGCATTGACAATGCTGTGTTGGGTACTGGTTGTGCTCTACTTGGAAGCTGTCAACTAAGTTCTGTCCTTGCAACTAAATAGCAAGTACAATTTGAAAGGAGATATGAACAGGACACCTCTTATAACCATCACAGATAGTAGCTTTGGTACTTTTCTGAATGGGGGAGACTTAAAGAAGGAATCAAAGCTTAAAACCTTGTTTCAACTCTAAAACAAAACAAAACAAAAACAAAAACAAATAAAAAAAATCTTTTATTTATCCATTATTTAGAATTTTCAGATCACTTTCACATTCATATCTCTAGCTTTTTGCCTGAGTGTTTATAAGTAAATGCAGCAGTCTGAGGTTATTCTATGACTCTGTTCTAAATTTCCCAGCAGGGAGAGTAAAAATTCTGGGATAGGGCTTTAATTTATTCAGAGTATTGCTTGCCATTTCTGTTTAAAAATTCTACTATCCTGAAGATTCCTTTTACACAAATTATGTGTACGAGCAAATTTCAGCTGGAAGGTGATTTAGAAATTGCCTAATATATATATTTTTTTAAAATGCTGGTATTCCTCTCTTTTACCTTATAATGAAAAAATCAATCTTGTGGATGAAAATAATTTAAAGGTTATAGAATACATTCATTCAGTCATTTAATCATGCATTTATTGTGGTCTTGTGTGCATCTGACACTGTTCTAGAAACTTGAGATTAAATAATAGTGAAAAATTGTACAGTCTCTCACTTCTAGTGGTGAATTTTACACTTTCATTTGTGTAATAAGTGTTGTAGAATCCATTAAAATGAGGATTCCTTGACCTAAATCTAGAGATTTTATTTAGTAAGTCTGATACTTGACCCATAAATTTGTAGTTTTTAGAAATTTTGATGAATGTAGCTCTCAGAGATGTTAAAAGATAAACTAAGGCATATTAAAAAGTTTAAAAGAGTGAAGCAAAAATCAACTCAAATCAGGCAGTGATAAACCAAAGGTGCTTAGAAGTGAATGTTCTACAGGTAGGAGCCAGGGGCAAGAGTTTTATAAAAAAAATGCAGAAGCAAAGAAATGAAATTATTTGACTAGCTATAGCCTAAACCTAATTGGTTGTTTGTGACTGGCTGTCTTTAGCTTTTTGATTTTGTAACCTTGAGGCATTTACAGGCTTAGGTTTTGATTTGTTTACCGAGGGCCAGGTAGCATCAGAGCCATCAGTCTAACGGTCTCCTTGTTTAATTAATTTTACAGAAAATTGTTTGAAGACTCTTTACTGTTGATGGAAGGAGAAATATATTTAATAGCAATTCAGTTAATACTATATGTGTAGTAGGCTGAATAATGACCCCCAAAGATATTCATATCTTAATCCCTAGAGCCTGTGTGTATGTCATTTTACATGACAAAAAGGGCTTTGCAAGTGCAATTAAGTTAAGGATCTTGAGACAGAAAGATTATTTTAGATTATTCAGGTGCACCCAATATAAACAAAATGGTTTTTATAGGTGAATAACTATAATGTCAGAGTCAGAAAAGGAAGGGTGTGATGACAGAAGCTGAGGGTCAGAGTTCGAGAGGGATTTGAAGATGTACACTACTGGCTTTGAAGGTGGAGGAAGAAGCCAGGAGCCAAGAATGTAATTGGCTTCTAAAATATTAGGAACTGATCATCTCCCTTTAGCCATCAGAGGGCCTGTAGCCCTTGCCAACACCTTAATTTTAGTACAATAAGAACCATTTCAGATTTCTGACCTCCATTAATGTAAAATTATATACTTGTATTATTTTAAGCCACTGAATTAGTGGTAATTTGTTTCAGCAGCAATAGGAAATGAATATATAATATAACAGACATGTTTAAAGCAGAATGAGGCCATGGAGAACATAATACTTAACTCTAATTTCAGAGAATTCGAAATGCTTACATTTTGCATATTGGGATGAATTGAATTAAAGAATTTCAATAATCAAGGAACTGAAAACATTAAACTTAGGGGGAGTTAAAGTTATGCAGGAATACAAAATAGTGCAAAAACATTCCAAATAGAAGAAACTTATAGAAGATGAAGTAGAGAATACGCAGGGCACTTTGGATAATAGTAAAAAGTTTAATTAGCAGGGGCATAGTATAAATGTAAATAAGGCAGGAAGAGTAAACAGAGGTCAAATTAAGAAAGATGTAAATAATGTGATTTTATATATATATATAATTAGGGTTAAGAGAAACAGGTTAAATTTACACCTTCAGACACTAAGAACTCCAATATCATGATGAATTATCCCCTTCCTACACAAAGAAACAAAGTAACTCATTCTCAACTATAAAGTACAAAACTTAGGTTTGTGCTGAATTTGAACTTTATTTCCAGGTTTTCTGATTACAAAATTCAAAACATATTGATCAACCCTGGACTTTGCTCTGTGTGTGAGTGTGTGTGTGAGTGTGTGTGTGTGTGAGTATATGTGTGTGTGTGTGTGTGTGTGTGCACATTTGTTTGCTGTGCATACACATTTGCTTTTAGCTGTTGCTTTAAAGATAGGATAAAAATTTTTTTGTTTTGTTTCATTTTTCTTTCTAAAGGTACACAGGTCAAATGAGTCAGATTAAAGATTGTCCACAAGATTTTAAATCAAATATTATAATTTGACGAAAACACTTTCAGTGTAAGGGTGAGAAAAGTCAGATTGCATTGAACTGAGAAAAAATTAAGGTGAGTTGAAATGATAAGGTCTACCTTGAAGGTTGACCTTGAAGAGACATAGGTTAACAGCAGAATAGCAAAGAAGGGGGAGTATAAAAAGTAACCATACCAATAAGTAATTTCTATTGTTTCTGACCTGGCCTTTCAGCTTGTGGAGGTAAGAGTTGTGAAGCAGGATAAAAGACAAAGAAGATAAAGTAGTGGAAGGTCATAAAAATGTACTTATCATTTTTTTCTTTCGTAATAAATCCCAACTGAGGAGCGATGTGTTCTCAGTGTAAAAAATTAAAATATTTCCTTACACAGCCAAATACTACAACAAATACATTCTCCCTATACTTTCTCAACTACCATATACACACTCATAGGCATACACACCCCAAGAGAAAGATAAATGTGCTTATGAAAATCATAAAAACAAATAGGAAAGTAAATAAAAATAATTATAGAGAATGCAATAAATATGAAAGAAAAAAAGATGAGATCCAACATTTACATAATCATACCTGAATAGAAAATATGAAACAGAAAAAAAATGCTCAAATATTCTGGGAAGAAAACTGTCTTGACATAAGAAAAGACAAGTAAATAAACACTAAAGTTTGCAATGAAGCTTATCTTAACACAATGAAAAAACTTCATCAGTGGGTAAAAATAGATTTTTAAAGAGTCATTTATGATAAAGAAAAAAATTTGTCATCAAATTTGTTCACAGTATTATTCAATATCAAAAGTTATTGGAAAATAAAATACAATGTTCTCATATAGAGAGTGATCCTGTGATTTTATACATAACCAAGATATTTTTCAAGATAGTAGGGAGCATATCATTAAACATCTACTAATTCAGCATATAAAAGAATCCATGAACTCATCTTAAAAACAACCCAGTAATTAATAAAAATAAAAAATTCAAGAATAAGAAATAATGTTAAAAATTGTAGTGGCAAATATTGATTTTTAATATATAAAAAAAAATCTCCAAGAATTATGGTGAAAGAACTGAATGTAAATAGTGTAATATCTGACATTTATAAAATCAGTAATATGATTATAAAAGTTGAAATTCTAGTGACAGTGGAATTTTAGAAAATAAGTGTAATAATGTCATCCTTTAGAATAGGAAATACAGACTGTCTAGAACAAAAGATGTAGTTAAAATTTGGGGAAAATACTTAATTTTTAAAATAAATATTTTATTTTATTATTTTATACATATTTTTAGATGAAGCAATCTTTGGTTGACCTCACAGATTATAAGGAATTTGTCAGTTTACAATCTCTTATTTTTTATTTTTTACGCCTATAGCTCATGGTCTTCCTAGGTGGTCTCCCATCCAAGTACTAACCAGGCCTGACCCTGCTTAGTTTCTGAGATCAGATGAAATCAGGCCTGTTCAGGGTGGCATGGCTATAGACATCTTCTTTAATTTAAAGAAGAAAATATATTCATTATAATTTCTATGATTTTACAGTAACTAATATTTCCATTCACTAAAATTATTCAAAGTACAGCAATTTTTCAGGCATATTTTTTTTCTTCTTGAAGTATTAAAAATGCATTTAATTTTTTTTGAACATCAATAATAGTATAATTTTACTCTCCCAAACTATCTTTATCACTATTTTTCACTCACACTAAACATGCATAAACAGACCAGTTATCCAGGAAAATTATCATCAAATGTTATATTAATAGGTTATGGAATTTAGGAAATTTATTTTAGTATTATTTAAAACTTTTATAGTTAACATATATAAAAGAAAAAGTATGGTCATTATTTTTAAGATATGCAGAACTTTTTGTGAAATTACCTAGTACATTGCCTAAGTTATTAGATGCTATTATTAATTTCCCTTACCATTTTCTTTATGCTTGTGGTTTTTAATCTTGTTTATCCTTTACTTTTTTTTTCATTAATACATTTTCTTATCCCTGAATGGCTCCACTAACTGTAAGTACATAAAATATAGTGTCTATAATACTGTATTCTCAAAATTCAAACA
Source organism: Cynopterus sphinx (assembly GCA_030015415.1). NCBI lineage: Eukaryota > Metazoa > Chordata > Mammalia > Chiroptera > Pteropodidae > Cynopterus > Cynopterus sphinx. The sequence goes on along the minus strand of CM057385.1, from coordinate 68,901,594 downwards.
AGAATAATAATTAAAAGCAATAGTTACTCTTTTATTAGTAATAATGAAAAACACATATGTATAGAAATAGACACAAATGTGTAGTTTTCGTTTTAGAAGTAGGACCATCTTAAAGGAGGTACGATATACATGACTTAAATGAATGGAGATGCACATCCTCCATGTTTTCATAATAGCAGTCTTAATTTTTTACTGTACTTACTATATCCCAAACTATGTCATGAGACTTCTGAAGCCTCAGTCTGTATTTTCTTTATCTCTGAAATTCGGGCACCAAACATATTCTTATGTATATATAAGATGCATGATAAATATTTGTAGAAGATACATAAATAAATGAATGAGTGAATAAATAAATTCACACAAAGACATTTCCTTAATCTAAAAAGTCTATCTAATATCTAGTCCCTGCCCCATTCACTCAGCTTCCCAATAGCCCTATCATCTATTTTGGTACTTGAGTATATCGTTTTTCCTTCTTCTGAGCTGTGACAGTAAATACACTTTTTATTTTTTAGCTTTAACTTAAGGCTCCTTATAAACTGGCCATGGGTAGCCACAGCCTATATTACCAGTAATTACAGTTTCTCTTTCATAAAAATGGATAGTTTTTAGATAGTGATGTACAACTATTATCTTTTGACAAAGCAACTTGGGTAAAAAATAATATTTATATGTTACAAATTATAATTGTCTCACTGAAGAAATTTATTGGAATGTTCTGATTTTAATAGTTTTAATTGGGTTTATGAATGGAGTACACTTATATAATTCCATCACCAATTGTTCAAGCAACTCTACTATGAAAAAAGTCTCATTGGTAAACTTAAGTAAAATTAAATACATAATTGAAAGTTTTGTCTTATCTGATAACTGTTTATTTTTTTCCTGACAATTGCAATGTTGATACTACTTTTTTGGAAGTCTAATGAATCAAAATTTAGCAGTTACTTAACAATATTCTTTTATGAGTCAGAAGGCAAAACAAATATTGTTTCTAAAATTTCAATTAGGTCCATAACTGAGGAAAAGGCATATTAACTGATTTTAAAAGTCGTTGATTCTGTTAAAAAAATTAAGGCTTAAACATTTTCTAAAAGAAAAGTTTTTTGAGCTATATGCTAGCCAGGAAAAGGACCAGGTTCTTGGACATGACATCTAAACCACCAGCAGCAGAGCTGGATGGAGAAGACAAACATGTTTGACATTCTGGAGTTGATAGGGCTCTTTTCTAAAATGAGTTTGGAGGAGAAAGATGTAAGTTGTTTTGAAAGAATTCTCAGTAGCTAAAGCTAAAGAGGGCCACAGAAGGTGAAGCTGAGAAAGTTCTGAATTAGGTGTGTTGTCTGTAATGAAGAAGTGTTGATCCTTTGGATTGGTTGTGGGCAGAAGTCAGTGGCATCTGGTGGTTAGCTATTCCATCCAGATAGGATCTGAAATTAGTCACCTGAAAGTTGATTCGAAGTTTCCATATACATTTAGTAATGTGAGAACTCTTTTGTTGGTTTTCTCCCGTGGTTCTGCTAACTTATTGTTTTCTCATTCTCCCATTCTTCCACCTGTTGTCATTTAATTTAAAAAATCTCAGAATTTGTCTTATGGCTATTCCAAAACTGTTTTATGAATTCTTTAATTCACCAAACCCACAATTTACTCATACTGCAATTTTACAATGATTTTATATTATATAAATATTTTATATTGAATACACATTCATACATACTTTTGCTTTTATTAAACAAATTATATTCTACCAGTAATTTTTGTCTTGGTAAGACTTTTGAAAGAAAACATGAAGAAAAGTAAAGATGTTATTAACAGACTTGTGATGGTGAATTATAGTAACATTTTATCTTTTTTCAACTTTGTCATCTCAACATAAAATTAAAAATTCTTTGAGTCTATGAGAGTGGGACTTACAAATATCTGTGTGATTAAATAATTAACAACAACAACAACAAAATCTTTAGCTTGCTAGATATATAATTCAGTCATGTTCCACTAGCACAGACACAGTATTTTATGTCCATGAGGAAATGTAACCATCTGCATTACTCGATACCAAATATTAAATTCCTTCCATTGGCAAAATGAATTAGAAATGTGTGTATTAGACAAGTAGCCATGAGATTTTCTATCTCCTTTCCAGACAGGCTATAAAGTCAGCTACACTATAATGAGTCTATATTTGAGACACTAGAGTTATTTCTAAAACAGAGAATAAGGGCCACCTTAAAGTTTTTTTTTTTTTTTTATTGAAGTGATGTAAGCTTTTGATTTAGTTAGAAATTAAAACTACATATGCTTTAGAAACTGTTGGAAGAGTAATTAAAAAGTTTCCTAATCAATGTTTTACCAAAAATAAAAAAAATCTCATATTTGGCATCTACAGGACTATAGAACTGCATAAAATTTGTGAATATACATTACATTGGTTTTTCATATGTAAGAGTGCTAATAACTAAAGGTTATAAGTTATAAAAACAAATACAAACAATATTTTGCATTAACATCAAATATAAGTTTGTATACATGCACATACATAGATATGTTTGCTTTTATTAAACAAGTGAAGTCACATTCTATGGGAAATACGCATATTCATATATATGCTTAGGGAAATACTGAAAGAATATAGACAAAAAGTAAATACAAATTACCTCTGGATAATAGAGGTTTAGATATTTCATTTTAAAAAAAAATTCAAATTAACATGAATTACTTTTAAAATAATTAAAAAGAATGTAAGAATTTCTATGAAAATAAATTACATGTAAGAGTGCTTCAAAGAGTTTGCAAGCACTTTCATTTATAGGCTCTCATTGAAGCAGCTAATCGGGTAAAGTAAGTTTTACACTAGACCTACTTTGTGTTTAAGAGGTGTCTTGATTTAACATCCAATATACAGAACCATAATTTGAAGTTTCTGTCAGTGTTATAACAGATTGTATCAAAAACAATTCAAATTGTGGATTGAATGTACTGACATGCAGTTCCAAATTTTGACCTGAAATTCTTCTACCAAGAGAATATATATGAGAATCAAAATGGAAGTATCAATCAGACATCAGATGAAAGGGAAGTAAAAGCTAAAAACTAATTGAATGAGACTGTATTAAACTAAAAGATTCTGTACAGCAAAAGAAACCATCAGCAAGACAAAGAGGCAACCGGCTGAATGGGAGAAGATATTTGCCAACAACACCTCCATTAAGGATTAATATCCAAAATACATAAAGAACTCATTCAGTTCAACAACAGAAAAACAAACAATTCAATTAAAATATAGGCAGAGGACCTAAACGAACTCTTCTCCCAAGAAGGCACACAAATGGCCAATAAATGTATGAAAAGATGCTCAATATCCCTAGCTATTAGAGAAATGCAAATCAAAACTTCAAAGAGATACCACTTCACTCCTGTTAGAATGGCTGTCATCAACGGGGCAAGTAATAACAAGTGTTGGAGAGGATGTGGAGAAAAAAGAACCCTCAAACACTGCTGATGGGACACAAACTGGTATAGCCACTTTAGAAAACAGTATGGAGTTTCCTTCAGAAAACTAAGAACAGAATTACCATGTTACCCAGCAAACTTTTTCTGGAAATCTACCTCCAAAATTTGAAAACATTTATTTGTAAGGATATATGCACCCTGATGTTCATATCAGTATTATTCATGATGGTCAAGGCATGGAAAAACCAATGTGTCTTTTAATAGATGATTGAATAGAGAAGATACATATATAAAATGGAATATCACTCAGCCATAAGAAGTAATACTGCCACTTGAGACAACTTTGGTGGATATAGGTATAAGCATGCTAAGCAAAATAAGTCAGACAGAAAAAGTTGAGAATCATATGATTTATTTATATATAGGAAGTAAAACTGAAAGCAACAAACAAGACAAACAAACAGAAACTCATGGACACGGACAAGAGTTTAGTATTTACCAGGGGTGAGGAGAAGAAAAAGATTGGTAAGAGTAAGGAGGATCAAATATATGGTGACAGAGGAAATTTAACTTTGGGTAGTAAACACATAAGGCAATATACATATGACATAGTGTTGAATTGTACACTTGAAACCTATATAATTTTATTAACCAATGTCACTCCAATGAATTTAATTTAAAAAAAAGATAAATTAAAAACTGCTTTAACAAAATATTTTTAGTTCCTCATGCATCAGTTTCCACCTACCTGAATTTGCCATTAGTGGACACTTGAGAATTTTATACATCATGGAGCATTTTTACATCTTTTTAAAATACTTTGTTTTCTTCATGTCCCATGCCTTTCTTAAGGCCTTGGGAGTTCTTACAGAGAACCCTGTGGGCACAGGAACCGTAATCCATACTTTGCATTACATACAAAAAAATTAACTCTAAAGGGTTATAAGACCTAAATGTAAAACCTATGATTATAAATCCTCTAGAAGCATAGAAAATCTTTGTCATATTAGTTTAGAGAAAAATTTATTAGGCATAGCACAAAAAGCAAAAAACATAAAAGGGAAGAATGATAAATTAGACTGCATCTAAATCAAAACTTCTGATTTTTGAAAGACATGCTATTAAGCAAATGAGACAAATCACAAACTGTGAGAAATATTTGCAAAACACATGACTGAGAAAGGACTGGTTTCCAGAATACATAAGGAACTATTACATCTCAATGAGAATAAGTACACATAATACAAAATAGAAATGGGTTAATACTTTGAACAGATGTTTCAAATAAACATCTGATAATATAAATAAGTACATAAGAAAAGGTGAGTATCATTACATCATTAGGGAAGTGAAACTAGAATCACAATTACCAAGAAAAATTTATTAAATGGCTAAAATAACATTAATAACAATAAAATCTGAAAATATTAAGTGATGACAAGAATGTGGAGCAACTGGAATTCACTCTATGATTATGTTTATGTGTCCTTCTGGAAGGGATTGATTTCAAAGGGGTCTTTTGGAGATGATCAGAATGCTATCTTGATTATAGTGATAACATGACTGCAATCATTTGTTAAAATTAATCAAAGCAAACATTAAAAAAATTGAATTTACCCTATATGTTTATATCTCAATAAACCTAATTTTATGATGTAGACTTTCAGAAAATGGATATATTGCTAACAATGATTAAGTATGGTGAAAACATAAATATTCAGCTTTGTTCTGTGGCTCTATCCTACAATTTGTTTTTCCCACATTTCTTTGAGCTTTTTTTCCCCCCTATATCTAGGCTTTGATTGACTTGTATTAATAACATTAATTGCAGCTTCCTTCCTGTTTTTGTTTTTCTTAGATGAAATCATCTAACTTAACCTCTTGGTGCCCTTAGAGATATGATAAATGATAATAACTGTAAAGTCAAGATCTTCTTCTGGACATATTTCAATTTTCTGTAGTCACTCTTTCATCTGAGAGAATATGTTATATTAACAGCTCACTTACTGGGTCATCATCAAAACTTCTGGAAAGCATTGGAGGATTGCTACTGAAAAAACTTGTGTGAACTTTCATTCATTACAGCTTGCGCTATTTCATGTATAAAGGCATCTTGGAAAATCCACATTATGCTAATGTGGGGGCTGTGGAGGTAATTTAATTTTGTCAGAAACAATATTTTATCCTGTTAGCAAAAAATAGATTTAATCGAACATTACTTATTCCACACAGGAAACTCATTCCATCACTGAGCATATTTTAGACATTTAACATTGTAGTCCCTCAAACCCAAGATTCAATTTTATGGACAGCCTGTTAAAGCAAAACTTTCATTACATATGAGTGCAAGTCCAGTGCTTCCTGACACTTAACTGCAAAAAGAAACTAACATATTGTAACTTCAACTAAAAATCTCATTTATTTTCTCTTGACATAAAAACATACAAAAATTTATATTCAAGTTGACAATTATCTATGTTATCTTTGAATCACATAGCAGGTCATTTATAACTAAAGCATAGTTTCTTGAATAGAACAAATATAGTATATATAATAAAAACATATGTATAGTGACTATCGTGACTTTTTTTCAGAAGTTACTCTACAATGAAAAACAATACATTTTAGCTTTCCACCCAAAATAAAGTTACTGATTCCTTTTTCTGCTTTCAATTTGAACATTCATTTGATGTGACATTAAAGGACAACTTTTCCAGATATTATGGAGTTACACTCAATTCACTATTTCTAATTTTTAACCTATGAGTGATGTGAAGTTAAAATTATTCTTAATTTTCTTTTATCTTTACCTTTCTGAAATTTTTACACCAGCTAAAAAGTAAAACAGGCATACTTTATAAGCATATGGTGAAATAATATACAAGTAGATGACCTTGTTTAATCTAATATTTAGTTTCTTTTAAAATTTTAATTCTAGTATTTAAGGGTCAATATTAACAAAAAAAATCAAGGGCAAATCAAAATTTCTCTGTCTTTGAGTTTGGAATGGATGGGGTGCATACCCTGAGGTTGTAAGGTCAGAAAGGATTGTGAGGAGAGATAACGTTCAACTGAAACCTGATAAAATTAATAAACAGCCTTAGGAAGTCCTGAGGTGAAGAGAATTCTAAACTGAATAGATCGCTGTGCATAGGATCTAAAACAAGCACATTTGCTATACATATTTAAATGTTTTCAAATGACTTAGGAGACAATTGGCAGAATTGGATATTATCTATACTCTCCTAGCTTCCCATAACATTTTTGGACACAGATTAACACTCAATCTCAAATTCTGTTTTTGTTCCAAAATATCATCTTGCTGAGCTTTGATGTATATATGTACATACTAATACCTTATTTAAAATTGAAATAAAAATCTTATGTAAGCATACAAAATTTTATTGTATTTTTCTAAAAGTAAAATAAACATTACCTCTAATCTAATTTTATTTTTAAAAAATAGTAATTAATACTTTTCATGATTTGGAGAAGTAAACAATATTGCTGATGAGATTGGCATGGTATAGAGTTAAATGAACTTGTCTCTTTGACCTAGGAAGTCATGGTTTATTCCAGACTGTCCCTTCTTTCCTTTTTCATTGTTTGAAAATCTTGCTTCTTTCATAGATAACCATGAGATATCTCATCAGCCATTCAGAACTATAGTTGACCAGGTCATTTGAAGAAAAATAAAAAATAACAGGTATATAGTTACCACTGTATGCTAATTGTATAAATTACCACTTAATCCTCCCAATAATCCTAAAGTAGTTGCAATTGTCATCTTTTTAAGACAAGAAACCTGAAACAATTGGAGTTTAAGGAAATGTCCCAAGGTCACATAGCTAGTAATTAATTAACAGAGTTAGAACTGAAACCAAAAATATTCTGACTCCAAACTTGCATTATGAATCACTACACTCTACTGCCCTTAAATCAGCATTTGTGATGTCAACTTGTATAAATCAAATTAGACAAGGATATAGAAAAAATGTTGGCCACCATGACACTATGCCAGTATATGCAGTGATAGTGTGACTTAACAGTCAGTAAGTGAGTCACCACCATCAGAAACAAAGAAGCATTTACCTTCTGGCTTCTTAGAAACTTGAGTGCATGTGTAAATAAGTACCCACATAAGAAGGGATCAAATCACTTCAAAAAAGAAAGCAGGGATTCTAAGATAGCCTTTGCCAAGAGTGATAAATTCTCATATAACGAACCAAGTCATTCCTCGGCACTCCCATTGGACCAGTTTACTATTCAATATTCTCACACCACTAGAATTAACTGTTCATTTTCATCTCATTACTCCTTTCTCACCTGGGCTGATTGATTTTTTCTCCTAGCTCATCGTACCAGATAAAAATATCTAAATATTGCCCTCAAAAAGATATAATCACAACATCTATGTAGTACTTTAAACCAGTCATTTTTAAGACATTAATGTAAAATACCTATGAACTTTATTGTGAAAGATGCCTTTGTTCTCATCTATCAAAACCGGAAGTGGATGGTACTATGCTGCCTCTAAAAGCTTGCAAACCTTCTGAATTACTTTGGATGAATAAAAATTTGAAACACATAGAGATACAATATAACATTGTCTGCCATTTTATTTAACATTCTTTTGTTTTCTGTCATTATAATTTAGCTCTTGTGGAAACAATTGGTTGAGGCTTGTCTTTTTGTTTAATAGCCCTCCCAGCTTTCTCTTGGTAACTTGTCTGACACCTGTCAGGAAAGACAGTGGCTCACTTTTAAAGTATTGGGATAACTTTAAACTGGCACAATTCATTCTTTATGAGCATTGAGACCAACTTTCTTTCTGATTCCTACAAATTACTATCCACTCTAAAAGGCGATGCAATCTGCAAAAGTTGAAGGGAGAAATATTGCATTGTATACACACTAGAATCTGGACAATCTACTGCAATCTGAAATTGTGAATGCTTTTCTTTGCAAAACGCTGAATAGTATAACGGATTAAGATAAGAGCATGACCCAAAGGCCAAAGATAGCCAGAGCTGTCAAGTGTACATCAAGATATTTCAGATCAGAACATGCATACATCAAAAACAAGTTCATTTTCTTCCTTTTCTTACATAAGAACTATCAGTGAATGTTGATCTTATTGCAAAGTGGAGAAGATTTTGTCATACAGTGTTTTTGCAGGTTTGAGGGGGATTGCCAGCTGCATTTTAAATCTGAATGGAAAAGTCTCCCTCACACACACACATACACACACACACACACACACACACACACACACATTATATGTGCTTTGTGTTTAGCTTCAGTCATTTAAATGTGCTTGACCATCTGACTGTCATGTTTTTTAGGGTTATAGTGAGAGAGTTAAATCACAATTGTTTTTATTTCTGGTATGGCAAATGTACAAATTTGTCTGGCTAGTGAGGTATAGCCCCTCTGGTGAAGTGAATACCCCTGCAGACATCTAGCTAACTGTAGAGCCAAGGTTAAGAAAAAAAATTGATACAATAAGTTTTAGTATCAAAAACAGCACTTAAAAGGGAATGAGCAGAATGTATAAACATGAGGCGATACTGCTGTGCCATCTTTTCAGTATGGAGCGAGGTGCCTAATTAAGACAATGGGCACTGATCAGGATGAAAAGTGGTAGTTAGGCCGGGAAAATACATTTCATTGCCATGCGACTCCTTGTCCTTACTCTAAGTGTTCAAAGACAAAGTACTAAAGCTTACTGTTTCCACCGATTCCCACACGTGTTTTTTCATCTCCCTCTTTGAACCTCAAGACCACACAGGGCTGTTCGCAGCCAAAGACTCCCACTGCTCTTGAGAGGGTGGCCCGCTGCTGCTCCAGGTCCTTAGTGTCTTTATAATTAGGTTGATGTCCAAAGTGATTTAGGGACATTGTTTATCCAAAGCCTTACTTTCCAGGATGCTTGGAGAATTCTAATCTTTCCTTCTCTTTTCACATTTCTACTATTTCCTCTCCATAGGCACAACTCCAGCTTTCCTCTTAATAAATGAAGGCATAGCAATGCCAGCAATTATTATAGCAGGTGACATGAAGAGAGAAGGGAGGGATTGATTTGACAAGGGGCGGAATTGACCATTTGTTCAATGTAAAGAAATGTGATCCTGGCAGCAAGGAAGGAGAATCTAGAGCTTTTAAAAGCAAAAATAGTGGTGTTAGCTCCTTTCCAGTTTAAATAGATTCAGTTTTTGCCAGTTAAAGCAGAGGCCTGCAGGTACTAATACATACACATACTTACAAATGCATACATACACACACATATCACTACCACAACCAAACAAGACACATGCCTTGTTTCTGTATAATTAAAGGAGAGTTAAAAAGTGTTGACCAGTAAATTACTCATTTCCAATACCTCAGTCCAATTTAGAAGTTGAGTTCAAATCTGTAACCTCATCTTTTATGTTTAATTATTTTTATAACACCTTGTAGAAAAATTTTCCAAACGTGTATTATTTTTTCATGCTTATAAAATCATTTAAAGACAAAAAACAGTTTGAATTCTACTTGAAATTTTGACTGGCTTACAGAATTGACAGACCCCTCAACATTCTTAAAATATATTTTTCTGGAAAAAATGCTAGCATTGGAATGGCCTGAAAGGTAAGGTAAGTCTTTGGTGCCAGGGGTCTACTTTTATATGAGTGTCTTTTATATGAGTGTCTTTTAGCTGCATTTGCCAGAGTCACTGCTCTACCAGAGTCCCAAATTGCCATTTTCATTGGCTTTTTAATGTTACAGCCTCAGTGTTCACTATTTATAACTGCCAAGCACTTGCTACTTAACCCTGACCCTGCCATAAGCCTTTATTAAGCAGCACTCTTTTCAGAGATCAAATGCACTTAAATCTTCCAAGCTGTTTCATTCCTTTGCACTTCTGCTAAAAATGTCAGTGATGGTGACTGCAGCTGCCTATTGTGGTCACTGCCACCACAACAAATTTCAATTGGACATTGACAATATACATATATCATTGACATTCTGAACCCCTGTGTGATGTTAGCTGAGGTACTGAGGTATTAGATTTCTAATCTGTATGATTGTAACATTTGTTTTGTTTTAAGACATGGCAGTATGTGCTAGTAAACACTTAAAAATGTGGAATACATAAATCATATAATAAACTCATATGGAGAACTGCTTTTTGTCTATTAAAGTCATCATACTTAAGTTCTCAACAGGTGAAAAAAACCCCTAACATTTTCTCTCTGTCATTTTTTTAAATACAATAGTATGAAAGCTAATGTAAAATAATTTAAAAAGTCATAATCTTACCACCCTAAAATCATTTTTATATTTTATTTCATACATTTCTCTATTTAGTGCAGGTATATTTAGCATAATTGCAATTATATAGCATTTATAATTATTGGTTCACTTTTTTCTTTTAGAATTTATAACTTCTATGTGTCTGTAAAATCTTTTTAATATTATTTTAGTGACCGTATAAATAGTTTGTTGTGTTAATGTAAAATAATTGATCAGTTTATCCTTTTGTTGAAATTTAGTTTACAACTGTTACTGTTAAAGATAATTTTTAATGAACATCTTTGAAATTATAGCTTTTTCTTTATTTCTTATTTTGACTTATTTCCCTAAGATGAGTTCATAGAAGATTACAAAAACAACTTTTATAATTATTTCTGGATCTTTCCCAGTTATATCTAGTGAGTCGGTCTTCAGTTTTTCTTAAGTTGTTGCATTATTACTGGTTTCTTTTAACATGAAGCAAATAAAAATTTTTAGCACTATAATGCTTTACATAGATTTTTATATAAATGGGGCCAAGTCCCATTTAGCTAATACAAAAGTGTTTATCTAAAAATAATAAAAATTTTACATCTTTATTAAAATAAATTAGATTCTCTGGGAAGGAAATCGAGAGATAAATAAGCCAGAGTACTGATTTCAAGTAACTCACAGTCTGTCAGGAGAGATAATTATACAGCAGTGATGATAGTGATGATAGTGAGTAAGGCAAAACTGAGTGTCTATGACGCTCACTAAGAAAAGAGTCACTAAGACTTTCCCAGTTTTGTCAGGAATTGCAGAATCATGGTAGGAAGCAAATAAATAATATTTCTCTTTGGTCTTTCAAAAACAATAAATTTCCTCTTTGTTGTGCAAAACTTTACCAAGCTAGCTGTTTCCTTACTTCTCTTGTCTTCTTCCGTGGAGTACTAAACATCTACAATTGGAGGTTTATGCTCTGTTTTACCCCTCCTTTCATTAACTTCATATAATCTGTTCTCCACCATCAACCCTCTTATTCCACTGTCCTGTAAAATTGTCTTAAATAACCTGGATATGTGTCCTCCTGTCAACCCAATATGCAAAAAATGCTTTTAGCACCTTAAACTCAGAAACAATGAAAGAAGACAATTAGTCCTACTAGCTTTTTCCTACCAGAAAGAAGTTTTCATGAATTATAATGACTAAGATTATAATAATCATTCAATCAGCATACATTACATCGTACTTAATATCAACCTAGACCAGTAATATTTACAAAGAGAGTGGTTCACTTTTTTCAAGCAAGAAAAGTGAACAAGTAAGTGTACTTCAGTGGCAGCATAATATAGGAAGAAATCAATTCTAACTTGGCTCAGAAAAGATCCAAAGAAAGGTTAATATTTGAGATGATTTTGAAGGTTGAATATAAGTTTGCTATATGGATAAATCAAGGAGGAGAATTTAACCAGAGGAATAATTTATGAAAACTCATGAAATAGTATTATCAATTTCAGTTGATATAATAAAAACATTATTTTAAATATCATCAGTACAATTATATTCTGTATCTACAGTTGGTAGTATTATCTTCATATGCAGAATTTTCTCCAAAACTATTGACTCCTGGTACTTTAAAGTCATACTTACATTTGAAATCTGAAGACAACCATCTTAGCCTTAACAGAAATTTTTGTTAAGTTTTTGCGGGGCCACCTTAATTTTATTCTCATTTTCTTTTTCCCAATTTATACAACTTCATGCAGACCTTTGTGAATACTTCTCTTAAATGACCTACTTCTTGCTCCAAGTTTTGCACCAGAAGAAAATGGTAACTTAGTTCCCATCTATGAAAAACTGAAAGTTTGTCCCCATATGCAGGATATCCATGACAACCCTCTTATTTTCAGAGATTGGTTTATTTTGATATCACTCTTGCCTTTTGACTTTAACAAAATAAGTGGCAGTATAGTTTTTTGTTTGTTTGTTTTTAAACACACAAAGTATCAACAGAAAATAATTTGTGGGGAAAATTTATGAAATATTTGTGTTTTCTGTGAAATTCTTAATGTAAACTGTTTTATTTTACAACAATTACAAATTAAAAATAATAAATAACACCAACAGAAGGTTAATTGTTTTCATTTATTTAAAATGTTGATCCACATTTCTTGTTATTCATCACAATTTCTGCAGCAAAGAGAACAAGGGATAATGAAAAGAAGGACTTCGTCAAAGCCATAGTGCAATTTACCAATTTATCAGTGTAATTCAACAAATAAAAACACTAGTAATGATATTATGTATTGACATATCAGTATTGTCATGCAACCTCAGCACTATGTATTATTCCAATGAAGCATTTTCAAAATCAGTTTTGAGCTCATTAAATATCAGTGTTCTTTTCAAATTCCATTGAATAAATATGAAAAACAAGCAAATATAGAGAAATTGAATACAAGTTGCATTTTGATCTTAAGAGGAGAGGTAAAAACATCAACTTTCTTCACTGGTCTGATACAATATTATATAAATTAATGATATAGTATTGCTATTTGGAAGATAAAAATAAATGCATGAAAATTGAATGAATTAGAACAGAATTCAGTGTTATAAAAATGGGAAATATGCAACTGAATGAAATAGAACTTGAGTGGATGAGAAACATAAAAAATAAACAAGTAGAACATTCAATGAAAAAGTAAATAATACAATCCTTTTCTACTACTTTTTAGTTTTAATAGAATTGAATTCTCTGATAGCCAAAATGCTAAGAAAAGAAATATCTTTATAAAGAAACAAAAGATTTAGAAATATTACTGAAAAAATCAGTAGGTGGTCACCAACTCTTTCGTGGTGATTTTTCATTATTTTCTCCTGTGCCTGAGGGTTGGAAATAAAAAGTTAATTAAAAAGAACCAATTCTGCCTCCAATAGCTATTTTCATGAAAGGTGCTTGGGGAAAAAAATGTCTTTGTTACTAAAGGCAACATTTGAGATAAAGCAGTATATCTGTGCCTATGTGATAGTGACCAACCCATTATTGTATGTCCCCAAAGTGCGTTACTGACTGGGTTCTGGCCCTATGAGGATCCAGGATCCTAGGCAGGCAAGAAATTTCTCTCTCTTCTCAGAAGCTTTTGTACAACTGAAACAAAATGAAATGATGAGTTGTTTGACACGAGGACAACTTCAGCAGAGGGCTGTGTGCATCCTGATGGCCCAGGTTAGTTAGTAGTCCTGAGGAGGGGTGAGGTCTCAGGCTAGAACAAGTAATGTGAGATGAAGGCTTAGGCATGCATGCATAGGACTTAAAAAAATCTCAGTTTAATGAAACTACTTTCTTTCTTGGTCTATGTTAGATTTTTTAAATCAAAGGTATTTTGACACTCCAGTAGTAATATCTTGGCCCATTAGACAAATAAAAGTTCTACAGATTTTTATTTATAAAATAAATCAGGGAGTAACTGAAGATGGCATACCGTAAATTGCTGTGACAATAATTCCAGTGCACAGAGCTACAAACTTTGGCTAACTTAGGGACATAAACAAATGCAAGAGTAAAACTAGTGTTCTACCTTTTTGTGTGTATCTCTCAAAAACAGATAATTGTCTGAGAATGCTTGCCTTGCATGAAGTAAATGTTAGTTTGTCTGTTGGCAGGGAGCAGAGAGAGTGCAGTAGTGGAAAAAAGAATGCTGTATGAACCCAGATCTAAAGCAATAATCCCACTTAATCGTATTTGCTTCTTTCTTCCCTATTCCTATCCCTGCCCCACAACCTACGTACGTACCAGTCATTCATGATATTTATTAATGTTGTTCACAGATATTTGATTTTTACTCACTTAAGGAACATAGATGACTTAACTCCCAGATCTTCTAATTTTAGCCAGTGAGTTGAGTGAAATGATGTGACAGGGTAAAACTTTCTAGAGCTTTCTTTACCTCTAGCACAGCATCCAGAAATATTCAAGAAAATTTCTGCTTCATTAGAACTGGCCCCTGAGTGACTACAGTGAGCAGATTCCTCTTGGTAACCTATGATAGAGAGAAAATGTAATTCACAAATTAGTCATCATGTTTTGCAGCACCAAGATTAGAAAGTTGTTTAATATCAAGGCATAAATTGTCTGTTCTGATCAATGATAAAGTTGGCTCATGCTAGTCTATAACAGTTCCTTTTATATGTTCAGAAAGATCTTCATCAAAATTATCTTCCAGAAAGAAAAATACAGATAAGCATTATTTTCCTACTATCCTATAATTTTATAAATTGTTTAAGATAAACCCTTAATCCTTGGATTCTAGATTATGTACAAATTATGAAAATGCTAAACTTTAGAAAACAGTATCTAATTATTGATTTAAAAAACACTCTCTATGTGCTAGGCACTACTAGTTTTAGCAAATTATTAATATTAACTCAATTGAATCTGTTGTTTTGTGAGTGGGGAAGTTTGGGTACAGAGGCCACATAACTTGCCCAAAGTTTCCCAACCAGGAAAATTTTATATTGGTACTATTCACTGTCTCTCCCCTGACAAAACCATATTCTCAACACACAAATATTTTCCTTCTTGATGAATAACACTGATGTCTTCTCACATAAGCAAACGAGAATATTTATACTTAATGGAAATTATATTCATTTCAGTGGCTATTGGTATTCAGAGCTTCTCCTTACAAATACACTCTTCATTTTATTTTTTAAACAGTATACTTTCTCATGGGTCTGGCTTGCATATTTAATTTCCTACTAAGAAGAAGAAATTCAGAAGTTGGAATTGGGATGTGATGGTGATAAGATATTTAGATCTATAGTTCTGGGACTTTATAATTCCAATTTTTTGTTTGGATCAGATTAATATTTTCTGCAAAATTGAGAATTACCTGTCGAAATGTGCTTTGGCCACTGTTTTATCTATTAATCCAAATGTATGATGCAATTTCTTCTTCATTCCTAAGCAACAAGGAAGTGATAAAATCAGCCGTTAGTTGAATTTTAAACAGCAGGGAAAGTTTTATATTATCTTCTTCCTTTGTAATAATGGTAGTAAAGCTCTTAAGAGTAGAAATATTTATTATTTATTTCTTCTTGAAATAACTATAAAGGTGTTTTGATCTGAGCCAAAAATCAATCTCCAGTTACAAAGACAGTATATATGCAAACCTAGGCATTTAGAATTGTAAATAACAAACTTTGTGTATTTATATTTATATGTGTTCTAAGCTTACAAAACAACTTTCTAGATATCTATAGCCTCTCAAACTTTTGAGTCCATACGTATATATTTTGAAAAAAAATATATTATCATACTATAGGGTGTTTTCATGACAACTAATTAAAAGAATTTAAAGAAGTATTCTGTAAGTGCTAAAGCACAATATAAAGCTAATGGTTATTATTGTTTAATTTTTAGATTATTATTATTTTCTGTTATCTCTAATGGGCATCACACTGTTATAATCTATTATTGAGTATAAAATGATAGGAGGTATAAAGGATTTTGGGAGGAAAAAGAGTGCTATGGTTCCTTGTATAAAAATAATATTTATATCATAAAAATTATTATTCTTTAATATGTATGCTATCTGACATTTTTACAGTTTTTTAGTTTACTATAAATTTAATGTCTTCAAAAATGTTTGCAGAATAAAAATCTGTGAGGCAATTAATACAGTAAACATGAAAACTGCAGGTTTTCTGCAAATAAGTAAATTTAAGATCTTATAAAAAAGGAAAGATTAAAAATAAAGCTAATAATAAAAGCAAATGTACATTTTTATTACTATTCTTATAAAACCAAAGTAATTTGCTTGTGACAGAAAATTTCCCCAAGTTTAATATTTAAAAAAAGTATCTGCTAATAATAGAGTTAAACTAGATTAAATCTCTTGTGGGAGAGAGAGAGAGAGAGAGAGAAAGAACAGATTTGCATGTTGTAAAAGATATATCAAGAATGAAATAAGTAAAATCACTAAAGATTCTATAGCATGCATTTTCAATGGGGGTGATATTTCCAAGAGGGTAAAATTAGTTTCATGAAGTAAAAAAACTGAAAACCTGTACTGTTTTTATATATCAAGCACAGATTATATATAAACAAGCATATTGTAAATCTGTGGAATTAAAATCAAAATTATATGGGGGAACAATTAGAGAAAAAAGTCTAAAAAGGCTACTTAAGAGAATTATTAAAATAAAGTTGAACATTTTTTATACATGTTAAAATATAATAATGGAATATTGTAAACAAGTTTATAAAAATAAATTTAACAACCTAGCTGAAGTAGACAAACTTCTTAAAAGATACAAACTACCAATGCTCATTCAAACAGGATAAATAATAATAGCATTATGTCTATTAAATATATTTTATTTATAAGTAAAAATTTTCATAAAAGGAAACTTCAGTCCAGATGGCTTTACAAGTAAATTTAACCAACAAGTTAAAGAAGAAATTATACCAAATCTATACAAATTTCCAGAAAATTGAAGATATAGGTACTAGAAAATTGAAGATATAAACTAATGTATAAATTTAGCAAGATTTTCAGGGTAAATAATTGCTATGCAAAAATCAATTGTATTTACACACAATATGAGATTGAAAATTTTAAAGATACCATTAAATTAGCATAAAGTTTAAAATACCTATGAATAAATTTGATGTTTGAATGACTTAGACATTAAAAAAAATAAAACATTGTTGAGAAAAATTTTAAAACCTGAGTAAATGGAGATATATTCCTTGTGCATTGATCAGAAGGCCCAACACTATTATTATTTTTCCACAGTTTGAAATATATGTTCAATGCAATCCTTTTGGAAAAAAGTTTGTTTCATAGAATAAAGCTGATTCTAAATTCACATAGAAATGGAAATAACCTAAATAACAACATAAAAAGCAACACTTAAAAAAGAAAAGATTATAAATTTATAGCAATCAAAACTGTGATATCAGTGTTAAGATAGACATCTGGATCAATGGAACGTGACTGAGATTTCAGAAGTAGATCCTCACTGTAGATGAACAACTGAATTTTGGCAAAAATGCAATCAGCCTTTGCTGAGGAGCATACCTTCAGCACTCAGTCAAGTATTGATTAACTCTTTCTTTGCTTTCCTTTACTGCTTGCATAAGAGTCACAAGCTCACCCAGATATGAGAATTAAGGTTCTTCTTATAACTTTACTGAGAAAGAACACTGCCTGGGGCATGTCCTCTACACATGTATGTGCCCTTCTAAATTCCCAATAATATTTCAGAGCTTTTCAAAACTTTAGGCACGTATTTCTAGCTTTTCCTTTTAAGCTTTTTATTGATACTGTTCTATGCCCTGTTTTCTGCTACCTCAAGAAACCACAACTGCCTTTAATTTTTTATCATGAAGTCCCGCCTACACAAATCCCCTAGGGAAATGGTTCACACTGAGAAAGTCATGTCAGTATAGCTTTGCAAGAGGGGTCTTCCAGGGATCCACCAAATAATGATAGTTTTTTGAGAATGAGTCTTTGAAAGAGATCTTCTGCTCCCTCCTGTGGCTGCCCTGTTGGTTTTCACTTGCAAAAGTTGGAAGAGTAAGAAATGGGAATAGAGAAAGCTAAAATGTCACAAATCTGGAAGTTCTTACCGTGATACAGCTATTTTTCTTAAATTAATGCTCTCCTAGGAAAAACAAACTTTTGGTTAATTTTATAGAGTTTTGTAATAGTTGATCTTGTTGTGTTATTTATTTATTTAGCCAGTTTTCTTATTGCTTGTATGGAGTAGAGAATTTTCAGAGGTCATCTTTTGACCTCACATTTTCTCCCAATATTTTATTGCCTTCCTTCTATTCCTCACTTCATTCCGATTACACTCTCTCTGTATCTCCTTTTCATCCTAAAATTGTTTCATCAATTCAGCCAAATTATATACAATAATATTAATTCTCACATTTCTTTGTTCGTCTGCTTTGTCTGCCTCCTATTCTGAAACACAGCTATGAAGAACCACTAAAACTTAGCTTTTAGCATCATCACATAGATATAATTGCAGATTTCAACCAGAAAAAAAATGTGTTTGCCTTTTCTTGATTACATACTCTTCTAATCACCTTGGTTAAATGTTTTGCCATTTTTTTTCCCTCATTCTTCTAAATCTTTACAGCCACTTTCCTGTAAATTTGAGCATTTTTCTTTCTTTCTTTTTTTTATTTTCTTTTTTTTTTTAAAGAAAATAGAAAGCATCTATGGGAATTTTTATAAGATTTCTGTAGTTTGTTACCCTTCTAACAAGAATTTATCTTTATCTACATGTAGTCTATATTGCTTCTTTTCAAACACAAACTATAATTTGTCCCTTTAGCAATTCAAAACCAATTTCTCTCCAAGGACTCTATATCTAGGTCTTTTATCAAATTGTTGGTAGGGTAAGGATGCAAAAAGTCTGTGTGGTAAGCGGATTGGGAAAAGGTATTTTTGTTTGGGAGAATGGGTATGGGAATGATTCTAGGGGTTCTCCAAACCTGCATATATCTGGCTGAATATGACAATATAAGGCAATCCATCAGCAGTTATGTGAACATTCAGTTTTTGTTGGTATCTTTGGGGAGGGTTTAAATAATATGTAAAATAATGTGCAAAAAGCATTTTTTTCTCCAAAATTTTCATTTTTTAAAAAATATATTTTATTTTTTTCCAAGCTTATATTTTTATTTTCTTAACATTTATTTTTTTCATTTTTCTTTTCCCCTCTTCACTGCCCCCCTCTGGTAACCACAAGTTCATTAACAATGTCCATGAATGTTTCTTTGCCTTGTCCATTTGTTGCTTTTAGGTTTAATTTCCACATATAAGTGATATCATGTGATATTCAATCTTCTCTTTCTGGCTTATTTTGCTTATTATGA
This sequence comes from Cynopterus sphinx, assembly GCA_030015415.1. Lineage (NCBI taxonomy): Eukaryota > Metazoa > Chordata > Mammalia > Chiroptera > Pteropodidae > Cynopterus > Cynopterus sphinx. The sequence continues at coordinate 68,881,985 of CM057385.1, read as the reverse complement.
TTATTTCAAGGTGTATCCATGTTGTCGCAAATTGCAGTATTTCATTTCTCCTTATGCCTGAGTAATATTTTATTGTATGTATGTGCCACAATTCTTTATCCATTCATCTATTATAGGACACTTCAGTTGCTTCCATGTCCTGGCATGGTGAAAATATTGCTATAAACATTGGTGTTCAAATATTTTTTTCAGATATTGATTTTCAAGTCTTTGGGGTAAATACCCAGTAGATGAATTGCGGGATCATATGGTAGACCAATTCTTAGTTTTTTGAGGAACCTCCATATTGTTTTCCGTAGTGTCTGTGCCAATTTTCAGTCCCATCAGCAGTGTATGAGGGTTCCTATTTTTTCACATCCTCTCCAACATTTATTATTACTTGTCCTGTTGATTACACCCATTCTAACAGGTGTGAGATGCTATCTCATTGTGCTTTTGATTTGCATTTCCCTAATAGTTAGCAATGTTGAGCATCTTTTCATATATTTGTTGGCCATTTGCATGCACTCTAGGAATAAGTGTCTTTTCAGTTCCTTGGCCAATTTTTTTTATTGGATCATTTATTTTTTGTTATTAAGTCTATAGGGTTTTTGTACATTTTGGATATTAGGTCCTCATCAGAGGCGTTGTTTGCAAATATATTTTTCTATTTGGATGGTTATCTCTACCTTGTTGATAATTTCTTTTGCTGAGAGGAAGCTTTTTAGTCTGATGTAGTCCCACTTATTTATTTTTGTTTTACCTCCCTTGTTTTGAGGTCAAATTCATAAAATCCTCCTCAAGTCAAAGTTTCTTGAGGTTAGTTCCTATGTTTTCTTCTATGAATTTAATTATTTCAGGTCTTATATTCAGGTCCTTAATCCATTTTGAATTAATTTTGGTGTGTAGTGATAGACAACAGTCTAGCTTTCATTCTTTTGCAGGTGGCTTTCCAGTTTGCCCAACACCATTTATTGAAGAGGCTTTATTTCTCCACTGTATGTTTTTGGATTTTTTATCAAATATTATTTTCCCATGTAAATATGGGTTTACTTCTGTACTCTTGATCCTATTTCACTGGTCCCTGTGTCTGTTTTGCTGCCAATACCATGCTGTTTTGATTACTGTCACTTTACAGTATAGTTTGAAGTCAGTCAGAGTGATGCCTCCAGTTTCATTCTTTTTTCTCAGGATGGTTTTGTCAATTTGGAGTCTTTTGTACTTCCATACAAATCTGATTTTTTTTTGTTCCATTTCTTAAAAAAATGCTGATGGAATTGAGATGGCTATTTCATTTAAATATGTTGATTCTTCCAACCCAAGAACACAGAATATTTTTTCATTTCTTTGTATCCTCTTCAATTTCTTGAATAGGGTCATGTAATTTTCGTTATAGAGGTCCTTTACACGTTTTGTTAAATTTATTTCTAGGTATGTTATTCTTTTTGTTGCAATTGCAAAAGGAATTATTTTTTCCACTTCTTTTTCAGACACTTCATAATTAGAGTATAGGAACACTCTGGATTTTTGAACGTTGATTTTGTATTCAGAGACTTTACTGTATTTACTTATTCTTTCTAGTACTGTTCTTGTGGAGTCTTTAGAGTTTTCTATATAGAGAATCATGTCATGTGCAAATAGTGACAGTTTGACTTCTCCGTTTCCTATTTGGATACCTTTTATATGTTTCTCTTGCCTGAATGCACTTTCTAGGACCTCCAATATTATATCGAATAGTAGTGACAATAGAGGACAGCCTTGTCTTGTTCCTGATCTTAGTGGGTAGGTTTTTAGTTTTTCACCATTAAGTATAATGTCGGCTGAGGTTTTGTCATGTATGACCTTTATTATGTTAAGGTACTTTCCTTTTATACCAATTTTGTTAAGTGTCTTGATCATAAATGAATGGTGGATTTGTCAAAGACTTTGTGCATCTATACGATCATATGATTCTTATATTTTAACTTATGTGGTGTATCATATTAATCAATTTGTATATGTTGAACCATCCCTGTGAACCTGGGATGAAGCCCACTATATTGTGGTATATAATCTTCTTAATATGTTGCTGTATTCTGTTTGCTAGTATCTTATTTAGGATTTTTGCATCTGTGCTCATGAGGGATATTGGTCTGTAATTTTCTTTTTGTTGTTGTTATCTTTACCAGGTTTTAGTATCAGAGTAATATTGGCCTCATAAAATGTGTTGGGAAGTATTATTTCCTCTTTGATTTTTGGAAGAATTTTAGGAGAATAGGTATTAAATCTTCTTTAAATGTTTGGTAAAATTCACTGGTGAAGCCATCTGGTCCTGGACTTTTACTTTTTGGTAGGTTTTTGATGATTGTTTCAATTTTCATACTGCTGATTGGCCTATTTAGATTTTCCAGTTCTTGATTCATTCTAGAAGATTGTATTTTTCTTAATACTGATCCATTTCTTCTAGGTTATTAAATTTGGTGTTATATACTTTTTCATAATATTCTAATATGATCCTCTATATTTCTGTGATGTCTGTCATAATTGCCTCTCAATGCTTGCTGATTTTGTTTATTTGTGTCCTTTCTCTCTTTTCTTAAATGAGTCTAGCCAGGAATTTGTAAATTTTATTAACCTTCTCAAAGAACTAGCTATTTGCTGTATTTATTTTTTCTATTTTTTTTTTGGTTGTTGTTTTCAATTTCATTTATTTCTGCTCTAATTTTGACCATTATTTTCCTTTTGCTGACTTAAAGCCCCATTTGTTCTTCCTTTTCTAGTTTTTTAAGATGAAGCATTAGATTGTTTATTTGGGCTCATTCTTGTTTTTGGAAATAGGACTGTAATGATATGAACTTTCCTCTTATGATCCCTTTTGCTGTGTCCCAAAAGGTTTGATATGTTGTACTATCATTATCACTCATTTCTATGTATCTCTTGAACTCTTTATTTCTTCTTGGAATCAGCCATTATCCAGTAGCATGTTATTTAATCTCCATGGATTTGTGGTTCTTTCTGCTTCCTTTTTACAGGTTATCTCTAGTTTCAAAACATTATGATGAAAGAATATTGTTGGTATGAGTTCAACCATCTTATATTTGTTGAGGCTATTTCTATGTCCCAGTATGTGGTCTATTCTTGAGACTGTTTCATGTGCACTAGAGAAGAATGTATAAGCAGCTGATTGGGGATGGAATGCTCTGTAAACATCAATTATGTCCAGTGTTTCTAATGTGTCATGTAAGAATGTTATTTCCTTATTGATTTTCTTTTTGGATGATCTGTCCATATCTGACAGTGGGGTTTTAGGTTCCCTACTATGATAGTGTTTCTCCCTTTAGTTCTGTTATAATTTCTTTACATATTTTGGGGCTCCCTGATTGGGAGCATAGATATTAATAAGTGTATGTCTTGGTGCATGATTCTCTTTATCATAATGAAGTGTCCCTCAGTATCTTTCTTTACTTTTTTATTTTTACATCTATTTTGTCTGATATTAGTACAGCTACTCTTACTTTTCTCTGAACAATCATTTTCCACCCTTTCACTTTGAGTCTATATTTGTCTTTGGGGCTGAGATGTGTCTCCTGGAGGCAACATATGGTTGGGTTTTGTTTTTTGAACCATTTCATTGGTGAGTTCAATCCATTTACTTTTAGAGTGATTATTAAAATATAAGGTCTTCTCATAGCCATTTTATCTTTTGTTTTCTGGTAACTCAGTGTTTCCATTGCTTCTTTGTCCTTGTGTTTCTATTTTCTTTATTTTGGTTGGCATTTGTGGGTTTTTTTCTCTGGTCCTTCTTGTTTTATGTTATATACTTCAGTTCTGAATTTTTGATGTGTGGTTACCATTACAAATATGAAAAGGATTGTTTTATATATATACAATCCTCTATTTCTTCTGTGTGTGTCTCATCTCCATTGCCCTTTGCTAATTTGGATCTTTGAATCCTCCTCTTTTCATTTATTGTTATCTTAATTTGTTACTATGTATGCTGAACATTCACTACTATCTTGCTATAGCAATTCTCTTATTATTATTTTAGCTTATAATGCCATATTCTTAGCAAGAATCGCACTCCTTTGCTTCTATTTGCCTGAAGTTACTTTACTTCTAATTATGTATTTTTTGTTTTGTTTTGTTATTTTGGTTTAGGTGAGCTGACCCCTTTCAGTATTTCCTGTAGTTCAGGTCTCATAGTAGAGAATTCCCTCAACTTTTGTATGTCTGGAAAGATCTTAATTTTTTCTTCATATCTAAAGGAAATCTTAGCTGGATACTTTATTCTTGGCTGGTAGTTCTTTTCACTTAATAGTTTAAATATTTGATTTCTTTCCTTTTGGCTTATAATGTCTGAGCTGAGAAGTCCAAGGATAATTTAATAGGTTTTCCTTTATCAGTTACCATTTTCTTCTCCCTGGCTGCCCTGAGACTTCATTGTCTTTGATTTTTGATAACTTTAATACCATGTGTCTTGGTGAAGGCCTTTTTGGGTTGAGACAATTGGGTGTTCTGTTGACTTTTTGAATTCCAAGCTCCAGCTCATTCTTTAGATTTGGAAAATTCTCATAAGCTATTTATCTGAAAATGATGTCTAATCCCTCTTCCTCACCTTTGATAATGCCCAATATTCTTATGTTTCCTCTCCTGATGGTATCAGCTAGTTCTTGCTTTTCTCTTTCATTATTTTTTATTCTTTAGTTTCTCTCTTCTTCCTTCTGATTTACTTCTAGATTTCCGTCTTCTATATGACTGATCCTTTCTTCCATTTGGGAGACTCTATTTCCCAAGCTTGCTATTTCATTTTTCAACTCTTGCAGTGTATATTTTATCTCCAGAAGTTCTATTCTGTTCTTCTTGAGGGTTTCAGTCTCCTTGTTCTGCTCATCTAGTTGTTGTTGTTGTTGTTGTTGTTGTTGTTGTTGTTGTTGTTGTTTCAATTCCTGCAATTGTTTAGATGTCTCATTTTGGAACTCACTGAGTTTTTTCAAAGTACCATCCTGAATTCTCTGTCATTTAAGTCACATATTTTTATGTCTGTAAGCTTATTTTCTGAAGATTTTTCTCTTTCTTTCTGAGATGTCTTGTCATCTTGGTTGTTCAAAGTTTTTAAAGGACTATTTCTCCTCCTGGGAATTAATAGAAGTGAATCCTGCTTTTTTTATATATATATAATATTACATTTATTATATAATGGTCCTTAGCCTGTTGAAAAGAAGGTGTTTTTCTTTTGGATCTCTGCTGTATATAAAGTCTTAATAATGTTTTTTTTCCTTACAGATGTTTAATCACAGTTGGTGTCCTCAGTCTCAGTTCTTGTCAGTACTAGAGACAATTTTGGTAGTGTTTGCTCAGATTCCCCTGGGGCTCCACGGTGTTCCATCTGGGAAGGTTTTGAGGGAGAAGCTTCATCTCAGCCTCAGTTTTGCAACTGTGGCTGATAAAAATCAACTGTTATAGCTCTGCTGGCCCCACTTTTCTGTTGTCCCTGTTTCTTTGCCTTCTGCCCTGATGACTGGGTGCTGCTGCTGGCTGCGGGGAGCTCACAGCTTTCCCATGCAAGCCTGTTCAGGAAATTCACTACTCTTTCTCCCCTCCCCCTCCTCCTACAGGTTGCTCAGGCTGCAAGAGGCAGCTTCTTTATTTCTCTCAGTCCACCACCCAATGCCTGAGGTTCTGATCTGTATGTGATAGCTCTTGCACATATCCCACACTCAGATGTGCTACTGTGCAGTTTAGGTGTTTTGGTTGAGATTTAGATGTTCAGCTATTGTTGTTTCAAGTGGGGAGATCTCTCATTCCACCATGTTTAATACAGTCCCTTCTCCAAAACTTTATAATGGACTTCAATGCCCATTAGACCAATTTCAAACTTTTTTTTTTTTCGGAGTTAAATCTGTGCTGCTCTTAGTTCCTAACAAGTTTCCCTATTACATATATTTTCTCACTTAATTGTCTTTTTGATCTTGTGAAACAGAATTTCTTGATTAATTTAGTTTATTCTTACATTAGACTTATTCATCTATCAGAGAATGAGTCCTTATAATGTACCTTGTTGACACTATTGACTTCTAAATGTGTAGTAGGTGAGGATCTCTGAGGCTCCTGAATTAATCCAATTGTTTATCTACAAAAACACCTGCAGCCAGAAAGTGAGATAACAAATTTACTGAAGAAAGCAAAACATGAGACTTGAATCACAAAATCTCATTTTATTTTGATGATCTTCTATTGTAAGTATTTACCTCAGCACATCAAATAGAAGATAATTTTTTGTAGTAAAACAAAGGAGCTCATTATAAGGATATAAAAACCAATGACATTAAAAGCTGCACTAATGCTCAGCAGACTAAAACCAAATAATGCAATATAATGAAATGATTAGGTTGTAGTCCCAATAGATTGTAATTGTTAGGAGTATAAATGATAGCTAAGATATTTTCCCATCTATAAGATAATCACAAAAACAGTTTTAAAACACAGAGTCCTAAACACTAAAGGTAGAGTAATATTTTCTTTTTTATGAGAGTATTAAATAAAACCAAATAAAATGAATATTACTAAATGATTTTTTTTCTAGTTTGTTTTGCCATCACAAACTCAAAGAAAGTTATTTGCAAACATCTTTATTGTTCATTACCTAAATAGATTGTTCTATAAGATAGCTACACTGGCTCAAGTAACAAAAAAAAAATTTTATTAGGACATTAGCAAGTAGACCAATCTAAAAGAACTGAATGTGGGTGATAATGAGCCAGCCAGCCAAATAGCACACACTGGAGGAAACTGTCCAGCCTAAGGCATCAACTGGACTGAAGGCAAAGAAATCTCAAAACAATCAATTGTTCCTCTAAGAGAGCTGGTCATTCTCTGAAAAATACAGATTTAGTTTCCATTCCTATTAAGAAAAGCAACTGCCATGCTATAGATAAGCCTTGGCTCTCTGATTTCTCTTTTTATCATTGTATTTGTAGTTGTGCAGCATTTATAATATGCAAAAGTTATTAGCAGAAGCAGTTTAGAAACACAGCACATAGACTCTTGTGTCAGTAAAACTTAGGCTTCAAATCCCAACAGTCTCACAGTGTCAACCTGGACATGTCATTTACTTTTTCTGTTCTGCAATACAAAATTGGGTTATAATAGTTCTTAGCTCATAGGATTATTCTGGAGATTGAAATTGAATAATGCATGTAAAGCACCTTGTACATTGTAACTAACTTTCACATAAATATTAGCTGTTATTTTGTAACAAATAACTATAGAAGGACAGATAAATTACTAATATTGAAGTGCTACTATTAGTATCTGACCATCAGCTAGAATTTCTGGATTTCCCACTCTCTACTAACCAATTGGGACAATCCCTCTCTCCTTACCACCCCTTTTAGTCAAATAAATTGTGTGGGTTATTTCTCCTAATCCATTCCCTCCATGCTTCCTATTTGGCTCCTGATGAGGCATCCCTTGATTTTTAGGAGAAGGAATAACAGATGTGGCATTCCAGTCTAAATTTCTTATATGCTTGCTTCTAGTTTAGTTCCTCCATCTCATGCCCCATTCCCAATGGCAAGATTCAGTTCCTAGCCTCAGATCTCATAAATTGGGACCTTTTCCCTCTAATTATCTGTTGAAGGGTGAACCCATTATGTTACAATACTCACAATTTTAAAGGCTTTCAGTGGCAAATAAAGAATTTGAGACTCTATCATTTGAACAGTGGGGTATCCTTTAAAATAGTTTAGCACAGAAATGAAATAGAGCTTTAGCTGGCTCAGGTGAATTGAATGGACTGGAAGCAAGCAAGACTAGCCATCAGAAAGCTGTTTTAATAATATAAGTGTAACTTTAGGAGGATGACAAATAGAAATGGAAAGGATATGACCATCAGAGCAATTTCAAAATATCTTTGAGTAATAATTTTGGAAAATGTGGAAAAAAAATTATGTGTAGCTTAATAAAATGTAGTAACAGAATGAATTACTTCAAAAAAGAGAAAGCTAGTGGTTTTTTAAAGCTTTATATGTTACTTTCTTAATTTTAATAAAGGAAACACTTGGGGCTTCCCAAAGCAAAATATTAGAATTACACATGGCAACTGTCATGGAACCCTTCCTCCCTCCATCTTTTCCTTCCTTCTTTCTTTTCTTTATTGAGATTTAAAAATCTATTCTGATAACATCCATTTTTTTTCATTTAAATTTATAAAATGTTTAGAGTATATAGAAAAGTGGAAGACTGCAAGTTAGTACTAGCAGTCTCCATTACAACTCACTTTAGGCAAAATTCCTAATACATCAAACTAACAGAAATGAATATATTGTATAAATATTGCATATACTAGGTGTTCAAGTTATAGAATTTACAAATATAAGTCTACATCTGAGAGAAGAGGGGTTATGAAATGTACTTAAATTTTAAAAAACATCTGTAATTTAGACACATAATAGATAAATTTTATACATTTAAATTTAAAGAATCTGTTTACCTCTCAGAAAATATACTCTCCAATGTAGGTATGCTACTACCAGGCAAACTTAACGTAGCATGCCTACATAAAGTTAAAGTTAGTACATTTGCAAAATTTTCAAACCATATTGTTCAACCTTTTTAAATTATTGTTTGAAATGTAGAGAATTAAACAAAACTGGTTTCAAAACCTGACTCTGTCAAAATTGGTTGGGAGGTTTGTGTCGAATGTAATCCCGTCAATGGTTTCCCAGTCCTCTATATACAGCAGACATTTTAGCATGACCTCCAAGGTTCTTGATAGTCATACTCTGACCCCTTCAGCAGCCTGATCACTGCATAAGTTTAGTTTCTACCCTGCCATCTTTTTGTCTTTCATTGTGATTGTTGATGTAGTTGCAATGATACTTAAAATGATAAAATAAATACTGCAAAAGGCTATTCTAAGATTGGAACTTACTTTTACCTTGTTTCACTCTCTGCAATGTGGTAACTATCAACTTCATTTTCTTGGTTTTTGTTTTTTAACATAAATGGAACCGAATTATACATACTGTTTTTATTCTGCTTTTCTTGCTTCACCTTGTTTATTATTTATAACAGAACTATGAATCTACTTCATTCTTTATAAAAGTGTCATATATCAATTTTTGATGCTAAGTAATTTGTTCAATTGCCCCAAAAAGATTTTCATTGTTTCCATTTTTATTACTAATAATACTAAAATTAATATATATACTCGTGATTATATTTGTTAGATTAATTCTTAGATTGGTAATGTCTCAGTGGAACATAAAAGAATGCATTTGTTTTTCTTATGCTTTTGAAGTTATTCACATCTATTGAATCTATATGATGGAAATACTATATAATATTGTGTGTGCTGTGTCTAACTCCAAGTTCACATTTATTGATGTAGCTTGAAGTCAGCCACGGTGGGAGTATTTATACCATAGCAAGTGGTTAAACACTTACCAACATATTACTAGTAAAAAATATTAAAAGAGTTATGTAATAATGAGAAAATAAGGTAATTAAGATATTTTCAAGCAGCTAGAAATAGGAGAGTCCAAACTGGAATGATGATTCATGATCAAGAGAAAAAAAAGAGAAGTAGAAAAGAGCTATTAGAGGATTAGAATTTGATGAAATAAATATTTGTTATACTTGACTTTTGTTGATTTCTATTATTTAAAATCTTAGAAATTTAATTTCAGTATTTAAGCTATCTGATCAACCTCTGGGAGTTCCATTTATTGACCAAAAATGGTCAATAGAGTCTTCACCATCTCTAGGATAGATATGAGGGTCTGTAATGGTTAAAACTCTTTAAAATTATGGTATCATTTGGGAAATATTTGTGCAAGTTTCACTTTTAGAGTGGGAGGGATGTGTGTTTTGAGTTGATGGAGAGATATAAGGAGGCTTATAAATAGCCTCTCATCACACAAATACTGCTGGAAACAAGAGATAGAACAGCTATTTTACATTACTGAGAGTTATGGCAACTGTTTAAGAAGTTATAGGCAACTTAGGCTCAAGTAGCAATGAATGAATGTTGCAGACTATGGAGGCAGCATAAGAGCCAGAAAAGAGGAACTCCAAGTGCCATGCAAATGGGACATGTGTCCTACTTCTGTATAATCTCAGGTCATGTGATTATTTTGTCATAACAATCTTTACCTGAAGTATCATACGTAGTAATTAACCTTAAATTATATCCTGTGTATCTAAAAGATTTTCTGGTAGGCCTATCAAACATCCCAGCAAGAAGATAAAAATAGAAAGCTTTACAAATAATCTTACATTCAAATTACGAAGACTTCTTAATTTAGTCTTTCTACAAGTGCCCCAAACAAAAAACATTTTCCACAGAAACAATTTTGGGAACACAAGAAAAATGAAAGGAATCTAAATTACTCTTAGTGCGCTCAGAGAAGTCACCAGAATTTGGGTATAAGAATGAGATATTGACATTAGATTGCCTTGGTATAATACAAATAGACTTCAAGTATGGATTAACTTCAATAATTCTCCATGACCTTGTTCTTTCTCTTCTTCCAGACTACCAAACAGAATTGTGTTTATGAGGCTGACATTTGTTTTTAAATTTCTCTAAATAATGCATTTGGATAAAGCATTCTACCTCATTTTCTAAGAAATTTTGTTTCTCCATATCTTCTAAAACTACATGCCATCTAAATTTAAATTTTTTCAATGTGATCAATACAGTATGGTGTTCTTAGTCATAAGAACTTTAAGGATAGTTTGGAAAATTGATAATTAAGAAAGTACATAAATAATTAAGTAAATAAAATAATGACAGGTGGTCTGAGTGCTGTGAAAAATAAATAACACAAGGACATAAAGAGTAACCAGAGTGCTAATGTGACTATAATAATCAAGAAAGTGTCTGAGGTGGGGTCATGTGAACAGAAACTAAAATATATGAGGATACATGCTACGTAGATATCTGAAAGAAGCATATTCTGGGTCTAGGCAACAGAAATTCAAGTGCCCTGAGATTGGAGAGTGTTTGGAACGTTTATTAAAAAACAAAGAGTAGTGCGACTGGAAAGGAGCAAGCAAAGGCAGGTGTGTTAGAAATCAGTATTGGCAGGGAAATTATGGATTAGGTCATGAAAGATATTTCTTTACAGAACATGAGCCTTTTGTCTGTAAAATGCCTGGAAGGTTATTTTCTTAGTCTGTCTCTTGCCTTTTGCCTTTGTTTTTGTACAATTTTGCTATACAGAAGTATTCAGTGTTTACCTAGTTGGTCTTATTATTTTATTACTTGTTTATGGCTTCAGGGATTTCATTCCAAGAATATTAAACATTTCTTCTTTTTTCTTTTACTACTTTATTGTTTCCACTGTTTTATATTTAAATTTCTGCAACATCTGGGATATATTTTGGCCTACAAAGTGAGATAAAAAGGCATTTATGTTTTCTAACCAGCTGTCCAAAGAATATGTACACAAGTACACATACACATATTTTCCTTTTTGATAAAATCATTCTCGCTACTAATTGAAGAGCTAACTTTATGATATATTGAACTCCTTTTTTAAAACATATGTCATTGGATTCTATATTCATTTCAGGTAAAAATCTTTTTACTGAAATAATATCAAGTTTTTGAGTTACTGCAATGTTTTATTATTTGTTAATACATGACTGAGCTAGTCAATTGTTATTATTCATTTTTAGATTTTTTCCTACCTAAATGCACATGTTAATTTTCCAAATAATCTTTATAATCAACATATCTAGTTCAAAAATTATTGGTATTTTTAGTGGGTTAGCCATTTAACTATATGCTTACTTTAAGAACAAGTTATTGTTTTTAATTATTAATTATACTATGTTTCTGCATTAAAATTTCTAAATTTATTTTTCCTTCTGTACTAATTTATTTTGCTTTCCTTAGTTTGACATTGTCATATTTCATCTACCTATTTGATGTAACATGTGACTATTTTTTGATAGCTTAAATATTAAGACTATAAAATAAATTTGAAGATATAGAAAGGGTAGTTTACCTAAGTATGCCCTTCTGAACCATCTATTAAGCAAATTCTGGCTCCAACATTCAGTGAATGCACTGTTTCACCTAGGTTCGAATTTTTCTAAGCACTCCTCCCCATAAATTCCTTCCAATATTCATACATTTCAATTAATATATTATTTGTCTCATTGTTTTAGGAATTGTAAAAGCATTTACTTGCACATTTTTATTTAGCATCCCACTGTCAGCAGACCCTTTTTCATTGCAGCTAAGAAGAAAAGAATATGACTTTAACTTATTTAATCACCATCATTACCAGATTATATTAGATATCTGTTGATTATTCAGTCAATTCCAAAAGTTCAGTTTTACTCTATGTAAAAGTACAAGCCAAGAAATTTCTCAGAACTTAAATGAGCAAAATTCATGATACAATAAATGTTATATTTTGACGTTTGATATTTACAAATGTGACTTTTTAAAAAACTTTTTTTCTGAAAAAATTATAGATTTACTAAAAGTTACATAATAGTATAAAGAAGTCCCATGTATATTTTGCTCAGTTTATTGGTTACATGTATATATATATATATATATATATATATATATATATATATATATATATATATATATAACATATTACTGTCATGTGCTGCATAATTACATTTTGGTCAACACTAGACTGCATATATCATGGTGATCCTATAAGATCATAATGAAGCTAAAAAAATGTTATCACCTAGTGAAGTTATTGCTGTCAATAATGTAATGATGCTGGTGTAAACAAACCTACTGGGCTTCCAGTTGTATAAAAATATAGCACTTATGATTCTGGATAGTACATAATACTTGATAATGATTATAAACGACTGTCATTAGTTTCTGTATTTTTATTGTACCTTTTCTACATTTAGGCATGTTTAGATATATAAATATTTATAATTATATTACAATTGCCTATAGTATTCAGTATGGTAACATGCTGTACAGGTTTTTAGTCTAGGAACAATAGGCTACAACATAGACACAGTATACAGTAAGCTATACTACCTAGGTTTGTGTAAATACATGCAATGATCTTTGCACAGTAAAATAACCTAATACATTTCTCAGAATGTATTTCTGTCATTAATTGATACATGGCCATATTTAAACGAGGAAATTTAATAATAATAGAAATAATACAAGCATACCTTGGAGGTGCTGTGGGTTCACTTCCAGACCACTTTGAGAAAGTGAATATCACAATAAAGTGAGGCACAAGAATTTTTAGTTTCTCAATGCATATAAAAGTTATGTTTACACTAAATTGTAAACAATATAATTGTTAAACATGGGAAATAGCATCATGTCTAAAAAACCAGTGTATATACCTTAATTAAAAAATACTCCATTGCTAAAAAGTGGTAACCATCATTTGAGCTTTGGGGAGTCATAATATTTTTGCTGATGGAAGGTCTTGCTTTTATGTTGATGGCTACTGCCTGATCAGGGTGGTAGTTGTTGAAAGTTGAGGTGGATGTGACAATATCTCAAAATAAGACAACAATGAATTTTGCTGCATTGGTTGACTCTTTCACAGGATACTATGCTGTTTGATACTATTTTACTCAAGTAGAACTTATTTAACAATTAGAGTCAATCCTCTCAAATTTTGCCACTACCTTATCAACTAAGTTTACATAATATTCTGAATCTCTTGTAATCATTTTACCAATATTTACAGCATCTTCACTAGGAATAGGTTCTATCTCAAGAAATAACTCTTTGCTCATCCATAAAAAGTAACTCCTCTGTTAAAGCTCTATTGCGAGATAGCAGCAATTCAGTCACATCTTCAGTCTCCACTTCTAATTCTACTCCTCTTCCTATTTCCACCACATGTACAGTTACTTCTTCCACTGAAGTCTTAAACCCCTCACAGTTATGCATGAGGGTTTGAACTGACTTCTTCCAAACTCCTATTAATATTGATATTTTGATCTCTTCCCATGAGTCACAATTGTTCTCAATGGCATCTAAAATATTAAATCCTTTCCCCAAAATTTTCAATTTACTTTTCCCAGATCTATCAGAGGAATCACTATCTATGGCAGCAATAGCCTTATGAAAGGTATTTCTTAAATTATATGACTTGCAAGGTGAAATTACTCCTGAATGGATGTTGTGCTAGCAGGCATGAAAATAACATTGATTTTATTGTACATCTCCATCAGAGCTCTCAGATGACCAGATGCATTGTCAATGAGCAGTTATATTTTGAAAGGAATCTTTTTCTTTGAACAGTAGATCTCAACAATAGACTTGAAATATTCAGTAAGCCATGTTACAAACAGATGTGCTATCTTCCAGGCTGTGTTATTCTAATTATAGAGCATAGGCAGAGTAGATTTAGCATAATTTTTAAGGGCTCTGTGATTTTGCTGTGATAAATGTGGATTGGCTTCAATTTAAAGTCACCAGCTACATTAGCCCCTAAGAAAGGAGGTAGCTTGACCTTTGAAGCTTTACAGCTAGTCATTAACTTCTCTGTAGCTATAAAGTCCTAGATGGCATCTTTTTCCATTATAAGCTATTCCATCTACATTGAAAATCTGTTGTATAGTGTTGCCACCTTCATTAATTATTTTAGTTTGATATTCTGAATAACTTGCTGCAGCTTCTACGTCAACACTTGCTACTTTACTTTGCACTTTTAGGTTATGGAAATGACTTCTTTCCTTAAATCTCATGAACCAACCTCTGCTAGCTTCAAACTTTTCTTCTGCAGCTTTCTTACCTCTCAGCCTTCACAGAATTGCAGAGTTAGAGCTTTGCTCTGGATTAGGCTCTGGTTTGAGGGAATGTGGCTGGTATGATTTTATATTCAGACCACTAAAACTTTCTCCATATCAGTAATAAGACTGTTTTGCTTTTATAACACTCGTGTGTTCACTGAAATGGCAATTTTAATTTCCTTCAAGATGTTTTCTTTGAATTCACAACTTAGCTAACTCTTTGGCACAAGAGGGCTATCTTTCAACACATCTTCCTCACTGAGCTTAATCATTTATACCTTTTTACTTGAAGTGAGAGATGTGTGAGTCTTTTGCTTGAACACTTATTGTCTATTGTAGGGTTATTAATTGTCCTAAATTTAATATCATGTGTCTCAGAGAATAGGGAGGATTGAGGAGAGGGAGAGAGATGGAATGGCTGGTCAGTGAAGCAGTCAGAACACACATATTTATCAATTAAGTCTGACATCTAATATGGAAGTGTTTCGTGGTGCCCCAAAGCAATTACAATAGTAATATAAAAGATTTCTGACCTTATATCACCATAAAAATATAATAATAATGTAAAATTTTGAAATATTGCTAGAATTAACAAAATGTAACACAGAGACATGAGGTGTACAAATGCTATCGGGGAAATTGTCACTGATAGTTTTTCTCAAAACCAGATTGCCACAAATCTTTAATTTGTTAAAAAAGCAGTATCTGCAAAGCACAATAAGCTACGTGCAATAGCTACTCTTTTAATATTTTTTTCCTCATTTCATATGTACCCCAAATGGTTTTATATCATTTTAGTGTTTGGATTAAAATAGAAAAACTGGTTGTTCTTCTAGTGTTAATTTTTACTAGGCAATACTTACTATTATTTTTTTTTCTCTCTTTTTGTTTACATACTCCTTCAGATATAAAATAGGTCTTTTTCTCTGGAGTACAGATTTTACACACACGATTTAATTTAATTTTAATTTATAACCCAACATTTCAGGGGAAATAAATATGTCCTACCTCTCCTTCCCTCTAAAGCTGTATAACTGAAAAGCTTTTTCTAAAAAATAGCAATTATTTACCTAGTCTCAAATTATGGAGACGAATAATATCACAATGTGATTTAAAAACTGATCTTAGCTCTACTTGGTTGAGCATAAAAGGAAATACATGACCAGCTAAATAGACATTGTACGTCTGCAGCATATAGTATATCACTGCCAAAGCTAGAAAAGGCTTTCAGAGACTCTCTACTAAGGAGATAGTTTGCTAACTGCTGCATAATTTTAGCCAGATTTTTCCTTGACCTTGAAAATACTAAAAGAATAATCAATGATCATCTAAAAGCAGTTGCTCAGGCACTGTGTATGGTGTGCGCTTCCTGCTGAACCACAGATGATGTTTACTTAGTCGGAAGAAGCCATACTGTCAGATAGTCAGTAAACAAAGATTTGTCTCTTTGGAAATGCCACAGACTGTAAATATCAAACTGGTCACCTATGGCTATTTTAGAGTCCATTTGCATTAAAAACGTCATACTCTAACTGTAAATTTAATATAATTATAGTTCTGCAAACATTAGTAGAATTATGTTCTTTTTTAAATCTCTTATGATAATTTTTCACTAGAGGCATGTAGGACCATATCCAAAACTGTATAAAGCTGCCAAAAAGGTCATGTTGAACTAAAAACATCAACTTTTATGATTCTAAAAGATAGAACATTTTGAATCAGTATATAATGATCTTGCATTAAACTGAGCAGAATATTTATAGACATATTGATGATTAAGATATTCGTGATATCATAGAATCAGATAAGGAGAAAAAAATTTCAAAATAGTTATCTTTTCCAACTATCCTCCTCTGAGTGATTATGAAGCCAACAACATGGGCAGAGTTTTTATTGGTGATAAATTAATTCATCAACTCAATAAACCTTTCCTGAATACCTGTTATTCACTAAAGACTGCATTAGGTGCTAGGGAGATAAAGAGAGGACCCACACTCTGCTCTCAAAGAGTTCATAATCTAGAAAAAGTGGGGAACAGGAGTAAATCAGAGTCAATTTGTCAACATTTTGGAAGTTTTTCAAGTAGGGGTTATCTAAATAGTTGTTGCTTTACCATGAGAAAATCAGATATGTTGCCAAAAAGTTACTACAATTGCAGAAAAAAATAAAAGATTGTGGATTTCAGAAAAGAAAGCAATAACTTTTGAATTGCAAGCAAGTGGCAAAATACAAAATAGCCACGGAAGGAAGACAAGCTTTCATAAACATTGTAAAGATCTGTCCAATAGGAAAACTGCAACAAAAACAGCTAAAATTATAGAGATGCATTTGTTGAAAACTTTCTATATAAAGTGCAAACTGCTACATTACAATCAGAAGGCAAAAAGTCCCAAAAATAAGTACAAATGCTATAATACTCAAAAATGGGTATCTAACACAGATTAGGTCACATTCCTATGGCTTAGGATGGGCCATAGAAACTCAAGCAACAGCACAGAAATAAGTGAATGATGTATGACAGGTCTCCAGTGGGTTCAGAACAGGCTTTGCTTCTGGTTAAGCTTCATCAACTAATATTAACTAAGCAATATTAGAAGATTGTTTTACATGAAGTTTCTTAACTCATACATATTGTTTACAAAATTTTGTATTGAAGGTACAGAGCGTTACACTAGAGCATTTTTATTAGCATTATAATGTCCTCAAGCAAGGAAAATCAGTGGAGGGGGCAGGGGAGAGCTCATACTGCCTCAGTAATCACCTGTTCCTCCATAAACAAGTCTTCTAATAACTAGGTCTCATGAGATATTACCTCTTCAGATATAAAGTCTATTTTTTTTCATAAGATACTGTATATGAAATATAGTAGAGAATAAAAATGGAAGAGGATGAATTGCTGATATTGTGGATCCAACTGAAACATGTTGTTTCTGGTTTACAGGTCAGGTAGTCTAAAGGAACAGATTCTCTTATACAATAGTTTTTCAAGGTTTTTATTTTTTTTAATATATGTGTGCAGTTCACTACAAATGCACACACCATCTTTGGATCAACTATGGTGTTAAATAGCTGTTTTTAAAAGCAAAGAGTGCTTTGACTAGCACATAAGAATGCAAGAAATGAAAAAGTATGCAGAGATCAAAAAGAAAAGAACTCTTTAGAGAATTACCTCAAAAGCTGACTAGAAAATAGGACACTGGGAATAATTTCCTAGGTGGAGCAATTCTAAAGGCCAGGAGCCTTCAAGACTTCCTTTTTTATAAAAGGTTTCTTCCTTGTAGCAACTATGTAAGGAAAAGATTGTGATAGATGACCAAAGCAAATGGATACCTTAATAATAAAATAATAAAATAAAATAAAATAAAATAAAATAAAATTTTTAAAGATATGTTTTACTGTAAACCTCTAATTGAAAACAGAGATGACTGAATCCTTTGATAGATAACATACAGTAGTGAATAAGGTACCAAATCATATAAAAATATAGAAATTCTGGTTTAAATCATAAAAGGAGTATTTTATAACACTTTATCCAGTTTTAATATAGTGAAGTAGATTCTACACCACTTTCCTTTTTATTGCATTGGCCATGCTTAGTCCATCTTTCTTGGTCTTGTATCTACTATTTCTTCATCATTGTAATATTCATAATTCTAAATCAATTTAATATCACTTTACGTTTTAAATAAAATATAATTCTACTCTCAGTCTCTTTATACTCTACAAATTCTGTACATTCTTCAGATTAATGTTATTAAATTCATCTTTAAATATACCACTCTTCAGTTCAAAAAGTTTTATGGCTTTGTCACATTCTATAACAGCATTCAAGAATGACCAACCTACCTTTCCAACTTCATTACTTAATGATTGCCAACAAACTCACTTCACTCCTCTTAATTATTCCATCCAGTATCCCCAAAACATTCCCTGTCCTTCCCAACTCTATATTTGCAATATATATTAATAAATTCAGCTCAAATCCTCACATTTTATTATTCCATTACTTAAATTATTCAAACAAATTGTAAAATTTGTTACTTAAATATGATATTTTTAATTTCTTGAAATTTTTTTGATGATGTACAATTCAAAAGCAAAAGAAAACAGTTCTAGTGTTTGCATATTTTATTCTATTGCCCTCTCTGTTGGGGGAGGATTACCCAGTTATTTTTAACTAAGCATAGCCCTAATAATTTGGAGGCCTGAATTCTAATCAGATCATGATATTGGCTCTATTGTATTGGTAAAGAGATAGCAGCTTAAAGTGATATTCTTTAAAAATAGGAAAACTCTTGCTTCATTTATTCATGATAAATATATTGATATTTATTCTGTACCAAATTTGGAGTCAAAAGCAGTGAGAGCAAGAACATAATTCACTGTATCTACAAAGTTCCCCCAGGTTAAGGGGAATATGGCAAGTCAACAGATGAAGAAAGCATAGTGGATATGTAGTAATGTAAACATATGACTAGAATATTGTGAATACCAAGAATGAGATAAGTAACAGTGTCTGGTGAAGAGTATTGTGCTTTTGTTTATATTTCTTTATCTCACCTACACTGCTATCAACTTAGAAGATTCACAAATAATGCTTGCAGAATTGTGACTTATATTTACACTTTATTTTATATACATGTTTTAAAACAAAAGAATATTCAAATCTCTTCTCCTCAGTACACTATACCTACAGAAAGCCTAATTGTTTGGGTTACATAGTATTTTAAAACATGATAACACTCCTACAATTTATTACGTCAAACATAAAGGAGAATCAAGTCAGATTTTGTAAAATATGTGGCATTTAGACTGACTCATTTTCAGCTGCTTCCTTAGCGTTTTCCTAGCTAGCAAAGCAAGAAATTTGAAGCAATACTGAAGATGGGCCTAATTTGCTAAATTTAAAATTCTGGTTGAAATCTTAAAGCACTCATAGAACTCAAGAACTGAATCATTATATTTCTACCTAAAACTCATCTTCATATAATATTGTGCTATCTTATCTGTACTATATTTTGTACTATATTAATCTCTATGCATCACAATCAAGACCTTAATAAGGTTAGATTATAGCAATAAGCAAGTATATGCAAGTAAATATTTTTAAATGTCCTAATACTTTCTATGAAATTTGTATTCTTACAATGATGTGCTATTAAGTTCAGGAAATGGCAACTTTTGCAGTTTACAGTATTACAGTATGGAGAGCGAAGAAAAAAATAAATGAAGTAACTTATTCAAGGTTGTGAATATTGGATACATAACATAGAATTAATATATAACTCATTTTGGAGGTTCTTTTCTTCAAATTAGACATCCTTGGAACTTGGGTCCAAATATTTCACATCCTCACTTACACAAGATATGTATGGTTAAGCTATATCCTGGAACGTTACTTTTATGCCTGTATTTAAATAATTGATTTTCTTTTTATACTCTTAATATTGTCATTTACATTGGTTGATTTTTAAATACTAAGATAACCTTGTATCCCTAGAGAAAAATTAATTGAATCATGACTTACGTTTTATATATCACTGGATTCAATTAGCTAATATGTATATTTAGTATTTTTGCATGAGATATTTTTTGCTATATCTATGAGTGTGATTCACCTGTATTTTTTTATGGTAATGCCCTAGTCAGATTTTTGTGTCAGGATCACTCATGGGATCCCACACTGAGTGAAATCATATGGTTCTTGTCCTTTCCCATTTGCCTTATTTCACTTAGTGTGATACTCTCAAGATCCATCCATCTTGTGGGATATAAAACAGAAAGCAACAAACAAACCAAACCAAACAAACAAGCAAACTCATAGACACAGATGATAGTATGCTGATTACCAGAAGGGAAGTGAAGTGTGGAAAGGATGAAGAAAGTAAAAAGGATCCAATATATATTAACAGAAGGAGACTAGACTTTTGGTGGCGAGCTTGCAATATCCAAGTGATATAGTATAGAACTGTACACCTGAAACTTGTATTGTTATTAACCAATGTCACCCAAATAAGTTAAATTAAAAAAAAAATTGTGCACTGGGAAGTTACATTTGTATTTTCTGAATACAGAAGTTAAAAATATGTAAACTTTATTGATGAAGCTATACATACCTAAAGTTTTTTTGGGAAAAAATTTTTATTTATGTAGTCAGTCACTTTAACAGATAAAGGACTATACAGATTTTCTATTTGTTCCTGTGCTAATTTTAATATGCTTGTTTTTCTAGGAAATTATTAATTTCATCTAAGTTGACTAATTTACAGTCACAAAATTCCTCATTATTGCATTATTATATTTTTGATACCTATAAATTTATAAAAACAGTCTCTTTTTAAATTTATGACTCTGGTCTTTATATCTTCTTTTTTTACCTATTTTTCAAATATACATCAGTTTTATTACTCTTTTATTAGAGTGAACTTTTTCTAAAACATATTTCACTTAGTTTTGGATTATCCAGATCTTGTATCAAGATTTTAAGTGCTAGTATTTTATTTAGAAGATGAAGTAACAACAAGTACAGGAGTAGAAAAGTGAGAGGAAGGTAGTAAAATGGTTATCTGTTTATCAACCTGTGTGTGACAGAAATTAATACCACTGAAAACACCTTGGGAACCAGTGTAAAACAGTTATTTCTGTCCCCTTACCGAGGAGTGAAGCTGTTGTACAATATACATATGAACTCTCATTAGTTACTGGCTGAGAGCTTGTGAGAAATTGTTTCATTTTTTACACATATTTGTTATATTTCAAAACTTTAAAAAATGTCAATAGCTGTTATTGGTCAGTAGGATTGTAAGAGATTGTTTTCTAATTTTTATATAAAACACAAATTTTCTGTAATAAATATACATTTTAGCAAAGAGTATAAACAGCAAAATATGTATCTCTTACACCCTTAAAAGAAATTTAGGTTAGTCTGAATTTTCGTTTTTATATATATCAATTCACATAAAAGCAAGCCCAATATGTGTTACAACTTGTGTTTATCTATTTGGTTTTAGGTGTCCTTTGAGGACTT
This sequence comes from Cynopterus sphinx, assembly GCA_030015415.1. Lineage (NCBI taxonomy): Eukaryota > Metazoa > Chordata > Mammalia > Chiroptera > Pteropodidae > Cynopterus > Cynopterus sphinx. The sequence continues at coordinate 68,860,240 of CM057385.1, read as the reverse complement.
CAGGTCCTTTTCTTGTGTCCAGATGCATGTGTCTACAAAATTGAAATGTATGGTAAATTATTATAAATAATACAGTAGGGGCAGCTATCATCTGAGTTTTCCCACCATGCTGTCAGTGTCACCCAAAGAAACGTTAGTGTCCCATAACTATGTATCAGTGGAACATGATTTTCTAAATCCCAAATCACAGAGCTTCATCTAAGCAAGCCATCTAATAACTGTCATTGTCATTAGTGTGTGGGTTGTTTTTTCTATTTTTACTATCTGTCAGAATTTTATATGAATTATTTGGTTTCTTGGGTGCATATTTGTTATTCCAATGCACAACTGGGTAAAATTTCCCCCAAAGTCTCCTTTCTTAGACACTTTTTACTTGTATTTACTTTACTGTCCTCCTGCTTTCACTGAGGTCACACTATTGGAATGTGCATTTTTGTAGGGCCAGGGAGTTATTTTTTCCTGGATGAATTAGAATGAGGTCTGTAGAGGAAGTCCATGAGGTTGGGGATAAAAGTCATTGTTTCTCTGTGAATTTAATTATCTAATATACTTTCAGCTCTATTTTGCCTGCTTTGCATTAGTTTTAAAGACGAATATTCAACTCAAGTGTTTAATAGAAAAGCTCTGTCTTTGATCAGATTATATTTTTTTCAGAATAGTAGCACTTGAAAAATACTTCGTTGCTTATAGTAGTATATTCCTAACATTTTTATTCAACAGGAAAGATTAGAATAAAATTTTAGGCAAGACAGAACAACTTTAAATTGAGCTAACATTGTTGCCAAGAAAATTGATGCATAAATACCACTTCTGAAGTCCATGCATGACCATCTTCAATGAAAAGGCAATTCTGCTTGATGTGGAGGTAGTAAATTTTAAAAATCTAAATATAAAAATTACAGGATTCACATTGTAATATTTTATGCTTTATTTTATTATTATTATTATTTTGCTAGCAGACAAGAATACTTTCAAACACGTTATCATTTTATGTTAGAAACCAATATGGAGATAGTTCTCCCAGATGCCCCTCTCTCTTACTCAGTCTTAAATTAAGGCACATTTATTTACTTTTGTCTCCTAGTCAAGGAATTTCCCATGAGATCTAACCACGAGTATTTTACCTTAATATGTTTTTATTCAGTTTTTTTGTAAAAGCTACGTTACACTTAGATTATCAAAGTCTATGTGGACAAAGGCTAAAAACTATTAGCCAGTATTTATTGGTGCTTCTTATCTTTCTGTATTCTACAAAAGGTCTGTTAAAGATATGAGAAAGAAGTCATATAGGCTACACTGGCCTTAGAGAGCTGATATGTACTCAAAATTAAGAAAGTTTTACACAGTGAATTTATTCATAAGTTTTTGTACTTAAGTTCATAGTCAGCAACCATTTCAAGAGATGTAAACCAGTGACAGAGCACCTATCTTCTGGTCCCCGATTACTTCAAAACAAAGATTTTAGTCATCTGAGGCCATGAAAGTATAGGTAAATTTGTCAAGATCACATTAATGTAATTATTACAAAAGCAAGCTATACCTTTTTTGATATAGTTAAGATTCTTTGAAGGAGTTAATAAAATGCACAAGGTGTTTATAATTAAGACAGAGACAGTAATAAAGATTTTTTCAAGTCTCTATAGTCTACTAAAGAAATCTGATAACTCTGAAATAAAATTTCTTAATAAATTATAAAAGTAATTAAAGACTAGAAAATGTGGAATATTTGTAAATGACCAAATCTAAGCACCTAAAAAAGTTAACACCAAGTCTCATAAAATATGTATAGTGGGATTAGACTTGTCAAATTTATTTACAGAGACAGAGTGGAGAGAAGTGTTCACGGGAAAATGGGAACCATGATGTGACTATATTGCACATATTTTAGAAAAGAAGGAAAAATTAATGTACTTCATCAATTATTTATTGAGTGATGGTCATGTTTCAGGTACAATAGAAAATGACACAAAGACTAAGAACAAATAGTTTTTGACATCACGTAGAGTTTATAAAGGTAACTTCAATAATAAGTATTATGACAAAAGGATATACAAAGAACTATTCAAGTTCAGAAGAATAGAATTTGACCCTACCTGAAGGAAGGTTATCAGAGAATGTTTTCTATGTGAAATGACACAGGAACTTATTCTTGAAATATGAGTAGAAGGCAGGCAAGTGAAGAAGCAGAAGAGAAGGTTAGGGTATTTCAGTTTTTAGAGTGAGCACAGATAGGAGTGAAATGGTGTAAGGTATGCAATTTTTCAGTGTTGCAGTTAAAGTGTCATATAGAAAAGCCAGATATGTAGGAAAGGGTCAGTTTATGGAAGATGTTTTATTCAAAACAAAAAAAGCTTGGATTTTAAATTATAGACCATAAGGCTACACTGAAGCTTTTTAGCAAACGGACTTCATGGTCAGACTTTCTTATTGGAATGATCACTTTGTCAATAGAACAAGACAGGAGGAGGAAAATTTTGGTTTAGGAGGGATAAATAAGGGCCTGTCATAGAGAGAGTAGAGATAAAAGACATATATTTAAGAAATACTTAGAAATTAACATTATTAGATGTCAATTTGGATGTGAGAAATAAGAGTAAAAGAAGTCAAGGCTATTTGTCAGGAGGAGAAATGCACATTTAGAGGTAAGAATTTTATCACTAACCTTAGAGAAAGGTTATTGAGTAAAGTTTGGTGAGCTACCTTTGAGAGTCTAACTCTGCTCTTTGGAAAGTAGAACAAGAAATAATACCTGCCTAGGAGGACTATATCAATTTGCTGAAACAGGTTTTTTTTGATACCAGGATGGTTTGGACCTGCTGTGAGCATTCTGTGGGTTGAGTGGTGTGGGGTCTCAGGGAGACATGGGGTGGAGTGAGCCAATCCCATCAGATCAAGCAGGTTCAGAATTGTCACCAGCGCTGAGCCCATGGGCTTCCGCGAAAATCACAGATTACAGCAAGTCCAGCTGTTATCAGCCCAAGAGGCACTGAAGCTTAGACTGGCACTAGCAGCCCACCACAATTCTGCCCCAAAATGTGCAGGCTATGCTCTAGTCATGCGAGCTGAGGGCTGCTGCATGGTTCACAGAAGGCACAGGGTAAAGCTGGCTGCTTGACAATGGGCTGCAGTAGGCAATTTGTGGGTTGGGTGACACGGGGTCCAAGGGAATCATGGGATGGAGCAGGCCAAACTCACTGAGCTAATGTAGCTTCAGTATCATTTGTGCAGAAAGAAGGTTTAATAAGCAAGATGGTATCCATCTGTAGATTACCCTAGAATGAGGCCCAACAAATGTGCAGTGGCAACTATCTCTTCAACACTTTCCCCAGTGCCACTCAGTTTTTCCCTTTATATCTCTTGTGCATCCTAAGCTGTTGACCCCCTGCTAGAGCCCAGGGTGACTGTGAGCAAGTGAGTCTGTGTACAGGCCCTTTAAGGGGCACATCTGAGTTTTAGGTTCCTCCTGTTTCTCCCAGATGGCCCAGTCCCCACTGATTTATATAGTCAGATTTTGTGGAACCCTGGGATGGGGAGCCCTTGAGTAGGGCTAGAGATCCTCCTTCCTTTAGGGGGCCTCTGAAGCAGTACTCTCTTTCCTACTGCTCAATGGCTACATCTGGGTGTGGAACCAGCCTGATCTTCATTTCCACCCTTCCTACTGGTCTTCATGTGACTTCTTCTTTGTATCCCCAGATGTATGTGTTATGATCAGATAGACTTCCAATGGTTCTCCATGTTGACTATTTTATAATTTAATTATAATATTAATTGGAGGAGACAAACCCTGCTTTCACCTAGCCTGCCATCTTGACCAAAAGTCTCAATAGTCTATCTTATTTTTGACACTCAGATAAAGCTCACAAAGATAAACTTCCTGTAGGAAAGAAAAGTGACTGGTTTTGAAAAGATCATGTAATGTAGTAGGACATTTTATCCAGCTTTATTAACTCTATCTTTGTGCTAGTATGACACACAGTGATATGGAAAGTTACTATATTCTATGGGTCCATAATGAGAAAAAACCAACATAAATAGGAGTAGGCTACTAAAATGAGACGACTTTGACAGATGGGATGGGATATGCATCCTTTATCCATAGCACCTCACATAGTGTTTAGTACATAGTAGGAACACAAATAATGAGTTGGATTTAATTAAATGACATAAAAATAAATCTGTTTTACTAATTATATTTGCAAATTAAGCTCTGAAAATGTATTTCAGAACATTTGGGTACAGTGTCTTGATGATTAAAATCATTATTTGAATTGCTCATGAGTTAAAGCAAAAATATATTTTTCAAATAGCACCATAGTATAAAGATAGGACAATAAGCTCACAAAAACATTTTTTATGGTCCAGCCTAGATAGACTATAAGCTCTAATAATCATGGAGACAGCTTCTCTACTCATGTCTCTCTAACAGTTGTCCTAGGATTAAAGTTGCCAAATTATATACTTCTCAGCTACAAGTGACTTTACCCTTAATACTGTTCTTGGCTCTTTTTTCTCTTGTGGCATTTATATATTTCTGCCCATCATGTTGACTCTTGTTTACTATAAAACCTTTCTTTAAGCTCTGCAGAATGTAAACATACCTCAAGTAGATTTTCTACAAGAAGGAAAATTAGTATATATTGTATACCCAATATATGCATAAAATTGTGTCAGATGTTTTACATATATTTACTTAATATTCACAGTATTCTATAGGGTAAGTGGTATTATTTTTTATACACATGAAACCCAATGCTTAGAGGGGTTAAATAACTTCTCATAGTTTCGTGTAAACAGAAGTATAGAGTGAATGTCAACATGGGTTGTCAGGAATCAAAAGCCATGGGCTTTCCACTAAATCATGTAGTCTAACAAATGCACATTTGTTAGACTTTTGTATCTTCCATTAAATGATTCTCACCCTAATACAATCAACATGATTTCAGATTTAATTTTCTAAAATGCCAGACTATTCAGTTTTTCACTTTGTTTCATTTTCTCATATTCCTGAATACTGATATCACTATTCATTATATCATTATATCCTTTGATCATTTCTTCAATTTGGTCCATCTTCTAATCTCTCCTGGCCTTTGTGTCCACTGTGCTTCTAGTTACATTTTCTTCTAGCCTACGGAACTCTCAAACTGCCTATGGTACTCGAATCTCTCTTTTCTATATGCTGTCTTTACCTGTAGTTACTTTTCACACTCAGTCAGCCACTAAACAATAATATAGGAGCCTTCTCCCTGCTCCTATCCTTCTTTCCTAGTGGGTCACCTCTGCCTCCAGCCTACACATAAGACATTCTGAAATGCATGCAGTTCAACAAATATAGCACAGTATTTTATCCCACTGTGCCTTTGTTCATGCTACTGTCTTTGCTTAGAGTTTTCCAGTCCTACCCTATGGAGAACACCTGTCTAACATTCAATATTCATCTCAAATAAATAGTTCTTTAAAACATATCATAACACTTCTAGAGGATAAAATACTATATTCAAGCTATTAATTAAATGCAAGATATCTGTTAGCCAAAGATTGAAAACAGAGTACAATAAAAAGATATGGAAAAGGACTTCTGTTTTTTCAAAAACAATGATTTTGCTATCAACTGGCTGCAGCCGCTATACCACAGCCAATTAGGGGGATGGAGCTCTATGGTGATTTGTGCTTTCTCTATCCCATGAGATTATTTGAAGGCTAGGATTTATACTTTCCAGTACTACCTCTGCTGACCCAATTCCTAATAAATTAGAGAAGTTTAATTTTAGGATCCTTTGCGCTTGTGTATCTTCCCATGCTCATTTCTCTCTTTTTGCTTTAATTTTAATAAACCACTATGTAAAGAAAAATGTGTGAAAATAAGCCTATTTTTCTTCTTCTTTAAAAAAGTTAAATGAGAATATTGAAAATGCCCTAGTATCCATGAAGCTGTACATTCTAAGTCTCAAGATGCAGTGCTAGCAGTGACAAGTGAGCTTTATCCAGGGCTACAGCTTCCTTTGAAGATCAAGCATCCAGCTGATATACTTGGTATCATTTTAGATGTGGCTGTGGTTCCTCTCTGGTGTTAAATTCTGTTAAAAATCCTAGCCAAGGGTGATAAACTGATTCCAATTTAGCTTCTTTTTAAACAGAATCTAAGCCCAGAAATGAAGCCAGCCACACCTTTGAAGTGTTGTTGAACATGGCAACTAAGGGGGGGGGGGGATTGGAAGAAGCAGAGAGAGAGCTGAGAATTGAGCTGAGTTTAAAAAGAACTGTAGGATTTGGGTTGCATTTGCTCAGCCTTTGAGTTGTGCAGGTAAAGAAAAAAAATATATTAAAAATACTGGGGAACACACAAAACACTGGGATTTTTTATAGATAGGCTAAGCACTTTAGATTCAGTTCAGGTTCTACACTTAAAATAGAAAGGTCCAGAAAATATTTGTCTCTAAGACTTATATAAGGCATTGATTTTATAAAAAGATGTTATTACCATGTACCCAGGTTACTTCTGGTTTATCTTTTGAAGTAACTTTCTAGCAACTAGATCTATCGAAATTTCTAAGTGATTTGATGATATTGTCCAAAAGTTGCTATCTAATGCATTCTCCAGATATTCTAAAATTTAGAATTTTAGAAATTCTAAAATTGTAGAAATTCTAAATTTGGAAATTATTTCAGGAAATTGAGACATGGCATGTTCATGTTGCTTTCAAGGTGGATATATTTCTGGGAGAGTTAGTAGTAATCCTTTAAAACTTTAAAATGACTTTATCAGAGATTAGAAAGCAGTGACTTGACAAAAAATTCCCAAGGACTAGAATAGGGGGAAGGTAAGTTTTAATTTGTGAGGTGAGGGAAAGAAGATTGATGAGCTAAAAGATGATATAGTAACACAAGATTTTCATAGGTAGAGCAGCAGATATCAGGAGTACCATAGAGGAATCTGTAATGAATGAATTCCTGTGAATATCAATGTGATCATAAATAGCAGGAATAGATAGAATGGAAAAAGTAAAAAAATATCCCAAACAAATGACTTCTGTCTCATTGTGCAAAACTCTTTGCGTTATGTGTCTGGGGACATGGGTTTTGTCATATAATCCCTTAGGCTCTTAGTTTTCCCAATCCATAAAACCAGAACATTGAACTACTAGACTAGATGTTTAAAGTACCTTTGTAGTTAAATAAATCATAAATATATTTTATATAATAATATATTTATTAAATAACTTATATAAATTAATCTATAACTAAATAAAAATATAGCTTTAATTTAAAAGATACTTTAAACATCTAGTCTAATATGTTATAGATATATATATAATATTTATATTAAATGTATACCTATTTCATATATCTATCAATTTACCCCTTTACACCTCTTTAATAAACTTTAAAAAAATGCTCACAGAAAGAATACTGAATGAGAATCAGGAGTACATTGCTCCATTCCTAGGTCTCATAATAACTTGCTGAATGATAATAGAGAAATTATTTACCAGCTCTTGCCCTTAGTGTTCTTACCAGCAAAATAAAGAATTAGATTCAAGGACCCTTAAAAAACTCTTTTTCATCTCTAATCTATCATGGATCTACACTTTGTGTAAATGGTTAGATTTTACATATATCAGTTGCAAGAGGAGCAGTTGTATTTCCCTTTGTCTTACAGATTCAAAAGTAGTTTAAGGTGATATCTGGCCAATTAGGTTCCTAGATTTATCTGACCCTCTGATTATACACCTATAGTCCTTCCCACAGACCTACAGGAAATCATTTTGCTTTCTTTCCTTTTCACAGGGCTAATCTCCACACCATTTCTCTTAGACTGCAGAGGACTGTGATGCCTTCAGAGCACTTTTTATCATTTTGCTCACTCCAAAGCACCAACACACTAATTTCATAGACATATATTTTTTTTTATAGTCATATGCCCTGAAACATAATACCTAACATACCTTACTGAGATGATATCTAGAAATTCTATTTCTGCCCTCCTTTTACCCAAGGGAGAAACTGATAAAAATCTCTCCTACGATACCAAACTACCCAGTAAAGAATACCTTCTTCAAAATTAGTGGCATTTTTTCCTGATAAAATAGTTAGTGGATACAGTACATAGAAAACATTTGATTACTTCAGCGACCCTTATCTCAAGTGGATATTTTTTTATCCAGGAAATTTCAAAGAGGTGACTCTCATCTCAGTTTATCTCCTATTCTATACTAGAAAAACTCTCACTTTCAACAGGGAGCAAATGACCTTAATACATAAAAGAATATGATCATTTATTATTATATTATTTTCTCTTTCTGAAACTTGAATTTAAAACTTTTCTGTCTTCAAGAGTAGATTAGTTTTATACACTATATAACTATAGATTGTAGACTTAGCGGCTTAATACAACACCCATATTATCTTATAGTTTCTGTAGATCATAAGTCTGAGTACAGCTTAGCTTGGTTGTCTGCTTCATGGACTTTCAGGCTTCAGTCTTGGTGTTGGCTAAGGTCGCAGGTTGCAGTGTCATCAGAGGCTTAACTGGAGGAAGATATACTTCCAAACTCCCTTCAGTTGTTGTCAGGATTCATTCCTTTATTGTTGGAGAACTAATGGTACTTTTTTCCCCTCCTGTTTTGCTGGCTGTTGACTAGACTGATTCTTGATCCCAGAGGCTACCTGAAGTTCCTTGTCACATGACCCTCATCATGTCAGCTTATTTATTCAAGCCCAACAACAGAGAAAGAGAGTCTCTTACCTCAGGGATCTTCCAGACCCATTTTTGAGAGTTGTCAACTGATTAAGTCGTGCCCATCCAAGATAATGTTCCTTTTAATTAACTCAGGATCAACTAATTTAGGACCTGAACTACATCTGCAAAATACCTTCACCTTTGTCATATTCTGCTGATTAGAAGCACACCATAGTTCCTGTCCACACTCCAGGGGATTAGACAAAGATACCAAGAACTGAGAAATTTGAACTCATTGGGGGCACTTTAGAGTTTATCTGCCATAAAAAGTATTTCCTTATAATTTATATTTTAGATAAGTGTTCATTATTGACTTATTAAAAAAAAGGTTTTATTGTTTTTTTAGGGGAAAATAATGGTAATCTCATACCAAATTAAAGTTTGTATGTGAGCCTTGGTAGGAAAATGACAGAAAATCTTTACTTTCTTTTCCAGTTCATAAAGCTTTAGAAGTAACTGAAGTATGTAACTGAAGTAACTAGTGTCCTTTAAATATCATACTCTTTTGTCTATATATTGAAAGTTTCATTTTATATAACATTTTTACCTTCCAAGGTGTCTTTTATATATATGTTCATTTGATATCCATTAATAGTTTTTAATATGTTAAATGCAAGAGAAACAATATTTCATCATGACTTAAAGATTTAAATATATATAAAATCAGTTTGCATCTAAGTGTAATTGCCTGTGTGTAAGATTAGGCAAACTTTCTATATTCTAGGCACAGTGTTAAATACTTTGTGTATTAGTACATCAAATCCACACAATAGCTATTTCCACCAAGTAATGCTATAACAAATTTTAAAGACAGGGAAATTCATACTCAGATGAGTTAAGTAACTTGCCCATGGCCATACTAAGTCAAGATAAGGATAGAATTTGGATTCAAATTCAGGACTATCTGATTCTAGCTAGTACCTGCATTCTTTACTATTACATTATAGTAACTTGTGAGGTATATATTATTTTACTGATTTTTGAAAATAGAATATTGAGCTACCTATCAAAGGGTAAAATGCCTTTTCCACTTGCTTGTGGACCCTGTTTTGGTCACTTTTGCAACATACAGAATGACAGAAGTTAATCAAGGACAAGACTTTAATCCATCTCGGCTGCTTTTGAGATAATTGTATTTTCCCCTTCCAAATAGCATCTTCCCAGACATAGCCTTTAATGTAATAAAATATCAGCTTGAACAATCTGTAATTTATCCATTGTATCAGGATTTATATATTTTTAATATCGTTGCTTTGCAACCTTGTTAAAGGAGTTAATGAGTTTGGGGGAGAGATTTTTCTGGGTGAATGAATTATTTTGTGAGCACTTTTGTAAGTACATTAACTTCTTCAGCCTCTGTGAACAGTACTTCAACTGAGCAAATGGTGCCCTAATGGCCTCAATTTTAATGAATTTCCTAAAGATGGTTGACTTACCTCATCTGACAAGATCATTTGATAAAATGATTTGATCCATTCAAAGAGAGAATTGATAAAAATGGAAAGTGATTGAAATTTAAGAAAAACATTCTGAACTAAAGAAGGTGACCTTTCATGAAGTTCAAGTTCTTCTTTGAGACAATTCAGCTGTTAGCATAAGATTCTTAAACACGTGACTAAGAATAAGACACTGAACTCTTGCTTAGCTCACGCAATGTGATGGCCTTGAATACAAGATAAAGAGTGGTCATTTTTGTTGTCTCTTATTTTTTTAGGTATTCTGATAGAGCTGAGATAATTATTCATTCTCAAGCAGAGAATAAAGGACCCAACTTAGTTTTACTCAAAAACAACATCATAATGCCCAATTTACAATGATAGACTTTTTCTTTTATTAGCTTTCACATTCTAGTAGGCAGAATTAGCAAAATGTTTTTTCAAACTTTAGCAAATCAAAACCACCATCTTTCTTTTTAAGGTCCTGAAAACAGTGCACATTTGTCTTGTTTGAATTATAGCACACATCGCAACTGATGCTCACACTTCCTGCCCCAGTCCTAACTCTGGCTTCTCTCTAATTACAGTAAAATTAAAACTATTTCAAGCTACTTTGTGCATTTTCATGAAAAAATATTTTATTGTGAAATCTTACCAAAATAGCCAATGTTTTTGTTCTTACTATTGATGAAGCCCCTCAGTGTGTAAATTTCCTTCAAATTATATTTAGCTACAAATATGCCCACTTATATCTGCTCCTTAGAGTATTTTTTATTAGTTACTTGAGTGGGATAGTGCATTATCAATGCTACTGAGTAAACACTCTGTGAGAGTGAGGTGAGTCAGCATAATCATGTTCTACTTTATTGATGAGTAAGCCAAGGTAAAAAGAAGCAGTGATTTCCCGATGTCAAACATCAGCAAAAGGACAACTTGAAAACCCTGAGCCCATGAATCACCACCCAACTGATCAATGTGCTGAGCCAAACTACTTCTCTAAACTTTTAAATGAGTTATTCCATACATCTCTAAATACTACAATAGTTGAGTTAGAAACCCTGCTGGGTTTTCATGGAACAGATTTTAACATGATTGCAATGCCAGATATATTAATATATTGGTGCAAGTTTCTCATTAAAAGAAACTTTATATTAACTATCAAAATGTACATTCAACAGAAGTTTTCTAACTTTTAAAGCCATAAATTTCCAAGAAGACACACCAGAGGCTACAAATGGTGAGAGGAAGAAGAGGAAGTAAAAATGGAGATGAGAAAAAGAAATAACAGATCACAGATCTTCTTAGACCCTTTCACTTTAGGTATGAGAGTTTCCCATCAGATATCTTTTGATGAAAAGCTCCTGTGCTCAAAAAAATATTTGAAAACTATGAATGTATACTGAGGCATAATATCCTTTACATTTTATGCAGACATCTTAAAACTTGTATATCATTTGCATAGATCTAGAGACCATAGGAATCAAAAGAGAATTCAATCTATAGATTGTAATAAAAATGGAAGACGTTGTAAGGGAGAGTTTCTTACAAGAATATACAACCCTTCTTTTAAATTTATACTGACAGATATGTAGATGGCCTATATAAATTTTAAATTTGAGCAGCAAATAGAAAACAACCTTCCAAAACTCTCTGTGTGTTGATATCCAACTGATTGGTTAGGAAATCAATGTTATTAAAAGGGAACAGCAGTAATTATAAATTAATAACATCATGCTGAAATCTGAGCCTTAGAGAGAAGATCATAATCATTCATTCAATCAATTTATCAATACCTAAATGAATATTCATTGAGTCTTATTGTGGAACAAGTTGCTATTCTATGCTCTACAGGTAGAGCATGAGCAAATATGCTACTCCTGAGTTTAGGAGTTGTTTGGGACAAGACAGCAGAACATTGGAAAGTGGGGAAGGCAAACATTAAGCAGATAACCCTTGTAATAACTAAATGTATCATCAATATTAGCCTTATAATCAAGGAGCATATATCATGCAGGTTTTGGCTTACAATACAGCACAAATCTTGTAAATATGCTCACTGTTGCAACAAATACCAGCATCTCAGAGACAAAATTAATGTGGGTTGTAACCCTAGGTTTTTCTTTTTTATTTACTATAACCCCACTTTCACTTGCAATAATATTCCCTACTTTTTTACTGCCTAAGCCACTAGCTTGATTTCTTACATGCAATATATAGTAAATGAACTTTTGTTAAGTACATAAATGAATTAATTAATGTGAAAAACATTTTAAAGTGCATATCCAGTCCTTCTGAAAAACTAATACTTTCCAAATGGTTAATTAAATAGAATAATGTGTTGCCTTTTTCACACAAGCTATCAGGAAGCTTACACTGGCATTTTAGTTCAGCTGCTGCATTTTGCCTAATAAGATTTTCTTTCAAGTTTTTTATTTTTCTTACCCCATTTACTCATTGGCTTTTTTCCCTCGTCCTATTTTATATGATTTTAGACTTCTGAAATGTTCTAAATAAGCTGGATTAATTTTTGAAAGTAGACATGTTCTAATCAACAATATTATTTCAGAAACTCAGTACAGAAAATAAAAACATTAAATTAGTACATAGTGTTTAATTTTTAAGCATATTTTCCTTTTCTTTTTTTAGGAAATAAATTGTAAATTTTAGTTTTGCCAGCAGGGAAAGAGAGCAACAGATTCAAGTAATTTACATGTACATAAGCTTTCTTTCCCCAGCTTTCTTTTCCTCATTTTCCATTTGCATGAAATATATTTTTTTTCATCCCTTTTAGTCTATTTGTGTATTTCAATCTAAAGTAGGTGTCTTGTAGGCCACATATTCATGAGTCTTGTTTTCTTATTTATTCATGCATGGGTCTTGTTTTCTTATTCAGCTACCTTTTATCCATTGATTAAAACATTTAATCCGTTTACATTTAAAGTGATTATTGATAGGTACATGGTTATGGCCATTGTATTATTTAGATTTATGTTCTCTCTCCCTGCCTTCTTCTTCTTAAAGAAGTCCCTTTAACATGTATTGTAATACAGGTTTGGTGGTGATGAACATCTTTAGTTTCTTCTTATCTGGGAAACTCTTTATTTCTCTTCAATTGTAAATGATGACCTTGCTGGAGAGAGTAGTCTTGGTTATAGCTTCTTACTCTTCATCACTTTGAATATTTTGTGCCAATCTCTCCTTGCTTGTAAAGTTTCTGTTGAGAAATCAGTTGACAGTCTTATGAGAGTACTCTTGTAAGTAGCCAGCTGCCTTACTCCTGCTACTTCTAGGATTTTTGTTTAGTCTTTAACCTTTGGCATTTTGATTATACTGTTTCTTGGCTGTAAGCCTCTTTGGGTTCATTGTTTGGGACTCTCTGAGTTCCTGAACTTGAACGTCTATTTCTTTTGCCAAGTTAGGGAAGTTTTCAGTCATTCCTTCGAATACGTTTTCAATTTCTTGCTCTCTTCTCCTTCTAGTACTCATGTAATGTGAATGTTATTATACTTAATTTTGTCCTTGCAATCCCTTTAAACTATTTTAATTTTTTTTATATTTTGATGTTTCAATTGGGTATTTTTTTGCTACCTTATATTCCATAGAGTTGATACAACTTTCTGCTTCATCTAATCTGCAGCTGATTTCTTCTAGTGTATTTTTCACTTCAATTATTGTATTTTTTATTATTGATTGATTCTCTTTTATGGTTTCTTTCTCCTCTTTTATGCTTGCTATCTCTTTTTCTTTTTTCTCACTCAGATCATCTGTTCTCCCCTTAAGTTCCTTGAGCATCTTATAACCAGTATTTTGAACGCTATGTCTTGTAAGTTGCTTGCCTCCATTTTGTAGTTGTTTTCTTCTGTTCTTTCATTTGGGACATATATTTTTTTTATTAATTTTGGCTGCCTCTCTGTGATTGTTTATATATATTAGGTAGATTTCCTTTGTCTCCCTATGTTGGCTAGTTGGCCTTGTGTAGTAGGTTTTCTATGGGGCCCAGAGGCACAATTTTTCTGATCACTTGTATCAGGTGTTCCAAGAGTGTCCACTGTGTAGGTTGTGTGTGCTCTCCTGTTGTAGTTTAGTCTTGATTGCTGTTGGCATATTGGTGAGTGGGATTGACCCTCAGCCTGATGGGTTGTGAGGTTTATCCATGCCTATAGCTTATGAGCTGTTGTGTGGGGACTGAACCCACAGAACAAGATTCACCCCAGTGGGTTTTGGTGACTTTTGAGATGACCCATTGGGGGTATCACTTGGTGGGGGTTATTGGGTAATGCTCTCTTATGGTCTGAAGCCCACCTACAGGTGTGTTGGTTTGGGAGCTTCTTGAGAAGGGCTTTGATGTAAGTTAAGGTCAGCCGCTACCTGTGACCAGCCTGGGGTTACCTGTTAGAAACCCCAAAGTGATCCACAGTTGTTCACTGACTATACTGGACCTAGAGGCACATGGGAAAAGGCACACTGTGAGCGGAGGTCAGCTGCCATGAGTGCCAGGCCTGGGTAGCTTCACAAAAAGCTCAGGGCATGCCAAGTCTTGCTGCTGCCTGCTAGATGCTTAGAATCCTCAGCTGCTTAGGAAGCCTTATGTGATACTTAAGTTGGGTGAGGTAGAGTCTCAGAGTTTCCAGGGTGGGGCGAGTGGTGTTTGCCAGATTAATGTGGATTCAGGTTTGGCACCAGCGCTGATTCTGGAGCTACTTATCAAAAGGCCCAGAGCACATCAAGGTCAGCTGCTGCCCACCTGGGACATGCCAATGTCCAAGAGTTGCCCAAGAGACACTGAAGTGCTGGCCAAGACTAGCTCTGGCCACAAAAGTACCTTCAGTGATACAATGGGTTGAGGCCAGCTGTTTATGTTGGCAGAGCCTCCAGTGATGCCATAGCCCAAGCCTACTAGATGTTCAAAAAACCTCCTACAGTACATAAGGCCAGACTGGCTACAAGTTTCAGAAAGTGCCTCCAGTGGTGTTCCATTTAGGTAGGATGGGGTCCTAAGGCATCACCAGGGTGAAGTGAGTGGAGTTTACCAAGCCAATGCAGATTCAGAGTTGGCTGGATGGGGGCTCAACACAGTTTAAAAGATGGTACCAGTGCAGGGCACTTAAGAGAAGGGCTTCACACAGGGACAATAGCTACCATTCCTCTAGTCTTTTTCCCAAAGCCACACAACTCAGCCTCTTCTCCCTCACATTTCTAGCACTTCTTGAGTTACCACCCCCACATGGAGACCAGGGTGAGTGCCTGTGAGCAAGTGAGTCTGTGTGCTTGCCTTTTAAAAGGATGCCAGTGTTTCCAATTGCCTTCCATCTCACCAGGAAGGTCAGAATCACCAGTTTTTTACAATCACATATTGTGGGGGCTCCTCTTTCTGGAACTGGTGCTCTGGGCTGGGGAGCCCTGTGTGGGGCTCTGATTTTTCAGTTCCAAGGGAGGACCTCTATAGCCAAGACAGATATTCTTCCACCTTCTCAACCACCACACATGGGTATAGAAGAACCTGTTTGTTTTGCATCTCCACCCCTCTAATAGTTTCTTCTTTATAACCTTCTGTTCAGCTAGTCTTCACATAGTTCTCCAGGTTGATTGTTGTATAGTTTAGTTGTAATTTTAATGTGGTCAGGGGAGGAGGCAAGCACACTGTTTATCCACTTCATCATCTTACCCCATCTGAATTCAATGCTTTTTAAATGTTCAGTTTTGTATTATAGCAACATTTCTGTACTTATTCACATGCCTATTTAAGAATGCCCCAGGATGTTATCAACTCATTCATTCACTTATTTTTCTAGTCTTTTAACAAATATTTATTTACCTCCTAACTTGTACTGGAAACTTTTCTATGTACTAGGGATATAGCTGTGAAAGAAAAGTTAATTATGTTAAAGTGTTTTGAAGTTTTGTATAAAAATTTACTCAAACAAGCAATTAAAAAAATTAATGATAGAACATAACAAACAATACCCTTTGGAAGATAAGAAAAAATAATATAATATAATAATAGAAACATTAATAAAATTGGTGATTAAATATTACATCTCTGTGTGACTAACAAAGCCAGCAATGATTCTATTTTGAAACAAAAAGATTGTCTAGGATCTATAAGATGTAGCAGAAATCACCCAGTATCATGAAAAAAATAATACAGTCACTGATACAATAATAATATATTCACAGATGCCTCATCTAGACTGTTTGGTAAATAGATAATATAATGGTGAAAAGACCCATAATTAGAATAAGAAAATATAATGTTAAATGTTTTTCACAGTGCTTTACAGAATATAGTTGCTGCTCTAATTATTATGATGGATTACCTGTTTTGAGTACCTCACTTCACTATACAAATAGAATTTTATTTTTTTAGAATTTAATTATTTTGATTGTTTAATCTAGGAAGTTAGACTAGGAGTTGCTATGAAGAAAATCTGTAGTAGACATAGGGTTCTGCCACTCGGATCTCATTTTGAAAAATAATTTGTTACCCTTAAAAACTTAATGACTACAAGGAGGGAACTCAGGATATAGCCTTCAGCTTTCCACTTCTTCAGGGTCTGTCTTGGCTGCATAGACCACTTTGCTGAAGATCAAGCTCTTCCCAAGGCAGCCTGCCTCTATGACTGAGTGAGATGAGGATATTTCAAACAGGAGAGAGACTCTCCAGAGCTCTCTGTAGGGCTAGCTGAGGCTATATTAAACTTGACTTACAGTGTGACTCCTTTCTTTCACCAATCTCTCTTCTGAAAGGTCTTGGTGGACTAGAATTGCATCTCTAAGCAAATACCCATTGGAAGACACCAAAGAGAGCATTACAAGAGACCAAATACAGATTTCTAGATTTTACAAACTTTTACAGAATAGGATAAAATAATTCCTATCTAGTTCCATAAAAAAACACATGTAAAGCACTCATCTGAGTCCTGAACATGGGGAAGTTATTTTATCACTCAGTAAATTTCAGGCCTGCAGGCCCTGCCTGCAGTAAGAACTGAGGATGCAAAGATAAATGTCAAGCCCTGCAAGGAAGGAATATATAGACAGTGTCAAGACTAAAGGTCTTGTGCCCAATACAAAGTAGTTAAAACAGAAGAGCAAAATAATAATAATAATAATAAATAAAAGATTAAAAAATCAAAAACAAAACCGAAATAACTGAATAGCAGAGAAATGTAAAGAATTGCTTGTCCCTTAGGTTTCAAATATCTGTGCTCAAGAATATAGGTAGAGAGTACTACCCAGCATAAGTCAAAAAGGATAATAAGAACAATACATGGTGCCATCACTGCAGAACACTAAGAACAAATTTCACAATTTCCTCAATTTGTGCAATTCTTTTTCCCATGAGACTTATTCTCCTCAAACTGAAGCACATTACAAACTAATCATTTAAATAAGTCACTCTGGATTTTTGCTGACACAAGAGAGGATTTGTGTACATTTTCAAACTGTTTTGAAGCCTAAATTCATTCACAGGCATAAAAATGTGAATTTCAAATCCAGATGAGATATGAAAGTGGGGAATCTGTAGACAGGCAAAGATTTAGGACATACAGCCCACTGCTCAGGATCAGCTACATAAATTGTGGGGGAAAAATTTAAACTTCCCTTGTTCAAAAATGGTTAGGATTTCCAGACAGCAATAGGAAAACATTAAAACAAGTGTAGGGTCCTTTTGAGTATGGACCCTGGGCAAGTATACAGGTGACAAGCCTGTGAAATTGGCATTGCCACTGTCCTTCAATGGTGGAAAGACCAAATGTGTTTAGTCTTCAAGCTATGATTGACACAGAATAAGCACTCAAAAATATTTTCTAAATGAATAAATAATATGCTGACTTCAATTTATATTATACCTGTCACACACCACCTGCTAGTGAAAGAAGATCTCTATCTGATATCATCAGCTTAATGATACCTAAAGTTTACATGATGCTTTAGATAATGCTAGTGGTCCTGAGATTTCCCTAATTCCAGTCTGTTCTGATCTTGTTTTTCCTTCTATTTCCCATAATCAGGGGAATTGAAATTTTCACACACACACACACACACACACACACACACACACACACACACACACAATATAATACATGCCCATCTATATATATACAGCTTTCTAAATTTTACAAACTTTTACAGAATAGGATGAAATAATTCCTATCTAGTTTCATAAAACAACACATGTAAAGTACTCATCTGAGTCCTGAACATGGGGAAGTTATTTTATCACTCAGTAAATTTCAGGGCTGGATAGATAGATATAGATATAATTTAATTCAAAGTATTCTGGCCAGTCTATGAAAATAAAGTCACTACAATAAAATAGAAACATTAACAACCTTAGAAAGAGGACAATGTATATATAAACAAAACCAGAAAAAAGGGTGATATGTAGGTACACCATCCATAAAAGCCTGTATAGTAGATAAACAAATATACATACTTGATTCCAAAATTCTCAAAAGCAAAACAAAAGTATAATTAGCCAAAAATTTCTTATTGTTTTTAGAAACAAAGTTGTAATAGACATATTGAATATGTAAAGCTTATAGGTTCACTTATAACCTATAACCTATAAGAAACATATTTTGTTTTGTTTTATTTTCCTGTGGGACATTTTTTCTCTTCCCCTGAATGAAATTTTGGACAAATCTTATAATTTTGAATCACTACCAGGTGATGAAAGGTCTCCAGTTGTTTAAATGTCTAATATAGCAATTTAAATGTCCAAAAGAATCAATAAGTCAGACTTTCTCTAAGTTAGAGCTACTCCCCTCACCAGTATGTATAAACAATAGGCCAGCCCCATGCAGTAAAAAAGAGGGCATGGATGGCGTCTGCTCTCTTTCTTCTTCTTCTTCTTTGTGTGTGTGTGTGTGTGTGTGTGTGTGTGTGTGTGTGTGTGTGTACGTACAATATTGGTCATTGATTCTTTCAGACGGTATTACTTTTAGACCCAGGAACAAGGGCTTTTATCTGGGTCCTATGCTTTAGAGAGCCCATATTGGCTGTCTTCTAGCTTGCTCTGCCACATGGAACAGAAAGTTTTCAGACCAAGGAGAAACACCTTTTCAGAACTAGTATCTTCTAGTTCCATTAATGCTTGAAGCATCTAAGACCCTGCCATTCTTCATCCAAATGATGTCAAGCCTAATTCCCTGGCCTGAGCAGGGCTCTTTTACCTGCTCTTTCTCCCTCTGCAAGTGTGAGCTCTGTGGATTGAGAATGGTCAAGGGCCAGGTGTTTGTGGCAATGTGGATGAAGCTGGGTCACTTGTTCAGGAGGATTTGTATATGTGTCTGTGAGATATCTTATGGTACTGGAAGGAACTGGGGTAGAAAGAGAAAATAAATAGGCTGCAGGCTCTCCCACTGGGTCATGGGGCAAAGGTGGGCTCTTCATTTGTGGCTAATTTTTAGTAATGGATTAAAAGGATGTCAAGAATTCTAAATTCAACTCCAGTCTCTCAGATATTTAGAAAGATATCTTTGTCAGATGAGAGAACAGAATATATTTAAGTTTGTCACTTTAATTCACAGCTAAATTTTTAGGTATATGATGTTGCTTGAGACCTTCAAATTTAGAGGTGAGTCTGGCTCCAGGATCAAATGAGGTAGGAATTTCTTATTTAACTAAAAATATAATTCTGCTTTAAGCTCTCTGAGTCTCACAGATGTTTTCAAATGATGCATTTTCTTGTAGGATGCTCTGTGAGTTCTTAGAATCCTTGCATCACTAGAGAAAGGACAGACAAGTTATTTTCAGTATATTTATCCTTCCATTGAAGAATAAATATTATTCTGGGTTACCTTGACATATCTGGGTTGCCTTCTAGGCAATCTTCTTGGTCAGTCTCTAAGACAGCCCCATTACTGGCTCTCTATTGTATGTGGTCTACATCTGGTCCACAGCAAATTTTCATACATACTTTGCTCTGACAACATCTGGCCTAAAATGGTCATCTCTCTATTTTTTAACTGTGAGAATAATTAGCCTTTCAGTCTCTTATCCTTGAGAGTTCCTAAGTTTAGTAGGCCAACAAGTGACTTTTTGACTTCACATTTCAGGGGAAATGTAATAATTCCTCCAAGAGGCCTCCTTAAAATTTTCCTAGTTAAATCAATGAAGGGAAAACCCACTATGAAATGGAATCTCACACAATCAAGTCTCTCTCCAAAGAATTGTCATGCAATGTCTCATTTCCAAATCTTTTATATTCTTGTGATAAAATGGTTAAGAGTTATAAAACAATTTTTCTACAAACTTATTTTGCAAGTCGTTCATAGTGGTCTTGTACTTCAATTTAGTATGTAACATATTGCTTAGGGGCTTCACTTGAAATAGTCCACTCTAACATTCTTTTACAAATGCATATAATTTATTTTTCAGGAGAGACAAAGCTTTCTTTTTGATTTTTAGATCTAAAAACATAACTAAGTTCTTTATATAACGGATTTTACTTATAAAATAATAACAATGAGAATATAACAACTGACATTTAAACAAGTACATATTGTAAAAGTCCAGGTCAGAAGACATTCTGAGAATACCAAATATGTAACCTCCAGTATAAAAAAAAAAAAGCTTTATTTTATCAGGAATTGTTCTGGGAGTCAGGAAAATCTTAGAAATTCTTTGCAAATTTTCTATGTAAATATGTATATGTATTTTACTGAAGAAAAAATCCTTTGTTTATTACTACTCTCATAAAATCAGTCACACAAAATAGTTAAAACATTGACTAAGAGGATGACAAGATCAGCATTGTTTATACAAATTATGGAACCACATCATAATTCTCACTAGATTAAATGGTGATCAATAAAAATGGTTGCAATATCAATAAATGTCAGGATTGGTTGGTACTAAATTTCTTTCTTTTTCTAAAGTGAGTTTGTACTTGAGATTCACTTGTGAAAGTTAATAGAACTTTGAATGCTTGAGTGCTATACAGAACCACTACTTCAAGATTTGCAATATTTGGGGAATCTCTCTCTCTCTCTCTCTCTCTCTCTCTCTCTCTCTCTCTCTCCCCCCTCCCTCTCCCCACCCCCTCCTTCCTCTCCCCCTTCTTCCTTCCCTCTTTCTTTCTCTCTTTTAAGGTTTGAGAGCCACTCTATTACAGTTCCAGTTTTCAATTGGGTAGGATGGGTAAGAGGAAAGCAACAATTCTCAAAACATCCAGAGTTTTATCAAACTATGCATATCAATTTCTTTCCCCTCATCAAAAGAAGAAAGTGGTACTTTGAAGGAGAATGGTTAGGAGACAATAATAAGAATTCGAATCAGAGATTGTAGGGAAATAAATTGAGAGTACAAATGAGGAAGAAAGAATATGAATTCAAGATTTTTAGCCATAATGTTATTAACCACAGAGATTAACATCTCATGATCCATAGCATCTCATTATATGACCCTAATACTAGAACAAATAGGTTCTAACTCTATAGAATATTCAAAAATATACATTTACCTTAAAACCTTCTATGTCTGTGAATTTAAAGGAATATTTCAAACAGAATTAAAATTTGTGAAATCTTAAACTTTTCCATTTTGCAATGTCTACTTGAAGTTATAATTACCATGTGAATTTCTAGCATCACATAATAATTCACAAATATTTGTTATTTTGTGCATCAATCCCATGATATTTCAGTATTTCTGGACAGTTTACACACTTAAAAATTTCTTTTCATGAATTCAGATACTACCATGAAGACACCAGGTGGTTTTCCTAACAATTACCAGTGTTTCTACTCAGAGATCATAATACATGTAATATAATTAACTTGACTGTGTTTAAAGTCTAAAATAGTACAATTAAAATAATATTGTAAACTCCTCCTCTCTTAATTTCAATAAAATTTTCATTCATCCCTCCCACCTTATGTCAAACTAAAGTCTTTCTCTTACAGTAGCATTGATTCTACAAGTCATTGGAAGCCTAGTTGTGGTCTGCAAAGTGTACAAAACTCCCTTTGGAAAAGCTACTTCAGAATTTTGCTCCATATGTCATGGACATTGATGTGACATTTTCAAATCAAACAGCTCTTAACTACATGAAAAAGTCTGGTTCATACAGAGATATCATCAAGTGCTTGGAAGTATTGTTATTGCTTTCTTGTTTCATCACACTGGAAAACAAAATAGAAGGAAATGTGTAAATTCTCCTTAGGTGAGCAATTCAATTGCTGTCAGAAATAAAGGACTAGTAACAAGATGAACATACATCTTGATCAAAGGAAAATTTGAGCAGTTTGTTAGATGGGCATTAAGTGCCTGTGAGTGTGTTACAATGGTATAAACTCTTTTGTTCTACCAGCATTTATTTCCTCTTCCATTGTCAGCCATTCTCACTCCCTGAGGACATGATTTTGTTCCAGTTGGGGAAAAAGGGTAAACCACATGATCTAAGATGTTATTCTTTCTTCTGACTTCTATAAACTTATACGTATGTGGCAGCTGCGGAGGTACCTAGTGTGGTCCCTGGGTTGTTCTACTTTCCCAGCAAATTGGTTGGCTTCACACAGAGAGCAGGTTGCTCAAACACTAATTTTTCCAAATGATAACACTGAAATCTTAGCATGGGAGTGGACTGAACCAAGAAATCGTGGTTTTCTCTAGTTAAATATTTCATGCCTGATCAGTTGTAGCTTATTCTATGGAAATAGGAATAAAAACCAAAATTTATTTCTATGTCAAGCTTCTCTTATTACTTTGGAAAGAATTTCAGGTAGTAGCTCCTCGGCTTGTGATATTCAAAATATAAATTTTGAATTCATGGCTTATCAATAAAAACACATTGACTTTCATAGACCTTGTCTGGTGAATTCTAGTACAGGAGTAGAAACAGTTACTTACATTGTGCTCGCAGCTGATAAACTGCAGTTGCTAACAGTTTGTTAATTAAATCTTAGTTAAGCTTTGTCCTTCCTGCTTAGAAATGGGAACTCTTAACATTTGAGGCTGCAATTTGCATGCATCAGTCAACACAAATGCTGAACAAAGTGCTTGTTTAGGTAATAAGATAAGGAGGTGCCCTCTCCACATTTCAGCTCTAACTGCCTCAGAGGCAACATTTCCCAAGATTCCCAGCTGCTGCTTGTTCAGGCAGCTCTGTGGTTTGCGCTGCATATTAATTTCTGTTCGACACGGGAATTCAATTTGTACTGTACATTTCATTTCTTCACAGATTTAGATTTATTTCATGTTCTCTGCTTTTAATTAACTCTCTGGCACAGCTGCTGGACAGGATAGAAAAACTCATTGCTCTCCCTGTGTTATGAGTACACCACCAATCATTTGCCACTTAGATGGTGGTGCAGGAGCTATCAGTTTCTATGGCAACCACAGCCTTGGTGATTGATTCCTTGCCAGTATGGCATCACCACAGGGAGTGCAGCTTGTGATTTTTCTATGTTCACAACATCCATCTAATTAAAATAGGATTATGGGATCATCCCAGTATATGTTCAACAACTATACTGCAATCCATTTATGTAAATGTCAACACTATTAAATACAGTGGTCAGAGTCTTTATGAAGAAATAGTTATTTTAGTCTTTGGTTTTTGCATTGGGAAGCAAGTGCCCAACCACCAGGTTTTGGCTATTCTCTTATGTGGTAGCCTTCAAACCGCCACAGTCATTTTGTATTTGAAAATCATATGAAGCAAAGCCACATGGCTATGTTTTCATTGATGCAATGCTAGCTAACTCTAGAATGCTATACTAAACCTGACTTGGAAATTGGTTAATTAATTTCATGTGTATGAATTATTTATTCATCAAAAGCTCTTAATTCACACGATTGATTTTTCCTTCAGTGGCCTCTGTTGAGAGCAGAATATCCTTCGGCTCTCATGATTTCCTTCTCACAGAACATTCCTCAAGTCCTAAAACAGTTACCTGAGATTTGAGGAAGACTTACCTATCAGGTAAGATGAAAGATGTAGTATTCAGTTGTGCACAGAGGCTCTAGATAAAAAAGACAGCTCAGGGATTTCATGAAGGGCTTAATTGGAAGGCAGGCCCTTTAGAGAATTGTAAAATGTATATGCAAAGGAAAAAGGAAGGACAGAGGGTGACAGATCTTTTAGCAATGTTGTTTTATATAACAGAGTTTTTGCTAGATAAAGCTGATAAAATAGTCTGTTAACATGAAAAATTGCAGTCTGCACTATCTAATAGATTTATGTCCCTGTGTGTTTCATTTTTCGATGTTTTTGAATGTTATAGAAGATACCTTTGTGACATGTATAAGTATATGCTATATAGTATGTGTATTTGCTGTCAAAACTCTATTCATTTTACAGACTTTTTCCCCTTGCCTTCAGATATGTTATATGAAGAAATTGTGTATTCAAATGACACTATCAGAAATACTTCTGGTTAAATTTTAATTATTAGCACTATACTTTCCAAAAGTTCCATGACATTTCAAAATTCTCATGAATTGATAGTAAAATTACTCCAAAAGTAGGAAATTCATAAATGACAAAAATATATATAAAACATTTTGACTAGAGAAAGGAAAAAGATTCTAATATCAGCGCAGCCATCCACAGAAAGATGATTGGTTGAGATCAAATTAATGGAAGTTAGGAGTGCTGCAATGAAGATAACTTTAAAAACATATACATTCTCTAGTTGTGATATTGCCAAAAGTGTACAACTATGTATACGGTCTGTTTCACAGGATTTTCTTTGTCTTAGACACTTAGTGTATAACACTGTATGTATCTATGCTAAACAATAGTATATTTCAATGCTAAATTACAATGTCTTATTCACTGCTAATTCGTTAGTATGAAGCTGATGGGCATCTACTTTAACTTTAATGGTAGCAGCATCATTCACCCTATTATAACGTCTACTGTACTTCTATGCTACTATCTGTGTTTCCTTTGAGACAAAAGATAATTTTTATTAATACATAAATTAAAAATATATTTAAAAGGTTTCTTTTTGAAGAGAAAATTATATATTGCAAATGTAAAATGTTTTAGAATAATTATGAGGTTTTCTTCAAGTAATGTGACCAATAAGTTTACCTCATTTTTAGCTATCATCATTTTTTCTTATCTTCAAAAAATATAAAACTATTTTTCTCTGTTAAAATGACATAGTATGCTCTGTCTTACAAAAGAGTATATCAAAAACTTGTATTGCTTAATTTGTATATAGACACTGAATATCTTCACTGAATACTTGATTAACAAAATTATAATTACACAAGCTAGAACTAGTAAAATTTTAGTGATATTATCTGTCTCTGTAAATACCCCTGCCACAAAAGTATATACTATTACAGTTATGAAATAATTAATATCTGCACTGTTTGTAGGTAGAAACTGATATTTTCTTGAGTAGTCATAGTTTGCCTAAAGTATAGTTGAATAAGTTTTATGAAATTAAAGAGAAATTATACAAAGAGGTAATAAAAAAATGTTCCAGAGCCTAGGATATCTTTGAAAAATATGAAATATTTACCCTCTCTCTAAGAAATATCACAGGAATTATTTAGATACTTAGTATTTTATATATATTTTATAGATCATGTCACATTTGACCATATCCCATAATTTCCAAAGATTAAAATATATACCACTTTTAAGAAAGCCTTTTCCAAGAGTTTGTCTTTAAGCTCTTTACAGCAAAACTGGACTGAGTGAAACACTGAGTAAAGAACTTGGTTATGCTGTATTTTAGATGGCTGAAGACATTTCGACAGGGCAGGAACCGTTTTAACCTGACAGCATTTTTTTTAGTGTGTTTTAGTTTGATGGAACTCAGAGTCATTATCCAATTATCCACAAGCAGGGAATAGGTGGCCAATTCAAGATCTATACCCTATGGGTGCACAGACTTTATTCAAGCTTTTACGGTCTAGAAAACATAATAGATATACTCTTTCCACTTTTTTTTCCAAGTGTAACAATTGAGTTGTTGAAGTGAATGTTCTCAACACAGACTTCACTATAAATACAGTTCAGTTGAATCGGACCAAAGGAAATGTTTTCAAACTAAACTTTTTCATTTGTTCTCTGGCCTTCTTATTTCTTTATATGTTGGCATTAAGCTGGATGGACATGGAAATATGAGCCTAAGAATAGCCAGTGTTACCTCTTAGGCATCTGGAAAGGGTAGAATAAGATATATACAGATTTAAACTTGAGTTAAAGATTTACATAAGTAAACAGTAAATGCATGGATGAATAAACAATAGAAAATTTAAAACAAAGAGAGGAAGATGAGAGGTAAATATAAGTGCAGGATGTAAAATGAATTTTTAGTATCACATTTCTAAAAATGTTAGACTTCCTTTGCTACAGATAAATAGGAAAGGATGGGTTCATAGGCAGGCTAGGTATGCTGGCCATTTGTTGGCCAAACACATAACAGTTACTGCTATTGACTACTTATTGTGTTAGGCACTGTGTAAACAGTTTTATAAAATTATCACATTTAATCATTAAAATGCCCTTGTGAGATAGATAATTTTTCTGTGATTGCAGAAGAGAAAACTGAGACTTAGGGAAATAAAGTAATGTGTTTGTGATCACATAGATAGCCATAGCAAAATAGGAATTCAAATTCAGAAGCTCTAAGTGCAAATTTTTGTTATAATTTATTACATGGCTATGAATGCCTAGTGTGTGTTATAAAATATGAACTAGAAGCATTATAAGAGACTTCGAAGGAGACTAAGCATAATCAACATGGTTCCAAGAAAATGTGTCCTCTGAGAAAATTGGAATGTTTTGAGAATATCCTCTAAATTTGCTAATTTGTGCTGTAACTGGATGATAACTCATTCTTTTCAGTGTTATCCCAGACACTGGGGCCACAGAAGGGTGTTGTTGTTCCTTTGGGTAGAATGCTATCATCTAGATAAAGCAGTCAAGGTCCAGAGATGAAGATAAAAACTCTTCAAGAGATATTAAATAGTATTATAGACATCCACTAAATCCTCTTTCTAATCATCTTAGTTTGATCTGGGTTAATTTCTTACCATGCAGCCTTATAGACTGCAGATAAGTTACTTAAATTTGCATACTAAATATATTTGGAGATGGTCAGGAACTATGTAGTTATTCTAATTAGATATGGACATAGTACTTTGGAATTTTCTAATGCTGAGGGAATATTATATATGTGCATAATACATAACATTTTTAATTGCACAGTAACTTAAGTACCATCTAGGAATACTCTGACTTTTGGAGATCTGGTTAAACTTGTGAATTCTCATTGTAAATTCTGTGTATTCTAGAAAATCACTTCTAATTTTCTCTCTCCTGGTACCTTTGTATCTGTATGCATTTGCTGCTTCTATTCTACCCCAAATAAGTCTGGATGTAAATTCCAGCCCTATCATCAATTGCCTCCAGGAAATTAATTTGATAATTTTACTGAAGGTTTTTATGCCCTGAGCAGTGACTTTGAATATAATTATATCATTTAGCTTTTAGTCCTTCCCATCCTACTAATTCAATCCCTATTTCTTCTGTTTTTCTTCCTGAATTGCTATAGAAAAAAGAAAATTCTTTCTCTCTTACATGTAAAACTGAGGTTCAACTTTCTACCACACATTTAGATTTGTATCTCTCTTTCCACAATGTGTAGAAACTCTACTACTTTTCCTGAAAGAAATTTGAGTGAAAGGAATGATTTCCATTTTATTCGCTTATTTTCTCTCACATATCTTAATGTATATTTTTTCTCTATTTTATTGCAAGCATATTAATGAAACCTCTAGAATTTCAGTCGGAATATAAATTTATACTATTGTTGTTTTTATTATTTTTATTATTCTTAGCCTAAATTAATAATTGAAACTGAATTTATAGGTCTAAAGCAAACCATGTTATTGGTATTTTCGCCTCAGATTTAGACCTTTGATTTCCTTGACTGAAACAATTTAGGGACAAAAAATGATAATATGCCAAAAGCTTGATTTTTTTATAAGAAAAGTGTGGGCTTCTCCTACTTCTATTCATTCTCATTATCAATATTGACATTCAAATAGTAATGGAGAGTGAAAGGACCCACTTTCTGGATCAGAATTAGTCTCTTGTCAAAGTTACTAAATACATACTAACACTCAAAAATAATGTTAGTTCACTTTTTAAAAACTTTACCTAGCCAAAGTCTTTCTTGAATTTTTTTCTACTATAAAACAAAACCTAGTAAATAAGGTAAATTTAGTAAATAATATGGTTTTCATGAAATGTCATTTGACCTCCAGTAATCAGCAAAAGAACAATAGTTTTTAATTCAGTATTCCTAGTTACAATCTTTTTTTGCTATTTCTTTAGCTTTTTATGCTAATTTAGGGTTATTCTTTTTAGTTATCATATAATATATTCCCCTTGTAATCATTCCTTGTGATTAAAGTCACTGAGGCAAATGAGAATGTCCTGAGTTCCCCTATGTTTTCTCCACAGGTAATAGCTGTTAAAAGTTTGATGTAAATTTTTCTAGTTAATTTTTCTATATATGCATAAATAAAAAAGTATAGGACAATATATAATTCACATTTTGGAATTTACTATTTAATAATATGATTTGTTGTTTCATATACCATAATTTTTTATTTATATATCATAATTTTTTCTTTCATATTTAAATATGTATGTCAGTGATTATCAGTGTATCTATTGCAAAGAATGTCAATGTACATATATCTTTGTGTACATATGCAAACATTTTTAATAATAGATTGCTATGAGCAAGTTTGCTGCATCAAAAATAAAATACATTTTAAAATTTGCTTGATTCCACTAAATTGTGTTTTAAAAGTAACAGGTGAGTCTTACCAATTTAAGATCTAATTTACCAATTTAAAGGTTTTTCTTTGCCTCAGATTTCAATATGGCCAGACGTGCTACTTCATGATTTGATTTTGTATCCATTTAAATTTTTTGGTATTTTATCATTTTTTTCACACTGATTTTTAAAATTTTAAGATTTAATTTAAAATATTAAATATAAAATTTTAAAATATTATTTAAGGTTTTGGGCAATATGTTTTTTAGTTTTTCATTTTTTTACAGCTTTATTGAAAAATAATAGACAATTAGTTTCTCATGTTAACAGTGTATAATTCAATAAATTTTTTTATTATGGTTGGCATGCAATAATATATTAGTTTCAATTGTACAACATAGTGACTAGAGAACTATATAACTCACAAAGTGATCACTCCACTAAATCTAGTACTCCTCTTCCCCTTACATATTTATTACAATATTATATTATATTATTTTACATTCTTTATGTTATATGTTTATCTCCATAACTATTTTGTAACCATTTACTTCTTAAACATTTTGCCCTTCTTCACCATCTGCCCCAAACTCTCTCCTATCTAAAAACAAAATATTCTCTGTATCTATGAGCTAGTTTCCATTTTTGTTATTGTTGTTGTTTATTTTGTTCTTTAGATACTATGAGTACATGAAATCATGTGGCATTTGTCTTTCTCTCTCTGACTTATTCCATTCAGCACAATACCTTCTAGGTCCATCAAGGCAATATTTTTTTCCATCCCCTTACTTTTAGTCTGTGTGTGTCTTTTGATTTGAAGTGAGTTTCTTATAAGTAGCATATTTAAAGGTTTTTGTTTTCTTATCCATTCAGCCACCATATCTTTTGGTTGGAGCACTTAGTTCTTTCTATTTGAAGTAATTGTTGATAGATTTGTAGTTATTGCCATTCTTTAATTGTGTTTTTAATACATACTTTTTGTTCTTCTTAAAGAAATCTCTTCAAGATTTCCTATAATACTGGCTTGATGGTAATTAACTCCTTTAGCTAAATTGGAAGCTCTTTATCTGTCCTTCGACTCTAAGTGATAGCTTTGCTGGATAAAATAATCTTGGTTGTAGATCCTGGGTTTTCATCACATTGAATATTTTGTGCTAAGCTCTTCTGTCCTTACTTCTTTTGAAAAATCAGCTGCCAGCCTTATGGGTGCCCCTTATAGGTAACTATCTGTTCTTCTCTTGCTGCTTTTAAGATTCTCTTTTTGTATTTGGCCTTTGGCATTTTAATTATGATATGTCTTGGTGTGGGCCTCATTGGGTTCAATTTTGGGGGGCCTCTCTGATCTTCCTGGGTTGTATATCTATTTCCTTCACCAGGTTAGGGAAGTTTTTCATCATTATTTCTTCAAATAGCTCTTCAATCTCTTGTTCCCCTTCAGGGACCCCTAGGACCCATATGTTTTTACATTTAATTGTGTCCCATAGGCTCCATAAATTATTATTATAGTTTTACCTTCTTTTTTCTTGCCATTATGATTGGTTGTCCCTGGCTTCCCTGTCCCCTATATCCATTTTTTGATCCTCTTCTTTATCCACTCTGTTAATTCCTGCTAATATACTCTTCATCTCAGATATTGTATTCTTCATTTCTGACTGGTTCCTTTTTATAATTTCCATCTCCATTTTAATGTTTTCTATCTCTTTGTTAAAGTTCCCAGTGAGTTCATCTCCTCTTCCTCTAGGTTCATTGAGCATCATTATAAGCAGTGTTTTGAGCTCAGCATCTGGTAGATTGCTTGACTCCAACTTTCCTAAAGCTCTGTTCTGTTCCTTCATTTGGGACATGTTTCTTTGTCTTTGCATTTTGACTGCCTTTCTTTGTCTGTTTCTATGTCCTAAGTAAAGCTCCTAAAACTCCCAGTCTTATTAGCATGGCTTTGTGTAGTAGCCACAGTCCTTAGAGGGGTCCAGCTGCAAGCCAAGTTGAGCCCCAGCCTATACCCCTCTGGGACCACCTGGTAAGAATCAGCAAGCAATTCCCACATGGCTGATGCCTGTGCTGTGCTTATAGTTGCCTCAAAGGGCCACACCAGAAACCGAGGCCAGGTGGCCACCAGTATAAGTATTGGAGCTGCTAAGCAAAGGTCACAGAGCACACCGAGGATTCCCCCTTGGTGTGGCTTGGGTGGGGCTGCAAGTTGGGAGAAGCAGAGTTTCAAGGAATCCTCTAGGTGGAGTGACTCCTCTTATCCAGTTTCATGATGCCTCAGCTCTGGTGGTGCCGCATCCACATGCTGGGAAGGGTGAGGACTCAACAAAGGAACAGTGGATACCAACAGCACTTCTGCCTGAGAAAGCCATGCTGCCAGCCCTCACTCTGACAACTCAGTGTTCCCCTCTAAGTCCCTGCCACCAGCCTGTCCCAGCAGCCAACCTGGTGCTGGTGCTTGAAAAAGTGAGTCTGCCACCGTGAAAGTCTGTTCGTGGTCATGGCTCCTTTAAGAAGAACATTTGCACCTGCTGCTGCAGCTGCCATAGCCTCTGTCCCATTCAGACACTTGGACCAGGCAGCCTTCCATCTCCGTTGACTCCTACCTCCTACCGTTGCAGGATGATTTTTATTTCTCTCCCTATTGTTAGAGCTTCTGCTCATCCAGACTCCAGGTGACTCTGCTTGCTATTTTCTCTGTTTCCATCACAACTCTGGTGTAGTTGCATGAGGTGTACAAAGTCTCTACCACCTATGGCATCTTGCCCCTGTCTCTAGTTTTGCTTAACTTTGAACTTTACAAAATTAATATTATACTCTGTAGTCTTCTGAGCTTAACTTCATTTATTTCAATATTATGTTAATACTAATATAATACTAATATTCCTCCATTCACTACTATAGCATTTCAGTATGGAAATAAATATATTGCAAAGTATTCTTTTTAATAAATGGCATTCAGTTTTCCCCAAGGTTTTTCTTAATGGACAAGGCTTCTATTAACATTCTTAGATACATCTCCTAATTATTAATATGCAAGTGTCTTTCAAGGTATATTCCTAAGAATTGCTCAACTGTAGGGTATATACGTAGAAATGTTCAAAATTTCAAGATAACATTATTTTCCAATGTAATTGTACCATAATGAATATAAAATTTTAATTTTAATGTAGTTGTATGTATATTTATGGGTAGTACCTTTATTTATCTAAGTTAAGGACTCCTTCTCTAGCAATGGCATACTGCATTTTCCAAAGATAAGGAGAACAAGGAGTCTTATCCCACATATTCTTCTGTAATGTGACCTCATCCTTCTTCTATCAAGAGGTGAAATTTAATTTTCTGCCTTCTAATCTAAGCTAGTCTTAGTGACTTTCTCTGAATGAGTCTCTTGGAAAGTTCTCGGTTGGGATACTTATTTTCAGATCCCTGCCACCAGGCTCTGAGAAACCCAACTCTCAAGGTGAGACCATCTATAGCCACTCTGGGTCACAGACAGCTTCTACTGAGCTCCCTACCAAAGTCAGAATTGACTGCTGTTCAGGTCAGCAAGCACCTTCAGTGTCCATTCAAGTCAAGTGTTCAGAAAATCTTACCCCATCCCAGTAAGTGCCCATCCACTCTAACTACAAGAAATATTTCAAGTGAGAATTCACCCAACTGTGAATAATAATAGTAAATTGCTATTTTAAACCACTAAGTACTAGAGTAGTTTCTTATATTGCTGTAGATAACTGGACTATTACCCTATGTACAAAAAAATGTTTGTTTTATATTCATCTAAGAGTTGACTTTTTAAAATAATTTTAGTATTCAAATTCTTAATTCAATTGCAGTCCATTTTTGTGTATGGTGGAGTTACAAACTTGATTTTATACCTTTATAAGATTATAAAACTTGTTATTTTTAAATAATGGTTGTTTCTAGAATCTCTTGGTTTGGATTTGTAGATTCATTGACTTTACATCTAACACCTAGCAAATTCAAAAAATGTAATTTATTGTACATAAAGCATCTAAGATTAGTCATTATTAGTTAAATTATTAGAGGCAGGGAATAATGTTAAATACAACCTCTTAAAACTCAAATAAATTAAATTCAAATCATGCTTACAAATTCACTGTTTTTTCATTTCCTTAAAGAAAACAATTAAACTCATATTTCAGCATTTTTGTGATAAAAAAGTAATTATAATAAATTACTTAGCATTAAATTCTCAGTAAATGGTCTCTCTCTTGGCCTGAAAAAGGTAGAAAAGAAAATTTAAAAATTTGTGAGACTTGAATTTATACCATTTTACCTGATGCTTTTTTGAAACAGAGCTCCTCATTTTCATAAAAGATTTAGGGGTAAAAATATCTATCTTACTTTAGGAGTCTAAATGAGCTTCTAAATCCTTTTATAGATACCATGTGTGATATTTTTAATTCCATATTTTCATTTTCTAAAATTATGCAACTAAACATGTTCTGCTGAGAAAATATTCATAAAGAATAGTAATAATTTTTAAATATTATGAAGTATGTTTTGAAAAACTGTGCCTTTTTATTTTGTATGCACAATAGTAAATATTATGCCCTTGCTTTTTTGGCAGTAGTTTGATTTACAATTATGCTTAATCTGTTTTCTATATGTAAAGATGTTATATGAAAAATAATATTTTTCTCAAGATCTCATTCTGTTATAAAGAGATCTGGTATGTATAATTAAATATTTTCTGGGGTATAATTTTTTACCTTGTTAAATAATGTAAAATTTAAGCTATTACACTTTTTTATAAATAGACATTTTCTTTTAGAACCATTTTGGGTTTATAAAAAAATCAAGCAAAAAATAAAAATTACAAGAAATTCACAATATGCCCTTAGTCCCCCCACCCCTATACAAAGTTTCCCCTGTTGTTAACATCTTGTTTTACTGTGATACACTAGTTTCAATTGAGGAGGCAATATTATTATTAACTGAAGTCCATAGTTTGTATTAGATTCACTGTTGCACATTCTGTGGGTTTTGATAATTGTTTAATGACAGGCATTCACCATTATAGTACCATACAGAATAGTTTCACTGCTCTAAAAATCTCTTGTGCTCCACCTACTCATTCTTCCTTCTACTCAAACCACTATCAACTACTGAGCTTTTTACTATCTCCATAGTTTTTCCTTTTCCATAATGTAATATAGTGGAATCATGCTGTATGCAACGTTTTAAGCATGCCTTCTTTCAATTGGCAATATGCATTTAAGGTTCCTGCATATGTTCTATAGCTTAATAACTCTTTTATTTTTATCACTGATTAATATTCCATTGTATGGATATACCATGGTTTGTCTCTCCATTTACCTAAAAAGGATATCTTGGTTGCTTCCAAGTTTTCATACTTCTTAATAAAGCTGCTATAAACATTCATGTGCAACTTTTGTGTGAACATATATTTTAAACTTATTTGAGTAAATCCAAAGAAGTATAATTCCTGGATCATATGGTAAGAGTGTATTAGGTTTTGTAAGAAACTACTGAACTACTATCCCAAGGGGCTTTTTCATTAGTGGTAAATGTAAGTTCCTGTTGCTTTACATCCTCACCAGCATTTGCTGTTGTCAGTATTTTGGATTTTAGCCTTCCTAATAGGTATACAGTAGTATAACATTATTTTAAGTTGCCATTTCCTAATGACATATAATATTGAACATCATTTCACATGCTTGCCATCTGTATGTATTTTTGATGAGTATCTGTTCATATCTTTTACCCATTTATTAATTGGGTTGTTTATTCTCTTATTGCTGGTTTTTAAGAGTTATTTGTATATTTTGAATACCAGTCCTTTATCAGATATGTATTTAGCAAAGATTTTCTTAGTCTATGAACTGTGCTTTTATTCTCTTAATAGTGTCTTTCACAGAGCAAAAGTTTTCAATTTTTATGAAGTCCAACTTACTAATTTTTTTTCTTTTATGAATTGGTCTTTTGATGTTTTATCTAAAATCTCAACAAACTCAAAGTCACCTACATTTTCTCATCTTCTGAGTTTTATAGTTTTGCATGCACATTTAGTTCTGTGAGCTATTTTGCATTAACTTTTGTAAAATGTGTACAATTTGTTCCTAGCTTCTTTTTTGTTTATTTGTTTGCATCTGGAGGTCTACTTAGTTCAGCATTATTTGTTGAAAAGACTGTTCTTTTACCATTAAATTGCCTTTGCTTCTTTGTTAATGATCAGTTTATTATATTTGGATGGGTTTATTTCTGGACTCTATTCTGTTCCATTGACGTTTTTATCTATTCTCAGTTAATCAAGTAGATTAATAGTACTGTTTAGTTTACCTATGTTTTCAGTGGTTTTGTATCTGATAAAGGAGTGTTGAAGTTTCCAACCATAGTAATAAATTTGTCCATTTCTTCTTGCAGTTCTATCATTTTTTGCACAACTTATTTGGACACTTCATTGTTAGGTGAATATACATTAAAAATTATGTCTTTTTAAAAAATTAATCTTTTCATCATTATGTAATTCTCCTCTTTATTTCCTTGATCGAAATTATTTTTTTCTTGAAATCAATATAGCTACTTTAGGATTTTTTTTATTGGTATTAACATGGTCTTTCTTTATCCCTTTACCAACTGTGTCCATTCCTTAACTATCTTTTTCTAATGTTCTTTTTTTTTGTGTGTGTACAGATTTGAGTTTCTGACCTATAGAATTTTCCTTTTTCTAAAGAACTTCTTTAACATTTCTTGCAAGGTATGACTACTGATAATAAATTCCTCCAATTTTTATTTGTCTGAGAAAGTCTTTATTCTTCTTTTACTTTTGAGGGTTAATTTCTCTGGATACATAATTCTAGGTTAGTAGGGTTTTTTTTTTTTCTTTCAACACTTTAAACATTTCACTGCACTCTTTTCTTCTGCACACTGGAGAAGTCCAATGTAATTCTGATCCTTGCTCCTCTATATACATATGTTTTCCTTCCACTTGATTTTTTCAAAATTTTTAGTTTTTATTTTATGTTTATCTGGCTAGGAGTTAGGCTGTGTATACTGTTTACTATAGCTGTGGTATCAGCCAAAATTTCCTGTAGTCTCCTTGTTTTGTAACCGTTGTTGTTGTTATCTTCAGATTTCCTTAGGGACTTCTTAAATGTTTTCTGAGATTACTTTTTTTTCAATTGTGTGCCCCTCTTAAAGTGTGTGTGTACCTGTGTGGGAGAAATGTTCTATAGTTGTACGATTAGGTCTCATTTTTTCTAGTGATTCTGTATCCTTGATCTATGACCTTCATAAGTATTTGTAAGCTTTGTATTATTTTATTTCTCAGCTTAGGTGAGATAAGAGGGCCAGAGGGACAGCTGAAATTAGGTGTTTTCCTGCTCTACATGGAAACTAGAGGGTGTTAGAATTGTGTATTTTCCTTCAAACAGGTAGTTTAGGCTCTAGCAAGACCCCAGTCAGTTACATTTTTTTTTAATTTCCCTCATGGGCAGGCCTTGTTAGAAAAAACACATTCTGCGTATGTTTCAAAATAATCACTTTTATCTTCCACTTGCTGGAAGCATAAGGTATTATCCGTTGATCTTCACTGTGAGAATGTGGTAGAGCTCCCAAAAGTAAATTTTAGGCAAGTGTGGGGACTCATTGTTGGCTTCCCCCCTGAAATTTTAATTCTCAAGCCTGCACACACTGAACCACCAGCAATTTATTGTTTGCAAATTACATTTTCTTAATTCTGTACTAGCTCCACCAATGATTTCTGCTTCTCAACTTCTACTATGGTAAGCTATGATTCTCTGTATCTGTCTACCTTTCCAATTTTGATGGTAGCAGTTTGCTATACAATCTCTATTTTATAAGGTATCTAAGAAAAGTTGTTGATTTTCAGTTTACTCAGCTTTTTCCTTATCTTCTTGTGAAGATGAAAATGAGCCCTTCAAACTTTACATCCTGAACCAGAAACCAGTACACTTCCATACTTTTTAAAAGAGCTATCCTGTGTACTCTTTCCTGGTTTTCTACAGTAATAATATCTTGCTAAATTACAATAAAAATTCACCACCAGAATATTGACATTGATACAAGCCACTGAGCTCATTCGGATTTCCTCTGTTTCATTTGTACTGATTTGTACTTGTATGTGTTGGTATATGTTTATTTCTGCAATTTTATCAGAAGTATAGTTTAGTGTTATCTACCACTTCAGTCAAGATAAAGAATAGTATTTCCAAACATAAATCCCTCTTATTACTTTTTAATAACCACATCCATTTGCCTCCCACAAAATTCCATTTTAAGCTCCTGGAAACTATTAATTGTTTTTCATTTCTATAGCTATTTCACTATTTTGATGCATCATATTTTTATTTTGTATGCAAATCCAATGATATTAGAATATTGCTAAGCAAATTCTCCTCTGATACCATGATTTCGTAAACAGAAAAATGAAATTTTAATATATATATATATATATATATATATATATATATTAGTGTAATATATGAAAGGAAGGAGCATCTATTGCAAATTGAAATGCAGTCTCACTACTCAAATCTCCTGAGATATGATTCCTGAGATGAAAGTCAGCTAATGCCAATTATTGTCATGAAATTCCTTCTCCTGTCAGTGAATATAGAATTCTACTGGTCAGAGAAGATAATAGCTAACGTCAAAATGGCCTCTCCCTGTGCGGTTAATGGAAAAATGTCCTTTTTATGTCTAACCCAAACAGGAGGCTGCTTTCTGTCTTTAAAAATGAATCAAGATGAGAGTTTTCAGATGAGTGGCTCTATAGCTGAAGGATTCAGAGAATACCAGGTTAGAATGGGATGTGATGGCAGGCTATAGGCACTGGTGTTTTATTTACTGAAATTCCAATGTATTAGTATACATATAATTTAATATTACTATGTAAAATTGTCACTTTTTAATTTCACATAAGATTGTGTTGTTCTTCCTTTGATTTTCCTTACATTGTATATTTATACTTCCTTATATATTATTAAAAGTATTTTAATAAATCACCTTAATAAATCACCAAACTAGTTTTTTGCAGCATTTTGCCTATATATATATATATATATATATATATATATATATATATATATATAGTGATTTCATGCATGGGTTTAGTGATAAATTGATCTTTGTATTGATTAGCCATTTCATTTTAACTTATGCAAAGCTCCAATTAAAATACAAAAATAAAATGTGAAAGCATGGACGAATCAGGTCTTTTAAAATATGCAGATTTGATGAATACACTTTATTTAGAACATTTCTGCTTTTTGAATATATCCGGTTATATGTTCCAAAAATAAACATAGATATTACAGACAAAATCTGCTTTTAAAATGTACTCAGTAACTATTCACTAATCCTTTCCTCAAAGAGCTTAGTCTGCTAAATATGATACAGCATATTCTCTTGCATACATTTATTGAATGCCAGAACAAGACTTCAAAGATATTGTAATCTTAATACCCAAGGATCATGAAAGAGGAGGTGATTTGATCAATATCTATAACACAAACTTTAGCAAAAGTAAAGGTATCTGACTTTATAAAGTCAATGCAGAGGATTTAAGTTTACATAATTATTTTGATTCCAAAAATATTTTTATATCAATTTATCTATTTATTATCTTTCTATAACGTAGAGAGAGAATTCCCACATACACTAAAATTAGATCAAATCTAATAAGAAGCATGGGACAGTTTTTTGAGTAGTTTCTTGTTTATAGGACATTTCATCCTGAAAAAAAAAAATGTGATTTCAAATCATGAGAATATGGCAAACCATCATGGCATGAATACAACTATCCTTGATCTTTATTCACTTAGAAAAAAATGTCAAGATCAGAATTAAATGTGTATATTTGCTTTGTGGAAAAGATTAAGTAACTGGTAGGATATTTTCATTACCTGATACTTCTCATCTCAATTACAATTTTGTGGGAAATTTCTCTTTTTGGGACTCAGGTGGGTCTACATGGGCCAACTCACATAGGCATTTAAAATGAAAAATGAAGTCCATGTAAAAGGTAAGCATGTGATGAGTCTCATATCTCCTGCCCTTATGTGGATGATAGAAATAATTACTTCCAGGCATATCATTGCACTGGGCACAGTTGGCACATGGGAGTCAGCCAGGTGTTAGACGCGATAGGAAATGTGCCGCCTGATTAGACAGACTGGAATCCAAGTGCAACAACATTTTCTTTTAAATGAGATGAGGGGTGGGAATTTAAAGATGCCATTTAATTTTTCATCTGTGGCCAATGCATGCCAATGTTTCAAGATGATTTTGTTAATCACATGGGACTATTCACTGCATGTGGTAATGAAAGGATAGAAAAATGTTTTTCTCAAAGAAGGCAAACATTGTCCAATTCAGTTTAATTGCGAATAGTTTAGATGAGGAATTTGTTTCTTCATTCTTAGTTTAGTTCCTCTTATAACTACATGAGCATATTTTGCTTTATTTTGTTTCTATTTGTGACAAAATCTTCTTTGTAGGCATACTATAAATTTTATTTTCTGAGCCTTTTTTATTATGATAATTCAGCCCTGCTCTGGGCCATATGGATGCTCTGGAAGCTTTATTACTCCCAGAGATGCCCTGGAGCTCAGAATTCTTAGCCAAGAAGGTGGAAACCTTTTTCCATAAAAAAGATCATATACATAAGATTTTAAAATTTATGTTCTTATTCAATTTTCAATCATTTAAAAATTTTTAAAAAATATTTTTAAAATTATAGTTGCATACATTGTATGTTTTAGGTGTACAACATAGTGATTAGACATTTATATAACTAACAGAATAATCATCCTGATAAATCTAGTACTCATTTGACACTATACATAGTTATTACAATATTATTGGTTATATTCTTTATGCTATACTTTACATCTCATAACTATTTTATAACTGTTTGTATTTCTTAATCCCTTCTCCTTTTTCACCCTCCCAATCCCCTTTCCATCTAGCAACCATCAAAATCTATAAGTTCCTTTCCATTTCGTTTATTTTGCTATTTAGATTCCACATGTAAGTGAAATCAAATGGCAAAATCTTTCTGTCTGACTTACTTCACTCAGTACAATATCCTTTAGGCCTTTCTTCAGTGTAGTACTTTGGGTTTCTTTGGATAAATACCCAAAAATAGGATTACTGATTCATTCTTGTCTCTTGTGATAGGCTTATAGCCTTTGTTTTAAAGTCTATTTTGGTGATATCAGTATTGATACCTCAGCTTTTTGTTTGTTTTCATTTTCATGAAACATCTTTTTCCATTCTTTTACTTTCAATCTTTTTTTTTTTTTTTGACACATGTAAGGATATTGTTTTCTTTTCCATTCAGATACCCTATCTTTTGTTTGGAACATTTAATCCATTTACACTTAAAGTAATTGTTGCTGGATATGTAGTTATTACCATTTTATTATTCATATTTTTATCCTTTTTAAATTTTTTCTTCTTTAAAAAGTCCCTTCATATCCTGTAATACTGGCTTGGTGGTGATGAATTCCTTTAGCTCTTTCTTATCTGAAAAGCTCTTTATCTGTCTTTAGACTATAAATGATTGCTTTGTTGGATAAAAGAGCCTTGGTTGTAGATGCTGAATTTCCATCACTTTGAATATTTTGTACCAAGCCCTTCTGGCTTACAAATTCATTTTTGAAAATCAGCTGCCAGTCTTATAGGTGCTCTTTAGTTGGTAACTAACTGCTTTTCTCTTGCTACTTGTAAGATTCCCTCTTTGTCTTTAACCTTTGACATTGTATGATGATGTGTCTTGGTGTGGGCTCTTGGGTTCATCTTGTTTTGGACTCTGCACTTCCTGGGATTATATGGCTATTTCCTTTGACAGATTAAAGAAGTTTTCTGTCATTATTTTATGAAATAGGCATTCGATTTTTTGCTCTTTCTCTTCAACTTCTGGTATCCCTATAATGCAATGTTGTTACATTTGTTGTTGTCCCAGAGGCTCCTTAAACTATCCTCAATTTTTTGGATTCTTTGTTTTTGTTGCTGTTATGATTGTGTGTTTTATGCTACCATATCTTCTAAATCACTGATTCAGTTCTTTGCTTCATTTAATCTATAGGCCATTTGTATGGAAAATCCACTGGAAGTGGCTTGTGTGGGCCTGCAAGTTGAGTAAGTCAGGATCTCAAAAAATCACCAGCTGGATTGATGGAGATTCAGATATAGCAGCCTCTTGTGTGTGCACACTGGGTGCAGGGAGGGCTCAATAAAGGAAGAGTGGCCTCCACCAGCAGTTCATTCTGGGAAAAAGCTGTACTTCTAGCCCTTTCCCTAAAACCAGATAAATAATTTCTTCTTCATGTGTCCCAGGCACCTATTGAGCTGCTGCCCTTGTACTGGGGCTCCAAGCAAGTGAGTCTGGCAATGAATAAGTCCATGTGTGGGGTCCTTAAGAGGATTGTCTGCCACTCCATTGGCTCTCTGGAGGTCATACTCAACAGCAATCTCTGCTAATTTTCAGAGTCAGAAATTGTGGAAACTTCTCTTCCTTCTACTGGAACCCTGGGCAGGGGAGCCTGATGTGTGGCCAGGACCCCACACTCCTCCAGAGATAATCTCCATAGCTGAAATATCCCTCCCAATTCTCAACTGCTACATGTGAGAGTGACACCAACTGGTTCTGTGTCTCCATCTCTCCTCCCAGTCTAGAGGTGGACCTTCTGTTTGTCCCCAGTCATAGAACTTCTGTTCAACTAGATATCAATTCATTCTCAATTATGGCTGTTCTGTAGTTCAGTTATAATTTTGATGTAGTACTGACAGGAGGCAAGCACAGTGTT
This sequence comes from Cynopterus sphinx, assembly GCA_030015415.1. Classification (NCBI taxonomy): domain Eukaryota; kingdom Metazoa; phylum Chordata; class Mammalia; order Chiroptera; family Pteropodidae; genus Cynopterus; species Cynopterus sphinx. The sequence continues at coordinate 68,818,488 of CM057385.1, read as the reverse complement.
TACCTACTCCACCATCTTTACTGGAAGCCCAATTATTTACTGATTTTTGATTTCTGAGAATTTAAGAACTTTATATGTATTATCATATCACTTAAACATCATACTGACTTTTATAACTAATATTATTATTATTTTCACTATTTTAGAGTGAGGAAGTTTTGCCTAGAGAAGCTTCAAAGCCTCTCTAGCATATAAGTGGAGGAACTAGGACTTTCTAAATGCAAAGTCTATAGTCTCAGTCACCCTGATGTGTGCACGATTTTATTTCATGTTTCCTCTATAGTGCTTCTCGAGGCCCCTTCAGTCAGTTCAGCAGGTAAAAATTATTTCCATAAGAATATTGACATGCCTTATTGGACTTACTTTCACACAAAAAAGTTCATTGCTATGGTTGCAAATTGTGTATTACTACTAACATTTAAGAAACCACCAATAATCAAAATTAATGTAGCATTAAAGAGGAACATTGCAGTTATCTAAAAAGGCTATTAGAATACACTTTTTTCCCTACTACATATCTGCGCGAAGCCAGATTTTCTTAATATACTTCATCAAGCACAATATATCGCATACTCTTGATTTCTCTTCAAATCATGTCTTTCACCTTTTACAAAACAATATATCACAACAGAGAGAAAACAAAAACAGACATAGCAATTTAACTATATTTTATAAAGCCAGACATTTGAGAGATCTGAAAAAATGTCATTCTTTTCTTTACTTTTTAATTTGTTTGGTAAAATATAGTTAAAGTTCATAAAATTTTAGTTATATTGATGTGTATGAATTTATTATTGTTATTAAATGAATTAATAACTCAATATTTTAAATATATCTAGCTTTTAATTTTGAATACTTTAAGTATTGATGGCTAGAACCAGCATAAATCAAAGCTCTCAATACCTTTTAAGAGTCTAAAGTGATTCTGACACAAAAATTTTAAAGCCACATCCCTAGCCCATTCCCCAGAAAGCATATCACCTTTAAACTAGTTCATATATATGATTCAACAAGTAAATATATTATTTTATTCTTCCTTTTATTCATATCACCAAATTCTAACCTTCTAATAGAGATATAATGCTAGTAGCATAATAACTTTCAGGTAGAATGAATTTTCTTCATCAACTTAAGAATTTTAAATTATATCTTGAAATAAATTTAGAAACTTTAAAGCATTCTAGGTGGGGGAACAAAATAGGGTTAAGCATTAAGAATGCTCTTCAAGTTGCAGTGTGTAGAATGAACTGTCAAGGAGACCAATTGGGATATTACTAGATTAGTAGAGGTCAGAAACAACAAAAATGGAAATAAAAAAATTGAAACCATAAACAATGCCTGGCACAAAACTGAAGTGCTATAACTAGTTTCAGGATTAAGAAACATTGCACTGTTAGGATGATATAACTTAGAAACAAATACCAAATTGATATGCATGGCAGGGAGAAAGAAAAGATGCAAAAAGACTATACTGAGGTTTTGAGACATGTTGCTATATGTCTCAAATTTTTACTAGTAATTATGATAACTATGATGATAAAAATTAAAGATGCTTAGCAAATAAAAATAAAAAGTAATTTTCTTTTGTACATCTGAAACTTAATTGAATATTTTTTAAAATGAATATCATTGGTAACTATTTTTTTAAAAGTGGGTAGGATGGTTTTCTCAAATATAACATATTCTCCACTAGAGCAGAAATCTCTCTCTCTCTCTCTCTCTCTCTCTTTTTTTTTTCATTGTAATATCCCTGGACCCTAGAAGAGTACTCAGTATATAATAGATGCTCAATAAATATTTAATGATTTAATGGTTTTATTGGAGCTAATAAATAGTGTCTTTAATTAAGAAAGATACTTAGAGATCTGATAATCCAAATTGACCCTTCATCAATAGATCCTGAAATCCCAAGCAGTATATGCTCAGTATCTGAAAGTTTTTGATTAATAGAATCCAGAACACAGAACCCAGGACACCTGACTGACTCCCTGACCAGGAATGAGAAATCCTTTATCCCTAAAAATTGCAGGTTTAATAGAGATATGAACAAGAATTCCTCTAAAACAAAGTAATTTTAATTTCCACTGTAGCACATATAGTCAATCTCTTTTACTTTGTGTGTGTGTGTGTGTGTGTGTGTGTGTGTGTGTGTGTGTATTCCCCACCATCTCAAAAGAAAAAAAAAGGAATTAACCAATATTGCGATCTAGTTTGTGATATGCATTTTGAAGTCTTTAGGGTAAAGTGTTGTAAGGGAGGAAAAGTTCTTTATCCTTTTTGGGTCTTCGGCAAGAATTAAACTGTCATAAGGCAGATTAACAGAAGAAAAGTATACAAATTTTACTGAATTTTTGCATGTACACGGCAGCCTTTACAAGAGAATAACAAACCCAATAAGTAACCAGAGCAGGAAGCTTTTATACCTTTTAGAAAATGAAATAAATGAATATGTGAAGAAACAAGGGTAGTAAATGGTGGAAAGTAACAAGATTTGCTTACACAAACTTCTTAGCCCTAAATTCTCCCCAATCCTTCTATGGTGATAAGGATACCTCTCTTCCTTCTAATTCAGGGAGAGTACATTCCATATGGAAATTTATCTCCTTGCTTTTAAGAATGAAAGGCAACCTTTCTGCTTCTGCTGTCTTTTTAACTCTTTTAGCTTAAGATATTCAATATGATAAGGAGCTACATCTGGAGGTAGTATGACCTGAACCCCATGAGTGTATTGATGACTGCATATTACTTTGACATATTTATCAAAGCTACAATACAGATTGACAGAGGTCTATATAGAATGATGAATAAATAGAGAGGTATATAATAAATAAATGTTGTAAAAATTAATTGTAGAACCTAAATAGTAGGCATAAGAATGTTTATTGTACAATTCTTTCACTATTATTTGTTCCTAAATAGGTAATGCAAATCCCATCATAGCAATAAAACATATTTATTTCTATTTTTCCTGGGAGAATGTGGAATAGTGCCTTCTTCTTGAAAATATACACTTACCCTGAAGATCTTTTATAAACTGAACTTTCTGTTTTCCAGTCATGTTTTATATACTTTGTACAGTAAATGGTCAGATGTCAATGGTTTGGTTCAAAGTCCAGGACCTGCTTGAACTGCCCCCCAATCTTTCAAAAGAGTCAGTAAACAGTAGTTATATACCTGTGATATTTGGGCACTCAAAAAATCTTCACAAGAGCCTTGCTTATTTTTTCAGTGAAAATGCTTAGTATCTTGTTATTTTGACACTTTTTTCAAATACACAATTATCTTATTTTCCACAAGGTTAAATTTCATTCAGGTAGATGATGATATTTTCCCAAGTTAAATTTGCAAATGAGTTAGCATAGTAAGATTTATTATGCAGGACCCTTGGTATTTAGGGGTTCATATTCAAATCAGTGTGTAGGAAGACCATGCACTGGTACAAAGATTAACTCTGACATAATAACTGTTTTTAGATCTGCTGAGTAACAGTTTTCATTTTATTTATGAGCCTCATATTTTAAATTGACGTTTATGCTGGGCAAAGTGTGAAGTTATTTGACTGTGACCAGACTTATTTATAAATTCAATGTGAAGACTGACAAATTTCATATACTATTTGTATTTTGAATATATTGGAATGGTACAATTAAAATATCTGAGCTTAAAGAGTGAAAAGAAACAATACAGATCCAGCTGAAAAATAATGTTTGAGTGCACACATATTTAAAAAGTTATAAAAGGAAAGGAAGCAATATGAACTACTTATCTCAGTGCCTGAAAATATGCAGGAAGCAAAATTGAGATATGTTAAGGCTGGCATATGAAAAGGACTTCATGAAATGTTAACTTAACACATTGAAATTATATTATAATTAGTACCGGTTAAGCCATAAGTGTTCCTAAAAACACCTAGAAGTTAATACGGTTTCTCTCTCTCCCTCTCTCTCTCTTGCTCTCATCTTCATATCAAGTATGAAGGTCTTAATTGAAGATCATGTTCCTAGAGAGTGTACATTTGTCATATGGCCAAATATTACAACTTCAAATGAGTTATTTTCAAGTACTTTAGTCTGAGTGGACTCTGGAAATTTAAGGATCTAGTATCTGGTTTGTACATAACTGTCTGCTGTTTACTATGATCTCTTAGATTTATCCGGCCAGCAACAGGTAGAGAACTATATATCCAAGGGGTTTTAACAGGTGTATCTTATTGATTATCAGGCAGCTGAGAAAAAGAATAGTATACTTCCTAGTAAGAAAAAATCTAAAAAGACACACACAATTTATTCCTTTTTCATGACTCAAAATTTCTGACACACATTTAGCATAACTCATTTCCTTTTAGTGAAAGTGTCAGTACCATCCTTTTCAAAATATTCCTTCTTCAGAATTCCCCTCTCCATTCAGAAATGACATACAATAGCAATAATAGCAATAATTATAGTAATAACAATACCATGTATTTAGTGATTCAGGATAGAGTGATTGACACCGAAGACAATTATTCCTAGCGTATAGTAAAAAAAAAAAACTGCTTTGTTGGTAGGTAGAAGGATAAGATACTTGGCAACTAGTGAAATAATGAAATCTGTTACCAATCACACAGCTCATTAGAATTAGGGAGTCTGTCATGCTGAGGGTGGCAGCAGAATACTGTAAACTTTTAATTTTTATGCATATATCATTTATCTCACTACTGAGCTCAGAGTAGGCACTTAATGTCGTTCATTTTATCAGTAGTAACTACAGAATAAGCTTCAGGAAAAAAGAAGAATTGAGAATCCTTGAGGAATGAAGAAAGGTTTAATTTCTTGGGGTGAAAAAAGCTTGAATCAGGTAGGAAAGCCATATTCAAGAAATATGTCAAAAATGAGACCAAATTAAAGCAGCAGATCAAAAAGTCTGTTAGATAAGTAAGAACCAAAAGGTGCAAATACCAGGAAACAAAGTGACAGGGGCAATGGCCAGTCACACAGTCAGGACTTTACCATCAGCAGATGCTGAAAAAAAAGAAAGAAAAAGAATGTGAGATGCTAGTACTCAGAAAGAGCCATAATAAATGGTCCAATACTAGTCTAGTATTCAGACAAACCCTTTTGAGGAGTACACAATGACAAAGCCAAAGCTGAGTGGAGGTGGGTGTTAATAAAAGTTGATGATAATTACAATAATACTACCACTACTGCTAATAATAATAAATGACAGCATTCTACAGTAGTCAAAAAAATCTATAAATTGACAATAGGATTATAGAATTTACTATTATAATTTATATATGCAAAGTTTACCTGATATATTTAGTTGAGTGAATAATTATTATTACACTGAATAAATCATGTAAATTATAAATTTTAGTAATTATGAATGCAGTTATATTTATGGTTTTCATTGAGTTGTATGATTTTTCTGAGTCTGTAATTGTCTTTGGAGCTGAGACGTATCTCCTGGAGGCAGCATAGGGTGGGGTTTTGTTTTTTGATCTGTTCTGAAACTCTGCCTTTTTACTAACTATGAGAGGTGAACACACAGTGTAAACATACATATGCCTTATTGTTATGTTAATGTATGCAGCTGAAACTTATTAGATTTTGTTAACCGTCACCATAAAATAAATAAATAATTAAAAAATTTTTTGGATTTTTTGAAAACTGATTTTCTTCTTGCCTTGTTAGTAGTACAGTATCTACGTAGATTTATAAATTTGATCTGATATCTCTGAAATATTTAATCCTAACCATTTCTATCATGTTCATTTTACAAACTCCCTATATTTTAATTCCTGGGATTTAGAATTATTTGACTAGTAGGCATTCCCACCAGAAAAGGGAAAATGTCACTCAAAATATCTAAAATCCCTAGAATTAAGGAAATTGAAACAGAAGTTGAGGAAAAGAAAGCAATGTTAACAGAAAAAAATGATAAAGTGTGAAGAAAAAGCCTGACCTCTCTATATATATCCAATCTTTCTGACAGGGCCATAAAAAGTAACAAAATCAGATTTACATTAGAGAGAATAAATTTCCACAGACAAGTATCCCCTCTCCCCTAATTCCTTCATTAAAACAAAAAAGAAGACCCAGACACATTTTCCTGTGGTGTAAATCTTTTTAAAAGATCACAAAACTTTTCAGTACATAAAGAGAAGAGATTTAGTCTACAACATGTTTCTTTAATCTTCTCTCTCCATTTTGCCTCTTACTAGAATCCCCTCACCCTTAACTTCTTTTACATCATCCCAAAATGTCACTTTATCTTTTGAACAATCCTGCTCTTTTTTCAGGTTACCCACTCTACGTAGGAAAATATCATTAGCAAAAATATTTCAGCAAAACTGACCATGTGTTAATAAAAGTGTGACTTCCTGTCATCCCTCAAGTATACTTGCTATTGGTATCAAATGAGCATAAATAAAAAAAGTTCCTAGTTGCAATGAACATATAGGAAAAATAGAAAGATTATGAATAACATTCTTTGTCATTGTCCTCCCACATAAATATATGATAACTAAAGATACTGCACTACTAACAAAGCAAGAAGAAAACCTTAAATTTAATTTTAAAATTTTTAATTATTTAATTATATATTTAAAATAATTTTTAACCAATTTGTGTTTATAAAAAATAAGAGCTTAATCTACATTCTATTTGGTGTTTTCTTTTCTTTCGCTCTTTCTCTTTTGCCTTGTTTTATTTTCATAGTGATAATCATGCTTGAAAAAAATTGTCTATGATTACTTTTTAATTATTTTTTGTTTACAAATTTATTCCATATTCCTGCTCTTGATATGCAGAAGTGATTTCCTCATTTTGGATATGAGTTTTCAAGTCTTTGAAGTAAATATCTAGTAGAGGGAATACTGGATCATATGGTAGGTCAATTCTTAGTTTTTTTGAGGAACCTCCATACTGTTTTCTATAGTGGCTGTACCAATTTGCAATCCTTTGCCCTATTTAAATTAGATTATTCATTTTTTTCTATTACTGAGTTATAGAAGTTCTTTATATATTCTGGATACTAACTCTGTATTATATATGGTTTGCAAATATATTCTCTCATTCTGTAGATTGCCTTTCACTCTATCAATTGTTTTCTTTGTTGTGCAGAAATGTTTACATATTATATAGTCTCCTTTATCTACTTTTGCCTTTGTTGCCTGAGCTATTGCTGTTATATCCAAAAAAAAAAAAAAAAACTGTCCAATTATATAACATAAAGTATTTCATCTATGTTTTCTTCTGGGAGTGTATAGTTTTAGATTTTATGTTTCATTCTTTAATCTAGTTTAATTTTTATGTATGGTTTAAGTTAAAAATTCAACCTAATTATTTTGCATATGGATATCCAATTTTTCCAGCATTATTTGTTGAAGAGACATTTTTCCCATTGGGTAGCCTTGGTTGTCTTGTAGAAAAATGCTCTTTTATACCCCTGGAAGTTTTTCCCAGTCTCAGAACACACAATTTCTTCTTTAAACATCTGCTAGCGAAGAAATACTTGAATATGAAGTTTGAATGATTACTTCTATAGCTGGGAAGAGACAGGGTCACCTGGAATCAGATTACCTCAATTTAATTGAATATGCAGTGTTAGTTGGTATTGTAAATATGTGAATCCAAAAAAATTATAGTAAATCAATTGGTTAATTTTGTATAAAATATATTCATATTACCTCAATTATATAAGTAATATATGATTATTTAATGTATCCTTTATATTTTATTGATTTAGTTATTTTGTTTATACATAATTTAGAGGCTTACAGAAACTGAAGAGATTCAATTTTGCAGTCAAGCAAATAAGGATTTTACTTGCTTTGTGCCACAAAATCTATACATCTATTATTAAATATTTCTACATTTCTTAATTGGGTGCATACTACAATAGTGTTTACATTTAGAATCTTAAATAAAACTTGAAACAAACAATGAAAATATAAAGATCAATTTTGGTAAAAACAAACAAAACCAATATTTTCATGAAATGGAAAAATAGACCCCATATCTACAATGTTTATGCATACCAACATTTCATCCATTTCAAAATTTTAACAAAAAACATATGTGTGTTACCTCTTTTGATTCAGAAAAAGCACAGAGTTAGCTTGCCAAAAGTGAATATCTGGTTTCCTCATAGCTTCCACTGTACCATAATAAAGAAAAGTGAAGAAAATAATACTATCCTAAATATTGAATTCAGTTCTCCTTTTGGAATTTATCATGGGCACCAGTTTGTTTTATTATGAGAAAAGATACATATTTTCAAGGCTTCATGTGCATATGTTATGAATATCAGATAATACTCTCAACAGGGGCAAGTAATTGGCAAATTATTGACTTATCCTTCTGCCTATAAATTTATATAAAAAGCTAAATGCTAGCTCTTTTATATCAACATTTATGGCTTGATCATAGGTGTTAGCATGTGAAAATGGTGAATAATTTTGACTCCCTGATGTGAAATGCAACTTGAAAAATTCAAACCTACTTGGGAAATTCAAGAACTGTTTCATAGATTAATGATCACCAATGTCTTATATGTGCACAACTTGTTAGTTAAACAAAAAAAAAATATGTCTATATTTGGAAATGTAAATAGAAAATTTATGAATATGCCTATTTTTTATTGCATACTACTTTAGCTGGCCTCATGGACTCAATTATATATGTTGAATGATTAACTTTCTAGGACATCACCAAAAACATTGGAGATCTCTATAATTCCATAAAACTTAATACTTGCCAATCTAATGCTTACCAATTCAAATTATATTTAATATCTGATTTCATATTGAATTCATTCTCAATTATTTTGGTTTTTGTATAATTTCTTTAGTGATAATTGTTCATCTGTTTTGCAAACCTCACCAGAATTAGCAGTCAGAGAATTTTGAAATGTACCTAAAATTTGGAGCTATTTTTTTTTGTCATCATTAATGTTCTACCTCTGATGAAAGAGTTTACTGCACTGCAAGATAATTACTTTAAGAGGGCTTCATAAAGAAGCAATATTATCTGGCAAGAAGGAATCATGCTTTTGATTATTACAATAATTAGGAATATGTCAGGGGTAAGATTCTGTGATGTAGAAAGTCCCTCTTGTTATGTGGAATCATGATATAATTCTAGTTAAAGCAATAATTTAACTAGATATCTAGATTTTTTACTTTGTCTTACTTTTGCTATATTCTGCCTGAATAGTGGCAGAATAAGAGATGTAAATTTAACATAAGAACTTCAGGCTGTACTACCTCTAATCTTTTACTATTTTTGCAGCACATATTAATAATACCAAATGTAAAGTTTCTTGAGATTCTTTCCCTGCAAAGTGATATTCACGGACCAGCAGTATCTGTATGCCTTACAAGCTCATTACACAAAATCTCAGATCTGACTGCAGAAATCTGAATCAGAATCTTCATTTTAACATGATCACAGTTTATTAAATAACAGACACCAAATAGATATATATCAGTACCCCTGATTCCTTCCCCAAAGAAAAGTTTTCAAAACAAACCTTAAAAGCATGAAAAAAGGAGAGAGAGACAAGGAAGATTGTGGCTGTCATTGCCATCTGACACTTAGAGGTCCCCACCGGAAGTTTTTGGCTTGATTCTACACATATTTAGTAGTCTGCTGCTTGATCCAAGTTTCTTGGGAAAGCTGTCTTCATAACACTTTTTCTGAAGAATCTAGAGAGATTCCTAGTTTTAGATCTCCCATTATTATAGAAGTCAAAGAGGTGGGTGCATGATGTTTTTCAAATGAGAATCACGAATTTGAAGTTTTAATTACCTAATGTTTTTCCTTTAAGAGAACTTTACATCCCCATACTCTGGCACCTCATCTTTCATATACCCTTGAAAAAATGGAACCTAAGTGAAGTCTCATCAAAAATGTATTTTATAATAGTAATTGAAAAAAATAGTTTATTATTTTTATGAATTTCCTGTTTGAATCATTTACATTGAAAAGACAACGGAGATGAATATATAGTAGTCTAAATTTGTATGAGAAAGAGAACCAGAGATTTGCACATTATAACAAATGATTTTCTGCAGCAGGGGTGAGTATTCCCGCAAAACCTTTTGTTTAATGTTTAATGGATCATGGTAAATGTATTCTACTTCTGTAATTTTTTACAAGAAATATAAAAATTGTCCTTAAAATTAAAGTAGTAATGTTTAACATGAATATAATCAAACTGTTAAATAAAACTACCAATTTGTAGAAATGCAAAGCATGGAGCAAAAAAATAAGAAAAAATACAGCTAATATAAATTTAAAAAATAAATAAGTAAGCAAATATAGTAGGTTGATGTATTATTGGGAGAATCAAGACTGTTAAAATGACAATCGGCAAATATACCTATAGATTGATTATTGATATGTGTGCATGTATGTGTATGTGCATATAAATCTGATTCTAAAATGAATTTGGAAGTTAAGAAATTTTTGATAGCTAATACAACTTTTTAAAAGAATAAAGGTAGAGAAATCACTTTATCAGATTAAATACTAATCATACTAAAGTGTATCTTTCTGGAGCAAGGATAGACAAATGGACCGATGCTCAGAAGAGAGAGTTCAGGGTCACATCAATCACATATCTTATAGAAAAAGTGCTACTGCAATTCAGTGGATAAAAAAGATCTTTTCAATAAATGATGCTAGATTCGTTGGATATCTAAATGGAAGTAAATTATCTCACATTATACATGAAAAAATGGTATGTAATGAATCTTAGAAAAATTAAAACTATAAAATGATGAAGCATCTAAACAAAAACATAGGAAAAGGTTTTCATCAAAAAAAAATTCTTAAATCTATTGAAAAGTGAAAGGCAAATCAGAGATGAGAAAAAAGTACTTGTAATCCATATATATGATATATTGCTATATAGAATACATAAAGATATTATACAAATCAATGAAAAAAAGATATAATATAATGAAAATTCATGGATTTTTGTTTTCCACCAAGATTGAATAACAGGAAAAGATTTACTTTCTTGCTTTTAACAGAAATATATGAAATAATACGTTTACATATTTCTGAACAAATATACTCAGCTATATGAAACAAGTAAACAACTAAAATACACACAAAAATATATTTTCAGTCATCTGATAATTAAACAATGCAACACTGTGATCCCTAAGAAAAGTGAAAGAAGCAAAGTAAGCCTTATGATTACACCAATTTAATGCCTAGAATGGCAGTCTCATTGAATTGATGAGTTAGAGTTTGTATGTGGGTCAGGAAACCCAAGCTCGGGTCACCTCACCACTTTTTTTTTTTTTTTTAAGCAAGGGAAAAGTGTATTTTATACTCATTATAAAAGTACATATATTTAATAATGGTGACATAAATACAGTTCTTACTTTTTACCAAATTACACAATTAAAGCTGACTCTCTGGACTTCACAGGATAATAGTTTGTTCATTTCTGTCAGTAACTGCATGCTGACTAAAATCACAAGCACAGACTAATGAGAGATAGTCATGGGTCAAAGAGACAGCACACTTTGTACTTATTAAAGAGATAATGAAATTTTTCATTTAAATATAAAATTAAAAAATTAAGATTTCTTCTTTTACTCAATTTAATAAATTTGCCAGGTGCTCACCCACACAAAATAAAATTTATAGTTTAAAAGTATGTAAATAATGAACAAAAATTTTAAGATAGTGTTTCTCTCTCAAGGAAGAAGCATTGGAAATGATCATGAGAGAACATGTAAGGAAGTTTATCAATAATAATAATGCTGTTATTTAGCATTCGTACTATGCTGCTGTGAAAAGAAACTTCAAAATACAGTGGCCTAAGTAAGACAAAATTAATTATATTTATTATCTTTTCCACCTTCTCTGCCTTGTGGGGCAAAAACAAAAATACTTTTCCTCCCATCTTTTAAGTTCTTCTACCTGGGTTAATAGTCAAATTAACAGAGACATGTTAACAGGAAAAAATGTAAAGTTCATTATTCGAATGCACATTTAGGAATGCCGTATAAAAATAACACCTGAAACAAGATGGGCAGTTGAGGTTTATATGCCACTATGGGAAAAGGAGAAAGTAGTCATAGGGGTCTGAAATTTTAAAGGAAATAAACAATTGACCTGTAGTTGAAGAAGAGCGAATCTTACATATCAGGCAAATTCTTGCTCAGCTGTCTAGAAACAATGGGATACAGGATGATATAGTTAACAAGCTCCTGCTTAAAGCCTTTTTATCTATCATACTAAGGTGAATATGTTAAGATTCTTCCTGGAGCAGGTCTGTCCATCTGAATCTCTTAAACAGAAAACGGGAAGGGTCAGAGTTTCTTTCTGAATCTCGTTTATCAATAACCAGCTTAAAATCAATATCCCAAAAGGGTGGCAAAACTTTGGTCCCATTTATCTTCTTTCTCCTTTTCCTCCTTTCCCCTTCTCACACTCCACTCCCCCCTCCTCCACCTCCTCCTCCTCCTCCTCCTCCTCCTCCTCCTCCTCCTCCTCCTCCTCCTCCTCCTCCTCCATTATTATTTTTCTTTCCCCTATTCCCCTCTCTCCAATGTAAATGACAAAGTCCTGTGCTCATATGGGAGCTGGACAGCATCAATGAACAAGAACTCTTTTAATCTAATTTGCATTTTTGAAGACAATAAACTACATCATTCTACCAACCCATAGAAATGGAAAAAAAAGAAAAGAAGAACAGAGTTATTTCGTTTTTAAAGTTAAAGTTTGGAGGATTTTTAGGTCACTTCCACTATTATCACTTTGCTAAGAGCATAATCTTATATAGTCACATCAGCTTTGAGGTAGATTTGAAATTCTAGACTTCATCTGTACATTGTGTGGGGAGATAGAACTTCTATTACCATAGAATGAGGGGAAATGAATATAAGAAATAGAAGAAGCAGTCTCTGGAAAGGATAATGTTTTAAATCTTTAGCTGAATGTTGGTTTTATGGTTATTTACTATCAACCTTTATAAATGTTATATTTTATTACGTAGTACCTATTTATAAGATTTAAAAATAGAAAATAAAAGAAACTTTATATAGACGAAGGTCTGTGATTCTAATGGAATAAAATTAGAAATCAGAAATATAGCTTAAAAAGAAACTAAGTTCCAGAAATAACAACTATTCTATTAGATAAAAGTTAATTACAGAGAAAAGCATAAGGGTAATTACAAAATATATAACCTTGAACAAAAATTAAACACTATAGCAAATTTTGTAGAGCATCTATAAATATTTACTTGAGATGATTTTGTCATTTATTGGAAAAATAAGAAATATTGGAGAAAGTGATCTAAATATTCAAATCAAAAAGTTGGGAAGAAAAAAAATGGACAAACCTAAGAACACAATTAAGAAATCAATAATAAATGTAATTGCAAAAGCAATGTAATAAGGAACAAAAATAACAAAATAATCAAGAAAATTAAGAAAATTAAATCTTGTTTCCTTAAAATTTATTAAAATAGTTAAGATTTTATTAAGTCTAATGACGAAAAAGAATATTTGCAAAAACAACCTATAAAGATTTCTATAATTCCAAATAAAGCAAAAATTAAAAAAATAATAAGGTACATTATCAGCCAATAAATTTAAAAATCAAAGCTATATTATGTTAAGGTTTTGAGGGAAAAAAATGGTTTTGACCTCCTTGTGACAAAAAGCATGAATATAATTTTTTTGTAGTTTTCTATTTACTTTGATTGCTTTTTTTCAAATTTTTGAACTACAGCTTTACATTGACTTTTTAATATTTTTATAATTTTTATAATCTAAAAAAATAATAATTTTGAAAATCTATTTTTTTAGATAGATCAAAACTAAACTTAATTTTGTCATGGGCAAGATCTATAATGTTGAACATCAAACAATATAAGACACTAATAACTTTGCACCATTAGCTATCATGATCACTATAAGTCTTTGGATATTTTTCAGAACTTTCTGATAGTCCATTCCTGAGATGCTCATTTTCTGTTTTTTGAATTTACTAAATCTTTCTCCTGTGGATTGATTTGCCTATGTAAATAATAATGTTGTTATTCTGAGGTCACCTGTATTTTTCCTTTAATACAAGTGAATGTTGCCCTGAAATTGAAAGTACCTTTACAGAGCTCTTCCTCTGATTACCTTGGCTCTGAAGCACTGACCCTGAATTCAATTACATTTTACTTTTTAACCTTCCAGTTCCTTCTACAAATTGCTGATTCTACTTGGCTTCTCACAGGTGATTTTTGCTGCCCAAAGACATAAGCTTTTGTGTTGATTCAAAAAGGAGAAGGAAGATTTCTAGCACAGATTGTTGGGGATTCCATTTCAGGTCTCTTGCTTTCTAGAGATCTAAGGCAAAACTTCAGCATCCAGGTACTAGGGTCCACATATAAATCCAAAACCCCTGAAGGCAAGTGAAAATACCAGCTTTCACTTTCTGAATTGGTTTTAATTTTGCTTTTTGTTTCTAGCACTCAAAATATAACTTTATGAAAGTTATATCTTGTAAAAATTAATATTTTATCCAGAATTTCCATATTTGTATCTGTTGTTCTGTCTTGCCATACCCACTCAGGTTACCTTAAGGACAAAAGTCAACCTGAAGCATTTTTCATGTGAAGGTTTCACCACACAGTTCCACTTACCAGAAATATAGATGATCCACTTCCAGTTCAAGAACAAAGATTAGGCCAATTAATTTTTCCTCCACCCAAAAATTTTTAAAAATTCTATTGTTTATTGTTATCAACTATAACTGATAGCACTATATAACTAAAAATAGCTAGGAGAACTTAAATGTTCTTATTTTAAAAGATTTTTTTTAAAGAATATACTGTCTGAGAGGCATAATTCTTGAATAAAAAGGGCATATAAAAGCTTTCTAATGAGAAGTAACACACTATTTCAATAACAGAAATTATATTAACCTCAACTTGCCTGTTTGTTCCATTGAATGTAAGAAGAAATTTTCTTCAAAATACTGTTCTAAAATATTTTAACTTAAAATTTAGTGCATGTATAGATATAATGATAACTAAACTAGTATTAGTAATTAAGGAGAAAATTTGAATCTTTTTCAGAACTGCAAAAACAACAGACATTTAAATATTACTTAGGGATGCATTTTAGCATGAAAAATACATCCAATAGGAAATGGAAAACAAGGAAAAAGTAGGAGGGGAAAATAACCTATTATTACATCTAATGAAAATTATAAAAACGAATAGATGGCTGAATCTGAAATCTCAAATGATAAAAAAAATGGTGAGCTTATTTTTTTCACCGAAAGAAAAGATATATTAGTCAGAATTAAGCTCCACTACATATAGCGATAAGTAATGTTAAAAAGCAGAGCCTTATTTTTCTTATATAAAAAAATAGTTTTGAAGTGGGTGATCCTGTGTTAATATGGAGACTCAAACATTATTTACAAAATATTTATATTAAACATTTGTTTAATATTTAAACATATTTCTTAACATAGAGAACTAATCAGTAACTATAACAGTTCTTTCCAAATATAAATACTTTTTGCAAGCTGTCACTTTCTTCTTTTCCTTCCAATATCTCAGATTTTTTTGAAATCTTCTGGAGTTTTAATTTTTGGTTTTTATTATATTTTCAATGTGCTTCTTCTTTTATAGATGTAAATTTTATTGATTGTCTAGGTTTACAGTCACACTCTCAATTATATATGTTCAACCCTAAATTTTGCTGGCTTCTTTGTTCAACCCTTTTTTTTCATATTTTATGTGTTCAGTAGTTCCTGACCTCATTTTTTTTTTTGTCATAGTAAATCATTTCAGAAAGACTTTTTACCATCCTGCAAGTTGGAAAATGTCATGAGCTTGCGCTCAGAAGTGATACTTTTGAAGTATATGATGTTTACATTTACAGTTTTCTTTTGTAATTTAAACATATTTCTCCTTTTTTTTTCAACCATCTTGAGATACAGAGCATAAATCTGAAGACAGTCTTTTTTACAATAATCACCTTTCATTTGCCTGCTTTCTTTATTGAAAACTATTATTAAGCTTTTTAACTTTGGAATTCTTTGATCTCCATATTAGGTCTATATCTACTTCACTGATAATACCATCACCCAAACTTGAGGTATTATTCAGCTCAAGAAAATTATTTATTTTGCATTTCCTTTTCTCTATTTTTGTTATTCAACTTTTCTACAACTCTTGTTAGATTGTGCAACTTTTGGCACTGTCATAATGTTCTCATCTCTTTACCTTTTCAAAGTATATTATGAGATAATTTATTGACTCCATGTACCTAATCAAAGATTCAATCTCCAGCTGTGTTTACACTAATATTCAGTCTGTTCAAATTTTTTTATTATTTGTTTACTTTTAAAATTTTACCCACCAGGTCTTTAATTATCAATGCTCTAATTTCATTTTTGTTTAACAGTAACAATTTTGTAGATATGATAGCCTCTCAATAATCTCGATGGATTTGAATTACACATTTGTCTTTTATGTCTTTGATGTACACTCTAATTCTGTGTATTAATTTTTCTCTTTTATGGTTGATTCTCTTGCTCCTTCATGATGCTGATTTCCTCAGATACTTGATGTTCTTTGTTGTTGTACCATATATAATGTAAACACCTATGTTATTCAATATTGGTAGTTTGAGCATATTTCAAAAACTCATATGAAAGTCCCTGTTTCAGTGTCAGTGACGGTTACATCTGTTACAGATATCCTTGTCTCCATTCTTGCAGTTGCAGTGTTGGGAGGCAAGTGTATATGTGGTTAAAGGACTAGTCACCATGGTATCAGATTAACTGGTTTGGGGAATGAAACAGCTCTCAACCTTTTACGATGGCTGTTATTTAACTCTTGACATCACACTTCTCTGCATCCATATATCCTCAAAAAGTGATTAGGCCAGGATTTAAACAAATATTTTGACATCTAGGTACACTGGAGATTAATTAATTTAGATGCATAGCCCTTTAATTTTTTAAACTAATTACTATATATGTTCATGTTTTCTCTCCCATTCCCTGCTACCATCCTTAGGATATTCTGTTTTTCTTCGGAAAAGACTCACTATTTTACTTTACTTCAGTTCCCACTTTTATTTCAAACATGTTGCAGAAATCTCAGTTCCATAGGTTTCTGATTAAGTCTAATTAACCATCAAAGGTTCCAAGAATTTCTCTTGGGGTTCTGGTCAGCTGATGGCATTCTTCACAACTTTTCCACATTATGAATTTGCTCTCTTATTTCATTTTTATTGTTCTAAAGATTTTAGAATAAAAAAAAAAAGATGAAAGGGTTTACAGTTAGCAGTTCAAATCAGAAACCTCTAATACTTTGTCATTACTTCCCTTGTGCTTTCATTAAAAGAACCAGTACAGGGATTTACAGAAGCATATGGAAAAGTAAGGTCTTTGTAGTTAGATATAGCCCCTAATGCCATTCTGCAGTTTGCTGTGTGACCATGAGCAGTTCATTTAAACTCTACTAAGCTCAGTTTTTCTTCATCTAAAATCTATTTTAGAGGTAAAATTTATGAGACAGGCATATAAGTGTATAAATTAACATGATCACTGATAAAACAGAATATAAGAGTATTGGTTTTCACACACCTTGAAAACATTGGCTTTTATTGATTTTTATCTTTGCAGAGCTAACATATTTTGTTTATTTAGCAAATATTTGGCTGTTACTAAATTTATTTTGCAAATTGGTAAACATAGCATTAGCATCATTTTATAAGGCTTGTATTCATTAATGTATAAGAAAAATGCCCACTTTTCACTCATATCTAATTGATTTTAGAATTTGGACACAATTTTTTAAATTGTGTGCATTAAAATCTATAAAATATTTTATTTATGATTTCTTTCCTTTAATACTCAAAAAGTCTTTAACTACTTTGATATTAAATGAAAAAAAACATACCTCTTTTATACATCTTATGGATAAATGTTTCATATTTCCACATTTAAAAAATTAATTAGTAAACCCAGAAAATGCATTATGAACTGTGAATAAAATTATCACTTTATTTTACCTAATTATTAATTTATTTTCTCAACCATGAGTTGAAATTATAGTCCAGACTTATTAACTTATTTGAAATGTTATCTCTAATATTACTATATCATAACATACCATGCATTTGGGAAGTATATTTTTTCCTATTGCAGTTACCTATATGCCTATCCTTATACCATTCATCTAGTACTTAAATTTTTATGTTTAACTAAAATAATATCTGCACATAAAATGTTTTTTTTCAACATTTTGGTTTTTGTAATTTTTACCTCTGTGTTATACCTTACTTAATTCTCTCATTTCTTAAGTTGAACCTCTCAAATTTTCTAAGCAATTATATTATCTGTATATTGATAATATTGTATTTTTTTCTACAGTACACAAAAATCTTTTTTTATCAGATGAATTTAATGTTTTTTTTTTTCATCCTGGTTTAGTGGGGAAATCTCTATAGATTTCTTATTGAGTACTAAGTTGTATACTTTCGAGCTATTCTTTATTTTGTTTTAGATCTTTCTATTTCTGGTTTGATGCAATTTATATCATTAGGTTTTTTTGTTTGTTTGTTTGTTTTAATCAGGAAATTTGTCTAGCCTTTATAAATATTGACATTATTTCTCTTATAAAGAGCAGATATTTGATTATATTATTATCTTTCTTAATAAAAATTATTTTTAAAAAGTTTAATGAAACTCTATGTCATGGTGCACTACAATGTTAATTTATTGCTAATTTTATTTATTTTTACATTAGATATGTTTATAAGATAAAAATTAGAATTTTTTTTATTTGCAAATATACACCATTTTGCCTTGTTTTAATTTCACAATTTTTACTAATTTGAGGAAAATATTCACTATTATGACCTGGAATACTATAATTATTTATTAGATATTATCCCAGAAAATATTTCAAAAAATTTTTGTAGGCTAGATGGAGATTTTTATTTTCGCTTGGAGTATATCTATCTTAAATTTTTGAAATTAGATTCCTGATTTTTTTATTTTACATATCCCACATATGCATGTCTATATCTATATTTTTATATATAAATATTTTCTCTGAAATGATAATCTTATGTAATAATGAACAATAAAATATGCATTTATATCCCTTTATGAGTCTCAATAAGGAATATGTCCTATTAATTATAAAAGTACAATCAGCGTTTACTATTCCTGTCTGTTAAAGATAACACTTTTTACATCTATAGTTTTTGTTCATTGCCTTTATCTTAATTCATCTACCTAGTATTAAATTATTTATATGTCTCATTTCTGTTTTTCAAAATATTTAACTAAAATGTCAGTATTCATAAAGTAAGTTTTTAGTAATCATCATGTGGATAACTTTTGAGTTAATGATATTACTTCCCTAATATGGCATATTTTGAAATATTTAGCATAATTTTTTAATACAATTAACAGAATTTACATTAATAAAACTGTTGAACTTTCACCCAGTAACCAATGATCAGTCTTAATATGCATTATATGATTCACCATGTTGCTACCTCACTAATGGGTATTATGTCTTTTTTTACTGGATTTTATTCTACAGCTTTATATTCTTATGTAATGTTTATAATTATTTAATTACAGGCAAAATAATTTTGAATAGCTTAAAATTAGCCTTTTTAATAATTACATTATTCTGTTAAATTAATGGATGTATTGATTTTAAAAGACTTGAGAGACTATGTAGTTATATTTTTAATTATTAACATATAGGCTTTTAGAAAACTTAGTCTCACAATTATAGCTTAAGTTCTGTGCTTTTGCAAGTTTTAATTATTTTTCTTTCACTTGCTAGTTTCCCAAAGTCAACTTTTGCTTTTTTGTAACAAATGTTCTGCTCCATTTAAAAAATAAATGACCTACTATAAGAAAAAAAAATGTACTCGTTTTATAAGAAAAGTCAATATAGTATATAACTTTTTCCTGGTTTAGTAGCTAATCCAAGAAAAGTAAATGGACTCCATAAACCCCAACTAACAGACACCTCAGACATTCTTAAGTGCAGGCTTTAAACACAGCTATTTCATAAAGTAAGTCATTTTGTTTTCCATAAAAAGTTTGTACTTAAACTAGTACCTCTTTTAATGATTGTCTAATGTAGCACTATGCAAAACTATGAAGGTTTTTTAAAATACTGAATTTAGACCTAAATAATTATCAGCACCATGCACAAGTGGGTCAAGTTTGGAAGAGAAAAACTGCACTGCCAGCTTTGAATAAAACCCAAGAGGCAAGGCGCAGAGCACATGTTGTGGATCAACCTTGTTTGAGTATTTTCAATGAAGTTTCTCAGCTATTCTGACCTAAATCTCCATTTAGGTTGTTTTTTTTTCCTTGGTTCATTGTTTTAAATATGCTGAGTTGTTTAATATTGTCTTTGATAGTATTAAAATCTCTATCAGGTTCTGTCTTACCAATGGTAGCTCCCTTGAGTTGTTTCTTTATAGAGGACTAATATATTAGCTAGTCTTCTTTATATCTTGAATAATATAAATACTGTTAAATCCCAGCAATTAAAATTACAAATTTTTATAGTCTAAAATGCCACTTGTAAAGCCATACTGGAATAAGCAGGCATATTTTCTTGGACTGTAGAACTTGTTCTTCTAGATATTTTGCCAGCTGCCAGTGGGAAATAGATTCAAGGTGAAGGTTACCACAGAGTAAGCCCCCTAAACAACAAAATAATTTTTTCTTTCTTTCTTTTTTCCCTTTCCCTTTTTCTCAATGTGGATATTTAGCTAAAGGCTAAGCCCTAGAGGGGAGGAAAAATAAAAAGCAGTAAAATATATATGTTTCTATATCTATTTAAAAATAGAATTTATTATAAAATCTTCCAATAAAGAATATTCCAAGGGTATATGTTATTGGTGAATTCTATAAAACTTCTAAGAAATAGTACCAATTTCACAAAAACTCTTACAAAATATAAAGGAGAAGGTATTTTCTAACCTGTTGTGAAACCAATACAATCATGACATCAAAGTCTGGAAGGATATTACAAAATAAGGAAATTAGAGACCAACATCCCTCATGTACATGCATACAAAAATTTTAAGTAATATATTAACAATATTACCCAGAAACACATAAAAATATAAGACATACTAACCAAGTGCATTTACCCTAGGAATGCAAGGTTGGTTAGCATTAAAAAATCAACTTGATAGATGCATAAAAATTATGTAATGAAGTTCAGAAAATGGTATGATTGTTTTTCAAATATAGAAGGGAACTTCTCCTTTAGAAAACACAGAGGCAACATCCTATTTAATGGTAAAATATTGAAATTTTATTTCTTAGAGGAACAAGGCAAGGCTATCCACTCTCATTTATAATTGGCAATTATATCAGAAGTGCTAGCCAGTGTAGTAAGTAACAAGTAAATGAAATAAAATGTATAAATGTTGACAAGGAAGAAGTAAAATCACCTTCATTCTCATATAACAATATTGTTTATATAGAAAATCTTAATAAACCTTTAAAAAAAAGTCTACTAGGACCAATAAGTGAGCATAACAATGTGAGAGGATGCCTCCCTGTATCACGCTGTTTACAAGTGGATTCAATTAAACATCAAGCCACTGACACTCCCAGTCTCACCATGATCAATATATAAATTGTTTGCCTCCTTTTGTGAAAATACAGAACTTCACAAGGGCTGAGTTCTTTTATCTGTTTGCTTCACTAATATATCACTAGTGCCAAGAACATACCTGAATGTGGTAAACATACTCAATGAATACTTGTTGAATTTAAATAGTTCGTATTTGTGATTTTTAAAAAATGGTAATAGAAAGTAATAATTTTATCTTAAAAGGAATTTAACTGGTAAATGAATTATACCAACTCTAATTATCTTGCTCTTTCTTCACTAGGAATCAATTTTACCAGGCTTCAAAATAATAGATGTTACATTGAATCAGGCCTACATAGTTTCTTGATCATAATTTCTTGATCTCTTTCTTGACTTTGAATATGAAGTACTTGGATTATTTTACATGAGTGCTGGACAATTGTCACTGAGGAAACCTCAAAACAAAATATAGTCATGGTTTTTTCATTGAATAAACCATCTTATATTTTATTGCCTATATAGTTTCAATTAGTTTTACCCATATTTTCTGATTGATTTGTTAAATGGCTCATAATTCGAAGGACAAATACCTAAAGTAATAGACTTATGATTTAGTGGTAAATTTATAAAGCTGACTTAAACAATGTTACTTGATCAATGCAATACTTATGCTTTAAAATTGCTTCCTCTTATTTTATCAGACATATGAAGTAATATTCTCTAGTGAATTCTCCAAAGTGGTTTGCTAGACCCGTAATGTTAAATTGCTTTCACTCAGACATAGCTTCCCAGGCACCAAATACATGCTACAGTTTTGTTTTTAAAACCAACACAAACCAATTTTCACTGCAGGAATTTATCAATAAACCATTGAGGTCTGAGGGGAAAAAAAATATCTTAATCAACTGTTTTCTAATATAAGGGATAAGAAAAAAGATTTTTAACAATTCTACATATATGCATACATACATAAAAAATACACCCACATGTCTATAAATTTTGGTTTGTTGGCTTATAATTCAATCTTTCAGGTTTTATTGTCTGAAATTAAAAATGTGATGTTATTAAAGTTTACTTGTGATTCATAATATTATTTCTATGGTAGTCTTCCCTCTACCTCATAAGGACTATGTATATTCCTTTCAATTATGTTGTATAATTTGTTCAAAGAACATTGTTTTAAGTCTATTTCTTTTTAATTGAAAATAAGTTCATTCTGGGCAAATAGTTAATGAGTTTTCACTAGGTCTCTACCTTTCACTGAAATGTCAGAATCAGACGATCAGATCATAAGTCATGGAACTATTTGATGTAATTCTATATTATGATTTCAGGAACCCCACAGTCTTGGCTGAGTGAGGAGCAAGGAGTGAAGGGAATAAGCTCTCCTAGAGAGAAGTGATCTCTATATGATTGGTGAACTGTGTTTGTTGAAACTGCTGAGTTAGTGACCAGCATTCCAATTTTGGTTTTCGATGTGGCCTGAGATCTCTGCTGGGCCCCACCATGTCTGAGACTATCATTTTCCCTCCAGTGATTACCTCTTTAACTGGAGAATACCTGCTCCATTAAGAGAGTACTATGATCCACTGGAGAAAAAAATTCAAACATGGCCATTAAGCGTGGGAAAGCTGTATTTAAAAATATGCTCTGCAATTTAAGGACTTTGGTTTTGCTGATGTTATTTTTGGCCTTCAATCCCAAATACAAATCCCATCAACTGTTGTAAAGCCCCCACTGGAAAGAAGAGGTTTTCATTTTCATCCAAATGAAAAAAACCTCACCTTAACTCAATCAGAACTCCAGTCTTTGATCTTCCAAATTATAGGATAATTGGTAAATTCTGCCATTGCTTTTACTGGTAATCTATAAATGTATTTGTTCATCCCAGTGTTTTATTAATTTAGTAAGTGATTATTCATTGAACGAGTACTATGTTCTAGACAATGTTCTAGGCAATGGAGGTACAATAGTGACTTAACAGACCAATTTGCTTTCTAATAGGAATGTTGACCTATTCTTTCAGGAAGGAAAGTATGACTAAACTCTAAATTATATCCTTTAATCTTGCTCTAACTGTCCTATGTCTAATAGTAAATCTTTATAATATTTATGTTCATAGGGCTTTTATATTTTGTTAGCATTAATATAAGATTGTCTTTGCATTTGATGGTTTAATCATTTAAGTAGTTTTAGAGGACCTAATATGTAAAAATAAACTTCAATTTTTTCCAAAAGAGAAAACAAATATTATTTGAACTTAATAACTTAATATAGAATCATAATTTTCTGTGCCTAAAAATAAGATCACTTTGCTGATCTTAAAGATATTTCAATTTTTTTTCCTTCACTTTTCTGTAACTCTTTCATTTTTCCCCACTGAAGTTTAATTTTTAGCACAGATCAGGTTTATTGCTATAAAAAAAATGAGAAAAGGATATATTGAGGCTTAATGCTTTGAGTATAAAAAATATATATGATATTTTCTATAAAAATTAACATTCAACATATTGAAATATGAATTCATTTTATTGACAAATATGCTTCCTGTATAAATATGCTAATTTATTACATCACATATGTATCAACACTGCTATGTCAAAACAGTGCCAATACAATGTATTTCAAAAATATCACTGACAATTATGGGCCAACCAGGTTTAACCATCAAAAATGGAAATTATTCTGAAGCATGTAGAAATTGTTTACACAGGGAGAAAAAGAAAACAAACAACAGGCTGTCAAATTCTCTTTTATAGGTTCAAACCAGCAATAATGTTGACATCTAGAAAGTAAAATTGCTTTATATTAAATCTTTTCTAAAAGTGTCAGGGTATTTTTACTTCTAGATAGACTACAAACAAAACCATTCCAATATCAGAATTTGACTCATCTTAATAAAATATTATAGTTTGCCCATTTTTTATTGTTTTTAATAGGTTAGAATTTGAAAGATGAAGAAGAGGCATGCTGTTAGTTTGTCAAGAGCAGGGAAGTAAAATGCTCTCAGTGTGGGATATATATAGCACCAATAAGGAAGTATCAGCATAGCCAAAGTTTCCCTAAATAGTTAGCAGAGCAGAAAGAAATGGCAAATGGAAAAAACAATCAGTGTGGTGACTAAAATAATGTCCTGATAACTGAGGCTGATAAAGCAGCATATTTATATAAATATAAATTTTGAATTTGGGGAAGGGAGGATTTGGGAAGGGCAATCCCCTGTTACATCTATTGAGGACTTATTTTTTAAAGTGAAAATATTTTAAAGATAAATTAACATACTATATTATGGTATAACACAATATTTATATAGAGTTGTTCTAAAATGCCTTCATGGTCATCAGCTCAATGGAGAACTCTGCGTGGTAAAGCAAGACACATGTTATTCTGAGATTCATGGATATAATCGGCTCAGCAAGAAGTGGAGCAGAGATCTAATTGGCAAAAGTTACAATATATAACAATAAGTTTCTGATAAAATCACTAAAAAATTAGGAATTTTTTGTTGGAGTAGTTGTGGGGAGGCATGAATTTCACACAATTATTTTGACCCCTCATTTCCATTTCTTGAATTTACCCTGAGATGTAATTAGAATAATATGGAAACATATATCTGCACTAGATTATTCATTACAGTATTATTTATAATTGCAAAATATTGAAAATAGAATGAATGGCCATACATAAAAATTGTTTGAATAAACAGTAGTACACATAACAAAGTACAATGCAGATGCATAAAAGTATAAGGTATTTGTCTGTGAATTGATAATGAGGAGTCTTCAAGATATTTTTTTTTCTATAAAGATTTATATTTATTTGGTAAAGTAAGGAAAGAGTACCCTTTCCTGGTATGACTTTAAAATGAACAATATGGTCGGATTTTGGCATTTCTCTTTTTATTTAAGAAAAATTCAAGATATGTAATCTCAAGGAGAAAATGCAAAGAATATTTATAGCCTTACATTTTCTATAAGAAAGAATTAAGAATATATGTATGTATCATATAGAAAATATATGTATACATGAAATAAATAATATATTTAAATTAAAATACATATATGTATATTACTATATGGTATAAATATGTGAATATATACATACATATTTATTCTTTTGTATATAAAAAATGAACAGAGAGGGTAAGTAGAAATAAATAGGAAGAAAAACTAGAAATGAATGAGATTGGTGCCAGAGATAGGTAGAAATAGGTTGAAGATGATGGAGAGAGACTCTACAATGGGAGAGAATGAATACAAGAAAGTGACATTTAATAATTATGAACAGCTTAAAAGAGGAATTTCTTTAAGGAAAAGATTTAAAACTAGAAGCTAAAAGGAATTTTTTGGATTATCTGTGGATTTGATAAGCTTGATAATCAGGAACTCTGAGTCCTTATGGGACACAAGTGAACAAGCAAAACTCTGTCTAAAGTCAGCTTCTGTAAATCTGGCTTTGTGTATTTATTTTACATTCTCTGAGAAATTTAATTTATTATTTATTCTTATACTACTGTTATAAATTGGTTATATTGTAGCTTAATTTTAAAAATTTATTTCTAAAACTACAGTATGTTTTCCAAAAAAAAAAATATGTTTTTGATTAAAAAGATTTTCATTAAAACACTTTCTCCTCACCTAATCTCCAGAGGCATAGTAACATGCAAAAGCAGTATGAGATATAGTTAAAAAAAAAAAAAAGGTGTCTATTCTATTCCACGTAAAAGAGCAAAAATTTTTGAAAGGGGAATAATGTTATTCAAAAAGATTTTCTAAATAAAGATTTTTAGGCAATGGTAAAAATTATAGGAATCATTTGAATCGGTTTTACTTCTCTTGGAATTTAAAAATCAAGCCGTTAAAATTAACAGTTGCGGTGTTAACAGTGGATGCCTGTTAAAGTGAAGCAGTTAATCACCAGGAACAGCACATTAAAACTGTTAATTTGTAGGTTTGAAACTTCCTTTTAATTAGAGCTGTAGGAAAAGTTTCTTATTCAAAGCAATTTGAGATCTCATGGCTCTCTGTCATGATTGTGATTTTTCACAAAGAAAAGTCCCTTTAGAGGGGAGAGTCTGGGTAATAAGGGAAATTTGAGTGCCCGATTTTGGAAGATAAACCTGTTTGTTTTCTTTTGGCCTTTGAAAGTAATCTATAACTGAATGCCAATGCTTTTTCTGGGAAGCAACAAAAGCCTGGAGATTAGGCAAGCATTCTGTAGAGTAGAGGTTGCATCTAGATGACATAAATGTTAAAAGAGAAAGCAAGAAGGCAATCCTGGAAATATGATATAAAAAGCTACCATCTTAGAGGCAGCTTTTATGAAGGAATAAGGGAGTTATTGATAATGTATTTGAGGTCAATAGATTTTGGTTCCTGAAGTCAGCTTTTCTAACCAGTGCCTCACTGATTCTAGTATTTCCTGGGAGAGGATTGTAAAATGCAAGTTCCGTGGCCATTACAAACAGAGATTCTGATTTAGTCAGTTTCAGGTTAGCGAGGAATCTCTATTTTAGTGTGCATCATAGGACTCGTTTATGCAGCCACTTCAGAGACATTGAGATATTGTTCTTTTGACTCATTTCCTGGAGAATACTTTTAGCCTCTAATTTTGGTAAGCTCTCTGTATGAATGAGAAGAATCAGTAGAAATCAGAGGACACTATAGAAACTATATTCATAAAAAAATGACAATCACAACTATTGTGGAATTTATAGGCATTAAAAGATGAATATTAAAATGAGAAAAAGAAATGAAATAATTTCTAATATAAGTACATTTATATCAACTAATTTAAAAAATATATGCAGTGAAAATGGGACAATTGAAAAAACCAGCAACGTAAAAAGGTTACATTGAACTACCTCGTGCTATTGAGTCCAAACGTGGACTTCTAATTCTATTTACAAATAATATTTTGTGTATATGTATATTGAGCATTATCACTCATTCTGTGCCTAACCAAATGAAAAGTACTTCTAGGTTCTCAGATCTAGCAAATATAGGGAAGATAACAGACACTCTATAAGTGTTTCTTGAATGTGATCAATTTCTATTAATATTCCAAAATTTTAATTTCTTCCACTTATTGAAGCCCAGCTAAAATACCCAACTACAGGCCTCTGTTGTGGCAACAACAGTAGAAAGGTAGATAAAGAAGCTAACCCCAAGTCAATCAGACTTAATTGATAACATTTACCAGCTATGTGCAATTGCTTATGCAATTACTAAGTTTTAGTATCCTGAGTTATAAAATTGGATAATAAAAATAACTACCTTATAGGGTGTTTCATAGATTAATCACTGTTTATGTCATATAAATGCATAATAAATATAAATTATTCACTGGAACAAGCCATATGCAGTATTGAAATTTCTGTTTAATGAATAAAAAGTAATATTTTAATTACATATATGCTAGAATATTTATTATGTTGATGATTTTTAGGTCAGAAAACTTGAAATCTATGCTATGCCAGTACATTGTAATACAAAATAAAGGTAATTAAGGAGAAAGCATGTATTCTTGTTAATGTTAGAAAAGGATCATTCAGTAAATGCTACAGGAAACTCTTAGTAAAATTGAATTGAATATTTATTAATATTCATATACAAACATCACAACATATGTCCAGTAATACTTTTTTATAAATAGAAATAACTATAATTGATAACAACTTTGTTGAGATGTAATTAATATACAATGAGCTGTACATATTTAAAGTGTACAATTTGATAAGTTTTAGCACATGTGTATATGTGTGTGAAATACAGTAAGAGAACATATGCATTATCCCCCAAAATTTCCTTATGCTCTTTTGAAGTTCCTCCCTCCCCTATTCATTTCAGTGTCTATAGAATCTATAGTGATGTCTCTTCTTCCATTAGTGATTTTTAAAAATTTGTGATTTTTATTCTTCTGGATTTGTCTGACTAGAGAGTTATCAATTGTATTGATCTTTCTTGAGAATCAGTTTTTGAAGTCATTGGTTTTCTTCCTGTTGAATGATGTTTTCTATTTCATTATTTTGTGCTTAAATATTTTATTAGTTTTTTTAAGGTAAAATTTAGATTAGTGTTTTCACATCAGTCTTTTAAATTAAAGTGCTATAAATTTCCCTTTAAACATCTTTTAGCTATATTTTACAAATTTTAAAATGTTTCAGGGAGATCAGATATAGTCTTTATCTTAGAACTAACATCTCCATTTCTTTGTATGCTCTCTACTTAATTTCCTGTATAGTCATTGAAGTTTCTTCACTCTAGTATGAGAGGAAAATAAATGATTGCCAGTTCTGTGTTTACTCTTGGAATCGTTTCCATGCAGCAACGTAGAAATTCTTCTTTCCTCATAAATTATTCTTATTCAACCAAGTTGGATAAAGATTCAATGGGACCCCTATGAAGATTTTTGGATCTCTTTATCTGGCTACCCTACACTTGGTGAATAAATAAAAACAAATAATAACAATAATGTCTTGCTTTAGACATTTGGTTGCTTATTATCATAGCATTAAAGCTAAAGGAGAAAAATAATAGTTTGAATTAATTTGTCTCAAGGGAAAATAATGTGATACTTATTTTTAGATCAAAAATATATTTTCCATTTTACCATAGCATACAGATTTAACTTAATAAAAGAATAACAATAAGAAAAGGAATCATTGTTATTCTAATATAGTTTAAATTGCCCAATTATGTTAAATATTTATAAACAGTGATGATCAGTATAGTACTAGAGAGTGAAATGTGGTGTCAAATTTTTATAAAAATCTCTAATTTAAATCAACCTTCTTGTCCTTATCTTAAGGATTTTAGATACATATTATTTTTAACAAGTACTCAAACTTCACAAATACATATTATACTCTAAAAATGATACTTTTCCAAACTAGGAATAATATACCTCCAATATCTAAGGTTGAGAATAAAAACTAGATATTTTTGTCATTAATGTTTTAAATAATTTTTTAGATATGGAATAATTTGCATATGCATGTAAACTATAAAGTTAAAATATGCTTTAAAACATATTGCTCTGAATACCTCTCAATTGCCTGAAAAAAAAGTCTTTTAAAACTTAATAATTTCTTCTATTCTGCTGATAAATAATAAAGTGTTTTGCTTTATGATTTATATTTGATTGTTACCATTTATACATCTTAGAGAGTATTAATGCAGAAAAATATACATAACTCAAATTATGTTATTTATAAATTGATATTTAATTTACTAAAATATTCTAGGTTATGTTGATTTTGTTCACAACAAGTGTTGTAATCATGAGAATGTATAAGTTTTCACTGGATTTACATATGAAGATTGTTGGGCAAATCTTATATACTCTTTAACCACTGCAAGTATGAAGTATGGGTCGTAGTGAAAGATCCATTGAAAATGTCCCCAGGTGAGAACAAGTATGTCATAAACAAGTTAGCAAACCATTAGTTTTACAGTTCAGAAGTGTCTGGTACTGCTGATATCATCAAATCTGTAGTGTTTTATTCTCATATACATTTGAACTCACCCTCACTTCCCAAAGTTCTTTCCTTTCTCTGTTCTTCATTGGATTCTTTCATCTACTTAAATGCCAGATAAAACACAAGAGTTCTGTGTGACCTTAAATGTATGTATAAATTCCTGCCCAGAGTATCACTCTGTGATACGTTATCTATGGTCTCAATGACTTAGGATTGAAATTTTTCAGTCCTTGTACAGCAATAAATAAATAAATAAATAAATAAATAAATAGATAGATAGATAGATAGATAAATGTTATATAACAGAAGTTTTAATTGATCTAAAATTCATGACTAGCTTTAACACATTTTTTTCCTTTCTTTTATATCTCAGCCCTCTATTCTACCAAGGCTAAGCAATTTATAACCATGTAAGAGAGACTATGTGATTTAAATGTTTTTGAACACAGTATTTGTGTATTTGTAAACTATGTCATCTAAATTGTAATATCAGTTTCACTAATATTATCAATGAGAATTAAAATTAATCTTTAAGTACCTAGGACAAAATAGGAGCTTAATAGATAAGTATATTATTAAAATAAGCCTTAAGTAAACAAAATGGCTTTTAAGTTAATCAGGTCTATGCAGAATGAACATTATAGACAGTTTTCTAGGAGAAGTTAAGAAGTTTTACTAAGAGGTTTTAGCATTGAGTGGAGAGTATTGTGGATAACTTTTTTGTGAGAAAATAGTTGTCAGAAATTCCATTTCTTTCTGAGCTTTAATTTTTAGAGCTCCAGGGTTATTCTTTAACACTATCTTTCCTTTAAGAATGGGTTATTTTCTTTTTAGAGTACTTGTCCTGTGGATTTGTGGAATTATATTTATCCCTAGAGCTTTTGGTCTTCATAGGTTTTGTTTGTTTGTTTTCTTGGATGAATTGACAAGATTCTCCAAGATGCAGAACCCTCTTTCCTAAAAAAGTTTTTTCATGATATCCCCATCTCTCTTAAATGACAGGATTGTTTAGTCTTCAGTGCATTCTTCTGTGCCATTTCTCACATCTGTTCTATTCCTAGACTCTTTGCTTACTGAGAGACAATTTCTGTTTGTGTGTTATTCCTCAAATTAATGTTTCTGTCACAACTCCAAGATATTTTATCTTTTATCACAATTTTTAGAAACAATATTTCTTCTTGGAAGTTATTAACTACTTTTATATTTTTGATATCAATTGCTTAGAGAATGTTTCTTTCAATATGCCTCATTCCCACAGAATAAAAAAGTGAGCCATGTGATGATTTTTTTTTTTAGTTTTAAGCATATTTAAGGGGGAAAACCATGGATTGAAAGAATTTTATTCATTATAATCTGCCACATGATGAGACTGATGAATAATTTATAATGTAGAACTAAGTGGGAAAATATTATTTTAAGAGCTCACCCCAAGAGTTTTTCAGAGAGAAAATTTGTCTATTTTTAGATGTATTTTAATGTGCTTATTTGGAATGAAGTTGGGGCTATCTGATTATATCCTGAAGGATTGAGATGAGACCCAAAAAAGTAGTTGTAAAACATGTATTTCTATTAATAAATAAATATGACAAATATGATTTTGGATAAGTGGCTGTGGTTTAGCAAGCTTGGGATGGTAGAAGAGGACCAAAAGTGGGCTGGTAGGCCAGGATTCTACATGTAGGAATGAGTTGTATAAAGCTTCTGAGGAAAATAATTGCAAAGAAAATTTTAAGAATGTTAGTTAATGATATTAGTAATATTAATATGCTATGTGTGTAGCAAAGTGATGTCATTTTTTTAGGTCAAAACATCAGTAGTTATCTCACTCCAAATAATTGAAAGGAAAAATGTTGGGATCTAACAGAAAGAGGAAATGTGGAAAAAATAGAATAGGCACAGTTGAAAGGAATCATGAAAACTGAGTACAGGGATCTGGAGCAGAGAGGTACCCTGGAAAAATAGAAATGCACTGCCCATTTAAAAGTAAATAAATAAATCTTTAGATATTAAAAGAAATACTGAATTTTTTACTTAAGAAGTTTTGGTCAAATTTAATCAAAATTTCCAAAGACAGAATGTCTTGGTTAAAATATAACAGGAACTAAGAATACTTTAGTCTGATAGTTTTAATATATAATTTGTCTTCACTCATTAATTTATTTTAAGCCATGTGGTTAAAAGTAACTGTGCAAATATGTTTTTAGAGCATGCTGAGGACACTTTAATAATATGGACCTTAAAGAAAAAGTTCATATTCTAGAAGTTAAATGAACATAAAAGCATGGCATTTACAGATTTAGTTGTCTTTGTACTAAGAAGTAAATGTAGATGAATTTGCTAATAAAAGATCTAAACTCTTTTAGATCTAAAAGATTTTAGATGCAAAATCTAAACTCTTTCCCCATCAAGACTGTCCTTCATTTTATGGACATAATTATTAACAAGAGCTGTCATTGTTTTTTAACCACCTTTCAAAATCCATATCTCTCCTTCTCAGCTTTCCTCTAAGATTCAGTTTTGCAGCTTTAAACTCAACATCTCTAAAGTCGAAATCATGTCTACCTTTGGTTCCCCAAGCTTGCACCAATTTTCAGTTTTCTAATTACATCACCATCAACTCATTTACTAAACTATAAGCCATGACCTCATCCTCTCTATTTCTCCTTCCATTTCTTTGTTATCTCAATTTCAGGTGGTTATAAAGTCCTAAAGTATCGTTTTCTCCTCTCCTTTGTCACTCTCTAAGTTCACATTACCTAACTTTATCTCACTCCCAGTTTCGTTCTAATTCATCCTCTTCATGATACTGTTAGAAGACAAATCTGTTTATGTTACTCTCATCTCCTTAAGATTATATGTTTGATGTTTACCAGCCTATTGTTTTAACTTCATCATGTAATGTCTAAACATCCTTTATGCTCTAAACATATCTATAAGAAAACTTTTCTCGTCCCAAGCACAACATATTTATCTTACTTCCATATTATCCTGACATTATTTTCTCTCTCCTGTGTGAATTACTACTTAGCCTAAATATTGAGATAAAAATGTCACTAACCCTCTAAGACAATTTATACATTTCACTAGCAAATAAAAATTAGCTGCTGCTGATAAATATGTTAGCTTAGAATTCATTGGAATCTCCTTATCTCCCAAATGACAGGTTCACTTTCTTTTCATTATGTTTTCCAACAATTTATAGTGTATTGAAGAGTGACATGACAGGGCAGTAAAAAATTCCTTGGTGTGTCACAGAATAGCACCTTACCACAACAAGGGACCTGAACACTTATGTCAGATAGTTGGTGTCCTTTAATATCTACAAACAAAAGTTGTTTATACAGCCATTTGAGAGAAAGTTAATGACTTTACTCTGTAAATGAATATTTAAGAGAAGGGATTATAAAAAGCTTTGCAGGGTCAGCAGAGCACTGTAGACTAGGGATATGCTTGAGAGAAGATTGAGGTCATATAGTTAATTGCACTGGGAAATATTTGCATTTGGCTAAAGACTTACCTTCAAAAGACTTAGAAAAACACTAGAAAACATTCTACATGAACAAGATCCAAGCAATAAAAGGAAATCTTCATGTGCCTCACAAGCACTGAAAGGCTAAAGAGGAATTAAATTCTCTGTCAAGATAGTAAAAAAGCCAGCTGGCTAAAACGTTGCTACACAGACACCAGATACACAATTGGACATCCATGAAAACAGAGACCTAAGCCAGCTGAAGGAAGAAGAGCATGAGTTTTAACCAGAAATAAATGAGATATTCTGCCAAGAGGTATTTTTTTAAAAATAGGAAGAATTTTTTTTCTAGATGACTGATTATAGAAAGAATAGTTTTATGGGGAACCAAGTTTTGAACAGTTGAAGTTGGTTGGGCAGATCATAGCCCAGCAAAAGATTAGAGCGAGAAGAAACTTTATACTTAAATTAGTCCAGGCCCATCATTTTGCAGATAAGAAAAATGAGACCCAAAGAGGGGAAAATCTTGCTCTCACACTCCAGTGTTGACTATGGTCATGTTGGTACTCAAGCCACTTAACACCTAAATAATGCAATGCACTTCTCAAACAATTCCCTCTATTATCATAGGAATGGAATTCCTTTGGTATGAATATTATTATTATTGTCCCTTAAGGTATAGCTATCTTGATGAGGTATACAATGTTGGAAAGATCAGCCACAAAATTGTATGTGGGATAAAATTATCCTCTTTCATGGCCTTTACTAATGGATCTAGCTGTCTGAGGATACTCCTTAGAGGTGAAGTTTATGATTAGTTTTTTTCCTATAAGCAGGGAGATCAGAAACTGGAAAGTCAGTGTTGTAACAAATTTTCTTTTTTCTTTCTTATATCTTATGTCAATAAAGAAAAATCTATGCCTCATAACATGTTATACCTGCAAGTCAGACGATTTATGTATTATTGTTTATTTCTTCTTTGCTCCATTAAGCCTTTAGAAAAATGTTTCCTTTAATTTTTAAGTTTTTTTCTCAGTCTTGTTATGAATAACTAAAAAAGTTTTGTTACATAATTGGACATGGGCTTAAAAGGGAAGCATTATTGCTACTATCTTATACAGTATCAGAGAACAGAAAAGAGATAATTAAAGAACAGATCTCTATAATCTGAAAGGTTTAATGCATTATTCCATTGTTAATTAGATACATTAGGAGTTTAAGTCTCTGTCCTTCATGTTAACAGATTTACCATTTTTATAAATGACTCTAAGGAATGTATGGAAGACATGTTTATTAATATAATACTGATACCAATCATGTAGAAATAAAAATTACAATGGTTATAGAGTTAATACCTAAGAAGGTCTTGTCAGGATGAAACAAAGAGCCACATGTTTAACAAGATGAAATTGAAAAGGAATGAATATAAAATAGTACATTTAGATTTTTAAAAGAATTAAATAAGTAAACTTTCAAAAAACTATGTCATTTCTGAAAGCTTTCAAAGTTTAGAAGCATATTTTATTTTTTAAACCAATCTTTTAAGAGTCACTTCCCATTATAGTTGCCTTATGGTTAAAATGTATTTTGTGGGTAATAATTTTTTGAAACTATAGTCAGTTTTGTATACAGATATGTTGAGTTTAAGGATTTCTTTATTTAGTTTATCAGTATCTGATGAAATTACAATACTTGCAATTTTTATTTTATTAATTTCTTGACTATGTTGTTATGTACATAAAGTTTCATAATTTTATGTATTCTGGGTACATTTTCTTTTGCTTATTATTGGATATACCTATTTATCTATGCTAATATTTTCACTTTAATTTTAATTTTGTCTATTATATTGGTTTAATACTATTCTTCCGAACAGTTTTTGTTCAATATTTGGAACATTTCTATGTGATTTTATTTGTGATGGATCTTTTAAAAGCAATCAATAGCTAGGTAACATTATCTATCAAAGACTTTATACTTTAATAAATTATATCATCCATTCATATTTCTTGTAATGAATAGTTTAATTTTTTCCAGCTTTTTATTTTACATTTTGTTTACCCTTCTCTTTTTTTCTCTTCTGCTACTATTAAATTAATGTTATTTTCTACAAGCTCTATCCTTCTTTTATCCATCTACTGGTTGGGATGTTGGACTATATAATACAGTATAATATAACATAATTTATCTAATATAATTAACAATAATATAATAAATATAATTTATAAACAAAATTAATATAATTAACATAATTAATGTGATTAATATAATTTAATACAATATAGTATAATATATGACATAATATAATATAATGATATGATATGATATGATGATATGATATGATATGATATGATTAATATAATTAATATAATATAAATAATATAATATAAATTAAATTGGATATAAAAACATAAGAAAATAGCTTCATCTTTTAATGGATGTATATATTTAGAAAAGTCTCTTTTCTTCTCAGGGCCTCAATTTCCTCATTTGTAAAAGAGAATAATATTAGTAGCTATCTCATCAGATATGCAGATTAGATTTACAACACAGAGTAAATCCAATGTAACAATTAATTATCATTATTATTTGAAGCAATTCTATTATTTTTTCTGGAAAATATTGTTACTAATAATACCCATTTGTTCACATCTATCTGTTTTTATTTTATCTTTTCCAATAGATTTTAAGATTGTGTAATTTGTCTTTATTTTTTCTAATTTTACTATAGTGTTTCTTGATATTAATTTACTTTTTAAAAAATACAACTCAGTGGTTGAACTTTTAAACTGGAAATTAATGTCTCCCTTTAAATCTAGGAAACTCTCAGCAATTATTTCTTATAACATATGCTTTCATTATTTCTGCCATTTATTATTTACAAATATCCCATTAGACAAATTCTGTGGTTTCTCCAGTCTATCCTTTATGTCTCTTAAATGTATCTGCATGTTTTAAAAAATATTTTTATGCTTTAAAAAATATATTTATGGTTTGTTTTTAGAAATATTTAGTAATATCTTTTAGTTCACTCATTTCTGTGTTACTTTTTTCACTCTAAATTTTATTCTTTTAAATTCTTATGTAAATAAGTAATTTTATTTCCAAATATTTTAAATAAACATGCATTTTATTAACCTTTTCGAGTTTCATTTTTGTCTGTATTTGTTGAAAAGTTTTGTATTTTTTGTAGAAGTTATGTCTTCATTTTGTCACTGACCATAATAAAAATAACTTATTTTGTACTTTAAAAGAGATGTTTGCATAAAATTAATTTTCACTGTGCAACAGCGAATTTATGTTCCTGTCATTTTTGACATTATAGTTCTTAATGTATTTTCATTTTTTCTTTTACAACCTTTTTCTAAGTGGAGGTTATTGGCTTTTAATTTTATTTATAATTTTTTCTCTCTTTCTTTTTGCTTATTCTACATGGCCATGTGATTCTTCAATTGTTTCTACGGTCCCTCCAGACCCATTTTTCATAATCAGATCTAATCATTCCAGTTCAGGTTTCCTATTGCCTTGTGGTATTACTGGGAAGGGTGCAGATCAAGCATGAAGCCATCAAAGCATTTTCAAATTCTTATGGAAAGGGACTCTCTATATTTCCTTCTGCCTCTCTAGCTCATGGAGTGTGTGTGTGTGTGTGTGTGTGTGTGTGTGTGTGTGTGTGTGTGTGTGTGTAGTTCATTTCCCACGCAGAAAAAGATAAATTTTGTTTTTGCTCACCTGCTATAATAGTTGAGGGTTTCAGGAGAAGTCCAAATGCAGTCTGTAGTTTCAAAACATTAGTCTGGCTTTAGCCCTCTGTTTTACATAGAAAGCTTTCAGTCATGTTTAACCCATATTAGCCAAATTCTAGATATTCCTCTCTGCTACTAGTTGTGAGTCATTTCTTCCTTGACAGCTGCTTAATATTTCAGTTTTTTGTTTGTTTGTTTGTTTGTTTCTAGGGCATAGGCTTGAGTTTTTTCTCATTGCGTGTGGGTCATTTTCATTTATTTATTTAAAAAATGTTGTTTAGCATTGCTGTTTAGAGCAAAATAAGTTTTAAGGCCTATACTTTACTCACTGAGTCACCTCCAAAAGTCAAGATACAAGGGGATCATATAATTAATCTCAATGATTAGAGTTAAAGATATCTTGGTAAGCACAGGGGAAATAATCTAGCGGTAAAGCATGACTTTTGTTATTTCACTGAAAAGTCACCATCTTCTTTCTATCCTCTATCTTCCTATCTATCTATCTATCTATCTATCATCTATCTATCTATCTATCTATCTATCTATCTATCTATCTATCTATATCTATCATCTATCTATCTATCATCATCTATATCTATCTATCTATCATCTATCTATCATCTATCTATATCTATCTATCTATCATCTATCTATCATCTATCTATCATCCATTTATATCTATCTATCTATCTATCTATCTATCTATCTATATCTATCATCTATCTATCTATCATCATCTATATCTATCTATCTATCATCTATCTATCATCCATTTATATCTATCTATCTATCTATCATCTATCTATCTATCTATCATCTATCTATCTATCATCTATCATCTATCATCTATCTATCAATCTATCTATCTATCTATCTATCTATCTATCTATCTATCATCTATCTATCTATCATCTATCTATCTATCATCTATCTATCTATCTTTCATCTATCTTTCACCTATCTATCATCTATCTACCTAATCATCTATCTATATCTTAGTGTTACCTCTTCCCTCAAGATTATAGAAATGATAATTACTTATATTACCATAGAAGTCATCAATGGTAATATTTATTGAGAACTTATTATGTGGCAGGAAGTATTCTAAGTGTTTAAAATGAATTAGTACTTTTAATCCTCACAATTATATTAGGTATATGATAGAGCAGATATTTAAGCCTGTTTGAGCTGAGGCCTATATTCTTAAATAATAGTCTTTGCTGTCTTTTAGTGATTCTGGTGAACTAGAGGACACATTGTAAGGTCATCCATAATGGTCACAAATTTGCATAATCTCCTTGAGTAAGAGCAAGACCTATGACTTGCTTCTAACCAATAGAATAGGGCAAAGATGATGAAATGTCACTCCTATGATTACATGTAGTATATAAGACACTCCACTGTTAGTTGTAATTTCTTATGAGACAATAGAAAACTGATACCGCAATGTAGATATGAGAGTCTGTGTAAGTCATGAAGATGTATTCTGTTTCCAGATCTGCATTTGATTTATCTTGTTCCTATTACCATATAGGCTATTTTATTGCTTTTGTAATTTATGACTGTCATTGTTACACTAGTATTATCATAAGATGTCAATAATTATAAGGCATTAACCAACATTTTAACAGAGCTTAAAAATGCCAAGTCTATTTGTTTCTATACGTCAATATGTTATTCAATGCAAAAATTTTTTCATAGCAAAGGAGTTACAAAGAAAGCACAATAGAAATAAACATACTTTATGATAGTAAAACTTTTCAAGTTTATTCTAAAGCCACCTTAGGAAAAAAATGAACTTTAAAAATAAGGTCTATAACAATGCTAGATTACACCAGTGTGCCCAAAATCCTTGCACAAATAAGAATGCCCACAGGAACTAAAACCCATGTTATACATAGAAAGGGTTATCTGCCAGCTTTAGCAAACTGATGATTTGTATAAGGCATTTCTTAGTGAGAGTGGATGTGGTGAGAGCATGTCACCTTTTTAGTTAATGATATTGTAGCAGTCAACATACTCAAATGCCTTGGCTCTGAAGATAGTGCGACTTAATGAGCTTAATCATAGAACACAGTATATTGCCTCAACTCAGAAATATATATGCAACTCGCAACTCTGAGCATTTAACAGCTTTAAAGACCCCCTCATAAACTACAACCGGTCACCTCTTCTCTGATCCTCCCAGACACATTAAAGTAGTGCAGGGGTTAGCTGTGCATGCATGCATGTATTATCACCTTTTTCCTCAAAGCATTATATTTGTATAAATTCCTTGTGTTACACCAATTTCCATTAACCTTGTATCTCATTCTTAGCTCCAAGGTGACAGTTTAAAAACAACCCCCCTTATGGAATGTATGGATAAGTCCACACAAATAATGTGTAATGTTTAATTAAAATAATTGTTATCAACAGACATCATCTGTCAACAACCATATATCAGGAGCTTTATCTGTTAAAAATTAGCTGTAAGATTGATTGACTTTTAAAGGCAGTATGTGAGTTTCTCATTAGCCTTATTATAATTTCAGAATCATAAATATGTAAATGATGAGTTTCACACGGGAGATTTAATTCTGCACTCTTATTTCTGATTAGCTGGAAATACACTCTGGCTCTGTCAGATAATTGGTAACACTGCACACCAATAAGGCATTTCCCTACGCTTCATCAGAAACAGTTGAAATTAAAGAAGGCAGGGCTGTTATGTTTTTGACAGTTTTGTAACAGTAACTTGTTAAAGTTTTAACTCAGCCATTAATATAGTCCATGAATTATTAATACAATTTTTATGTCAAGGTTCTTGTTTAAAGTTGAGATCTAAGACTAATATAAAAATGCTCTTGGAAAGGGAATGCTTTTGTTTTTTCATCATATTTTTAAAAATTCTAAAAAAAGAAACCAAAAAAAAATCACCACCAGTGTTATTTGAGTATAGGGGAGAAAAACATATCAACCACTTACTGTGAGCCATCTATTACCTAGCTCATAGTGCCAAAATTTTTGTAAACCTCTAATTGTTTAATACTAGATCAACTTTCACTACTTTAGTATTTGATATTTTATACTGAATATATAAAATTTCATTTCTTTGTTAATGGGAATTGTACATGAGGAAACCTTATATCAATTTTTCTGAAGTTGCCTAATCATAGAAATGAAGGCATTTCAGTTTTTAGAGAAATCTAAGCAGTTTTTATTCATAAGAAATACATTTCTCCTTGACAAATTATGCTTATACCCACAAGATAATGAACTCCTATGGGTAAGGAATAACTCTCTGTACTCTGTCTTCCACACTAGAATACAACAAAGGTATACATTAAATGTGTTTACTGAATTAATAAGCTGCCTCTTAAAGAAAAATAATATTTCAAAATTTGCTAGTTGTAATCACTAGTAGAAATTTGTTTTTTTCATGTCTAATAATTGGCCATACATAAACCTACTAGTCAAATTAGTAAAAGGGACTGAAATATTTGGATGACTATTTTATTATTTGTTTTAAAAATTAATGTCTATATATATTCATGAGGATTTGTGCTACATATAATTATAAAATCATTCAAACAACTAAGCTTTCTTCAGAGTTTTACTATGGTTTGAATTCTTTATTATAATCTTTACAATGTAGAAAATTAAAGTATATATTGATTAAGAAAGATTTCAGTAGGTAAAGTAAAAAGGCCTTCCAAATGCTCCCCTACAAATAGGCAGCATTTGTGTTACTGTTTTTTGTTTGTTTGTTTGTTTGTTTTTCAATCACAGTTGACATACAATATTATATTAGTTTCAGGTGTAGAACATAGTGATTAGACATTTACATATCTTTGAAGAGATCACCCCAATAAGTCTAGGACTCATTTGACAAATATATCATTGTTATAACAGCATTAACTATATTCCCTATGCTATCCTCTTTATGTCCCCATTAATAATTTTATGACTGTCAAGTTGTACTTTGTAATCCCTTCACCTTTTTCACCCAGCTCCCTCACACTGCTTCTATCT
Source organism: Cynopterus sphinx (assembly GCA_030015415.1). Lineage (NCBI taxonomy): Eukaryota > Metazoa > Chordata > Mammalia > Chiroptera > Pteropodidae > Cynopterus > Cynopterus sphinx. The sequence goes on along the minus strand of CM057385.1, from coordinate 68,777,162 downwards.
GGGGACCATAAAATTGTTCTCTGTATCAATGAGTTAGTTTCTATTGTGTTTGTTTTTTGTGTGGTTTTTTTTTTTTTTTTTTGGTTTTTTAGATTCCACATATAAGTGAAATCATATGCTATTTGCCTTTCTCTGTCTGACGTATTTCACTTAACATAATACCCTCTAGTTCCATCTATGTTATCCCAGATGATGATTTTATTCTTTTTAAAGGCTGAGCAATATTTCATTGTGTATATGTATCACCTCTTCCTTATCTCATCATCTACCAGTTGCTTCTTTGGTGTTTTAAATAATGCTGCAGTGAACATAAGACTGCATATGGCCTTTTGAATTAGGTTTATTCATATAAATACCCAGAAATGGGATTGCTAGTTCTAATCGTAGTTCTATTTTTCATTTTTTGAGAAACCTCCATATTGTTTTTCACGGTGGCTTGCATCTATTTATAATCTCACCAACAGTGCACAAGGGTTTCCTTTTCTCCCCGTCCTCACCAACAGTTGTAATTTTTGGTAATAGCTATTCTGATAGGTGTGAAGTGATATCATTGTGGTTTAATTTGCATTTTTCTGATGATTATGGACATCGAGCATCTTTCATATGTCTATCAGCTATCTGTATGTATTCTTTGGATAAATGTCTATTCATATCATCTGTGCATTTTTAATTGGATTGTTTTTTTGTAGTTAAGTTGTATGAGTTCTTTATAAATTTTAAATATTAAACCCTTATCAGATTTATTCTTGGTGAATATCTTCTCACAATTGGTAGGTTGTCATTTTGTTTGGTTAGTGGTTTCCTTTCCTGTACAAAAGGTTTTTAGTTTGTTTTCATGCAGTCCTACTTGTTTATGTTTTCTTTTGTTTCACTTGCATGAAAATATATATCAGAAAAAATATTACTAAGAGCAGTGTCAGAGAGTTTACTGCCTATATTTCTTCTAGAATTTATATGGTTTCCACTCTTATATTTAAGTCATCACTCCATTTTGAGCTCAGCTTTGTATATGGTGTAAGAAGGTGGTCTAGTTTCATGGTTTTTGCAGGTATCTATTCGTTTTCTCAGCACCATTATTCAATAAACTGACTTTCCCCCATTTTATATTCTTGCCTTCTTTGTCATAGATTAAATGATCATTTAGATGTGGATTTCTTTCTAGCCTCTCTATTTTGTTCCCTTGATCTATGGATCTTTTTCAATGCCAGTACCATGCTGTTTTGATTACTATAGGCTCACAGTATAGCTTGATATTAGGTTTTTTGATACCTCCGTTTCCATCCTTCTTTCTCAAGAATGCTTTGATTTTACAGGGTCATTTGTGGTTCCAGATAGATTTTAAAGTTATTTGTTCTAGTTCTGTGAAAAATGCTATTGGTATTTTGATAGGGATTTCATTAAATCTATAGATTACATTGGGTAGTAATGACATTTTAATAGTGTTAATTTTTCTATATATGAACATGGTATATTCTTCCATTTGCTTGCACCTTGTTTGGTGTCTTTCTTCAGCATCCATGGTTTTCCAAATACAGGTCTTTTATGTCCTTTAAATTTATTCCTAGGTATTTTATTAGTTTTGATGCAGTTGTAAAAGGAATGGTGTTCATAATTTCTCTTTCTGATAATTTGTTATTGGCATATAAAAATTCAACTGTTTTCTGAATATTAATTTTTATCTTGCAAGCTTACTGAATTCATTGATTAGTCCCAATAGGTTTTTTTTTGTAGGGTGGAGGTTGAACTCTTTAGGGTTCTCTCTATATAGTACCATGTCATCTGCAAATGACAGTTTTACCTCTTCCCTTCCAATTTGGATGCCTTGTATTACTTTTTCTTGCCTTATTGTATGGCTAGGACTTCCAATACTCTGTTGAGTAAAAGTGGTGAAAGTTGACATTTTTGCCATCTCCATAATCTGAAAAGTTTTTAGCTTTTCACCATTAAATATGATGTTAGCTGTGGGCTTCCCATATATGGTCTTTAGTATGTTGAGATATGTTTCCTCTATTCCCACTGTGCTGAGATTTTATCATAAAAACTAGATTTTGTCAAATGCTTTGTCTGCATCTATTATTATCATGTGATTTTTATCCTTTATTTTATTTATGTGGAGTATCCCTTAATTCATCTGTGGATATCAAATTAACTTTGTATCCCAGGAATAAATCCCACTTAATCATGATATATGATCTTTTTGAGCTCCTGCCCCTGTGCTGGGGCTTAGAGTGAGTGAGTTTATGAGTGAGCAAGTCCATGTGTGGTGCCTTTAGGACTTGCACCTATGTCTTTCATGACCCTTGGTAGTTCTCAGATGCAATCCCCGCTGATTTTCACGGCCAGATATTTCGGGCATTCTTCTTCTCGGCATTAGTGTCCTGGGCTTGGGAGCCTGATGAGGGGCTGGGACAACTTGCTTCTCAGGGGAGCTGTGATATTCCTCTTGATTCTTAATCACCACACTTGTGGGTTTGCAACCTGCTCGTTCCTCAACTCTGCCTCTCCTATTAGTCTCCACATAGCTTCTTTATATCCTTAGTTATAGAACTCTGTTCAGCTAGTCCTCAGGTGATCCTCAATGATGGTTGTTCCATAATTTAATTGTAATTTTGATGTGGTTGTGGGAAGAAGTGAGCACAGCATTTACCTATTTCAACATATTGACCAGAAGTCTTGTATTACTGTCGGTGTTGGATTCTTTCAATTTCATTCCTCCTTACATCATTTCATGATTTTCATTACTTTTTTCAGAGCTGATCACTACACAGCATCTTTTCCAAATAGGGTTAATTTCTGGTATTGAGTCCAAAACAAAGAGTATTTCAATGCCAATTCAAATACTAATATTTTAAATCAGTACATATTTTTCTAGGGTGGGTTAATTTTTAAAATAAAACTCATACATTTTTAAAAAAGAATATGTTTAGAGTTGAATAAAGAACATCTGTGGTATAGGTAAAAGATCATAGTCATTTTTCCTAAAAAGATAAGTGAGAAATTAAATGGAAATCAAGATTTGGTACAAAATTTAATTTCAATTGTGAGAACACACAAATGAATGGAGTATATTGTCCTTAATCAATTTTGTACTCATGTGCATCCAGACATTGGTTGATTCCACAGTAAGGTATGAAACAAAATAAAAATAGCAGAAAATGTGCTAAGTATTGCAAAATTGAGATGGCTAAATGTGTGTAGAATGTTATATCCAAAACATGCAAATCATTCATATGAGGACTACATTGAAGAAATCTGAGTCAACTGATAAATTTCACTGAGAAAGAAATGTGGTTCTTAGATACAAAGCAACAGTTCTATGACTATAAAACTATGATACTAAATATTCTTGGTAATTAGAAATGAATGCTTACTGATGATCTGAGAACTGAGCTCAGGTGCACGTCACACATAAACCAGCCATATAACATTGAGTAAAATGAGAAATGAGCCATCATTTCCCAACTCAATTATCACCCATCATGAGCTGAAAGTAAGGCAGCATAACCCCGTAGTTAACCACATGGACTATGGGCCCAAATAGGCCTACGTTCAAATTCTAGCTTCACTGGTACCTGCGCACAATATCTTTGAGCCTTGGTTTTCTAATTCATAAGACAGGAAAGTAAAATTTGTTTTATAAGTTTTAACAATATATGTTTATGCCTAAATAATAAATATTTTTTTAATTCTTAAAAATCTTTGTGTGTGGGTGGGTGGGGGTGGATATATACATGGTCAAGCTAGCTAAAGTTTATATTGAAGAATGTCACTTAGATGTGGGGTAATAATTGACTTCTTAATAAGAAAATTTCATAATTAAACAGACATGGCTAAATAGTCACAGACAGTATGGGATTACCACAGACCCTCTTATGTAGTGGCCTTACACTGACAAGCTTACAATAAGAAGAAGCAGAGCAGAAGAATACTTCTAGCTATCCTCCTTCCTCTTTGGAAAAATGAATACCTGACAATCTCCCCTAATCTACCAACTTGGTAACTCATGTACCATTTATAGGTAGGTGTCAGAGCCAAGGCAAATATGCAAGAATGTTTTACTATTAGATGCTAATCAATCTACAAACATAAGGCCAGGGAAAGGAGTGACCTTCTTCTGAAAAAGAAAAAATAAATGAATTCAGCTCTCTGTCTTGAAGAGTTCACTCAGTAAAAACCTGAAGAAGCCAAATGTTAGCTTGCTCCCATTGCATTTTCAAATGTGACCTAAGTTTTTGTTATATTATGATATTAAAGATAAGGGAAATTTCAAAACATAAATTAAAAATAAAATCACCAACAATCCAATGACTATGACATATATATTTTTGTATACATACTTCTGGTCTTTTTTCAACATTGATATACTTAAATAAATGGAAAGAAAGGATAAGTTGAGAATTTGTCCTTTAGTTGAATCTTCCTCTAGTGGTAATTAAAGAAATTTATTTGATTATAACAATATCTTTAAAAAATGAGAATCTGACCAAGGTAGCATGTACAAATTCAAACACCTGAAACTTGTTGCCCAGATTGTTCATCAAGTAATGATATTTACAGGATGTGGTGACTGGAGAAATGAAGTTAATCATATATTCCTCCAGAGACTATAGAACTAAAATGAATAAAAGCTGAAGGCACTACAGATCTATTAGCATCCCTGAACTGAGGTGGTCTACATCCAACTGGTGTAGAATTTTATGTTTATGAAGATCCCAAGTACAAAACGATGAAGAGGATGGGACATTAAGAATTCATACCAGGGAATATTTGGATCTCATCTCCACTGTATAGTTGTCTTTTGGTTTTCTATGCTGTGTAACAAAACTCAGTGGTTTAAATTAGCACTATTTAGTTGCCACCTGGAAATGGCAGGAAGGAAGCACATCTCTGCTCCAAGTGGCATCAGCTGGAATGACTCAACTTGGGCTAGAGAATTAACATTTACATGTTCCCAGGAAGCTCATTTGGAGCTGTCATTTTAGCATTTTGATTCACCACATGTAACTTCCCATGTGCTTCTTAGTAATTGGATCCTAAGAAGGAAGAAGCATAAGCTGCCAGGCTTTCATGATGCTTCAACTCAAAAGTCCCAAAACATCAGTAAGCAGTTAAAGGTCCAGCCCAGATCCAAAGAGATGTGGCTCCACCTCTCCATTGGAGAATTGATATATAGAGAGAGAGGGAGGGGAAAAACTGGGGAGGTGGAGAATATTTGATCTCTATATAAATAGGGTTTATTCTGTTATCTGTTTTGTATCATTTCTTAACACAGGATAGACTTGTTATTGAGGGAACCAAATCTTGCCTCATGAATTTGGTTGCTAGTCTAAAATCAAGATCATTGATACTAGCTGAATAAAGTGAGGGTTGCCATAGATAGATTTACTTTTAATACGCTGTCATCATGTATATGCTGATGTATATAATTTTATATTCACTTAATGTTAGATTTTGGGAAACCTATATTATCAAATGTTTTCAAAAACACGATGTTTCCATGCTGGATAGTTTCTTTAGATGAACTATTTAAATTTCTTGACCACTGTTATTGATGATGAATATTTTGTTTCCTTTTACTTTTTAAATAAATAATTATGGATTCTGTTGCTACATAAGTATTGGTACATCCCTAGGTTATATTCTTAAGCTAAATCTCTAGAAGAAGAATTGCTAGGTCAAATTTGTATAAAATTCGTGTTAGTTTGACAAAATGCTTTCAGAAAGTTTTTTCATTTTATTGCCTTTCCAACTAATTTTGGATTTGCAATTTAAATATTCTTGTCAATACTTGTGAATGCCATTTCATTTGTTTTGGTTACTGTTTTTCCTGCTACTTTGAATATTGTATTACTTGCTAAGCACATTTGTTCTTTCTAAACATCTTCTATCTTTTTTTCAAAAATAATGACATATTTTTTATTTTACTTTGAAAGATAACCTAAATTTTAAAAATCAAGAATATGTGCAACACAAGATGGTTTTCAGTACAACTACCTTGCATATCAATGGTTCCCCCCCTGGCTGGTCCTTCCCTTCCTTTCCCTCATGGATAAATACCTACATCTCTTGTAAAATTCAGCTCAATTGTTCTTTTCTGGGCTGCCTTCCTTTACTTCTCTGAATAGGAGAGTGAGCATTTTTTTTTTCTGTGTCTCCATTGTGTTTCATGCATACTATTACAGATTTTTCTTAACATGTTATTACTACTCCTGTCCATTACTAGACTGAGACATTTTTTTTCATTATTAAAACAACAAAATTTGTGTGCTTACTTTATGACAAGTAGTATGCAAAGTACTTAGGATACAAAGATAAGAATACATTGTTCCTTATTTACAGACAAAATAGATACCATATCTTTTTCTCATTATCTTTTACAGTGCTTTACTTGAATGCAGTAATCATAAAATGTTGTTCAATGTTGAATAAATGAATTCTTAGAAAAAAATAACTGAGTCTCAAGCCATTTTCAGAAAGACATGGAGAGAAAGTCCTTTTCTAAAAGGATTAATAAAGAAATATAGTCAAGACTGCACTGGCTTGGTTTAGCCTGTAGAGTTTTTTAATGTTTTTTTTCAATGAACATTTTATCTCCTCAAGCATAATTATTCAGCATCACAAACAAGATAAAATGAAGATCTGCTTTCATCTTCTATTATTTTCATTTAAAAATCACAAAGCATCAGGGGACCTTTCTTTCTGTTTTGCTGGTTAGATGCTTCTATTCCCTGCTGCTATTAGTCCCAAGGATAAAAATGTGAAGTTTCTATAAATGACTTTGTCAATTTTATTTAGAAATCGAAAGTTTCAAACTGACACCAAGTCAGGCAACTCCAAATGTTATTGAACTTCACCCTCATATGTATACCTTCAGGGGAATTTTCTTGCACAAAGAAGAAAAAGTAGCAGCAAAGAATTGTTTTCTAAAGCACAAAATGATTTCCCTTGCTACCAGTGTCACCTGTGTAATGACAACAACTTCAGAAAAAAAAAGGTATTTGAGTTTTTCATTTTTGTTAAATCATTCCTCAGAAGAGATAAATAGTTTTTCAATACATTAGGTAAATTTATTTTTTATTATTGTTCCTGTTGGGTTGTATTACTTAATACAACCTGTCACAATGCACTAAAGCACCTGGGGATAATTAAAACATTAAGGATGACTATATAGAATATGATAGAAACAGAAGAAGTAATAAATTCACCTTGGTTAAATAAACAAAGTTCTTTGTCCTACATTGTAAGCAAGAATAATATAGTCAAAATTTGAGAAATAATTTATGAAATAAGTGATGTGAAAGGGAGCAATGAAGTAACAAAAAGAAAGACTAAAAAGTTTTAAAAGTCAAATTGAAATCATAATGGAAATATAGAGATGAAGAAGTTATAGGATTTCTGAAATAGCAGCACATCTTGGAGCTATAGCAAAGCTATCAGAGATTCAAAGAAGTAGTCAAAAATAGCTTAACAGAGAATTTTCGAAGTGCCTTCTAAAAATTTTTCACATGTTCATGTCCATTTAAAACATTATTTGTTTGAGTCTACTGCGATTTTAGGTATGTTTTGAGAGAAAGATATAACAAGTAGTCTCGTAACACCATACAGTATTGTGCCATGACTTCTTCTAGCTTGTTGCTCAACCTCAGCCTCTAAGTTTATTCTATCTCTCCTCTCACTTGAGTCAGAATGGATTTAACTTATCTTCTAACAATTTTAGAAGTATACATTCAGATTCTCTTGCTTTATATTTGACTATGACCTTGTCTCTCAAGGCTATAACTGGACTTAAGGCAATGTTCCGGAGACACCAGCTTCAAGTGTGTCTCAATTTGGATAACTGTGTCTCTGTCTTCTTTCCTCTACCTTAATCCCTATTTTTATCATCTGAAAAAATTCCTAATGCCATTTGGACTATGACCCTGCTTTGTTCATGATACTCTTCTAACCAGAGAAGAAATCTGGCACTTGCTGATAGACCAATCTTTGTATTGTGGCTTATGCTGTTGTTATCATGTTATACTGGCTTGTTTTGTCCACCATTAGCCAACACCAAAGAACATTTTAAGAATCAGCCAGCTCTGTAAAATCAATTTCATGTTTACTAGAAGGCTGCTTTGAGGCTGTTTCTCACCACCTTGCATAGTGAATTTTTTATTTGGAGCCATAGGAATACTTTCTCTTTGAACATAGAACCAAAAATCATTATACTTTATCTAAAACTCATTATTTTTTGTTAATTGGCATGTTTATTTTAATTTTTGAGCACTTGAATTTTATAACTGACTCTTTTCCACATTTTTATAGCTGCTAGAAAAATTCAACATCCACCTCTGTCAATTATGTAGAACCATCCAGCCACTATTTATTTGCAGTAATCTCATCCCTGACTATCTCCACCAAGTTCATCTCCCCAAAGTCCAGAAAAGCTCACCTAATTACTTTTAGTTTGCTTTTATTTTGCTCAATCCAGTATACTTTTTATAAGCTGTGTATACATTTGGAGAGGATAAAAGAGGAATAAAATGGGTAAGTGCTACAGAAACACTTTTCCTATTTCACTTGCAGTTATGAATGCCAGTTACTTCAGGGAGGAAGCTCCCCACTTCACACTGTCCTGACATTCTGCTCTCACTGCTGGTTTTCAGAATCTACAGGTGGATCTGCATCCTCAGTATCTGCCCTAGGATATGTAGAGAGTGGTTCTGGGATCTGAGTCTTTTCAGCATGTTCTGTGTTGCTAAATGTGACTTGTAAAAATCAAAGTAGAATAGTCTAATCTTTCATCCCTGGGCCTTGAGATATAATCAGCTTCAATAGCATCCTTCTCACTTTTAACAATTTTATTTTTAAAGTTCTTCAAAGAAGGAAATTCTGCTACCTCCTTTAATAATCCATTTCAATGTACAAGGTGTTCCAGGTGTAGGAAATTCTATTTGTATGTAACCAGTCTTATTGCTTTACCTTAAGCATGTTGTTAAGGCTCAAGGGTGGAAAAGAAAATCTATTTGTCTTATCATTATCTCAAAAATAATCATTCACAATAATCTCAGTTCTAAACATTTTAAGAATATTCGACTAATGTATTTTTAAATTTTAAATGTCACCAAACATTCACCAGGCGATGTGTATGGGAAGTACATACAAGGTTAGCTAATATTATTATTATTGGTTGTCGGTAATCTTGCATCCACCTATACATATAAATTTATGTAGTCCTCTAAAGAGACCTGATGAGATGGAAACTATTATTACCCCTCTAGTACACATGTGGAAACTGAGGCACACAGATATTTAAGAACCTTCTTATGCTCACAACCACCTTCAAGGAATAAGCCAGATTCCAAACTCGAGATATCAGACATTGGAATCTATGTATGCTCTACTGCCTCTAAATTCCCAGGCCTGTGCAAGTAGATAAAAGTCCCCAAAATTTGTAGCAGTCTCTTTTGTTTATTTATCATCTCCTAAGTAATCAAATTTTCATGAAACAATATCTAATGTAATGCTACAAATTTTATATGAATTTTGAGTATTTTGATTTAATGACTGCCATTATAGCCAGACAACTTTCTATTGTTTTCAGTGCACTAGTGATATATATTTTAGTTTCACAATCCAGTGAGTTTGCCTAGACTCAGCTCTTCATCATTGTGATCTTATTCCTATGGACAGAGAAAAAAATAGAAAGAATTTTCACTATTATATATCTGGACTTAAGTACTACCAACAAATAAATGAACAGTATTTATAATTCATACGCTAAGAATCTAACTCCATTTTACATAAAACTGGTCATAACTATTCTTACAACTATCAGCTATCATTACATCAATTATGCTATCATCATATCAACTATCATATCATAACTTTCATTTTCAACAGTCATTTTTTCAGGACTAAAAAATCATGGGTCTAAGCTCTTGTAATGCATTGTTTCATTTATTTTGCCCAAGAACCCAATGACCTAGATAAAATTATTAGCCTAACTTTACAGGTGAGAAAAATCAAGGCTCAGAAAAGTTAAGTAACTGGTCATTTAGTTCTGAGGCAGGACCAGAATGTCTTTTGCTAAATGTATCTAATAGGAAAGAGTAAGGTTTTATTGGAGGAGTCCTAGAATCCAAATCCTGTGGTCCAAATGTAATTATTTTTCAAACATTTGGTAGTTGTCAGACACTTAGGGATGATTGCCCCTTTGCATCAGAGTATGTCACATTCACCAAACTAATTTTGCAAATCAATCTACAGAAAAAAAGAATCAGGAAATATGTATGGCCCATTGGCCACCAGGAAAAGCAAAATCCAGAGCCATCTTGCTCATGTCTTGAACTTGGCAGGCCTTTTCGTATTTGTATTAATCTGGTTGTATATGGAAAGGAAAAACCTCTCAGGAGAAGCACAGAGTAAATCTAAGGGGCTTTCATAAATCAAAGGTCATCGCTTTGAGCTAAACCTGGTAGTAAATGCATGTCTTTGAGTTATGAAATTTGATCCAGGACTGACAGATTGTGATAAAAAGATTAAAGATAAAAAACTTTTAAAAAATTTTTTAACAAAAGAAAAAAAAAACAAAGAAATGAAATCTCTACTTTCTCAATAATGTTTTAAGCATTATAAAAATCTGAACGTGTCTGACAGACATTTAGCTACAAGAGTTTTTTAAGATATTGATTTCTGGGGAACAATTTCTCTTGATAAACACCCTGCGTGCTAATGATGACCTCCAAAGGTGATCTTGCCTGTCTTCATGTCAAATCATGCAAATTGGGTAGAGTTGGGTATATATGCCCAGCAAGGCAGAGTGTGGATTCAACTTTGTGTATCTTTCTCTATGGAAGCACTGTTTATATATCTAAAATGTATGTGAAAGCTGGTTTCCTTGGAGGTACAATGCAACCATTGCCTTATACCTGGGTCGGTTTGCTTGAATCTTTCCATTGTCATGCAGATTATCAGCATGGCCCACAATTATGAAGAGTCTCTGATTGTAAGATAAAATAATAAAGAACAAAATCAGTAGGAAAGTGCCTGGGATGAATTTAAAATGTATTTGAAGTGTGAAGCTGTCCATTTAACCCTTAACAATATTCATTTTCTTCACAGTGTGCAAACCTTGTCAGTAGTTTGAAAAGCTATGAATTTAAATAACCTTAAGCAGCCTGAGAAATGAATAATTTGATAGGTATATCTGGCAGATGGTTGAAATGTTTAAGTTTTTTTTTCTTTTTTCCTGGGAATATGTTGTAGAGTTTCTGCCAAATTTAGGTTGTAAGGAAGGCAAAAATTAAACAATAAATGCTTTATATTTGCAAACTACCAACACTAAGGTAGCATTTAAGAACAGTTGCCAGTCCCACCTCCCTTGATTTTTTAGAGGAATGACCAGAAAAGCAAGAGACATTTTATTCTTATTTGTTTTTTAAGATTCTTTTTTAGTATGTCAAATGAAAATTTAACCTAAGATTAAAATCAATGACTTATTGGTGCCTCTCTAGATTGTTTTTATTTTTCATATAGCTTAATGCTTATTTCAATATTAATGAAGTACTGACAACTCAACTAACATACTTTGTGACATCTCATTGAAGAGACTCTAGTGAGAAACAGAATGTATCTTTTTTTCCTTCTGGCTATTGTTGATGTGTACAGATACACTCCTTATCTTGTGCAAATAGCTGAAAAAAAATAGTTGAAAATAATATTGTAGACGCATGTCAACACATACCATTATCAGGATTCACTTATTAAAAATCAGAATCTTTACCAGAAGTACAGTCTAGAGGTAGAATAAATATCTCAATAGCACCGGCTGCTATAAAAGAGGATCCTGGTAGAAAGATGTCTAGGATTGATCTGATTCACATTTATCATGGAGTATGCCATGATCCAACAAAGTAATGCCTAAGGCTCCAAAACTAATCCCCAAACAGAAATAGAAACATAGTAGCATTCTTTGAAAAGTGTCAAGATGATACAAGACATTTTTAAATTAACAATTAAGAATATATTAAACATAATAATATAAAAGGCCATCAATTTATTAACCCTAAGTTAGATTGGCCCTCAGAAAGTATTTGCAAATCAGAAATGTTTAAATAAATTTCTGATAACAAACTCCAATTTTTAATATGATGATTAAAATTTATTAAATACATTGAAATGCTGAGAAAATAACAATAATGGCTAAAATATGAAATAATTTTAAATATCTAAACAACACATAGATGATTTTATTCAAATCTCGCATCCTTATGATGACACGATGACACAGGTACATGAATAAGGTAAATTAAGTCATCTAATTAATGATAGGAATTAGAATACAGATTTTCTACTTAATTCAATGTCTTTTACTACACAAAGTTGCAACATATATATTTGTAAAAATTTATTGTAGGTTTTCAGTGTTATAATTGAAAATGAATAAAAATCATCTTTATCAATATACTTTAAATTTTTATGTGAAAGATAAATATATAAGAGGCTGATTTTTCAAATCGTTATGTTTACTTTTTTTTTTAAATGCCTACAGCACCTAGTATTCCTGGGTGGTCTCCCATCCAAACACTAACCAGGCCTGACCCTTCTAAGTTCTGAGATCAGAATGTGATAGGAGGGTGGCATGGCCATAGAATTTATGTTTACTTTTATTGTCTTAAAGACATAGTTATCAGTATGTCTTTGGCTTGAGTTTGATATTTCAAAATATTTCTTTCAATTGGAATCAAATCTTCTTTATAATCTCCATTCACTGGCTAAGACAATTCCTGCCCTGGTAAAGCCTCTGTGCTATCAGGAAATGCCTCAAGGAACTATTACAGAATGAATTATTCAATGATTTCTGTGTTAAGTACTATGAAATAGAGTTAGAGGGTATTATCAGAGGTCATAATAGGGGTTCCTGAGGTTATTGAAGGGAGGGATCAGGAACTATTTTTTAGGAACATATGAATTTATCTGAGATCTGAAGAATTAATTAACTTTGTAAAAAAAAAGGAGGAGGAGGAGGAGGAGAAGGAGGAGGAGGAGGAGGAGGAGGAGAAGGGAAGGAAGGAAGGAAGGAAGGAAGGAAGGAAGGAAGGAAGGAAGGAAGGAAGGAAGGAAGGAAGGAAGGAACAGATGTGAATTTGGGTTTGGCTAAGAATACAGCATATGCAAAGTCATGAGAACATTTGAAGGGACAAACCTGCTTTAGGAACCTAAATGGGGCCAGTGAGTTAAAGTTTTTATATTATAATTAAGGGGGAAAGCCAGAAGTTCAGCCTTGTGTAGTTGAGAGAGACCAGATCATACAGATCCTTGTAAGGACAGGCTAAGGATTTTGTTGCTTACACAAAGATAAGTGCTTTATGTAAGAGAGTGACATGGTTCAATTTTAACAGCTTAGTCTAAATTTACTAGCCTAATCTTCCAATCTTTTGTTTCTTGTCTCTTTGTTTTAGATGAAATGATTCACCTACTAACTCTTAAATATATTATTTAATTTCCTATCTTATTTCTATTGCCTTCATCATTTTCCTTGCCTAAAATTACTCATGCTTCTGGACCAATAGTCTGTATTTGGAAATATAATCATACCTACTACTCTGCAAGGTTAGAAGTACTTAGCACAACTATATTTTCACATATTATGGATACACCACTGACAGGGAAATAAAATACTTATATTTGTCTATTTTCTTAGAGTTGGTGCCTGGGCCTTGCAAATTGAATTGACAGTAGACAGAATAACCATGGGGTAAAGGAGGGAAGGATTATGTCCTATGTATATGCTGGCCTCACATAAATGAAATAAAAAACCCCAGAGACACAATTAGGTCCAGAGGCTTATATAACATTTTAACAAAGAACACCAAATTTGTAGAGAAGTGACAAGACAAAGGAAAAGAGTTTTGAGCTTCAAGAAGTAGTTAATGTTGGAATGGCAAATATATGAGGAAAACAAGGGTTATTTAGTAAAGTTTATTTGTGCAGCCCATTTCAGTGCTGACTTTTCATTTTTTCTGGGAAATGGGATTTTGGTACCTCTCATTTCTCAGAAGTTTTTATTCTCAGTCAAATAAAGGAAGCTCTGAGAATGCTTCTTTCTGAATCTGTTGATTCTCAATGGCCTTTAACTTAAAATAACCCATAAGTGAAAGTAGTATTTTTGGGGGTGGCATATTTTGAGTCCCTTCTACACTTTGAGTAACTATGGTAGCATATCCATGCTTCAGTTTACCCTGGAGAGTGAGTATTTGTAAATATGGAAAATTATTCAGTTCTCCTCAAAAGAGATACTGGGAAAGACTCAAAGGGAGAGAAAGACTAGAAAATGGTCAAGATGTATGCATGAGTACACAGTCCTATCCATATATCCAAAATTCTTAACATTAAGAATATATATTTAAAATGAATAAATACTTAGTGATGAGAAACAGAGAATGGTATATATGGACCTAGAATGCTAGAAATTCCTAAAAGAAAGACATGGATCAGATTTATGAAAGTACTTATAGCTGATATAGGTACACCCAGTACATACACAAGTAGTTCTGGAAAAGTGGGGACTTTTCCATAAATATTATAAACTCAGGAATAAGATAAAAGGTATAATTAGAATTTCTGGGGAAATGTCTAATTAGAATGGTCTAGAAGTTTGGCCTCTCAAGGAGAGGGAAGCAGAAGCATTTACCTCTAAGTATGGGCAGTTATACCCAAGAAGCAGGGCAGTGCCCCCAAGAGATGGTTTATTTCTTATGAAGGATTTCTGAAGAATTAGTAATGAATGTACTTAAGCAAAATAAAAACTAATTTAATGTAAACTCCCCAGAGTCAGTTATATTACATTAATATCTGCCTACTTATCCATTTTAAATTTCTCAATACATTAATTCAACAATAAATTTCAGGTGTTCAGTCAGTATATAGCATTTGTCTTAGATCCAACCTAGTCCTATTAGGTGTTACAAGTAGAGTTCAACGAAGCTGGACCAAATATTCATTGTTTCATAATGATAGAATAAAGGTCAGAGACCACCTTTCAAATTTTTTTTCTGATCTTGATGATTAGATTATTATAATTAGCATTTATTTAGTTATAGAACACTGCACATAATTTCAGAATATGTATGATTTTCAAGCACATATGAAACATTTCCAAATATTTACAATATGCTAAGTCAAAACTTCCAGTGGAAAATTCTAATGACTTGAAGTCACATGAAAAATATTCTTTAACCAAAATACAATAAGTTAAAATCAATGTGAATAGATAAGCAAAAGATGCTCATATGTCATAAATTGAAAGCAATATATATAAATAATCTAAGGTAAGATTGATAATCAAAATGAAAACTAGAAAATACCTTTAACTAAATGATAAGCAAGATACATATAAATCTGTTTAGAAGGAAATTATAGTCTTGAATCCATATTATAGAAAAAAGAATAAATAAGCTAAGTTTCTAAATTAAGAATATATAAAACACATTAAATACAAAGTAATTGGGAAGAAGGAAACAATAAAAATAAAAACACTGATAAAATAAAATAAGTATATGAAGAAAGAATCAACAAATATAAATGTTGAGTATTTGAAAAGCCTAATAAAATAGATGTCCTCCAAAGAGTACTGATCAGCAAAAATAAAGTGAAGGGACAAATTACTGATATTGAGAATTTAGAAAGAACGATACTAAAAATATTATAGTTAGTAAAACTAGTATAATGATATTATAATAACAACAGAAATCAATTTTTTAATATAGATAATGTATTCCTAAGAATGAAAATGAACAAAACTGACACTAGAAGATTTAATGACTCTTTACAGTCTCACAACAGTTAAAAAAAATTTTTATTTAAAGTATTTACACATAAAAAAAAGACAATTGCAGCACAATTGGTTACTGTAGAAATTTCTGCAGGATTTTAAATTCTTAATTTGATAACATTAACATCTCCGCCATATCTGTGCCCAATTCTGATGCCTAATAAAACATTTACTAAAATGTATTATTTTTTTTATTGCTACCTGGTAATAAACCTCAATGTTTACCCTCTACATGTGCCTCCAAATCCTGTTAACTCTACAAAGTTGGTCTGTTTTTATTCATTCTACTTCTTGATTTTAGTCTTAGAAGATAAGGTACCCTTCTTGTCAAAGCTAGCCTATGACCCCAATCTCATTTCTTCCAACTCTCTTTTTTCATATTCAATATTGCCTTTCTGTTTATTCCAAAACTTATATATGGAAAAAATGTAGGGAAGTATGAGGGAGAGAGAAAGAAAGAGAGAAAATTCAATGGCTTTTGACTTCTCTGCCTGAAACTGTTGATTATTCCTTTTATTTCTTTAAATTTTACATTTTTATTTTTTCAATTATGGTTGACATTCAATATTATATGAAATTCAATATTATATGATTAGACATTTATAGAATTCATGAAATGATCATCCCAATAAATTCAGTACCTGTCTGACATCATACATTGTCATTACAATACCACAGACTATATTCCCCACACTGTACTCTATATTTCCATGACTATTTTGTAAGTACTGATTTGTATTTCTTAATTATCTCCCTCCTTCACCCATCACCCTATGCTCCAATCTGACAAAATTATCTCTGTATCTCTGAGTTTGTTTCTCTTTTCTAGATTTCTCATATGGCCTTTGTCTTTCTCTGTCTGACTTACTTCTCTCAGTAAAATACATTCTACGTTTGTCCATGTAGTTGCAGATAACAAGATTTCATTCTTTTTAATGGCTGAGTAATATACCTTTATATATATCTACATATTTATATAGATATACCACCTCTTCTTTATTCACTTACCTATTGATAGACACCCAGGTGGCCTCCATGTCTTTTGTAAATAATGTTGCAATGAATATATGGATTCAAATATCCCTTCAAAGTAGTGTTTTGGGTTTCTTCAAATAAATTCCCCAAAGTGGGATTACTGGGTTCTTCTTTGTCTCTTGTTATAGCCTTTATTTTAAAGTCTATTTTGTCTCATGTATGTATTGCTATTCCAGCTTTTTGTGCTTGATTTCATTTTCATGAAAAATCTTTTTTCATCTCTTTACATTTAGTCTGTTTGTTTCTTTTAATATGAAATAAGTCTCTTGTAGGCAGCATATGTAAGGGTCTTGATTTCTCATCCATTTAGCCATCTTATCTTTTGATTGGAATATTTAATCCATTCATATTTAAAGTAATTGTTGCTAGATATGTAGTTACTGCCATTTTATTATTCATATTTTTTTATCTTTTTCTTCTTTTTCCTTGTCCTTCTTAAAGAAGTTCCTCTAACATTTCCTGTAATACTGCCATGGTGGTGATGAACTCCTTTAGCTTTTTCTTGTCTGAGAAGTTCTTTATCTGTCCTTCAATTCTGAATAATAGCTTTTCTGGATAAAATAATCTTGGATGTAGATCCTGGGTTTTCATCACTTTGAAATTTCTTGCCAATCCTTCTTGCCTGCAAAGTTACTGTGAAAAATCAACTTACAGTCTTACGGAATTGCCGTTGTAAGTAACTAACTACTTTTCTCCTGCTGCTTTTAAGATTCTCTCTTTGTCTTTAAACTTTGGCATTTTACTAATGATGTGGTTTGGTGTAGGCCTTTTAGGGTTTATCTTGTTTGGGACTCTGCATTTCCTGGGCTTGTATGTCTATTTCTTTTGCTAGGTTAGGAAAGTTTTCAATCATTATTTCTTAAAATAGATTTTAAATTCCTTGCCGTCTCTCTTTCTGGTATCCCTATAATGCAAATATTGGTATACTTGATGCTATCACAGAGGCCCTTCAATTATCCTTATTTTTGCATTCTTTTTTCTTGTTGCTGTTCTGAATGGTATTTTCTGCTATCTTATTTTCTAAATCACTGATTTGATTCTCTGTTTTATCTAATCTACTATGAATTTCTCTTAAGTTATTTTTCATTTCAGTTATTTTATTCTTCATTTATGACTGGCTCTTTTTTTATGTTTTTATCTCCAATTTTATGTTTTCTATTTCTTTGTTAAAGTTCTCAATGAGTTCCTCTACTCTTCCCCTAAGTTCATTGAATATCCTTATAACAAATGTTTTGAATTCTGCATCTGGTAGATTGCTTGTCTCCATTTTGTTGAGTACTTTTTCTGGAGCTTTGCTCTGTTCTTTTGTTTGTGAAATGTTTCTTTGTCTTCTCATTTTGTTGTCTACTTATGTTTTTTCTAAGTGGTAGGTAGGGCTGCTGTCTCCCAGTCTTAGTAGAGTGGCCTTATGCAGCAGGTATGCTGTGGGGCCCAGTGGCAGGGTCTTCCCTGGCCACCTGAGCTGGGTGCTCCATGTATTTCTCTTGTATGAATTGTGTATGCTATCTTGTTGTAGTTGAGCCTTGGTTGCTGTTTGTTCATCAGTGGGAGCAAACTTGGGCTGATTAGTTGTGATGATTGGCTGTAACCAATGGAGGAGCTGTTGTGCAAAGGCTGACCCTACAGAGCAGGATTCTAATTAGCAGGGCTCTGTTGCCTGTTTTGTCTGCCCTTTAGATGTGTTGTCCTCAGATTTCACCTTGGGTGGTGCTCCAGCTCAGATGAAAGCTGTCCACCATGCAGGTGGGGCCTCCTGGGAGGGTCTCTGCCCCAGGCTAAGTCCAGCTGCAGCCTGTGTACTGCTCGGGCTATTTGGCATGAGCCACCAAGCAATCCACAGATGGCCACCATCCATGCTGGGCCTAGAAGTATCTCAAAAGGCCAAGTTGCAAAAAGAGGCCACCTGCCACCAATATTGGCCTTGTGGCTATTTAGCAAGATGTATGGGGCATGTTGAAGACCGATGCAACTTGTTTAGGTTTTGTGGAACTTTGAGAGAATTTTAGAAAGTCTGCAGTATGAGGCAAGACAGGTTGTTTGTATGGAAAATTGACTAGACGTAGCTTGGGCGGGCCTGCAAGTTGGGATGTGTAGGGTCTCAGGAAGTTAGCAAGGCAGGGCAACATATGTTAGCTATGTTGCCAGAGACTCAGATATGGCAGCCACCTTGGTCTGCAGCCAAGTAAGAGAGAGCTCAACAAAGGGACAATGTATTTTGCTAGCACACACTTCTATCTGGGAAAAAGCTTCCCCTCCAGCCCTCCCCCTGAAGCCAAACAATTCAGTTCCTCTTCATATGTCCCTGGCACCTTTTGAGCCATTGCCCCAGTGCTGGAGCTCAGACCAAGTGAGTTGTCACTCAGTAAGTTCATGTGGGTCCCTGTGAGAGGAATGCCTGGGATTCCCTCAGCCCTCCATCTCTCTCAGCCATAATCTCCACTGGTTTTCAGAGCTAGAAATTTGGGAACCTCTCTTCCTGGCACTAGAACTCTGGGCTGGGGGACGTGATATGAGGTTAGGACCCATTACTCCTCTGGAGAGACCAAGATATTTTTCCCAATTCTCAATCACCATATGGAGGAGTGGGACTAGCCCATTAGGCATCTTTGCCCTTCCATTCAGTCTCAAGATGGCCCCTTCTGTGTGTCCCTAGTTATAGGACTTTTGTTCAGTAAGACTTCAGGCAATTCCCAATGATAGCTATTCTGTAGTTTAGTTGTAATTTTAATGTGGTTGTGAGAGAAGGCAAGGACAGCATTTACCTACTCCATAACATTGACTGAAACTCCAAAAATTTATTATTTTTTAAGGAAAAAAAGAATACATACAAAATTAAGAGTAGAAAGAAACTTCCTATTACAGGTTTAAAAATCTACAAAAAAATATTTATACTATGTACTACAAAAATGTACCAACAAATCTATAACACATATTTAATTGAAAATTTTGAATGATTCTCTTTAAAATAGAATAAACCAGGTGCTCAAGACCACCATTTATTTTCCTACAATCCTATTGATTTATGGGGCACTCTAATTCTGTGAAGTTTATTTAAGCTTTTAATTTCATGTCATCCAGAATAGACTACATTCTCTGTGTCTGACAGAAAGATTGATATTATATGTTGATGTTTATTTCTCTTACTTTCCCCAACCAATCATTTCCAAATTTCTCCTAATTAAGTAAAAGATATCCATTCTAGTCATTATCTATATCTCACTCACTCTCTCCAAGTTGGAGGAGATTGGTTTGATTTTTCTGGATTTACTGGACATACCTTTTTCCACCTGACTATGTCTTTGAATCATGAAGAGTCTCCTCACCAAATGACACAAAAATTTCTTTTCCTTTTTCAAGCACATTTTTTTAAATGATTTTAGGATAAAGTTGTAACCTACCTTTTGTTTGATAAGTATTGACATTCTTTGTTGGTCCTAATTTACTTTAGACTTCCAGATCAGAAAAAGTAGTTTAGATCTGCTGCCTTGATGTAGTTCATATCTAAAAATATAAATGCTGAAATTTAACAGTATTTATTAATTAACTTAATGTGATATTTTTCCAAGCATAGACCTAGTAAATAAGTCGTATAACTAGACCACATTAAAACTGTTATTCAAAATGAATAATAAAAAAAACAGTTTTATCTTTGAGTAATTTTGAATCATTACTAGATCATCATGACTAATTATATCTCTCCTTCTCCAGTGCTTTATACCACAGTAAAGAGAAGAGAGATAGAAAAGGAAGGGAAAGAATACAGGGGAAGGGGAGAGAGAAACAAGGAGCAGGAAATGGGGAGGGAGAAGAGAAGAGAGAGAGGCTACAGAATCATTTAGACTAGAAAGATGTCTTTTTGTATACAAATATATTTCAAAATCAATGTTCAGATAGAGTTACAATACAATTATTTTGAATAGGAAGCTCTGCTCTACCTCATTTTACAACTGAAGAACCAAAGTTCTACTGAGATCACCTTGACTAAAAGTCATTCTGCTAAACCATGCTGAAACCATGAACTTAAAAGTTATAGGATATTTCTAGTACCTTCTTGGATATCTTACACATGGATTGAGCCTATGTTAATATATATTCTGCAACATTTAGCAATCAAAAGAAGAAGAAAGACTATGAATATAGCATTTAACATTGACATTTTCTTTATCCCCAAGAAAGCTAAGAGAAAAAAATTAAATGCACAAATTGATTTGTACACACGCATGCGCCATGCAATCTCATGTCTTAAAATCTAGGAACAAATGGCTGAGAAAAAAGACAAGAATAGATTGAAGTGTAATGTTATGGCAGATTCACTTTTCTTTTCATATTTCAATTAAGTTATTGTTTACAACCAAGTGTTTGAAAACCTATATATCTAAGTTGCATTTCCCAGCACCAAGGCAAATTATTCCTTTACATTTGTTTAATACTTTACAACAGTATGTGTTGCATTAAGACTTTGTAAACACATTGTTACATGTAAAACTTTGATTTAAAATAAAAAAAATTCAGGATCAAAGTTTTCCCTGATTTAGACATAAATCTCAGATAAAATAAAGTGATAATATTCTAGTCAGGTGGAAGCAACCTGGTACAAATGCCTTTGATTTGGTGTTACATAAGTGATTGGTGTACTACTGGGTTAATTAATCATTTCTTTGAACTTCCATATTCTGCTGTCACTAGGTTAAAAGTAAATGCCAGTCACTGCTCCTCAGTTTGACATTCATTTTTTGTTCTAATATTTTATAAATAGAAATAAAAGAGAGAAACTGTAACTCTGAGAAACACAATGCAGACAAAGTTCATGATATGAAGAAATTCACAGACACAATTTAACATGTTTACTATTATTAATTGGAAAAGTCTTATTCTAAATAAAGGAGTGATTGAATTTGTGGTTATTTTTTGTGACTGTTGAAGTTAATTTGAGTGTCAACTGCTGTAATTAATGTACTTATTAATGTGAAGTTTGGTAGTCTGAGCTTGAATCACAGCTCTTTGAATTACCAGCTACTTGAACTTGAGCCACTTATATGACCTGTCTAAGCCACAATTGCTTCATTTGCAAAATGGGGATGTAAATAGTTCCCCTTATATAAAATGGTCATAAGTATTAATAAGATTAAAAAATTATAAAATGTTTTATGGGAATTGTGCAATATTTCATATTCATAATTAATAATTATATCAAGAGATTTCAAACGTATTCATCAGCAGAAGGAATGTTAGTTTGTTCTGAGGAATTACAGGAATTCTAAAGAAGAAGGTAAGGAGATAGACTAACCTGAGATTCTCCATCCCCTGCTTCAAATAAAAGAATTCAACACTTCTTTTATGCTTTTTTTTTATGGAGAGTTTTTAAAATGTTCAAAAGTAGGCTAGGAGAAACACAGTGGAGTGAGAGATGTCACCAGATCTCTCCCTTTGAAACAACTATAAGCTGAACATCTAAAACTCAACAAAAAATACCCAGACCACTCCAGTACATTTGAGCATGGGATCTGCACGTAAGAGCTACTATAGGTCAGTCAGAACCCTGGTTGTTGGGTAGTGGACTGGGAGAAATAAAGAAGCTGCCTCTTTCAGCTTCCCACACTCCCTATAAGAAGAGACGGAGGTGACAAGGGGTGGCTAGTTCCATGAACAACCCAGTCTGGGAGTGCTGTGAGCTCCACGTGACCAATGGCAGAGCCCAGTAATCAGGGAATAAAGCATAGAAGCAAGATGGCAGAGAAACAACAGTTGATTTTTACCAGATGCATATGCCAAACAAAGACTGAGCCACAGCCCCCAACCTCTAACCCAGAGGACCCCTTACCCCATATTTTCTGAGATGGAACATGGCAAAGCCCCAGGGAAATCTGACTAAATGCTACTGAAACTGTTGCTAATACTAACAGGGACTGAGACTGAGGGTAGTGATTAAACATCCACAAAAAAAAGGGGCGGGGCAATATTAAGGCTTTATATGGAGCAGAGATCCAAAAGGCTTATACACCACCTACTGAAAACCAAAAGAAAATCATCATCTTTACAACACGCTAAGGAGAGATATTTATATAATAAATCTTTTATTTTTCTGGAAAAGGCAAAATATACTTCCATCAATGCCCAGGTGGAGAAATAGTCCATTAAACACCAGGAACAACCAAGGTGACAAGTCATCTCAGAAAGAAAGAGAAAAATCTCCAGAAAATATGTTTACAGACATAGAAATATGAAACTTAAATGACAGGAATTCAGGGTGGTACTTCTGAAAAAACTCAGTGAGTTCCTAAATGATTCATAATAATAATTTCAGGAACTGAAGAAACAAGTAGATAAGCATGATGAGTTCTTTAGCAAGGAGAGTGAAACCCTCTAAAAGAACAGAATAGATTTTCTGGAGATTAAAAAAAAAATATCGGAAGAGCTGAAAAATAAAATAGCAAGCTTGAGTATAGAGTAGATCAAATGGAGAAAAGGGTCAATGATATCGAAAACAGAAATTTAGAAATATATCAGAAGGGAGAAGAGAGAAACTAAAGAATGAAAAATAATGAAAGAGAAACACAACAACTAGCTGATACCATAAGGAGAGGAAACAGAAGAATAATGGCCATTTCCGAAAGCAAGGAAAAGAATCAGAGACTAGAAAACATTTTCAGACTAATAGTTGACGAGAATTTCCCAAATCTAAGGAATGAGCTGGAGTTTGGATTTCAAGAAATCAACAGAACACTCAATTACCTCAACCAAAAAGGGCCTTCAGCAAGACGCATTGTATTAAAATTATTAAAAATCAAGGGCAAAGACAGAATTCTCAGGGCAGCCAGGGAGAAGAAAACAGTAACTTATAAAGAACTTCTCAGAACAAACCTTATGAACCAGACAAGAGTGGAATCAAATATTCAAAATGTTAAGTGAAAGGAACTACCAGCTAAGCTCTCCTCTAGATATGAAGGAGAAATTAAGATTTTTCCATATGTACAAATATTGAGGGAATTCTCCACTGCAAAGCCTGCACTATAGAAAATGCTGAAACAAAATGGCAACAAACAAACAAAACCATAATTAGGAGTAAAATGACTATCAGGGAAATAGAAGCAGAGGCGTGCAATCCTTACTAAGGATGAGGCATTATAAGCTTAAACAATAAGAAGATAATTGCTATAGCAAGATAGTAATGAATGTTCAGCATACATAAAGACAAGTCAAGACAATAATGACTAAATAGGGGAGAATTCAAAGATCCAAATTCACAAAAAAGAATGAAGATTAGGCACACGTAGAAGAAAGTGGGTGACTGTATATATGTAACTATCCTTTGTATATTCGTAATGATAACCAAACACCAAAGATTCTGAGCTGAAGTATATAACATAAAACAAGAACCACGGGGAAAACCCACAAAAGCCAACCAAAATAAAGAAAACAGAAACACAAGGACAAGGAAGCAATCAAGCTACCAGATAGCAACAAATAAAATGGCTATAAGAAGACATAATATTTCAATAATCATCTAAATGTAAATGGACTGAACTCACCAATAAAAAGGCACAGGTTTACAGAATGGATTGAAAAACAAAACCCAACCATATGCTGCCTCCAGGAGACAAATCTCAGCTCCATAGAAAAATATAGACTCAAAGTGAAAGAATAGGAAATGGTATTTCAAGCAAAAGGCATTGAGAAAAAAGTGGGAGTAGCAGTACTAATATCAGACAAAATAGACTTCAAAATAAAAAAAGGTAAAGAAAAATACTGAGGGACACTTCATAATGATAAAGGGAATCATGCACCAAGAAGAAATAACATTTATTAATATATATGGTCCCAATCAGGAAGCCCTGAAATATGTAAAGCAATTACTAACAGAATGAAAGGGAGAAATAGACCAAAACACTTTCATAATAAGAACCTAAATAGCCCACTGTCAGATATGAAAAGATCATCCAAACAGAAAATCAATGAGGAAATAACATCCTTAAATGACACATTAAACCAAATGCACATAATTGACATTTACAGAGACTTCTATCCCAAAACAGCTGCTAATAAATTTTTCTCTAGTGCATATGAAACAGTCTCAAGGAGGAACCACATACTGGGAAACAGACATAGCGCCAACAAATAAAAGAGGGTTGAAATGATACCAACCTATTCTCTGATCATAATGCTTTGAAACTAGAGATCAACTGCAAAAAAAGAAATCAGAAAGAACCACAAATACATGGACATTAAACAGAATGCCACTGAAGAATAACTGGGTCAGAGAAAAAGTAAAAAGAGAGATCAAGAGATGTGTAGAAATGAATGATAATGATAGTACAACATAACAAAACTACTGGGACACAGCAAAAGCATTCATAAGAAGAAAGTTCATATTGGTACAAGCCTATCTCCAAAAATAAAAATGAGCCCAGTTAAAAAAGCTAACTCTTCATCTTTAAAAACTGGAGAAGAACAAATGAGGCCCAAAATTAGCAGAAGGAAAGAAATGATCAAAATTAGAGCAGAAAAAAAAATGAAATTTAAAACAAAAACAATAGAAAAATTAATGCAACAAAAAGCTGGTTCTTTGAGAAGGTTAATAAAATTGACAAACCCCTGGCTAGACTCACTAAAGAAAAAAGAGGAAGAACATAAATAAACAAAATCAGGATGAAAGAGAGGAAATTATGACAGAAATTGAAGAAATACAAAGGATCATGCAAGAATACTATGAAAAACTATATAATACCAAATTTAATGACCTGGAAGAAATGGACTGGTACTTGGAAAAATACAACCTTCCTAGACCAAATCAAGAGGAACTGGAAAATCTAAATAGACTGATCAACAGTATGGAAATTGAAACAATCATCAAAAACCTACCAAAAGGTAAAAGTCCAGGACCAGATGGCTTCACCAGTGAATTCTACCAAACATTCAAAGAATTTTTGATACTTATTCTCAAACTCTTCCAAAAAACTGAAGAGGAGGCAATATTTCCCAATTCACTTTATGAGGCCAATATTATCATGATACTAAAACCTGGTAAAGATAGCACAAAAAAAGAACACTACAGACCACCATCTCTCATGAACACAGATGCAAAAATCCTAAATAAGATGATAGTGAACCGAATACAGCAACATATTAAAAAGGTTATACACTATGATCAAGTGGGCTTCATCCCAGAGGCAAAGGGATGGTTGGACATATGCAAATCAATTAAAGTGATTCACTACATAAACAAATTAAAAAATAAGAATCATATGATCATATCAATAGATGCAGAAAAAGCTTCCGACAAAATAAAGCATCCATGTATGATCAAAATACTTAACAAAATCTGTATAGAAGGAAAGTACCTTAGCATAATAAAGGCCATATATGACAAACACTCAGCCAACATTATTCTTAATGGTGAAAAGCTAAGAACTTCCCTCTAAGATTAGGAACAAGGCAAGGCTGTTCACTATCTCCACTGTTATTTAATATAACACTGGAGGTCCTAGCAAGTGCAATCAGGCAAGAGAGAGAGAGATAAAAAAGCATCCAAATAGGAAATGAAGAAGTCAAACTGTCACTATTTGCACATGACATGATTCTCTATATAGATAATCCTAAAGACTCCATAAGAACACTACTAGAAACAGTAAAATCAAAAACAAGGCAAGGCTGTTTATTATTGCCACTTTATTCAATATAGTATTGTAGGTTGTAATGAGTACAATAAGTCAATAGAAAGCTATAAATGCATCCAAATAGGAAACGAAGTCAAACTGTCACCATTTGCGCATGACATAATTCTCTATGTAGAAAAACCTAAAAACTCCACAAGAACACTACTAGAAATAATAAGCAAATACAGTAAAGTGTCTGGATACAAAATCAACATTCAAAAATCCAGTGTTCATATACTCTAATAATGAAGTGTCAGAAAAAAAAGTGGAAAAAATAATTCCTTTTGAAATTCCACCAAAAAGAATAAAATACCTAGGAATAAATTTAAGAAAACATGTGAAGGACCTATATAATAAAAACTACAAGACCTTATTAAAAGAAATTGAAGAAATACAAGGAAATGGAAAGATACTCCGTTTTCTTGGACTGGAAGAATCAACATAGTTAAAATGACCATATTACCTAAAGAATTACAGAGATTTAATGCAATCCCCAACAAAAATCCATTGCCATTTTTTAAATAAATAGAACAAAAAATTATTAGATTTGTATGAAACACAAAAGACCCTGAATTGCCAAAGCCATCTTGAGAAAAAAGAACGAGTCTGGAGGCATCACTCCACCCAACTCCAAATTGTACAACAATGCGACAGTAATTAAAACTGCATGATATTGGCAGCAAAAGAGACACACGAACCAGGAAAACAGAATTAAGAGTCCAGAAATAAACCCAAGTTTATTTAGAGAAATATTTTTTGACCAAAAAAGCCAACAACGTACAGCAGAGAAAGGAAAGCCTCTTCAATAAATGGTGCTGGGAAAACTGGAAAGCTACCTGTAAAAGAATGAAACTAGATTGTTGTCCTTCACCACACACCAAAATTAACTCAAAATGGATTAAGGATCTGAATATAAGACCTGAAACAATAAAATGCATAAAAGAAAACATAGGAACTAAACTCAAAGACCTTTGACTTAAAGAGGATTTTATGAATTTGACCTCAAAAGCAAGGGAAGTAAAAGCTAAAATAAATTAATGTGACTACATTAAACTCAAAATCTTCTACTCAGAAAGAGAAACTGTCAACAAGGTAATGAGAGAACCTTTCAAATGGGAAAATATATTTGCAAGCAGCGCCTCTGTTAAGGGCCTAATATTCAAAATATACAAAGAACTCATACAACTCAATAACAAAAAAGCAAATGATCCTATCAAAAAATGGGCAGAGAACCTGAATAGACATTTCTCCCTAGAGGATGTCCTGGCTAGAAAATTACTGTTTGGCTATCGCCCATGGGAACATAACACTCTAATAAGCTTTCTGCTTCTGTATGCCCCGCTCACACAACCGACCTGTGGGCTGATAGTAAAAAAAAAAAAAAAAAAAAAATAGACTTGTGTGTTCAAACAGGATGAAGAATGGGGTTTGGGTCTTAAATACCCTGTACCTCTACGTTTAGAGGCTGCTTAATTTGGAGTTTATGTACCCCTGGCTGACCCAGCTGGCTGAATAAAGACTGTGTTTCCTATAATTCACTGATTTCTGGTGGTCTGTGTGTTTATCGGGGGCTGGTGGCTGCAACAAGGACATGCAATTGGCAACAAATATATGAAAAGATATTTAGCATCGCTAGCTATTAGGGATATGCAAATGAAAACCACATGAGATACCATCTCACACCTGTTAGAATAGCTATAATCAACAGGATAAGTAATAACATATGCTGAAGAGGATGCAGAAACAGAAAACCTCATACGCTGCTGATGTGTCTGCAAATTGTTACAGCCACTGTGGAAAACAGTATGGAGGTCGCTCAAAAACTAAGAATTGATCTTTCATATGATCCAGCAATCCCTCTACTGGGTATTTACCCCAAAGACTTGAAAACCCATAACCGAAAAGGTATTTGCACACCGATGTTCATAGCAGCATTATTCACAGTGGCCAGGACACGGAAACAACAGAAGAGTTCTGCAATAGATGATTGGCTAAAGAAGCTGTGACACTCAGACATAAGAAGAGACTTTGAGATAATCATGCTAAGTGAAATAAGCCAGACAGAAAAAGTTGAAAATCACATGATATCACTTATATATGAGATATAAACCTAAAAGCAACAAATGAACAGGAGAAACAAACAAAAACTTATGAACATGGACTATAGTGGTTATAGGGTAGGCTGTAGAGGGTTGCGGGGAGAGGGGAGGTAGACAGGGTAAAGCGGATCAAATATATGGTGATGACAGAAAGAAATCTAACTATGGGAGGTGAAATATACATGTAAATATATGTTTAAAAAATTCAAATGTAGTGAGAACATTATAAGGAACTCCCAAGAACCCAACACTCACCTTCATATAATTAACTTTTCAATGTATTTTATATAGTGTTTTTCTTGCCAAGATTTGACTTGCAAAAAATGTGATTCTAAAAAAAAACAAAAACAAAAACAAAACAAATTTGAAAACCACTGACTTACAGGCTATATGCATTTCTAGCAAAAAAAAAAAAAAACAAACCTTAGTCATCAATTTGAGTTAAGGCAACAATAAGAATGCCATTTATAAAAAGCACTTTAATTCTGAGTCAATCATGTATCAACTTTGTTATCTTTGTCTACATACACTTCCTCTCTGTAGGTAATCCAATTCAGCCCCAGCACCATTTTTTTAAACTCCAATGATAAGCCCATAATTTCAGATATTATCTCTGGCAGCAACCTCTGGGACAGCATAAAATATCCACATGGATATCTAATAAGCATTTTAAACATAAAATTCATTCCTGATTTTCTCACCCAAGACTATCTCAGTCTTCTCCATCTCAGTAAATGACACTTCCATTCACTCAGTAACTCAAATCAAAATTGTAGTGACATCTCTCTCCTTTTCTCTCGCTCTCTCTTTCTCCCTCTCCCTCCCTCCCCATCTCTCTTCTTCACATAACAATGTTGATGTTAAAAAAATAATAAATCTCTATTCTATTAATCCTAACTATATTCACTGCTACAACCCTACTGATCTTCATGCCTATTTTCTTGATATTTTTAATCCGTTCTCAATGCAGCAACTAAGTGATCTTTGAAAACCAAGAATTAGATAGCATCATTTACCTGCTTAAAGTCCCTTTAAAAAGTTATATTGTTCTCTGAATGCAATCCAGATTGATTCCACAGCCCTGTGTTAGCTCACAGTCCACCTCCTCCTGTGTTACTATTACCCAATTTATTCACTGCTCTCCAAACACAGGACTCTTTGCTATTGTTATGCTGTTCTTCATATAACCTCACCAGGCTTGTTCCTGATGCACTTGCTGTTCTCTCTGCCTGGAGATCTTTTGTGTCAGATTTTAAAAGGCTGTCCTCTTTATAGTTTCCACACATCATGTATGTCTCTGATTAAATAGTATCTCCTTGAAAATCCTTTCCTGGTAGCCCAATCTAAAATACTCAAGCTCCTGTAATAGGAAAACCATACTGCACGATCTTTCTGGCACTTATCACTGTTTGAAATGATCTTTTGCATTCATTTGTTTTCATTTCTGTCTTCTTTCTAGACAGTATTCTCAATTAGAGCAGAGACTTTGACTATCCTATTAAATAAACTTTGCTTTAATGTATAGATATTAGCTGATATAATATTGATTGTGATAATAGTTAGATAAATAAAAATATTATTAAATAGGAGAGTGTCAACCACTGTCCTTATAGGTCAAAGACTATCCTAATCATAGCTCCACCCACTTAAATGAACTTTAGTTACTCATTTTATTTCTGAATCATTTTCTCTGTCTTTTAAATGGAGATAATTACTAAGACACAGAATTGTTGGGAAGGTGGCATGAAGTGATAAAAAGCTTAGACTCCATTTGCCTCCACTCCACTCCAGAGTCATTCCCTTCCCTTCCCCATCTTGCCCTTCCCTGTGGCTGGCACCTATGTATTACCTAAATTCATCTTTCCTTAAGCTCTTCTCTGAGGTCCAACAATGGGAGAAATGTTTTCTTTCTGTCAGGCCACCAACCTCTTGCTGTTGGGCTATGGTTTCTTCACTTGCTGATTATGGTAAAACTTCTGCCTGGCAACTCCTCTTCCCTTCCAGGCCCCACCTCATACCAAGCACTGGAAACATCATTCCTTCTTCATGCCCTTTCAGAGGTAATAATGTCTTCTTGCTTTTGTTAGTGTCTAGATGCCTCACTGCCCAAAACTTTGTAAATAGTTCTTTCCTTAATTAACATTAGCTAAGTCCTTCAGGTGAGCATGATTGACACAGATATTGTATGTGGGCACTTTCTATACCGTCTAATACATACTTTCAAAAATATTTATCGAGTACCTATTACATACAAGGCACTAAGTAGGCAGTCAACACTACTTTGTATCTGACATATACGTACATAAGAGTCATTAAGATGTTTAGGCAAAATAAAAATTCAAAATAAAGAATGACCAAATTAAAATATGGGTTAAGAAAATGCAGCAAAAAATTCATGTTCTGCTGTGTTGCCATTGCTCTTACTATTAGTATTTCTGTTGATTTTATGCACATTCCCTAGGAAAAGAAAATAGATATACATGTTAATACCTTGTTTTATGCTTGATCCTCACTCATAGCTGCAGTTTATCAAACTGCAGGTATGAGTTTACATACATACAGTTATATATTCACTGGTGTGATCTACAAATGAAGTTCTAATTAGGCAAGACAACTACAATAATGTTTATTTAATTTTTCATTTTATCAAGCAGAACTCCCTGGTAATCAGCTATCTGCAGTGGTGTTCCTGTATATCCATGGCTGGACTGCACTGGAGCATTAAAATTCTTTCTTTCTTTTCTTTCTTTCTTTCTTTCTTTCTTTCTTTCTTTCTTTCTTTCTTTCTTTCTTTCTTTCTTTCTTTCTTCCTTCCTTCCTTCCTTCCTTCCTTCCTTCCTTCCTTCCTTCCTTCCATTTTCTCTTTCTTTTTTTCTTTCTTCTTTCTTTTTTTAAAAATGCCTACAGTGCCTGGTCTTCCTAGGTGGTCTCTCATCCAAGTATTAACCAGGCCTAACGCTGCTTAGCTTCCGAGATCAGATGACATCGGGCACATTGAGGGTGGCATGGCCATAGAGGAGGGCGTTGATTCTTAAAGGCTCTGACTCTGAGATCAGAGTTCTTGGGTTCAAATCCTGGCTTTATATCTTAATAGTTCTTGACCTTAGACAAGTTACTTAAACTCTCCTAATCTCAATTTTTCTCACCTATCAAAAGGAGGTACATGTTAATAAGGATGTTATCAGTATAAACTGAAATAATAATGTTACTCATTGAAATAGCACGGTAAATGGTCACAAAGTAGTTGCTACTAGTGTGATTATTAGTAGTGATGATCTTGAGGCTAGATAAAATACTTAAAGAGATTCAGATATCTAAAAGTTGTAAAGTCTCCACATTCACAGTAACATATGATTCCATAACTTTATTATCAGTTTATTTTATTGACTACACACACACAATGTACCCCCACACCTATAAAATATATAAATGTATATTTGAGATTACATATAGTGACTTGATTGACCAAGCATAGTATATGCTACATTTGTGCTAATCCAGTGGAATTAAATAAACTCTACAGCCCTCATTCAAGCTTGTGTATAATCTAAAGTTGTAGAAAAACAATAATAATGCTAAAGTGGGAATGAAGCCATCTGAGTAAACCAGTCTCTTTAGGAAATCATCAGGAAAGGTGAGTAGATCTCTTTTCTATGAACTCAGGTCTTCATCCCACATCTATAAAGCAAAGAGAATGAACCTGATAGCATGCTTTTCAAAGATTTGTACATGAACCATTTGTTTAGGAATGATCTAAGATCTTGCTTTTTTAATATACAGATTACTTGTCTCTATGCCCATACCCACTGCGTCTGAGAGAAATGCTTTTGGAATAAGAAGAGGCAACAGAACTACCTTATTTTAAAACAAAGATCTCAGGTAATTCTCATCCACACTTAAGCGATGAAAACCATTGGGATAGAAAGGGTGTGTTTCAACTTTAATCCTCAATATGTCAATTATGTTATGTCAAATATGTCAGACTATTAGCATCATATTTGATTTATATCCTGAAATGGTGACTGCCCCCCTGGATTAATGTGAAAATGGACAATGATCTAAAACATACAGACCCTCCACTCTATGTTAAAATTATTGACATTTGCCTTATCTATTCACTGGAGTTTTTGCATCACCACAATTTTAACACACACACACACACACACACACACACACACACACACACACACACACAAAACGTGTACCCTTAATGGACTGTGAAGAAGTGAGCCAATCACAAAGGCAACACAAAATACAATAACAAACACCTGCAATTCATTACAAATTTAGCAGCACAAATGTCAGAGGCTGTAATGGGTCTCAAATAGTCTGTGCAACTCTGCCAATACTCACCTATAATATGGACTTGACATTTACTAAAAAGACAACATTTACAAAAAGAAAAGGGCAAAGAGTTTTACCAAATAGTCCTACTCCTTCAACTCCCCCCTCCTTTGAAGGCACTGCAGAAAAAAAAAATCAATTCTAAATACAGGTGCTATTTGTATTCCTTCTGGAGTACTTATGAAACCAAATTAATTGATGAAGAATTAAACCAATATTCATTCAGGGATTTGGAGGTATAATATTTTTCCCCAGAAAGTAACATTCTCTGTAAATGTCTTAGCATAAAAATACAGGAAGGGAGGAGAGAAAAAGGAGGAAGAGTAGAAATTAAAAATGTCAGCTTTATTTTTAGATTTTCTTTCTATTTAAGGATTAGTTGTATTCTATAAATGTTGACTTGAAATCTTACAAATGAAAATTTTCATACTTGCAAATATGGAATCATTATTGTCACTGTGTGGAATGCAAAGAAAACTAAATTCAGGCATCTGGGGAGTAATTCTGTTTCTGGATTCATTGCTAGTTGGGTGACCTTAGAAATGTCATTTAACAACCTGGGATTCTGTTTCCTCTATTTCAGTTTTTGAGGACTATAGACTCTAGCTTGATATCTACCTTGGTGGCTTCCGTTCTGGAGTAGGGACTCCTTGTAATCTATGACAGTTGATTTTTTTTCTCCATACTTCCTTCAAAGTTCATTCCCTATTTTTCTATGACATGAGTCTGAGAAACAAACACTGTCATTAAGAACAAATCCTTTTATGTGTTATTGCTAATGCATCTATTATCCTAAGGAGAAATTTTACTTTGTAACTTTTGGAGCGTTTTAAAATCTTAGCATGATTTTGCTTTGCCCAGTCTCTCAGAACACTTTGGAAATTACTCCCCTTCAAACCCATTTAATGTGAATTTAAGAAAATAAACTTATTTCAATATTTGAAATACAAATAGGAAAGTAATCTGTTAAGAAAATTACACATCTTCACGTGGCAGAGAGAGAGAGAGAGAGAGAGAGAGAGAGAGAGAGAGAGAGAGAGAGAGAGATCTGTTATACTCCTTATAAGGCCACAGTCTTATCAAATTAGAGTCCCACCTTTGTGACTTATTTTAATGTTAATTACCTCCTAAAGACCTTTTCTAACTCCAGATACATATGTTGGGGCTTCAGCATATAAAGTGGGGTAGAGTACAATTTATTTCATAGCACTGTTATAAAGTAATAAGGAAGGGAAATAGCCACAATGTATATTAGAGTAAATCGTCAGCTTCCTGTAATACTGTGACTTATAATAAGAAACATATATTTGGTCTTTGTCCACTTTTCCTGGCAGTGGACAAGAAGCTCCTAAACTTCTTGGTATTTCCTAAGGTGTCTTTTGTTAGGTTAATTACTTTTGGAAAGCCCTTAGGTCTCCTAAGGGTAAGGTCTGTTTGCCAGAGAACTACCATGTGACTATGGGGTATAACTTTTAGTCCTACCCTTGACGTCTGGGAGGGGAGAGGAGCTGGAGATTGAGTTAAATTGCCAATGGCCAATATTTCAATCAGTCATGCTGATGTGATGAAGCCTCCATAAACAAACAAACAAACAAACAAACAAACAAACAAAGACTGGTTTCAGAGAGCTTCTGGGTTGGTGAACATGTGAAGATTCTGGAGAGTGACATGGAGAGAATGTGGAAGCTCCAAATGCTTTCTCTTAGCTCTCCCTATGTGTCTCTTCTAGCTGACTGTTGCTGAGTTATATCCTTTTATAATAAACTAATAATCAATTAAATAAAATGTTTCTTTGAGTTCTGTGAACAACTCTAGCATATTAATTGAACCCAAGTTAAGGTTGTTGGAATCTCCAATTTATAGCTGGTCATTTCTGCACAAGTGACAACCTGGGCTTGCAACTGGCATCTGAAGTAGAAGTGGAAAGAGACAGTCTTATGGGACTGAGCCCTTAACTTGCAGAATCTGATATATAGGGTCATATTCAGATGAATATAGGGTTATATTCAGATATATAGGGTCAGAATAGAGAATTGGTTGGTGGTGTGGTGTGGAAACTTCACTCACCACATGTTAGAATTGGTGACTAGAACCTTTACTTACAAATACTATATTTTAGTATTTTATATATGTATATACATTTAAAGAAAAATGACTGGAAAGATATGCTCAATATATTTATGACAGGTGCTTCTGGTGGTTGGATTATGAGTGATATCTAATTAGTTTCATTTACACAATTCTTCTAATTAGGAAAAATATTATCAACAAATATCTGAGTTAACAAACATACTCTGAAAAATAATCAGCTAGATTTTA
This sequence comes from Cynopterus sphinx, assembly GCA_030015415.1. NCBI lineage: Eukaryota > Metazoa > Chordata > Mammalia > Chiroptera > Pteropodidae > Cynopterus > Cynopterus sphinx. The sequence goes on along the minus strand of CM057385.1, from coordinate 68,741,898 downwards.
TAGCGATTTATAAACCTATAACTTGGATCATTATAAGTGAAACTATTTTTTTTTTGTTCCAGTGAACTCTCAACCTCAAAATGCTTTTGTGAATTCTCCTGGAGTATAAATTATGAGATTATTCCTAACTTTGTCAGTTTCTAGTGACACACTGCCTACTATAATATAATAGAAGCAATTCATAAAATATTTCTTCACCTGAACCAGTTTCAAGTTCTGTGGCTTTGCAGCTCTAGTTGTTCTTATTCCTCCCAGAATGTTTAGTACAGGGATCCTTATTGGACAGAACAGATATTTGAGAGATGATTTTACTTGCTAATTCTTGACATTGTTACTCTGGGTTCAAGGTGGTATTAGAAGGATGATAAACAGATTTTTGAAGATAGTGGTCCATGCTCTTGTTGGTGCTTTGCAAATGCCTCATAGATGTGGCACACTATATTGAGCCAGCTTATCTCTGGAATTGCCAGGGAGGGCCTGGAGCGGATAGGAACCCTAGGTTGATAAACACCCATTTCAAAAATCCTCATCAAGGAATTCTTGGAGAGCTGAAGGATGCATCACCCTGAAGTCCTCATTGACAAGCAGAACTAGTAAATGAAGTTCAGCACTTGCTGCTGCTGTTCCTTGGGGTTGCACACAGCATGACCCTACTTTAGCAGCTCAGTGCACAGAAGGTGAGCCATCTTCCATCAAGGCAGTCAGGACTTTGCTAAAGGATATTGTGTTCAAACCTATGGAGCACTTTGCTCAACCTGAGATGTGGGCAGTTGTGTTCAGGTGTGGAAGACAGAAAGATGCAGGCGAGGGCTCTCAGCATGCACTGTGCCAAGCACCAATCTTCACATACAAAATTTGCACTTCATTTCGCAGCTGATAAACTGTGTCAGTGGCACCAAACTTGCTTCATGAGTGACATCTAGAACAATATGTGCTATTTTTAATCCTCAATATTTGTGTTTGCTATAACATTAAAAAGATTGGGAAGCGATAGGTCTGTCATCATCTAAATTCAACCCGATTATGAGAATTTAAAGCAAAGAAAAAAAATTTAAGATATTTGGTCATAAAGTAAAAGTCATTATAATGCAGAGAGTGTCTCTGCCCACTTAGCTGCCTCTTTGACTAATGGTCTAATCGGCAGATGGCTTAAAATTTAATTCATTTAGTATCTCCTTTGCTGCTAAGCAAAACCTAATGCACAAGCTTCTCTAAGATGCTCCACTTAGCTGTGTCTTCAGTTGCACACTACTCTGGCTGGCAGCTTTTACCATCACGGGGCTAAGAAACCTTGAAGAGTGTTTATTTTACAGTCTACTAATTAGGTGTGTGTATTTGACCTTGCTAATCTCTTCAAAGGAACCTGAAGAGAAGTGTTGCATTGTTTAGCATAATACTCTCTGAGTGAAAGCTAGTATGGCAAGCAGAAGTGAAGCCTCAGACAGGGCATTCAGGAGGTGCACATATCCGTGTCTATTTATGTAATCCAAAGAAGACCTCTTGTTTTTTTTATCCTAAAATTTGACCTAATATTTGCCTCCCAAAAGGGTCTGCTGGCCACAGGGAAGGTGTGTCTAAATGACACCATCAAGCTTATTTGATATGGTATAGACTGCTAATCTTAAAGGAGCCCACACTGGAGAATCCTTTAATGTATTCATCATCATGTTCAATTATGTTATCACTGTATTCTTCTTCAAAAATAAACTAAACTCTATTTATGTTTTATAATTTATAATATACTTCTGCTTTTATATTTATTCTCAATTATCTTGGACAGCCAGGAGGACCACAGAGAAAATGCTTTACTTCTGAGATTTTACTTTATAAATGATGAACCTATCTTTATTGCCTTTACTTGGGGTTAAAAAAAAAAAGATAACAGAAATATACAGAAATCTCAAAGTCTTCCTCAGTTTTGTTCACTTTCCTTACCCTTACTCCCCTCACAGCATCCTATCATTTTAAATTTGATAGAAGGAAGGAAGCCAACATCAAAGATCCTAAGGCTCTATTTTTATTCTCCACAAAAGTGGAGGTATAAGATTGTGATTGAGTACCTATTTTCAAGAGTTAAAAAAACAGTGTTAAAATTCCAGCTCCACTGTGTAACTCTGGATGCAATAATTAACCTCAATTTCTTTGTTTCTAAAATAATATAACAAGTCTCAGAATGCTGTTTGAGGGTGAAATGACAAGCAAAGTACCAGGCATATAGTGATTACACAATAAATCTTACACTACCATTATCTACAGAAGTTCACTATGACATAGTAATTATTATTCTCAATTTACCATGGAAAAGTAAAGATACCAAGTATTAAATACCATGTCAGAGTTCATATGGTTGCAAAATGACAAATCCATGTCTTTTTAACTTCATAGTATATTTTTCATCCATATGCAATTATAGATATATTAAGGGTTTTTTTAAGGTTCACTAAGCTAGGTCATCAAACTTGAGAAAGAAATTATAAACGAACAAACAAATAAAAAACTAAAAATAAATTCTTGTAACTCTTGGTTATTGATAGAACATACATTCATAGTTAATGAAATCAAACCAGAATTTCTGGTTTTAACCTTTTCATCTTCAAATCTATCAAGTTCTGACTGATATGCACCAACCGAAAATATCCAGGATGTTTTTTTCACTAACTGAATTTGTTTGTTTGTTTGTCTTTTTCTTCACTGTTAGGTCTGCATTAACATTTTCTTTCTTTTATGAAAAAAATACTCAAATGCAACGAGGAAACAACATTTAATCCACTCTAGTAGGTCTGTGAGACATATGGCCTGTGGAGTATTTAATCCAGCCCACTGTGGAATATGAAAATTGCTTCTTCCATCCCCTGCTGTACCCAAATCTGAATGTGAAACAAACAGTCTGAAAAACAAGAGCTCCTGAGGGCTATTTCTAAGGGGCAAGGCCACCGAGGTGTACAACAGTGGGGGTTTATAAATTCAATTTACTCTAATTCCGAGAAGTGGAAGAGAAATGATTGTATTTCTGCTCTCTTTTACAGAACTCTGGGTTGGAATAGAACGAAAAGAATTCAAAGGATCTGATTCATTTAAGCAAATACAGAGCCAGATTGGATCCAACAAGGGGAATTTCTAGAAATTCAGATAGCTCCCATCGATAAACTAATCTCTTGCTGAGCCAAAACTAACACTGTCACCCTGTCAATAATGATGGTGCTTTATACACACTACCCTAATGCATGCTCACACACACACATTAAGAACTACTAATATGTAATATTCTAGATTCTTTAGAAAAAAATAATACATAAACTTGCTTGAAACTTCTTTTAAAATGTTCTGGGACATTCTTTTTTAAGTACATATGACTAACATATTTAACAATGCCTTTTGAAAAATTAAATGGCTCTCCATTTCAAGGAGTTATATGTCCTGTAAGAGTCTCATTAATTTGTTCCCTCTTAATGCCTACTCTAATTTATTTTATTTTATTATTTTTTATTTCTTGGGTCCTTTGTAGGCTTTCATTATCCATTGGGCTGAAGCATATTCAAACATGAATATCACAATTATATTAAGTAAATCCAATGGCTAAGAAGTATATAACTCTTCATAAAATATAAAGGCATCTCCAGGAAACACAATTTGGTAGAGACATTTTTTGAGTAAAATAATTTTCTTTAGATAGCAGAGTAGTGCAGTGAAAGTATGCTGGGCCCATAAAATAATTTTCTTTTTTTTTTTTCAGCAAATAATCACCATTATAATCCACAACACAGCAACATACACAAAACGTGGCTTAGAAGCCTCCTCTAACTGTAAGCCATTGCTGAATTTGCCTTACCTAGGTAGTGTCTCTTCATCCAGCTATCTAATCAGTCAGTTGATTTAACAAATAGTTTTAAATATTTTTTATATATTTAGAGCCTGTACCATAGGCAAAGAGAAAAAGACTAAGTCCCTGGAAGCTGGTTTAATGGATTAGTCATCTCTAATTTGTTCTCTGAACCTAACAAAGTCATTTAAACTCCCTGATTTCAGTTCTACCATTTACTGAATGGGGAGACTGTTACTTTATAGTCTTCTTGAGAGGATTAAATAAGATTATTGATGTAAAAGTGCCTGATACATGCTAACTGTTTAAGGCAGATTAGTCAGTGATGATTTCACTCCAGATTCAATGTTTAAAAAAATTAACACAGTTAATATGGAATTATTATCATGATCAAGAAGAGCCTTCTCACTGATAAAACATTCTATAAGGGATATTACTGGATCAGCTGCCAAAATTGAAATACAATTAGGTAAAGTTGCTGGATGAAAGTTAAATTTACTGAGGTTGGGAACTATACTATGTGTATGTAAGAGAATATATTTATTCTTAGAAAATATACACTGATGTATTTAAGGTAAAGGACCGTAATGTAAATAGTTTACTCTCAAATGGTTCAGGAAAAATTATACACACAAATACTTATAAATGCTTACATAAATACAACTATAAAACTGGAGAGGCATGTGACAAGCAAATGGGGCAAAATATTAAGAACAGGTTAGTCTGGGCAAAGGGCCTATAAATTTTTCTGTAACTTTTCTATAAGTGTAAAATTAAAACATAAATAAAAATTTAAATAATATAGTAGTAAAAACAGACAGTGTAAATATAGCTACAGTTCAGCAGTGCTGTAACTGAGTGGTGGGTAAAAGAGTCAGGGGATGCTTAGAATCTGAATTCATTCTGGGGGAAAAAATAGGTATAAGATGAAGAAGTTCTCCGTTATGAATTGTAAAGATAGATACAAAAAAAATCATATACAATTTTATTTTTTAACAGGCAGAAGCAAAAACTTTATATATTTATTTTTCAACAGGTATTACAGTGAAATGTAATATGTTCAAAATTGTTATCTGAGCTCATGGCTGAGAAATCAACCTACAGTGGACTGTGAGAATTGCTGTGCTGATTCTTACCTACTTTTCTGCAGACCAATAGTCTGGTGAAATTCTCTTACAGAGAAAAAAAGGCTGTAAAATTTGGGAAACTACATAGCCAGGTCTGATCTCAGAGGTTCACAATGCATAGAGGCAATTTATAGGGCTCTAAGCATTTCAGAAGTAAAACTTGGGTAATTTCCCAAACATTTAATGAAGAGTCATTTCTGGTGTCATGGATTGTGCTCTCTGCCAAACACATTGAGATGGAGTTTGGGGTGTCAGAGGAAGTAGGGAGGATGAGTATTTAATGCCCATCATAGTGGTTATGCTTGGCCCAGGATCTTTATGCCACATCCCACCTCGGTCACAGATTGCTTAATAATAAGAATGTGGTTCCCAGCAGCTGAAGCCCAGCCTGAAGGAGCTGAGAGCTGGAGGCAGTCCAATGACCATAGTCTGCTCTCCACACTTCCTGTAACTGAGTAACAGCCCTTCCATGTTGATCACATTTGGTTACACTGGTTTCCAATTTGCATAATAAGTTTTAGAAAATGATGCTCCTAATTTTTAAGAGCAAACACGTTATCTCTGAATCCAAATATTAACCAAACTGCCAAAGACAGAACACTGAAGTATATGACTATTGCTTTCAAATGTAATTTTTCTTTAATTCCTTTGTGTCCATTCTTGATGGTATGTTCCTGACAATATAAAATAATTTATTCAAAAAGTATATTTGCTTAGCATAGTATTTACACAGCATCATAGACACAGATAGTTAATAATTTTTATAACGATGCCCTCTTTTCCCTTTAATGCTTGCTTTAAATAAAACTTTTCATGTTTAACATCATAAACCCTCCTTGCTCCTAAATACCTTGCAGTTTAAGATGACCCATTATGGTCACAGCTCAGTATAATTAAAGAAGCACTAGAATTTGTGACAATGAGGTATACCTGGATGGGAAGTATCAGTACTAACCACCTGTAAAAATATAAGTGAATTCAACCATTCTTTCATTTCTCTTTGAAATTTGGTTGAGTCAATGTATGAGAAAATATTTTACAAATTGCAAAGCACTCTAAAACACCGGGGATCGATTTGCTTTGTTATTATTGTCTTCATCTTTGTCAAACCTGGCGATATTATTATCACATATATAATAAAATACAATCACACAGAAAGATATAAAAGAGTTCAGCTTTTATTTATTTATGCATTTATTCACTCAATAAATACTCTTTTTTAGCATCTATGATGGATCAGGCCATGTTTTATGCATAGTTTTTAGTACTCATACCAAAGGATGAGTGCATTATTGCAGCAAAAGAGGAATCAGCAGCAAAAGATTCATTTAGATGTGTGTGTAATTTGTTGTTGTTGGGAGGGCTGTAACTTCAGGCATAGCTACCTATTAATTAAAGGTGATTATTAGCATTACAAATCTGTGCCAAAATACAAACCAGAGAAGGCAAATTCCTCATTGTTAAATATTTACCATTTGCTTCCTGCATTCTCATTTCTATCAGGACACAAGCAGTGAGTGGCTTCTTAGGAAACTACTCGATGGCCAATTCACCAAGTGTGCCTCTCCTCAAACAAGTGAAAATCAAAAACACATGTTATATTCTGGAATAGTGTTATCAAGACAATAAAAGTGAATTTCAAGAGAGCTCACTGAGAAACTGTTTTCCTCAATTTTTGTAGCATTATCAGTAGAATGGATTGGGGAGCAGATGGCTAAGAAAGAAAGGAATTTAATTAAGATATATATTTAATTAATATAACTAATACATACTCTCAAATATATATATATATATTATATATACTTAATTAATATATATATTTATTAAATTAGATCTCTGTTAAAAACTTCCTAGGGCTCTTAAACATATAAATCATGTATTTCCCTCATTTAAAATGTTCTACCTATTTTGACACTGCTATATAACACAATAAACTAATAACATCTTTGGTATATCTCACACTCCTATTATCATTTCTTGGAGTACAAAGAGGTGGGTAGAAGAAAAAGAAAAAGAAATAGAAAGAAAGAAGGAGAAAGAGAAAATGAATTAGGTGCCTTTCATTTTATTGATTGGAGATTATATAAATTATTGGGGGAAAATATTTAGACAAATTTTAAGGTAAGTGAATTATTTAATAAACAGATGTCAAGTGAAAATGCATAATTTACTGTTCATATGCATAAGTGAGTTTAAGGATTCCATGGTTTTTCCTTGCTTGCTAGACTGAAATATATCTACACATAACCTTATATAATATCTGACAGAAAAGTACAAAAATTGTCACAATTGATTCACCATTTAGTTCAGAAATTATTTACACAACATATATATTTTCCTATGTGCTTTGTCAGGTACATAAGTAAATGAAGTTACAGGAATTTAAAAAAGAAAAATAAACACCAAAAATTGTTTCCTGAGTATTTCTTTAAATTTCTTACAATGCTCGTCTTGCCCAGTTGAGCTAATTTTGGCCACATCTTCACAATTCTAGGGCCTGGAATGCTTCTCCTGACTTCTCAACCAGTAAATATTTCCTTCAACTCACAATTCAAGGATACTTTTTCTACCTCCCCAGCTTGTCAGTTGATTCATATATTGTATTTAATATATGCACATGAAAAAAATGAATTATAAAACATATCACAATGTGGTAATTATTGGTTTAAAAAAAATGTCAGCCACTAGACTGACTTCTTTGAGCTCAGGAAAGATGTCTTATCCTGCTCAAGAAATAGATAAGGTGTTATTATTATTATTATTGAAATAGTAAACACTGAGAAAAAGAATGAAGGAAATTATGGGTTATGAATATAGGCATATATGAAGACATTCAGAAAAGTGTGCAGAATAAGGATTCTTAAACTTTAGTGTACACCTCTCTGCACTTCAGTTTCCTTATTTCTAAAAAAAAAGTTTAATGATAGAATTTTCCTCCTAATACTTTATGAGAATGAAATGAGTTAAAGCATAAGAAATTAATTTAAAACCTGGTCTGGAATTAGCTGAAGAGTTAAAACTTGAAAGGGAACAGTGGTTACACATGGTAAACTCTCAGAGAGTATAATTGTGATAATGATGATGATGATGGTATTTGCAAGCTCCTGGGTAGTTTGGTAGCAAATTATTTCAGTGGGTGGATGTTAAGAGATTTTTAGCTATTACTTTTGTTCTGCCATGAGCTAGCTATATAATGGGTAAAATATGGAACTTCCGGAGTCTTAGGATTCCCATCTGAAATGAAAGGTTTGGAAACCATTTTTTGCTAAGGTTTAGGCAAAACTATATAGGTAGAAATGTCTTACATTAAATTTTGTCCTTTTATTTGTGGCTTTAAGGTATAATATTGATCCTAAGGAATTTTAATCTTAGTATTCTTTAAGGCAGAGTAGGATAAATAACAAAGCTGATAGTATGGAGCCCTGTGGTGTCACCAATGCAAGAAATGAGAGGAGATTTTTCCTGTCAAAAATAATTATTATACTTAATATTTTTTTGTGCAAGACTATATTAGGCATCATTGTACAAGATACTCATAATAAAAAGTGAGAATGGATATTCTAGTCCCTTCAGCCTATGCCATCATGGATGTTTTAGTCAAATAAACTTTCTATAGCAAGGAAGATAAAGACAGTAGAAGGTACTCGAGATCCAAGAAATGAAAATATAATCTTACAGACAATTCTTTTAACTCCAAGTATTTCTGTCTCAGAACATAAAGGTAAGAGAATTTAGATGGGTTTTATAATTACTTTGTTTCTAAAACTAGCTGCTCAGCTCAAAGCATCCTAGTTGTTTCTGAACATTTCGCTTTCCTAACAAGATACAGGCCCCACAAAGCCTCCTCCCAGAGAATTAAATTGTGAAATTGCCTAGACACTTTTGCCTGCTCTAGCAGGAATCCTTTTGGTTAAGATAGCATGTTTCCTCTTTACCAAGACCTGAATGACCATTGCTTTGAGTGTATGCTGCATGCCGTCTACTGGATGTTTAGTGTCTACAAACGTCCTCCATCCAGATTCTTGCCTACTTTTGTTCTTATCTGCTTGCCCGGCTTTTAACTCACTCTTACCTCAGTGTCTGATATTTTGGACATGGTGGCCTATCTCTGTCAGCTTGGTTCAACTCACTGCCCCTTCCTAAGCAATCTGAAGTGCTTAAAGTTCTTCCTGACAAAACACAAAGACTAGAGTAACAAATCTAAAATAATTACATGTTCTTCTAAGCTAGCTTTCCAGCCCTGTTGCTAGATTCTACTAACATATATTGACAAAATGGGGCTGAGTTCAGGTTTCTGGTTTACTGTAAAACTATAAGTTGTTTCTCACTCTCCTAAAGTTTCTTTATAGGTAATTATTGAAATGCATGGACATGTTGCTGGAGCATATGAAAAAAAGGCAATGTAATCAAATGGTTTCTAAATCTAGATGTATATATATAATATGATAGAAAATACAATAGTATTTCACTTAATTATCTTGGATGTAATCCAGGTATCAGTTTCTGATATAAAAAAAGAAAATATGATCTCTGACCATTAGTAATTTTTGACTAAAAAGGATAGTATGGCTTACATGGAATTTGGAGATTTAGGATTTTTTGCTTAGAATGTTGAGGCCTTTAATTTGACATACTATATAGTTACCTCTACTGTTGGAACTCCAAATTTACTTGATAAAAGTCTACCACCCTGATCTTTCAAAAGGTAATTAATTAAATACATCTTATTTATTATAAAAAAATTTTACTTTCATGGATGAAATAAATTTGAAAATAGAACATGGTGTTTTGCTTGAATATCATATATTTTTGTCTTCAATAACAAAGGGAAGAGAGCTAACAATAAATACTAAGAATTAGTTTTTCTATTAGGCTCTTTACATATATTAGTCTATTTTATCCTACTAGGAATCTAATAATCAAAACATAATAAATTTCATACAATGGGGTAAATGTGATACAATATAACTGAACAAATTTCTAAAAATAAAACAATTAGCAAATGGAGCAGAATCACAATTTGAATACATGTCTATTTGACTTCAAAATTCAGTCTTTAAATTTCATCCTAAGAAAAAGATCTTCTAGAACTAGACAATTAAAATTCTGTATAATCCTAAAATTGCTCTCCATTAATGTAATAGAGTTTTATTGATGGTTTTTCATTATTACTCCACTCTACTTACTCCAGGACCCTTATAAGGTTTATATATTCTTGGTTTGAAATTTTTCTGTAAATTTTCCACTGATTAGGCCTAAGAAGCAAGTCTATTAAGGCTGTTAATGTGTTTCTATTGACCAGTTCCCTAAAACATGATAGGCAATCAGTATATATTTATTGCATAGAATAAATGACTGACTATAAGAATGGACAAATATTTTTAGAATAATTCACATATCTTGGTTTTATAAAAATCTAATGATGATCACTAATCATTTTATTTTTATTTTTTTATGTTAGTATATTTGTTCTACTTTTCTTTAACCCAATTTTTAAAAGTAGGTTGATTGAATAATGTCTCGTTTTTATTATTCTGAATTTTATAGCTTATGATAGTTACCATAAAATTTCATTGAGAAATTTAATTTTACATCTTGGGTGGAATATCTGGTTTTACAAATATTATAGTGGGGAAAAAATGTATTGAGTGCTTACTTCTAGGTGCCATTGAGTGCTAGGAGATCTCTATCATACCATAACTTTGTTGTTATATCTGTATTTCTCAATAGTACTGGGCTTAGTGGTTGACATTTCTCCAACCATGATAATTGTTTATTGTACACTGACAGAAACTCACAAAATTCACATGAATTTTAGCTGTCATTTTTTTTCCTTTCTAATTTCCCAGTTGGAATATAAGATTTTATTCTATTATCACTTTGTGTGTTTTTTTCTTTACATACTGTACTTTATTTCTTCCTATTATTTTATTTCCTTTGATAGCCTAAATGTTGGATATAAAATAATGTCACGTTTATTTTTTCTCTTTTTTTTTCCTGAAGGCAAGAAAATCAGCACTTTGATGGAAGGGACACTGTATAGAATATATTAGCATTTTGGAACTCTTAAAGACACCTCAGTGTATTATTACAAAATTTAAAGGAGTCATCACAGTTTTCTACTTCAGTTTCTATCCTAGCTCCCATTGTCACACAAAATGACAGTAATAAAAATATGGTTCTTGAATCAGCCAAAGTGGGTAGCAAGGTTCAAATTTCTGTGTGAAAAGATGAACTGAATAAGAACTAGTACAGATAATTAAATTACCATACATGTTTCTTTGGACATTCTAAAAAAGAAAAAATAAATGTGAAATTCCAACAACTTTAGTTTGCTCTTTGCTCTCAAAAAAGGTGTAAAATATTGAACATAGAGAAAAGAAGTCAGTGATGCACTCCTGAATAAAATTTCAATCACTAAGAAACTAACAAAGTTTAAAATAGTTTTGTGGTGATAATTTTATAATAATATTTAAGACTTGCCTCACAGAATGTTACTTGACAAATCTTTTTAAAGAAAATACTAATATTTTCTTCACCATTATACAATTATGAGGCTCACTCTGTATAAACTAAAGTACCACAAGTGACATATAGAATGAACCTTCAAAAGTTTACAGTATAAAGGATACCAACTAGAAAAATCATATTTTAAATAAAAACCCAAACAAATACATTTCTACCTTATTTAAAATATATTTTCAGAACACAATTAAATAATGTCTGTAGTACAAGTAATATTTTATAGTTTACTAATGTCAGATGCAAAAATTATATCAAATTTTGAAATTAACTATGAGTTTCATTATAATTAAAGTGGAGGGGTGTCTTCCAAGTCTCTGAAGGACAAATACGGCTACCTATATTTTAATCCTGCCATAAATTCTCCAAAAATACTATAAAACTAGAAGGAAAACAAAAAACCAGGTAAGACCCATGCCTAACCAGGTCTAGAAGATGCCATTGCACATGACTACATGAACACCTGAAAGCAAAAGAACTAGAGCCCACACTAGCAGTAAGAACCAGGAAATTTTTCACAGGGAGAAGTGTGCAGTGGGGTCATGGTTATGGCTCATCAAAAACAACAGCTCATAAGTATCACTCTTGGAAAGACTGGATTCTGTCTTTAGTGGGGAAATATTGAAGAGAACCCTGAGACTTGGTAGTTTAGATCACTGGCCACTCGGAGCTAAAAGCAAGGATCTTGGTGGCATTGAGGCTCAGAAGAGAGTGCTAATTACCAAAGAGACCACACGAAACCTTTATGACACCCCCATTGAATTACCAGTTATTGCCTTCTAAAAAAGTGCAACATAAACAGATAAACACAATCAAATCCAACATCTGTGAAAGTCAATATGTAAAAAAAAATAGAAAATAGAATTTTAAAATTTTCTACAGATAAAACCACTAAAAATAGGAACAAAGAAAAACTATTGTGTTCCAATATGAATTAAGCAACAATGAACAAGGAGTTATAGACATAAAAGAACATCACAAATCCAAAATGTGAAAACTTGAAATACTAACAGAAAAACACTAAAGGATGTGAAATCAGAGCTGACCAAACCAAAGAAAGAAGTTAAAGAATAAGACAATCATTTCAAAAAGGAAAAATAAATTACAATTTCTAAGAGAAAATATGTATGACCAAAAGTACAAGGCATGCCTGACTGTAAGTAGCGTAAGGAACTGGAAAGAAAGCAATAGATATGAGACAAGTAAAAAAAATTAATTATGTAAGTGGAGTCCCTAAAAATAAAAAACAAAATAACTGAGATTTTTTTATATAAAAAAATTATAACATAAGAAAATTTAAAAAAATAAGTAAGCATTGCTGAAATAAAAGATTTGAATCTCATATTGAAAGTTCTCATCAAGCATGTGGGAAAAATTAATTCAGTGCCTCAACTATTAGACATATCGAAGTAAACTATTATACATAAAGAAAGAACCTTTTGAACCACAGTCAAATATTGAGTAATTACCAAGCAAAAGAAGTGTTGGTATTTAACTTTTCAACAAATACATACAATGCAGGAAAGAGTGGAGCAATATTTTTAAAGAAAATTAAAGAATCAGAAAAATAAGTAATATTCAGGATATAAAAACACAGTTTTAACATGAAAAATTCTGAGAACTTTGGACTCATGAGCTCTTCCTGAGAAATACCTTAGAGAGTTTCACTCAACCAAGATAGAACTGAAGAAACTATAATAAAATAACTGGTAGTGAAAAAAAAATTTAATAGTAAATCTAACTAAAACAAATATGAGGATAAAAGTGGAAGAATAGTATATAAATGCTATATTATAATATTAAAATACAACAAGTTTTTTTTCATAGAAAGAGAAAAGGAAAAATAGAATAAGCTTATTAATTGCCACATAGAGGCTAGTCAAATGATATCATTTTAAACTGACAAACTGTATCATTAAACTGCATAATAGTGCATTATGCAAAACTCCCACCAACTCAGTGTCTTAAATCAATAATCATGTTCTTATAAATGGGCTAAAGTCTGCTGGGCTATTGATCTCAGCTTTTCTTATTCTCACATGTGGGTGTTAATTGAGGAAGTCTAAACTAAGGACTTGACTAAGGCAGTTTGGCTTTGCTTCACATGTCTTACATCTGCATCCTGGGACTTTCTAGCTAGTCAGCTGTTCTCTTGGCAATGGGAGTGGTGAAATAGAACCAATTGAAATATGCAAGTTCTCTTGACACATAGACTATTTGTCTAATAAAGTTGCATAGTCCAACTCAAAGTAAAAATGCAAGGAAGAATGCGAGTGTGCTCCAGCATAATATTAAGGTACTATAAAATACATAGTAATAGGTATGGATACAGGCACAGTTGGATAATCACAGCTAATAGTCTACCCCACAAACAAATAGTAGAAACATAAGTAAAGAAGAAAGGGGCTATGTTCATTTTATAAAGTTATCAATGTGAAAATTAACATTAGAACAAAAATGCAAACATTCATAAATATCAGAGAAATATAAAATCAAAATAAAAAACAAAAAACCTTAAAAGAAAGTAGATCACATATTGAGAAAAACATGGTAAATATAACAATGCATTTAGTAATTTTAATTTAATTTCATACAAAATCAAGTATATTAGTAACATTAAGAAATATAAATAGGCTTAATTGACCTATTAAAAATGTTTTTAATTGGCTTACCAGGCATAGCTCAAAAAACTCCCTGCCAAATATAAGCAAAATAAAAGACATAAGCAGAAGAATATTGGGAAATTTTGAGCAAAGGAATGCAGAGGTTGCAATGTTGCTATCTGATAATGTTAACAATCAGTCAAGAAGCAATAATGCTTTATAACACAAAATCTACAATTCACAATATAGATAGAATAATTACAAATGTCTGCACCAATCAACATAGCAGCAAACTTTACAAAAAATAAATAAATAAATAAACACTGAAGATCAAGAAATATAGGGAAACTTACTTATAGTAGGAGACTTTGACACAGAACTCCTTGCTTGACCACCCTACCCTAAAAAAAAAAAAATAGTAAGGATATAGAAGACCTGAACAATTTAATCAATAAGGTATAACTTATGGATATATATCTAATTTAGCACTCTGGAATATATTCTAAAAATCCTTCCCTAGACTGTATTTTATGCTCATCTTTATTAACAACAGGACTAGATTTATCCTTTCAGGCACCATTAATGATTGAATTTTATTTTTTAGGTACAATACCATTATTTTCATCACCTTCACTATTAACAAAGGAGGATGTTGAATGTGAGAAGTAAAGTCTGCATTAGTAAAAGAAGAAATTTAATTTCCTTTAGCATAATTACAATTGAACTCTGTGCTTCTTACTGCCTACTATCTTTTTTTATTTATTGCAGGGATGATTTTGAATATTCATTTCAAATCAAAATTTTTCCCTTTATTTGGGCTTTTGACTCTTTCACAACTGGCATGTTCTTAAAGAGTTTGCAATGATTGGGGGAATGGCATGGACAAATTTCCATCACAGGCTCAGGCAACACATTTTACTAACTTTTCCCTGTGTGAAAGTAAGTCATTTAGCTCTGAGAATTTTCTATTTAAAACTCTAAGAAAAATTTTGCATGTTACAAAATCACGTTGAATTTTTAAATTATTCTGATTCAATAACAAGAGTTATGGAATACCGATTAGCTCTCATGTTCACATGTTTGAAACTGTTATTGAATTTTCCTGGTTTTAGAAGCACATGTTCATCTGTATTTAGAGATGATGATCAGCAATTCTTTGAAGATGATGGTAGTATTTTTCCATTATTGTGTTATTTGTTATTAAATTACTAATTCCAACAATATGAGATTGGCAGATTTTGCCACAATTCGGTCAAATGAGTCTCCTTTTGAAAGCTCTATTTAAATGCTCTACTTGCTATTTCAAGCTGTTCCATTTTCATGCTTTTGTTAGAAAATGTGTAATTCCTATATAGTCCTTGTTACTGTATGCTTCCTTCTGTAGTAATATAAACTATAGCATCTCATGCTAGACAATGTTTGTTTTACTTCAATTGTAATGTCTCTTTGTTCAGTTTGAAGAATAATTATATCACCCCTAGCCCACCACCTATGAGAACTTATAGTATTCAACACAGTTATAAGGTACTTAATTTTTTTCTTTAATTGTGAGAAAGAGTTGACAATAAATTTGTTGTATTTTAAAATAATAAAGTATATAAAGTTAAAAATATACATATAAAGTTAATTAAAAAGTGCTACTAAGAAATATTAGGATCTGCTATGCTTAAATATAAAAGATAAGATCAAAAGTGTTATCTGCATGCCTTTGAGGGAGGGAGGGTGAAAAGAAGTTCCATTAGATTAGGGAAAAAGTTAAAATTTTTACATTTACTTTTTATTATCATATTAAGTTGACTGCTTATGTCTTGTATTACATATAATATGTTTATCTAGGTTTTTAATCATTTAATTTTCTTAATTGATACATACTCAAGAGAGTCTGTAATCTACTGGATTAGATGGGTTTTGCTCAAACTTCGGTCCCTCACATGATATTTCATGAATTTTGCTGTATCTGACAATCATTAAAGGTAATTTTATTGCACTGCTGAAAAGGACACAGTGAAGGGCTTGGAAATTCAGAAAATGAAAACCCATACTAGGTAAACAGTAAATAGACAGATATAATTGATGGATGGGTGGATGGATGGTTTTACGGATGAATATATAGGTAGATCTAGATCACCACTTTCTCAGAAGACTTTCAGATAAAATTTATTTAGTGAATGCTTGAAACATTCATTGTCCACACCAGTAATTTGTGTGTTCTATGCACACTGGATTACTATGACCCTACTTTATACTTTACTTTGTCCTAAAGAAATAATGGAGCTGGATACAAGTTATAGTATGCTATTGACATTTGTATAATACATATTAAGACAAAGCTATAACTATTAAAATAATTTACACCCAATGCCATTTAAAATATCTTCCACATTCACTCCCCTTACATATATTTCATTCTATACTTGGAATAATTAATACTCAATGCTCATTTGTCTTGATAATCACAGAAACAGGTGTGTATAATGAACATGAGATTAATCTGAAATTTTTCTCTTACCTCTGTCACATATTAGCTTTAAGTCATTGCGCAAATCATTCACATTTTCTGACCCTCATATTTCAGTGCAAAGTAGAGATGATAATACTTATCCTGAAGGAGAGTCATAAGAATTCAACACTATGTAGGGTACTATCTCAGTGTTAGGCACATAGTAAGACACTGAATAAGTTAGAGCTACCAGCTGCCATAACTATTACTGTCTTTGTGCTTATATTTCCTCTTGGTCAGAGGAACTTTCAGTTAATATTGATGCCATGAATCCAGTCTTAATAAGCCTAGATTAATAAAATGCTGTTCTATCTCCCCTCTATGTTGAAATCTCAGATTTATGACAGTGGAAAAGCAGGAAATTAATTTCAGATCCAATTTTGCAATCTCCAGCATTCCTTTTTACAGGTATCTAAATGTTGATTTTCTACATCGATGTTCATACACCACATATGAGGAAATGATCTAGTATCTATCTCCAAAATTGTTGCTATATCTCAGTGCTCACAGCTAATATTAAGAGTCCTCTCAGACTCATTTCCCAAGTTTCTGAGTTCCTTGAACTTCATCTAAGGTGGATACACATATCAGCCCTTCTCATTCTCCTTTCAAAATGAAATTTCCTTTCAGCCTTCTTCACTGCCCTAAGCAGAAAACAACTCTCCTCCTCTCCAGTATTTCTCATTATGTTTTTATGATATTAGGAGGCACTGTCTAAAATTTGAAATTATTTTGGCTTATTATAAAAGCTCACATTGTATTTCATTAGCAGGGGTGCTGTGAAATTATTAAACATTTTTGAGAAAACTACAAGATATTGAGACTTGTTTCTCACTGAAAATATGCAAAGCCCTTCAGGGAAAATACAGGCAGATGGTGTTTGAAACATTTATTGTTTTCCTATGTATTTGTAAACAAATACTATAAATTAAGAATTTCAGAATGATCTTTAAGAAATCTAGTAGCAGATTAATATATGAACTATCAAATTAATGTAAAGGAACTATGATATCCTTTTCCATCTTACCAGTGTTTTTCTTTCTTGTCTTTAATATTTTGAAAAGGTTTCAGAATCGGTCCAAAATTGATTGTCGAAAAGCTTCCAAAAAAGCAAAAGCAGCAGCCTTTTTTACCAGGTACAATTTTTGTAACTCATTTAAGCTCTATTATTAACACTCCCAAAATATTATTTTTCTCCATCATATGTATAGTGATATTGCTTATATCTACCCATAAAACCTAATGCCAAAAATCCACAGCCAATTAAATATGAATTGAATTAATTACTTATGACCATTTAAAGGTCTAAAAATACAATGTATATTCTTTGTGGTTTCTCTTTGAGGAAGAGTTGTGATTTTAGAAAGCTTATAGGTGCTGCTACCCTGAGGACTTCTTTGGAGCAAGTGGGAGTAACTGTGTGTGAAGGAAAGTATCAATCATTCTTAGCTGGTTTGTCCATATATTAAAAGTATTTAAGGCCAGAAGTTATTTATTATTTGTAATAGAATTCAAACACGACTCTCATGCAAATTAACAAACCATATTCTAAGTATAAATTATCTGTATCTCTCCAATAATTGATTTAGACTTTTCCCTTCTACTTTGCTTAATGTTATTTCTCCTTGTTCTCATAATAATCTTCCACATTCTATTCCTTCACTTTCCAATTTTATTTACATAAAGGCAGAGAAAATATCCAAATGAGGTATTTGATCACCAGAAAAATGTTTCTAAGTAGTATGTAGTGGCAATAAAACACCTTTTAGAGACTTTTAAAGATATGTTATCAATAACCAATGCTATTTTAGTGCAAGATGTTTCATTGTATTTTGACATTCAGATTAGTTTTCTCTGGCATAAGGTGAACACAAATACAAGAAGAAAACATTTTATTACAGTGAAAAAGTTTAAGCTAGTGAACCATATTATTTTTCTGACTTTTAAAAATAAATATAGTCATTTTTCCCAATATTCTCATAAAAATTAAAGTTAGAAATTGAATTATCTGTTCTTTACTTTCCCTCTCTCCTTTGCTATATTCTTTATATTCTCATTTTTACAAAGAGATTAACAAATGACATTTCAGAAACTGCTGGGAGTTTATAAAGGAGTATATTGAATATCAAGATGCTCCTGATGTCATGAACAATAGTTAATTGTCCCTTTCAATGTACTGTGAATGAAGAATGAGCTATGACTATCCAGCCCCACATTTTTTACAGACTGTACATATGAGTAGTTTAGTGAAAATCATTCATATTAAGTACTATGTAATTACAACATAATTCTCTAGGTCTTTATTCATAGTTTTAAGTACAAAAATAAACTTAAATAAAATTGATTTAAAGAGTACAATGCTGAAGACCTCCTCCAAGATGACATTTTTATTTTCTTCATTTGTTTATACCTTCCTTTTGAATTTGAGTGATTTAATAATTCAAAAAACAGTCTTTGGATGACATTTTTTTAACATGTAGCAGAGCCTCCTAATTGCCGGAACCCTCAGTCCACACTTTTGCACTTTGTCCTTAAGAAACGAGTAAAATGTTTTATGCAAAAATCATGATATACAAATCAAGGAAGATGAATAACCTTTCTCCATACCCAGAACACCGAAACTACAACCCACATCCCTCTGTTCTTCACAACAAACATAAAAGTGTCTGGTGATATCAAAATCATCATTTTTTGCCTTTTATATGCAGAAAATGATTATAGATGCATTACTATTTTTAATGGAATTCAGTTCCCCTGCTTCCTCCCTCCCTTTTGTGCTCCTTCCCTAGAAAGCAAACCCAGCTGTTTAAAGTTCAATCACATAGTAGAATGAGAGAGGGGTTTTCTAAACAGTATCAGAAAGCACTGGAAATTAAAACTTTGTATCCTCAGAGATTATATTTGTTTAAGAAAGCCTGGGAATCATTCATGATATAATTATCTGCCATACCTTGAAACCAAAATGTGGCTTCTTTGCCACCCAGTGCATGTATCCAAGAAAATAAAGCATCTTAATCTTGTGTATGCTTTATGGGATTTGCTGTCTCAGATTGTGGAACTTTGGATCTTAGAAGCACCCTGATATTTTGAGTTAGTGGATTTGTCACCTGATAATGACAGTTCTGCTTCAAAAATAAAATAGTACTCTAGAAATACCACTGCGAACAAATGAAGAGGAATCATATCTCTAGCTTCAAAGAATTGAACTTGATGAAACTGTGCTTGAAGGAAATAAACCAAGCAACTGTGGCCGAAAAGAGCTCTTCCTGTTGTGTGGAATTATTTATAGTGGACTCAGTACCGACAGCAGATGCATAAGATCACATCCCAGCATTTTGACATCCAGAGGAGATTAAAGTTTAACTTTTGGGTTCTCAAGTTTTACTAAAATCAAATACAACTTCACATTTCTGAAATAATATAAGGTAGAGAAAAAGAAGGTGGAGCATTTTAGAATTATGAATATATTGAGTGAAGATGCTTTAAAATAATCTTGGATATCTCCTTTGTCTTATAGATTGTAAAAAGTAGACTGCAAATCAGTAAGTAAAGTGACCTGAGCCACACCATCAAGTCAGGGTAATTAGAATGATTCATTCATTTGATGAATATGTAGTAAGTGTCTGCTCCATGCCAGACATTATTCTAGGTTCTGGGGATAAAGTAGTAAGCTATTGATTGGGTGGAAGGAACAAACAAATACCCAAGTAAATGTAGAGTATATGTGAAAAAGATCATTGCAATTAAGAAAAATAAAGTAGAGAATAGAGAATCGGGTAATATGTAGCTAGGGGAAAGTTGTTATTTATATAGTGTCTTCAGGCAAGCCTCTACTAACATTTACCTAGAAACTGAAAGTGAAGAGTGGGCAATGTACTTATCTCCTCACTCTTTTTCAGTGCTTTCCCACAAAACCTCGCTACCTTTTTAATTGCTTACAACCATTAGAATTTTTTAATTCTATGAAACTAATGCAAACTTTGTATCATTGACAGGGTAGTCATTGAAAAGGCCACCTTTCTTTGATTCAAGATGCTCCAGAAGTAGGTCTCCTGCAGACTCCATACTTTCTAATCACCTGACCTAATGGTCCTTACTAAAAGTGAAGTCCTGTTGTCTTCACTTTTTGTGAAATGCTTTTTTGATCTTGAATATTGAGAAACTATGCAATTCAGATTTTCTCTAAGCCATGCCCTCTTTCTCTTTTTCACAAATTTCCTGACATTATATGGCTCATCAACATAAATTATCTCAGAATATTCTGTGGTCCACCTGTCTTCTTTCTCTACCACACCCTTTACCGGCTGAAACTTAGATTTTGTAATTACATTTCCTGGGTTTGAAATTCTGACTCTGGCAAATTTTAGCTGAGTAATTTTGTGGAATTTTCTTAACTTTTGTTCCTGTCTTCCCTTTTCCATAAAATAGGCACAATAATAATATTGACCTTCCAGAGTTGTTGTGTGTATTAAATAAGTTAATTCATGCAAAGTATTTAGGACAATCTCTGGCATACATGATGTGCTCAGTGTGGGTTAGCCATTATTTTTAGTCCTTAAATGTCACCTATTATAGATTATAGATTTCTATTTATTTATTTGTTTGTTTGTTTGTTTGTTTGTTTTAAGTTTATTGGGATATTATTGGTTAATACAATTATGTAATTTTCAAGCATACATTATAATTTGACATCTGTATATTCTATTGTGTGTTTACTACCAAAAGTCCAGTTTCCTTCAGCTACCATATATATTTGATCCCCTTTACCCACTTCACCCTCCTCCCTCCTCCTTCAGCCCCTACCCTCTGGTAACTACTAGACTATTAAATTACTATCTCAAGGTCTCAACTTTCTTTTGAGATTTATCTTTATATTTAGATCCAAACATACTACCACAAATTACCATGACCCAAACCTCACTATTTATCCCCCTCCCAATCACTGCCTTCTTGTTTTCTGTCTCTTCATATCATCCTTTTTCTTATACTATTCTCTATGTGTTGGAAAAAATGTCTAAGTTAGCATATGCAAAGAAAAACACTCCCAAATGAGAACTTTTTTTCTGTCAGAATTGCCTTATCTCTTATTTTAATGTGGAAATAAACAACTTTAATATGTTTTATATTAAATGAATATCCTAAAACTGAATCTACAAGCAGGACAAGAGAGATGAAATGCTGGGTCATAGGACAAGTAAATAAAGGCAGTACACTACTTTTACTTTGTCTTTTTTCCCCTTTTCCATTGATGCATATTTCTGTTTTGTTTCACTCCATTATGGTTGATAAAGGAAATGAACATCTTTGTTTCTGTAAATAAATAATCATAAATAGATGTGTATATGTCTATAAAATGAAGAAAATATTTTAATAACCAGAAAATCTCTAGACTTTCTAGTAATAATAATTCAGAGTGAGAAAATGGTACACTTCAGGTATAGGTGCTATGAAGTTGCTGGACCCCAACCATCACCAAGCAGCCTGCATGACTTGTGAGTGGCTGCAAATATCCTGGAAGCCACTTCTAGTACATAAGAGATCAATGGAAACAAAAAGAAGTAAGAAAAAGAAAAACATATTTTTTTATGGTTGCCCTGTGAAATAGTGAGTACCCATAATGTGTGACTGAAAGAATTGTGTTATGCACTGCAAGGCACCTGGGCTGGCCTAGTTAAGAATATATATAATAATATTCATATTAATTAGGTTTCTAAGTGAATAACATTCACATTATTTAAGGTTCTAAGAAATTTGTGATCTCTTCAAGAGATACTCCATGAAAAAGCTGAACCATGTATATTGTACATACATAAAAGATATTAGAATATAACCCCTTTAAGATTTTATTATCTACTCTTATGACCTGAGATGAAATTGTCCTAACAAATGATATTAGGTCACCTATAAATAACATTTACTAAAATCCTAGTCAAGAAATCAGTTTTCAAATAAATATGTGTAAATAGAAACTATTTGTAGACATATAGGTCTCTTGTAGTTCTGATTCGAATGTGCTATGACCAGACTCAACCTTCCAAAATCAGTGACAGTGCATATAGGAAGTGATGTATTTACCTGGTACTACAGTTTCAGAATTACTCTGCTATTGAAAGACAAGTGGATGATTCAGAGGAAATATACATGCAGGTTTGGCAAAAAGACTAGCATTAACCCCATTCCCACTTCCTTTTGGCATTCAACTTTTGCTAATATGTCAGCTCCCTATTCTGCTGAGACTGTCCGTTAGAAATAATACTTCTATACTCATCATCAATAATGTGTCTGCCAGAGAAAATTCAGGCCAGTTACAATACATGGTATAAAGCTTTCTAAAATGTAAGTGTGGGTGTTTCGGCTTGGGTCTTGTCTCATTTGAAATTGAAATATGTTTGCAGTGCTTGAATGTGGGAAGATTAATTATCACCTCTGTTTCAAAATAAGCAGCAGTAGAAACCCATCACATGAAAATGTGGAAGTGACATTGTCGACAGCTAACAAGAAAGGTTTTCAGCTGGAAAAGAGTGCAAACAGAAACAAATGCATTTGTATTTCTACTATGCAGCCAAACGAAAATGGTGTTTGATACTGATTGAGTTTGCCATGGAAAACCAGGGCTCCATTTTAGTTAGCACACCAAATGCAGCAAGATGAGCCAATGAGTTCTGCTTCCCAGTTATAGCCATTTCACATTTCCAAGGTCAGCACAGATCTCACTTTCTTCCCCCAGTGAGAAAGCAAGAAGCCTATAGTCTCAACAGTGACTAGCAATGTGGCGTTAGGCAAAGAAATTGATTTCGCTAGTCTTGGTTTCTCTATCTATAAAATGGACATAATAATGAGCTGGGAGAAAAAAGTGAAGGGATGAAGAAGTACAAATTAATAGTTACTAAATAGTCTTGGAGATTTAGAGTTATAGCACAGGGTATATTGTCAATATTATTGTAATGGTTTTGTGTAGTGCCAGATGGGTGGTAGAGTACTTGGAGGGATCACTTCATTGTTTGCATAAATGTCTAACTTCTTAAAATTTAAAATAAAAATTTTTTAAAACTTAAAAATGGACATGATAAGTACATGCTTAATTTATAGACCGGGTGTGACTCTATTGTGTAGTAGCATGAACAATTAGCACAGCATCTGGAACACAGTAAGAGCTCAGTAACTATTAGCCATTGCCATTGCCATTGCAAAGTCATCCCACTCTACTCTAAATCAACTAAAACAAAAACCCTTCCTTCCTATTTGATGGCAGCTTTATCTCAAAGAGTAAAAGTATGAGGTTCTGTTTATTTCTTATTTTAAAAATTAAGTGATTGTAAAAGATCATTTTGATTCTTCATTCCAGAAAGATACTTTTTCATTTTTTCTTTTTTTCTTTTTTCAATGCCATATTTGGATTCTGATAGTTAATATCAGCTTTTAAGAACAGTCTCTTGGTCCCTTCGAGCACCAGTGTTATGAAGCCTAGGTCTCATTACAGATCCCTTTTGTTAATGGAAATGTTTGGAGTTAGTAAGTCAACTACCTGTACCATACATTAAGATGATGAGATGAAAATGGTATAAATTCAAATCATTTACCCACCCCTCACCCCATCTCTACTTCTCTCTCAATTTATGCTGCACAATGACATAAAGTACCACCTTTGGTTGTGAGCCTGCCCTGTAGTTAATCGTCTGGATACATGCTGAAATCCCCCACACTATAATTTAACATGAAGAACAGCAAGTGGTTGTGTTGAAACTGTCACTACTAACAGAAATCTACTAATTTTGTCCTTTTCACCTTCATTCTATAACTTTGCAAGAATTTTTGCCAACATTGGCAGGAGTGGAGAGGAGAGAAAGAGAGAAGGAAGCTCTTTATGAAATGGCACCTCGCGTCTATGCCATTGACAGTGTCTTCCTGATTTCCCAGACAAGCTTTTTCTGACCCACTCTAAGCCCTCCAGAGACTATTTCTTTTATGAAAGTCAAGCTTCCTTCTATCAGGCTCTTACATCATCGGCAACAGTAATCCTTCTTGAAGCTGGAAGTGTCGTCTGCTATCTTGACATTGCTGGTGCTCAAGGAGGCAAACAAAATCAGCCTGATTGTTTTAGGTTTAGATTAGATTGGAGAATACAGAGAAATGTTTTAAAAGACTTATTTTGATTATCAAAATGAGTCGATACGACAGCAGTCGTCAGGGGGGAAATGTGCGCCTTGCAAACACACAGACATCCCAGAGCAACCAGCTCCAGCTACTTTGCAGAACACATTAGAGGGAAAATTGCTTTCCTGAACATCAGTAAGAAAAAGGGCAGCTCTCCAAGTTACTTAGGAAAAAGTATAATCAAAAAGTGGCATACAGGATGACATAGAGATCAAAGAAATTTGGAAATAAACTCTTATAGGACATAATATCGTTGCATTATTTTAAATCATTCACAGATTGGCAGATAGTGGCCAATTATGACCAAAGAAACTAACAAGAAGAAAGATAATTTGGGTCAGGAAATTGGGGAAAAACTAACATATCAAAATAAAAGCAAAAGCCAAATTAATAACTAGTTATGATTATATTTACTCACTGAAAACAGCTTTAGAATTCAGCACAACCACCTAAAAATCTGGGTTTGTGAATAGAAAACTACTTAGACCATTCTGACTATATTGTGAGGTCTCTTTTTAAATTTGTCATTCAGATGAGAAAACTCCATTTTATGACATGGGAACAGTGTGACTCCTCACCAAAAGGCGTAAAATTAAAGGTGATTTTTTTTTTAGTTAATCCTGCTAAATTACCAAATTTCTATTTAATCAGTTTGAAATGTCATGTGATTGCCATTTTCCAAGAGGAATTCAATCTTCCAGTATTTAATAAAATATTAATGTCTACCTAAACACAGTTTACATTTACCAGCCCTTCTTATTTAAAAAAAAAAAGCAAAAATATTTTTTTACTTTGGCACCAACAAGTATTATTTAGAAATAATCATCCTCAATGTGTTCCCTAGCAGTAGGTATACATTGTTTTGTGATATGTTCCAAATATACAGACATGAAAACAGAGTAATTTCTTCCTATTACTTAGAAAAGATAGTTGCACAAAATACTCTTTCAGCTTATTCAGAGAGAACATATAAAGTCATATTTTAAAATGCTTTTAAAAGCAAATATTCAGAATAGTTTTTTCTATATACTATACATTGAAATGTCTTGCCTCTTAGTAGATATATTCCTATCCCAAGCAACAAAACAAATTCTAGATTCATTCTAGAGATAAACACTAAAAAAAATCAGAAAAGTAACAGAATAAAAATAAGATAGACCTTCTTCATCTTGTTTAAGAAATATCCTTATGATTTTTAAGGCACATGCTCAAAAGCTCCTACCAAGGATGTAGACTTCATAGTCAAGTCTGGGCCTCATTCCCATGTCAGGGTGAGAGCAAGTCTGGGACTGGCTTTCACCTGACCTGCTCCTCAACACCAGGACTGTTCAGGCAGGCTTGCAATGAAGTGTGCATACATAGGAAATTTGTGCCAAGATATTTTTGATTGAATAGGCCTGACCAGCGGTCTTCATTTATCTTGATTCTCACCATGTCAATTCTATTCAGGTCTTAAGTTTAGAAAAGAAGCATTATTATTCATTCTTTCTTCATCAAATAACATTTAGCTTTATAATGATTATGTGTTCTTAGAATAACCTTCCTTTTCCCTTCCCTATCACTTCATTGAGAGAGCCTGAACATCAAATTTAATTTTCTTCTCCCCAAGAATGCTCTTAAGGTATAACCGACCTTTCTAGTGGTCGGAGCCTTTGTGGTTTGTAGAGGCAGAAACTCAGCTTGAAGGAGGCCAATAAAAAAGGCTCATGAACATGGGAGGGATGGGGCAGACCAAGAAAAGCATGCTATTTCTTGCCCCTACTTTTCTTTCTCCACTAGTTGTCTTCTTTCTCTTCTATGTGTCACTAACGGTTTCTAAGCTCACTTTCTCCCATTAACCCTCCAGAAAAATAAAGCTCCCTTCCCAACCAACTCCATTTTCAGCAGATTTGCAGGGGACAGATATGGATTCTGATTGGTTTAGTTTGAATACAGGCTCAACTCTATGGTTATTGAGCTGATATAATTGTCAGACCCTCCTTGAACCACATGTAAAAAGTTAAGAAGAAAGAGTTCCTTAAAAGAAGCTGTTTGAGGAAGAAATGGTACAAAGGAGTGTAGTTATCAGAATAAGGCTGGGAAGTGGCTACATCTTCCTGTGATATGGACAGACTATGACTCTTAGGGGGGAAAACTCATCAAATTAAACACTCATATGTGCTTAATTTCTCTAACGTTTCCAAAATGTACCCATTCCATGGAGAAATATAAAACAAATCTCTACATGCTTACATATTCTCTCTGGGAAGCCCTAAAGTAAAGAAAGAATACAGTTTAGGAATTCCTCCCAGAGTGAGAGCACTCTCTGTACTGGATGGAGACAATGGAGAAGCCAACTTTAACTTTTCAAGGAAAAATTGATGTGGCCCAGTGCAGTCTACAAGAGAATACAAATATGAAAATTAGTATATGAATCCTGAAACCCACTGAGTGGGAATGAGTGGCAATTCTAACCTTTTTTAATTACCATGATATATAAAACAGAATCTTAAGGCAACCACGGGCTGAAACAAAGAAAGCCTCTTATTATATCTTCTCACCTCTCAGCCCTGGCTCCCAGCCTTACATAATGGAAACGTCATGAAAATTAAATGAGATACTATATATTTAAAATGACAATCAAATATTATAAAAGAGACATGGAATAACTTAGCACTTTCGTTTTTGTTTTTGTTTGCTTGTTTTGGAAAATAGTTAAGAGGGCAAGTCTAAGACTGCTATCTTTAGAAAGGCCTGCCTGCAAGGTTGGTCCTTGGTTGGCATCTGGGAATTTGGATTTCATGAAGGCTTATATCATTTCCTAACTGATAATAGTAACTCACTATGCCTAAACTCTGTAAACTATACAGTTTATGCTGAAACAATGCTTTTCTTCTGGGAGTCTCAAATTTTCATACATATTAGGCAGAGGGTGCTTTTTTGACCAACCCTCAATAAAAGCCTTGGGCGTTGAGTCTCTAATGAATTTTGCTGATAGATTACATGTCAAGATTTAATGCTGGAGTAATTACATACATCCTATTTGACTCCACAGGGAGAGGACTCTCAAAAGAGTGCACCTGGTTTCTTCTAGATTTTTCCCATGCATCTTTTCCTTTTAATGATTTTGCTTTCATTGCAATAAACTTTAGCAATGAATACAACTGTATGTTGAGTTCTGTGGATCTTTCTAGCAAATCAACAAGGTAATACTGGGTGCACATACCCAGGTTATAATTGCATAGCCAATCTCCTCAAATCTAGTTCAACTTTCCAAAATCTCTTGTATG
Source organism: Cynopterus sphinx (assembly GCA_030015415.1). Taxonomy (NCBI): domain Eukaryota; kingdom Metazoa; phylum Chordata; class Mammalia; order Chiroptera; family Pteropodidae; genus Cynopterus; species Cynopterus sphinx. Next base: position 68,713,903 of record CM057385.1, on the reverse strand, counting down.
TGTCTGTGGCCATTTTCCTATAGATTCTACACAGATCCTATATATCCAGGGACTATAAACCTTCAGATATACCCAAAGTAGTACTGGATTTAGAATAGCAGCCAAACTTTCTATGATAATTTTCTAGTGGAGTTAGTTACCTATATAAAGAAAAAATAACCATATATACTTTAAATAAAAATTTCACTGTATAACTGGACATAATTGACATATACAAAGCTTTCTATCCAAAACAGCTGCTTATATATTCTTCTCTAATGCACATAGAGCATTCTCAAGAATTGATGACATACTAGGACACAGAGATAGCCTTAACAAATATAAGAGGGTTGAAACCATACCAATGCTTTGAAACTAGAGTTCACCTGTAAAAAAAAAGCAGAAAGAACCAAAAAATCATGGAGATTAAACAATGTGCTACTGAAGAATGACTGATTCCAAGAAGAAATAAAAAGATCAAGAGATACATAGAAATGAAAGATAATGATAGTACAACATAGGAAAAATTTTGGGACACAGCAAAAGCAGTCAAAAGAGGAAAGAAAGTTCATATCAGTACAAGTCTATCTCCAAAAATAAGAATGAGCTCAAATAAACAATGTAACATTTCACCATTAAAAAACTAGAAAATGAAGAACAATTGAAGCCTACAGTCAGAGCTTAAGTTAAGAAATAATCAAAATTAAGTAGAAATAAGTGAAATTGAAAAACAAACAAACAAACAAAAAACAATAGAAAAAATAAATGCAACAAAAAGCTGGTTCTTTGAGAAGGTTAATAAAATTGACAAACCCCTGGCCAGACCCACTAAAGAAAAAAGAGGAAGAACATAAATAAACAAAATCAGGATGAAAGAGAGGAAATTATGACAGAAATTGAAGAAATACAAAGGATCATGCAAGAATACTATGAAAAACTATATTAAACCAAATTTAATGACCTGGAAGAAATGGACTGGTACTTGGAAAAATACAACCTTCCTAGACCAAATCAAGAGGAACTGGAAAATCTAAATAGACTGATCAGCAGTATGGAAACTGAAACAATCATCAAAAACCTACCAAAAGGTAAAAGTCCAGGACCAGATGGCTTCACCAGTGAATTCTACCAAACATTCAAAGAAGTTTTGATACTTATTCTCAAACTCTTCCAAAAAACTGAAGAGGAGGCAATATTTCCCAATTCATTTTATGAGGCCAATATTATCATGATACTAAAACCTGGTAAAGATAGCACAAAAAAAGAACACTACAGACCACCATCTCTCATGAACACAGATGCAAAAATCCTAAATAAGATGATAGTGAACCGAATACAGCAACATATTAAAAAGGTTATACACTATGATCAAGTGGGCTTCATCCCAGAGGCAAAGGGATGGTTGGACATATGCAAATTGATTAAAGTGATTCACTACATAAACAAATTAAAAAATAAGAATCATATGATCATATCAATAGATGCAGAAAAAGCTTCCGACAAAATAAAGCATCCATGTATGATCAAAATACTTAACAAAATCTGTATAGAAGGAAAGTACCTTAGCATAATAAAGGCCATATATGACAAACACTCAGCCGACATTATTCTTAATGGTGAAAAGCTAAGAACTTTCCCTCTAAGATTAGGAACAAGGCAAGGTCACTATCTCCACTGTTATTTAATATAACCCTGGAGGTCCTAGGAAGTGCAATCAGGCAAGAGAGAGAGATAAAAAAGCATCCAAATAGGAAATGAAGAAGTCAAACTGTCACTATTTGCACATGACATGATTCTCTATATAGATAATCCTAAAGACTCCATAAGAACACTACTAGAAACAAAATGCAAATATAGTAAAGTGTCTGGATACAAAATTAACATTCAAAAATTCATAGCATTCCTATACTCTAAAAATGAAGCATCAGAAAAACAAGTAGAAAAAATAATTCTTTTTGAATTTCACCAAAAATAATAAAATACCTAGGAATAAATTTAACAAAACATGTGAAGGACCTACATAATGAAAACTATAAATCCCTATTAAAAGAAATTGAAAACGATACAAGGAAATGGAAAGATAGTTTATGTTCATGGATTAGAAGAATCAACATAGTTAAAATGACCATATTACCTAAAGTATTATAGAGGTTTAATGCATTCCCCATCAAAATCCCATTGGCAGTTTTACAGAAATAGAACAAAAAATCATCAGATTGATATGGAAGCACAAAAGACCCTGAATCACCAAAGCCACCCTGCAAACAAAGAAAAAGTTTGGAGCCATCACCCTGCCTCACTTCAAACTACACTACGAAACAACAGTAATTAAAATGGCATAGTACTGGCAGCAAAACAGGCACATGGACCAGGGGAACAGAATTGAGAGTCCAGAAATAAACCCACATTCATATGGCTAAATAACTTTTGACAAAAACATACAGTGGAGAAAGTAAAGCCTTTTCAATGAATGGTGCTGAGAAAACTGGAAACCTACCTGCAAAATAATGAAATTAGGCTGTTGTCTATCACCACATACCAAAATTAACTCAAAATAGATTAAGGACCTGAATATAAGTCCTGAAACAATAAAATGTATAGAAGAAAACATAGTCACTGAACTCAAGGACCTTTGACTTAAAGAGGATTTATGAATTTGACCTCAAAAGCAAAAAAAGTAAAGGCAAAAATGAATAAATTGGACTACATGAAAGGAATAAGCTCTGCTCAGCAACAGAAACCATCAACAAGGTAAAGAGAGAATCATCCAAATGGGGAAATATATTTGCAAACAATGCTTTCGTTAAGGGCCTCATATTCAAAATATACAAAGAACTCATGCAACTCAACAACAACAAAAAATCAAATGATCCAATCAGAAAATGAGCAGGGAACCTGAATGGACACTTCTCTCTAGAGGACATACAAATAGCCAACAAATATTTGAAAAGATGCTCAACATCGCTAGCTATTAGGGAAATATAATTCAAAACCACAATGAGATACCATCTTACACCTGCTAGAATAGCTATAATCAACAGGACATGTAATAACAAATGCTGGAGAGAATGCAGAGAAAAAGGAACCCTCATACACTGCTGGTGGGACTGCAAATAGGTACAGCCTCTATGGAAAACAGTATGGAATTTCTTCAAAAAACTGAGAATTGATCCTCCTTATGAGTCAGCAATCCCTCTGCTGGGTATTTACCCCAAGGACTTAAGAACCCATATCCAAAAACATTTTTGCACATCAATGTTTATAGCAGCATTATTCACAGTGTCCAAGACATAGAAGTGTCCTATGATAGATGAATGGATAGAGAAGTGGTGGTACGTATATACAGTAGAATGTTACTCAACTGTAAGAAGAGATGAAATAATGCCATTTGTGACAACATGGATGGACCTTGAGAAAATCATGCTAATCAAAATAAGCCAAATAGAAAAAGGTGAAAACCACATGATATCTCATATGTGGGATATAAACCTAAAAGCAACAAAGGAACAGGACAGAGAACCATGGACATGAACTGTAGATTAGTGGTCACCAGATGGTAGTGGGTGCAGAAGGATAGAGGAGGTAGATGGGGTAAAGGGGATCAATATACGGGGGCAAGGGGAAGGTGAAGTGGGTAAAGGGGATCAAATGTATGGTAGCTGATGGAAACTGGACTTTGGGTGGTAAATACAATAGAATATATAGATGTCAAATTATAATGCACATTGAAAATTATATAATTGTATTAAGCTGTGTTACCCCAATAAACTTAATAAAATACATTAATATAAATTATGTGTGTGTGTGTGTGTGTGTGTGTGTGTGTGTGTGTGTGTGTGTGTGTGTGTGTGTGAACTTCAGTCTGTATCCCTAGTTAGGTAAATACAATTATTTTACATATGTAATTGATGTCCAAATGTTTATGTCATAAGCATATTTCCAACACTTTACGTCTAGAGAAGTTTAAAGGCAGCTATACCAAGATGCCTGCCTGAACCATGCCAAAAAAAAAAAAATAAGCTCTCATAGAATGCCTAAATTTTGAGCAATGCTCATTTATGGTGAAAACACCAAAATAAAATAACTTAAAGTCTACATCAAAGTAACTGATGAATGACTTGGTGAATAAAATTATTTTTACTTTGTACCTCTTTTACCTATAGCTCTTTATTTTCTCTTAGCTGATAATAGTAAACTCTTTATTCTCATGTTTATGTAAAACAGGAAAATTAATTTCTTTATTACTGACAGATTTTCTACTTAATCAGTCGGTAAAGAATAGTTTAGAACACTAGAGTTTACCATGAGTAGATAATGTTCTTAGAAGATAGAAATATGTCTTTTCTTTTTTCAAAATGAATAGGTTTTACCAATATAGAAAGTAAAAGGCCCACTAAACACTTATAAATAGGAGTTAATATACTAATTTAGGTGTGTGAATGGAGTCTTGAGGTTTGAGAAGACTGAGGAGTTCAAAGCAGCAACCACATACACAACCCCTCAGTTTTCTCTGCCAAGGGCATAAGATAGCATGTGCTGCCCATGTCTCTAAGAGCCCTCTCATCCTCCAAAACTTTCAATTTTTATTTCAATTTATTGAGATATAATTGACAAATAAAAAGTATATGTATTTATTTGCTAAAATATAAAGCACAGGGAACTAGACACACCAGGAAGCAGAAATGAATCACCATACTAAAAATAGAGATTTAGTGAAATTCTACCTATTTACTCTTGAGACCTACCAATGCCGCTCTACCTCATCTTCCTATCTCTGCTCCTACCATCAGAAAGGCTTCTATTCTACCCTCTTCCAAACCAATCGGGAGAGTGTGGTTTTCTCTCCCAAGAAACTGGCCAGCTTGAGAGAAAATTTCTATGAATATGTGAATAACCTAATGAAAAAGCCATGTTCCTACCTTATTACCCAAGAATAAATTCTTTATTATTCACCTTGTGCCAGCCATCTGCTTCAGGTTTCCAATATATGTGTCAGTTTTTTGATAAAGAACCTGTTATTAATTTTTATGCTAATAAACATTCTTACTTATGTTTTATTGATAAAATCTTTGGTAAATAGCCAAACATCACTAGACATTTGACAACTCTTAAAAACAAAGGGTAATAGCCAAATACCCTGTCACCCAAAAAAAAAAAAAAAAAAACTAAGAGGAAATAGAGACAAGAAAATAGAAACAAATGTGCAAAAACTTTAATACCTTCAGAAATAGAGAATAAGAACAAGATGCTATATAGAAAAAATAAAGCTTCAGAGAATGAAAAAGAATACTTCTCAAATGTTCAAAATATGATAACAGAAATATTATTTACAGAATGGTTGAAAAGTGGGTTGAAATCTCACAGAAAATAAATCCAGATTTCAGAGAGATAAATTATGAAAAAATTTCTTAAATTCAAGGAACAACTTAGGAAGTCCAACCCCCAATTGTACATTCTTAAAAAGAAATAATAGAGAAAATAAGTGAGAGAATAATATTAAAGAAACTATATAAGATTTTATTTTATAACTGAAAGACATGGGTCTCCAAATTTAAAGGGCCCTGTCAAGTGCCAGAATAATGAATGGAGAAAGACTCACAGCAAGACACATCATTGTAAATTTTCATAACATCATGGAAAAAGCATGGGTCCTAAAATTCCCAGCTTTGAAAATTATATCTAGTTCTCAAAAGCAATACTAGGAGTTAGAAAATAATGGAGAATAAGACTTTAAGATCATTTAGAAAAATTGTTTTTAACATGGAATTTAATAAATTCTAATTTTTCATGATAAGGTTTCCATAAGTTATGTCATGTCTAATACTGGAAAATCAAAATATAGCAGTCTAATTACATTACTTAGAATTGAACAATTAAATACAAGAAAAATTATCTAGAAGTGATGGTACTGGTATCACAGTGATTGGAGATTGAAGCGGAGGGAAAGAGGACAAGAGAACTCCAGTTATTTATGATAAACCTTGAATATATAAATGTATATATTTATGTATGCATATATACACACAAATATATATATACATAACATATATGTGATCATGTGCTTATAAACATGTATATGTAAATATATGTGTGTGTATTATACATGTTTTTAAAAGAAAGATTTAATTTTAAAAGGCAAAATGAAAAGTAAACTAAATAAATTATCTAATTATTTACTATAGAAAAAATATGAGAAAAAGCTCTAAGGAAAACAGAATTTAATAACACATTGAATGAAGCACAAGTAAGTTAAAAAGAGGAAAAACTATAGAGAAGAATTTTTATGAAGAATATAATATTTAAAAAGATTTCTGACTAATTTTAGTGTGATATTACTCATCACAAATTTGAATGCCTGAAGCAATATGGTATGCAAAAGGAAACCATTTTTCCTCATGTCTCTTAAAGCACATAAAAGGATTTAACTGCCCAGCCTTTCATAACCTTTATAAAAATCCCCCTTTTTACAATAAGTGTATACTCTGAAATATTGGATCACTTGATGCTCTACTAAACAGCTACTAAACAGATCTAACACTCAGGATAATTTATTCCAAGGTCCTTGTCTTTGTCTCAGTATAACTGACATTAATTCACAATTAAGCCAGAAGTAGCAAACTAATAGATTACAGCTCTTTCTATATGGTTCATTAAAATTTGAAAACCAAATATCTTGTTTGAAAAAAGTCAACTTCCTCACTTGTGTTACTCAAGGCACAATTGTGAATTTCTAAACAGACCACGATAGACAGCTTTTTTCATGTCTTTGGCCCACATGTCCACCACAATTGTAGTCACAAAAGAAGTAGTTAAGATGAAACAGAAATACATATTTAAAAACAAAATATACAACTTTGAATTAAAAGGTGATAATTTAGATTAAATGATCATTATAAGCACTGTAGTTCAGGAGTAAAAAGGAAAGATAAGAAGCCATATCACCCTTTAATTAGTAGGGGAAGTCACTAGACATAATAATACATATTTTAGGACCCAGGGATAAAGTCAAGGTTTTTCAGAAGAACCTGAGAACCAGGTGCCTTCATTGTACCATTGTACAGACTCCATTGCACCATAGGGACCTTTTTTTTTTTCCCCTCATCCAAATCTAAGTGAATGGTGCCCCCTGGAGGGATGGAGAGTACAGCTTCATACCTTATGGCATTATCTACACATTTTCACATTTCTATAGTAGAAACCTAAATTTATTTCTTTCTTTGAAGAGGAGGGGTTCTTGTGAACCTGGAAAAACAACTTGTTATTTGAAGTGTGTCCAAATGCTCTAAGGGAGTCTGAAGTCAAACACATCCTGACTTGGAATTGCTAACTTCTTCCATTTCTCTGACATTACTGGGATCTTCTTGGGCTTCGGATGTCTGCTTCTATGGCTCTATTATTGTGGCTTCAGCCTGCAATCTCTTGTGTGCTGCTCAATGAAGCTTATTTGAATTTGGAGGATTTTTTTTTCTGTTGTCTCAATACTTTGCCTTATTTCTCATTTAAGGCTTTAATGCAATGTGGTTTAATGGCTACCTCTATACTCCCCCCCCCCTCAACACACACACAAAATATATGTTCGGGTTTTTTTTTTTATTGCAATTGACATCTTAACTTGAAAATATTTAACATTATATACTTCTAACTAATTTTAGCATGCTAAGTAATAGTTCACATACAGCATACGGTAACAATGGCTAATGAACAGTTTCATTATGTAATGAAAAATGAGGGAGACAGCTGTGTAATTTATACAACTTTATCATTGTGAGAGCTCAGAACAACATAAAAAGGTTAAAATAATAAATGTCTATTGTCAAATTTAATGTAAAATCATCTGTGTTTGTCTTCCTCATGGAACATGATCCGATTGCCCACCCAAAATGACAGTTCTTTATGAGAACCTCTCCACAATATACTCAGACAATGAGTATAATTGCCTAGATGGTGGGATATAAGAAGAAATATATAGTAAAGTAACATCTAGGATTTCTCTAACTTTGTTCTCAGTTACTGAAGTCTCAGAAGCCCTATGGTCAGACTCCGACTAATAGTCCCATCATGATATATGCCATTCTTTAGCTGGTGACCAAGAAAATCTGGGTATGGTTGCTTCAAATTATTAGAGTGACACTTCTGTTCATTCAGTAAATATTTATGAAGTGCATTCTATGTCCTAAGCACTAATCTATGTGCTTAAGATACACCCATGAACAAATAGACAGAAACACCTGTCAACATAGAGCTTGCAACTTAGTATGGCTGCAATAGAGATGATGAGGTGTTACCAAACAACAGGGGAAAAGAATATAATTAACAAGTAAATTATATAGCTTTTAAAATGGGATAACTGTTATGGAAAAAAATGAATGCAGGAAAAGATTAGGAGCCCTGGGGACTTTCGGTTGCAATATCAAATGGGGTGATCAGTATAAACTTTATTGAGATGATTTTTGAGCAAAGACTGGAAAGAGATAAGGGAGTTTAACAGGCTGGACTTTCTATTACTAAAGAAAATCTAGTCAAGTCTCTACTTTGGGCAAGTGAAGAAAAGAACAGAAAATGATAGAAATCAGGGAAAGATGGGAGATAAGATGATACCAAAAAATTGGTGTGAAAAGCAGTACCCATTATGTTGTCTTTCAGAAATGGATATTACCTTATTCCCACTAAAAAAAAATAAATCCAATGCACCCCATTTCCTACACACACACACACACACACACACACACACACACACACACACACACTAATGAAATAAAGGATCACATAAAGGATCCATACATGTGACCTATTCATAAGCCAAAGTTAGGGATAAGGTAAGATGCAAATTGCAAAAAATCACTCCAAATAAGTGTTTCATAAATCTGTGTGTATGTGTGAAGGAGAAAGGATACAGCTGGATTTTTTTTTTCTTTGCCTGTACAAAGGGCAATCTTGTTCTCTTTCCTTCTGCCTCCATTAACCATTCCATTCCCTCATGTCTTCAGGTCTTACTCCATACTAGCTCTGGAATATGACAGTATCGATTTTGCTTCCTTACACTCTGATAACATCTTTTTTCAGTGGTCTCTTTTTAAAACTTGTCTTGAATTATCCTAATTTAAATGTGCCATCTGTTTCCTGCTGGAACTGTGACTGATAAAAGCACCATCTTCTCTTCTTTTAAGCTCATAGAAATGATAAAATATAAAGTAAAAGTAAAATAAAATATTGATGTCAAATGAGAAGATAAGTACTTCTCTGATCCCATAATAAAAGAGGAACACAAAGAGTAATCTATCCTAAAAAGCAGATCTATAGAATCGAGGGAGTTCTATTCCTAAAAGATAATGGAAGTTAAAGATCACTTGTGAGGAAGGTAAAGCAAATGGGACCTAGACTACTTACCTAAAATGTGTGGCTTGAGGATTCTCTTCTCGACCTACAGAAGGAAACAGAAAACTAACCTCTCAATCTTACCCTGAATTATGGCTGCCCATATAAACCTGAAAACCAAGGGGAGAAAATATTGAACATATGGCAGGTGATCACATAAGACAAGCTACTAACTCACAGTGGCTGCAACGTTCCACATCATCACATTATCAAGATCTCTGAGCTATTAATATATGACCGATCTGTACTAACACCCCCAGGAGACAAGAAGAAGCATTTTACAAAACTGTTAGACATTGTGGAGTTTGAGAAAAGAGGGAAGAAGGATAAGAAGAGAAAGGGGAAAAAAAGGTCATTTATTTTTTGATGAACAATTCAAAACACATGACTAAAACTCATAGTGGAGCAGTCACTGAAAACAACCAGAAGATAGATCCTCTCTAGAAAAAAATGAACATAATAGCATAATCAAAAATGATTATTAAATTTGTATATTAATATGTTATATTATTAAAAACATTGTGTTACATTAACAGTATAAAATGAGGCTGTATTAAAAATAGAAAAAATCCTGCTGAGAGACACATAGAACAGATTTATAGGTTTAAAAGTAGTTCAATAGAGGATTGCAGAAGAAGAAAATAAAGAAATGGAGAGGGAAAAAAATTAACCAAAAGATATTAGCTAAGAATCTTCTTGAAGAGAAGCATGCATCCTCATTGAAAGTACATATCAAGTGCTGAGGAGGATAAATAGAAAATAAGTCTATATCTATTGCTTAAAGATAGCTGTTAAAAATATCTAACAGTCTGGGTGACACAGGCATAAATACATGAGAGGAATGTTTGCTTTAGCCTTAGTGCTAAAGCAGGACTCAGGATGTCCCCTGCTAAAGGTCCTTGAAACTAGTTTTTGGTTCATAGGGAAATTTGGAGATTTCAGAGAAATGGGCAGAGTACAAGACTTAGGGGCTTGGGCCAGTAGCTATTTACCAAAGAGGATTGAAGGATTTCAGTATTTTTACAAGTAGTAGGGGCCTCCTGATAAACAGTAATGTCATGTCCTTCCTACACTATTTGCGCAAACATGTTCCTTTCTCTCTATTCATAGTACAGTTTCTGTTTCTCTTCTCCTTATCATGATTTACCTGGGCTATTGCGACATTCTAGTAATTTTAATCCAGATCTCCAATTCCTTTCTTCATAGCTCTGCTCTAGTTAATGATCATTTAAATCTTGCCTGTTAGTATTTTTGCTTGCTATATATTTGATACTACCATCATTACTGAGACATGAAAATAGTTAATACTTGATTTATTTTTATTTTTTCTCTTTTGATACTTTACTGTCTCTTTTAGGTATTAGATGGTATAGGCCTTTACTATTTTAGAGAACTTTCAAATAATAAGTAACATTTGTATATCTTTATTTTTTAATATAGCAGAGATATACTTTGTGGGGCTGGGAGTAGGGGATAATAATGAAAGCAATACTGAAAGCAGCAAAGTTCCTGAACCAACTGCATTGCATTAAGAAGACACTTTTAAAAACACATTATTGATTTCCCTGATGATTTGGAAAACAAAGCATCACTTATATTTCACTGTAAACAGTGAATATCTGCACTCTCACACTCACACGTGAGAGTAGATCTCAATCGATGACTGCACAGAAAGTAGTAAAAGCTCAATATTTAAGATAATCCCATTCTGTCATTTTAGTTTATAGCATTGTATATTTTTACATGGCAGTGAATCATATTTAGTATTTTTCATCACTAGTAAGATTTAAAGATGTTTTGACCCAAGCATAAATTCAGATCACATATTACTAAATCAAATAGTAAAAACAAACAAAAAATGATCTGTTAATACCTATATGCTGGGGCTCATTTTATATGCTTTTAATATGTGCCTAGCTTTATCATACACCGATATCAATTTCTTGCTAATTTATACAGTTTAAAACTCACTAGAAGTAAAAATGGCCCTGTAATACATATCTCAGTGTATACTTCATGGTGGTAAGCTTATAAAAATGGGATTCGACAAATGATTTTTTGTAAAATTTGTCATCATGTTCTTTTGGTCCAGGATCTCTTTATAACAATTACATGGTTTTCAAAAAAAAAAATATATATATATATCCTATTAATACATTTAATCCTGAAGTATATTCAGCTAATTTTTATTTCTTAGTGAAAGCATCTATCACAATAAAATTATCTATAATTTCTAAAGTAGCTCTATAATGATTCTTAAATATTAATAATGCAAACGTTTTATAACTAAAAATTGGATTCATGACTTTTGACAATTCTGAATATAATTTTAGAAACAATGCAATAGGATATCAAAATTATGACTAACCAAGAAAATCCAAGGTACATGCTTGATTTAATACATTTACATTTCTAATTTTTGTATCTTAAATTTTTAGGTTAGTTAAGCAAAGCTTTTTTCACAATAAGTATTACTTCATCATATGTTATAGTTCTGCCAGTGTTAACTAACATAATAATATTCAAAATATATTAAATATTATTAACAAAATGGTATACCATGTGTATATAGCACAGTAATATTATATTCATTATTATGTCACCATAACAACTGTATAATATTTTAATAATAATAGCTAAACCTATATAATCTGTGATTTTAAAATGAAAAGGAATATTTTACTCAAAGGAATAATATTCTAATAGTTGGATTTCAGGGACTAGTTGCAAGCCCTTAAGATATTAAAGATCTCAAACCTTATCATGTGATTTAGATATAAGCTCTTATGAAATAATGATAAGAAGCAGACATTAATCAAACAGAAGATTTTTATTCTTAGTTATTTTAAACATTGCATGTAACAATTGTCTTCTCATACGAGTAGTTTTGAGATAATAAAACTTTTAATATGCCCATTAGAATTATATCCCTAGAGGAGCATGAGTCACTTTCTGTTTTATTCACCTCTATTACCAGGAAACTAATAGGTACTCGATAAATATTTGTTATGTGGCACAGAATAGGTATTCCATAAATATTTATTCGATAAATAATCTTCAATGGAAACATGAATCTTTGGAAGACAGATGCTGATCCAATATATAAGGCTTCATTTTAAAGACATTTATGATAGACTAGGAGTTTTATCCTTGCTATATGCAGAAAGAATACAAGAAACTAACACAGCATGAATGGGCAATTCACAAAAGAATTGAAATTGATAAACCCTAACAAACGTTCAATCTTGCTAATAAACATGTTCACAAAAACAATGCAAATGTGATTTTTTTCCTTATAAAATTGAAATTTTAAAATGACAATAAACAGTTTGGATGTGAGCAAGGAGGAACAAATTGGTAACAATTCTAACAAACTAAAAACAATAAAAAAAATCTTTTTTTGAATGTTTAAATAAATATTTGCCCAAAAAGAAGTTGTTCGTAGCAATTTCTAAACACAGTTTTAGTCTCTCAAAATAATTCACCAGGAAAAAAAATACATCAGGATGACTGAGGGGAAAAAATGGCTAATTACAAGCCTAGGGCTGGAAATCTTATATCAGAAAACAAATAAGTTTATTAAAGACTCGTGGGATCATGTCAAAAGAACACAAGAGCCAACTCAAAGATTACCGCTTGCCAAAGATAGGACAATTCTAGAATTAAAAAAAAAAAAAAAAAAAAAAAAAACCTGTCAAAAAATTAAGTCAAGTTTTCATATAACATTGCAGGGATTTTTTTAAAGAAGTACTACTTCTAATGAGAAAAAAGTTTCCTGTCTGTTAAATTCTAATATTAGTAGTACTTTGAAAATATCATGTATCTTTTGATCCCTCTGTGTGTGTGTGTGTGTAATTTGAGAGATTTAGCTTACCTTACATTGCCTAAAGTTCTATTAACAATGTAGATTATTTTCTAAATTATTTGCTTTCCCAAATAAGAAAAAATAAACTTTTAAATTATTGATGGACTACCATTGATTTAATAAAATACCCATTACTATCTTCCTGGATAAGACCACCATCTACAGAAGCCTTGGTAAACAGCTCTCTCTTCTCTGTCCTCTTATACATCCTGATACCACATAGATTTCCCAAAATGTCACAGATAAATAATGAAATAATAGCATTATTTTAGAAAAATTGTCATCCAGTTGATCAGGGCTTCTTGCTGTTTATATTAAATTTATTATTCCACTTAATATTTTACTCAAATAATCCTACAGTTCTACATAAAATTACTTTCATGTGACCAACTTACACCGAAAGCAGGTAAACTAAAGGAAATGCTTAACTCGACCAAGAAAATGCTTAGCTTAAATAGTGAATTTCAAATAAAATAAAATGCCAAATTAAATTCTCTTTCTCTATCTCTCCTTCTCTTGGAATTTTACTTATATTAGAGAATGTGGGCAACTCAAAAATGCATATTCCTTAGTGCTTCTCAAACTTGAACATGGGTAAGAACCAGCAGGAGGACTTGTTAAAACACAGATTCCAAGTGTGATTAGGTACACGGGGGAGGAGGTCTACAATTTGCATTTCTAACAAGGTCCCAGGTGATGTTGATGACCGCTTGATAGGAGCAGCTAGAAGTCTGCATTCCCAGTTTAATTTGCTTTGGTCTTTAGAAAACTTGGCACTAATCTTGGTTAATCAGTTTTCTTCCTTCCCATGACTTTCCTTTCCTTTTCTTTTTTTAAACTTTTTAAAAATTAAGTTTATTGGGGTAACATTGGTTACTATAATTATATAATTTTCAGGTGTACATTATAATTTGACATCTGTATATTCTATTCTGTTTTTACCTCCCAAAGTCCAGTTTTCTTCAGCTACCATACATTTGATCCCACTTCTCCCTCCCCCTACTCCTCTATATTTAACCTCTTTTACTCCATCTACCTTCCCCCTCCCCTACCACCCTCTACCCTCTGGTAACCACTAATCTATAGTCCATGTCCATGAGTCTCTGTCTGTCCTGTTTATTTGTTGCTTTTAGGTTTATATCCCACATATAAGTGATATCATGTAATTTTCAACTTTTTCTGTCTGGCTTATTTTGCTTAGCATGACTATCTCAAGGTCCATACATGTTGTCACAAATGACAGTATTTCATCTCTTCTATGGCTTAGTAATATTCCATTGTATATGCACCAATGCTTTTTTAGCCAATCTTCAATCATAGGGCACTTTGGTTGCTACCATGTCCTGGTCACTGTGAATAATGCTGCTATGAACATCAATGTAAAACTGTCTTTTTGTATATGGGTTTTCAAGTCTTAGGGTAAATACCCAGTAGAGGGATTGCTGGATCATTGTAGATCAATTATTAGTTTTTTGAGGAAGCTCCATACTGTTTTCCAGAGTGGCTATATCAGTTTGCAGTTCCACCAGCCGTGTATGAGTGTTCCTTTTTCTCATTTGCTACTTGTCCTGTTGATTATAGCTATTTTAACAGGTATGAGATGGCATCTCATTGTGGTTTTGATGTACTTTTCCATAATAGCTAGCGATGTAGAGAATTTTTGCAAACATTTGTTGGCCATTTGTGTGTCCTCTAGGGAGAAGTGTCTATTCAGGTCATTTCTTTTACTTCAGTTTTTATTTTAAAATGTCCTGGGAGCTACAGTTCACATGATATTCCTTTACCCAGGAGGCAATCCTAAATAGTTCTGCTTATCATTTCATTGAAGGAAACACTCTGTTATAGAGACAAGTTTAAATGGGCTACGGGTCTTGGTCATTGCCCCACACATTGCTGAAATCATACACAGATTTATTCCAGCATCACAAGAAAACTTTTTCTTTGAGTGATAATGTTTATGTGCTACGGTTCAAAATTTTTTTTCTGGGTATTGCCTTTGAACTTGAAAAAACTTCATTCCTTCAACAAAAGAGATGGTAAAATATCAAATTTTTAATCATCATCAGTCATATGGGATCATGTTCTATAGATTTAAGATTACAGTTTCTAGGTTGGTTACCAGCTTATCAGTAACTATCTGTTCTTTGTAATATTTTAGCATTGATAAAAGAAAATAATAGCAAACACCAAAATTTTACAAATAATTTCTAGAATGCAAAAGTTTCTAATAACATGAAATCAGTGTTCTCTGAATATCTGGCACCAAAATTCCTTTTAAGGGAAATAAAAGGTATTTTGCTAGAAACTATCTTGATAAATCACTGGAGATTAAAGAGATTAATAACAAGGTGCTAAGGGAGTCTAAGCAACAATAAAAAATTTAATTTTTAAATAAATATCTGTGATGCTTACTCTGCTTCAAGAACTAATTGCTTATACATATTAACTCATTTAACCATCATAATTATTTTTCTGAGGCACAAATTCATATAGAGGTTAAGTGACTTAACCAAGGTCATGTCACTACAAGTGGCAGTGCTGGTATTTGAATTGAGAGAAGCCTCAATCCACAGCCCATGCCTCAACCAGCATCTTTATTTCATAAAGAAGAATTTTTAGGTGTTTGTTGTTGTAGTTGTTTGTTTGTTTTTTTCTAGGAAAATAAAGAGGAAAGTAGGGGGGAAAATGAAGAAGGAAGAGAAGGGAAAAGAGAGTTGGTAAAAATCTAGAGGATAATGACATATGGGATCCACTTTTGGTGGCAGTATGACTTAAAATGTTTTTAAGGGGAAAAAGTATTTAATTTGCAATGTTGCATTCTTTTCTGATCAGTGCATATTGTTGACCCCAAATCAACAGTAAATCTAAAATTAAAAGTCTAAATGTAAAAGCAAGAGAGCAGAGTTTCATATCTGGGTAAATGTACAAAACAAAAATTTCACAGGGGCAAAAAAAAAAAAAATGTAAAAAGCAAGAGTCCATAAATAGAAGTGATCAGCAGATCATAATCTCAGGTAATCTCAGAAATCTTAGATAAGGCTTTGGACTTCCAGGCTGTAGAATTGTGGTTCAAATAATCTCTTCTAAATCTCATGAGGAAGAGAGTTCCCAATTGACATTTGCATTTCAAGTTAAAATAATTTTTGTTTTCTCAATTATAAATTGTGAGTGGGACGGAGTGAGGATTATATTATCCAATTTTAACAATGGAGCACAATGTCCAACTTGGGAAATACTATGGGTACTTATTTTAGTTGTAGTAGGAAATTATTTGAATATTTTTAAAGTTAAGGTAAGAGTAATAAACAAGAATACTTCAAACATTTTTCTTTATCTGTGACAAGTCCATTTACTTTGGATAGACAATTCCTGTTCCACTTTTCTTAAATTCTGTAAAGATGTATTTCCATAGGACATAAGTAAATCTATTTTTTTTTTTTTTTGGTATATAAAGCTAAGATTTTCCTTTCTAATAGATATGACATCACAGCCCAAACTAGGACAGGATGGTCGAAGGAGAGCCATCCCCATGACCTGGTTTGCTGTGTGCACTAGCTATTATTGCACATCTGAGGCCACCTGAGTCCCTGAGGATTTACAGACAGCTTTAGCAGGTGGGCTTCCTGGTAGGGTCAGTAAGAACCCTAGCAAGCTGTCTCAGCTGAATGATGCTCTTTGCATATCTTTGCATTTCTTTATTCTTCCAAGGAACTTCCTCAAGGAGAAAATTCACCCAGTTCACCAATTACTGTGCTCCCCAATTGGTTTGTGGATATTTCAGCAGACTTATATATTGGACACATAACTTTTTTGATTACTTCTCCTTAGTTTTCTCAGATTTTAAAAAGAGTAAGAAAATTCAATTACTTTTAAAAGAAGACATTTTTAATCATTCATTTATTAAGCAATTTATACATTTTAACTGAGGATTTAATATGAGCTTAACTCTATGCTAGATATTTGGGGTGAGATAGTAATAAGAGTATTTATTATTTGATACTTGCCAGTCACTGTGCTAAGGGCTTTAAATCATATGTAACTCCCACTACAACCATATCAGATATCCCTGAGATACAAATTAGGAATCTGAGGTTCAGAGACATTTAAGTAGTTTGCTCCAAATAGCCTCTAGGTTGCAAAGACTAGGTATCATCTCTGGTTTATGCAACTTCATGATTTATTATTCTCTTAATGCTTCTAGTAATAAATGGTCCTTGCTCTGAAGAAGTTTACTGTTTAAAGATGTATTAAATTCAGTTTAAGAGAAATCAGTATAAATTAAGTGTAATAATAATAACATGATAAAGTTCAATTAGCAAGACAGATTGAAATAATTTCCACATTTTGTACTTTTCACTGTGAGCTTTGGAGACTGTCCCAAATTTTTCAAGCAGAGATGAAATTTTCATGGTATTCCAGGTAAACAATAATTAATAGGCAAAGGGTCAGAAGCAGGAAAGTAGAAGGGCAGCCTATATAGTTCACTATAGGAGAAATATAACAAGTTGAGTGTGATGCTTGCTTAAGATAAGGCCAAATCAAGAAGTGTCTTGGATTTTACAGTTGCAATGAGAAGATATCAGTGTGTAGTGGTTAGGTTACCCAATATGAACACTAAAGAAAATTCAAATATTAATTCAGTTTCTCAGATTAGTGTATACACTGTCTAACAACCATCCACTTTTGTTAATTTCTTCTACTTTGTGCATCTTCCTCCTCTATCTGGTTAACATAGACTGGAATTCACTAAATCGCATGGATAATCTGACATAATTCTATGTTACGAGGTATAACAAGCTACAACTAAGCTTTTGTATTCAGACTTTAGTTTATCTTATTAGTTGTTGAGACAACGTCCAATTTTCCTTGAAGATTATGCAAAAAAGAACTGCAAACAAGCTCTTTGGCCTTCTGATTCTATTCTCATATATCAAAGAATAAAAAGGGAGAAAAAGGAAGGAGGGCTAGATCAAAGAGTTCTCTGGTACAGGTGAGTATTCGGGTGCACGTGTGTGTGTGTGTGTGTGTGTGTGGGTGAGAGAGAGAGAGAGAGAGAGAGAGAGAGAGAGAGAGAGAGAGAGAGAGACAGGCAGGCAGGCAGAGACAGAGAGAGGATGTGGATACGGTTTCTCTTATTTCCTATCTTATATGAGTACTATGTATGTTCATAAAAATAGGTTAACTAATATTTTCATCTTTTAGTGAAGATTTGATTTAATCTATTTGTTCAGGGAAACAATTACATGGTGAAAGTAGAGATAACAGAAATTTAAATTTTAAAACATTTTATTATACATATTTTGAAATAACTCATTAAAGTTTTTGATTGTTCATTCTTCAAATATACTCCATGTTCTTGACTGCTTTGGAATGCTATGACTTTAATAGAACTTTGTAGTATATGTCTATACTAGACTCTGTTTATAGAATTTCTTAACACTTTAACTATTTCAATGAAATGTAGATGGGAAAATGTTTTTTACCCTTACAAATCTGTTCATTTGAGAGTTTTAAGACTTTTCCAAAATCAATATCTTTCAGCTTTGTTGAGTCCTACCAGTTAACACAGAGTGATCTATTTTTCTTCAGGAAGCCAAGATAGAAATGAGCAATTGGGGGCCTTTTGTTTGTCCCTGTGTATAAAACTGATGCAGAGCAGAATTAATTTTGTAGTGACACTATATGACCTGTTCTTAGCTCTTCCTTGGGAAAAGGCTAAGTTTAAAAGGCACCCATTTAAGTAATTAGAATTTTCATTTTGCCCATAAAAGAGAAGTTAATCCCAGTAAACATGGTGCTTTCTTTCCTAAACATTTGTAAAACATGGAGTATACATTAATAGATATTATACTGTTTTTGCTATGGTAACAACAATACATTGTCCTCTAAATCTTTGTGCATACA
Organism: Cynopterus sphinx; assembly: GCA_030015415.1. Classification (NCBI taxonomy): domain Eukaryota; kingdom Metazoa; phylum Chordata; class Mammalia; order Chiroptera; family Pteropodidae; genus Cynopterus; species Cynopterus sphinx. The sequence continues at coordinate 68,694,780 of CM057385.1, read as the reverse complement.
TAATATCAGAGGCTTGGTGATATTAGGACAACCACATCAGGATGGGAAGTTAAGTTGATGCCAGTTCCATTGTTTTGTTTTAATGTCCTGTTGAAATATCTCTGAAGTCTCATAAGAGACTTTGCTTTGATCAACATTCTTCAACTTTCACATCATCCAGGGGGTGTTTGTGAGATAGCTGCTTGCTGAAATAACCTTGATTGCTTGTTCTAAGAATCATCACTGCATGCCTCATAGATTTCCAGGGAGTCGCTACCAAAAACAGCTGCCAGTGGCACAAAAGTTCATCACTATTCAACATACTAACTCCTCCCACTATTTTTCAAGAGTGACACCACATCTGATAGTGTGCAGAAATGTCCTTAAGTACAAGTCATCTAAGATACTATCTATTTTTTGGTAAATATTCACTAAATTTTTCTTATACAAAGTAACATAGGCTCAATTATAGAAAATTTGAAAATTCACATAGATGAGAGAAGAAAAAATTAGTTCTTTGAGACCATCAATGAAACTTAGGAATCTTTCTAGTAGTCTATAATATAAACAGATTTTTTGGTATGTTTTAAATATAATTTTAATAAAAATGTATACAGTTTAGAGTACACTGGTTTATTTTTAAGTAATTACATAATACATGCCTTTTAATAGTAAAAAAAATCATCTTGATGTTATAATGACTTTCTGATTAAAGTTCCTCCTATTTAATTAGCATTCTTATAATTTCCTGTCTTAGTTTTCAAAGAATTATCGATACTCTTTATTATGGAAAAGGAAAAAGGTCATCTTAATGGTTGGACACTTGAAAAATTGTTTGTTTAGAATACATAAAAATCAACCTCTGAATTGTAGTTTTTTTTTTTTATCAGCCAAAAAACAAAACAAAACAAAACAACACTGGTTCTTTCGAAGTATTCTGGTTCACTGGAATGTGTGTGGAGAAGTGAGTTTTGTTGTCACTGTTGGGACTGCTTAAGGAAAAGAGATGATCGAGGTGCTGGATAGAAGATACTTAGTACCCACCTGAAATGAGTTGTAGATTAGTAATAAGGAAACCAAAAGTCATGTGAAGAAACTGGAAGATAAAAAAAACCATAGAGATTTAGAAAATTTTGTAAACTTACTAGTGAAAGGAGATAAGAACGTGAATAAGATAAAGAACTAATGTTTTGATTTGCTACTTAGACCAGGCACTATGCTAGGCACTTCCAAACCTCATTTAATACTTATAATCATCCTATAAAGCAAAGCAATACAACAAAACACAGAGATGTTAAGTAACATGACCATTTTTTTTATACTTAGTAGTGACAAAAAGCTATCAAGTGAATTTTTGAAGCACACTGAATCAGAAAAGATGTTTTTAGAGATTTTCACATATCACTCAGAATTTAAATAGCTAAACCTTTGTAATATTTGCTTGACTTCCTTTAAAAATTTGAAATAAATTTATTTTATTAATAAGTCCCCTTAACCTCAGCTACTTTCTTATCTTCTTATTCACAGAAATTACTGATATCATAGTATCTTCAATCTTTCCACTTTTTTTTTAAATCCACATAATTTTGAAATTGTTTAGGTATATATTTTTATAATGAAAATGGATAACTATTTTAAAGGACATAGCATAAGAAACTCTGTTATTGAAAAGCAAGCAGAGAAGAATGTAGGAGAGATATACTGCTCAAAATCCACGTCAAGATAATCGTTGCCAGATCCATAAATTGAATTAATCTTAGCAAATTTCTATATGATGCCTTAAAGATGACTTTAATGTTTTTAAAAAATGCATAGCAACCTTTCTATTCTGGTGGAGTTTTTATTTATGAAAAATAAACACGTTAGAAATAAAATTTTAAATTAGATTTGAAAGTGATTCACATTGGCAATATATTATTAAAGAAAAAATGCTTGCAAAAATTACATATCGGGGTCTCTATTATTAATTACCTAAGATAACATATGACTATTATATCTTTTTAATTGTTGAAGAATTTGAAACAAAGACATGAGAGCAGTTTTTATCTATTTTGATAAAAACATGTTTAGTCTAGGCACACAAAATATACAGCCTTTTATATTTCTTTGTGATCAAACATGCTTTTTTTACATACTTGTTTAATGTAAATTAATGAATGAAAGGTACAATACATTTTGTATATTTTGAATATGTTGAAAATTGTATTAAATTAACTTCATAGAATTAAATACTATACTGATTTGTGAAATAAAATATTTGGCTTACAAGCTCTGTAATCCATACCAAAAGTTTAAGTTATGAAGAAATTTCTACAGTTGTTCACTAGATTTTATGTTGTTATGAAAGAGTGTAGCAAGTTAAAAAAGAAAGAAGAGAGAAAGAAAGAAAGAAAGAAAGAAAGAAAGAAGAAAGAAAGAAAGAAAGAAAGAAAGAAAGAAAGAAAGAAAGAAAGAAAGAAAGAAAGAAAGAAAGAAAGAAAGAAAGAAAGAAAAGAAAAAGAAAAAAACAAGTGAGAAATACTGGATTGGAGGCTTTCCAAGGCCTTTCTATTCTGAAATGTCATGACTAGAAGATTCTCATCTTTCCTCTACCCACTAATGGAAGGCCTTGACGGAAAGAAATGGTAAGGAAGATATATAATAGCTCCGGTGGATCGATTCACTCATGAGGTATAAATCAAAGAGAAAACTCTGCATTGTTTTTAAGAAAATCTATGTACCCCCCAACCCCAGATGAACTTTCTTGTACAAAACACTATAAAACCAAAATGCTAAATTCAGAAGTTAACTACTTCTCAAAACTATTTTGACTAACATAACTTTATATTTTCCAAAGAGCAACATTTCTAATATCATAATTTATTTTTCTTTGTGTTTTCTGCAGTATTGGTTAATTAACAAAGTAAAATGTTTAGCATTTGGAAACCTAAAATGGCAAAAAATGACTGATGAATGATTTGAGTATGCCCATCAGCTTTCTCCAGATTGAACTTTCTATTGTATTTTGGGGAAGGTAGTAAGTGTACTAGATAAGTAATTAGTGCATTTCAGTGTGAGAATTATGAGATTTAAGGACAAATATATTAAAAGGTTGAATTCAGAATTATTGCAAATTAGCTAATCTAGACTTTTGGCACAAAATAAGTGGCCTGCTTTGTACACATTTGGAAGGTTTTAAAAACAAACCAATATAGCCAACACTCAGAACCATGCTAAATAGAGCTGCTGATACGTGTGCACTGTTCCTCCACAGTGGGGCCATTGTGGAATGCTGCCACATCCAAACACCTTCCAGCTGTTGGAAAAACCCACGGGAGGAGTGAGGGCTGATGCAGACACCCAGAGTCAGATAATTACCTTGATTAAGATTCTCAGAATTAAACGGAGTTTAATCAAGTACCCTGTGAAATTGAGGGGATGCCAATTTTCTGGTCTTGCCCTCCCTCTCTGCAGATGGTGAGTTGCCAAACAAAATCAAAGGAGTCTTAATTACAAGGATGAGAGTCAAAGTCAAAAGGGAATGAGAGAAGCTGTGCTTTGTGATGGAGAATGACCAGCACCAATCAGCAGCACACTCAGCTCTTCTCTGCATGGTGAGAGCCACAATGCATCAAAGCTGAATATACTATCAACATCCCTGAAAATTCCCAGGATTGAATGTTAATATATTTAAGTTACTGGCTAAAACTAAATCCTCATGATTTAGTGATATATGTGAACTTTTAAGGCAATATTTGGATTGATAGTAGAAAAACACCCATGCCACTTCAGCTATTACTGAGAAAACATGACCCAACTTGAATCTAAACTAAGCCATTGTTAGAAATAAATTTTCATATACATGGAAAGCCTGAAGATCAGTGATATAAGAATTCAATACTTTTTTATTTCAATTTTCCTGCTTCCTGTTAATTTGAATTTGGATCCCAAATAGAATTGATTATAAAAACGATCCATGGCATATGTCAATATTTCTTAAAGTCCCTTCACTTTAACGCTAATGTCCTTTTCATGTAGGTTGCTATTACGCCTTTTTTATTGTCCTGTATATCTATATTTGTACCTTTGATTTGTAGGTCCTTATGTTTATTTCTATTAATTTGTTTTGTTTTCACAAAATCTGGCTTATTATTTTAAATAACATCAATGAATCATCATAAATTGGTGCTCATATTTTGGTACAACCACTCTGGTGGTAGAATATTATAAAAACCATCGTATTCCTTCCCCAAGTCAATACTTATGACAATATATCCTCTTATATAAATTTCATGTATTTTATAATATTTTGTAAATTATATATGCATCCACCCCTGTCTATTTTCTTATCATCTACCATTTTTAGAAGCTATAAATGTAAACAGTCCACGAATAATCAATTTCCCTACAGATTTTCCTCTCGTACTTCTACTTTTAGGAATCTGGATGTTTTTATCTTGTTTAGTCCTTCATAGATTTTCTTTGAACTATTCTTCACATACCACTATACTTTGGAATCTCAAGTTTTATATTTTCCCTTTTCCTATGTTTTGTACCATCAACCACCAGTATTTCAACATCTAGTGAGTGACAGATTCTTCTATTTTGGGTCTCTTATTTTATGATTTATTTTTACATTTTGTTCCATTCGTGCATCTGGAATGATTTCTATACTTCTGGTGGTCTAAAGGTAATTCTCTGATCATATGGCTGTTAATTGCTTTTCCTCTGCAAGACCCATGCTTCCACAGTATTTTTGAAATGCTTGCTCATTATTACTTTTCTCCTACCTCATCTTCCTATACAACTTGCTATCTTATTTTCCATGATCCTTCCTAAAGTGCCCTCCTGTGCCATTTTTTTTCTTAACAGATAATCTACTCCAATCATACAAATCCAGGTTACAAGCTTGAGTGATTTGTCCTCTCTGCTACATGTTGTATAGATATGCATAAGCACTTTTTATTACCATTTAGACAACAGATCTGTGTACCTTTTTATAGAATCAACTGCATATTAAATTCAAAATAGTTTGTACAATACACCGATATATGAGAAGTAGCATGACACTAGTATGGAAACTAAGAAATATGAATTTTAGTACTAAATCAGTCACTGATTTTCTGCAAGACTTTAGATAATTTAATGCTACTATGGACAGTTTTTGTTTTGGTTTGATTTGGTTCTGTGTTCACTAGGAAACACAATCAAGCAAAATGATTGGTTTGCTATAACGCTTGGATTGTAACCTTTAAAAATTACTTTAAAAAAATAAGCATTACAATTCTTCCCCTATAACTGGCTCCAAAGAAAATAAAAATATTTTTCAAATGTGTGAGTGTTCTGCATGTATCATTTGTAATTTTGCTCTCTGTTTAGTTATCCTGAATTTTGTGGAAATTCATTAGCTATTCAGAATAATAGATCTCTTGTATTTATTTATAAATTATACATGGAACCATAAGAAGTTGCCACTATACACTTATAAGAAGGCTGAAATTTTTTAAAAATTGACCATATCAGTACAGCCATACCTCATCTTGTTAGTAAGGTTATGAAGGAACTGGAACCCTTATCCACTGCTCGTATGGATGTAAAATGGTACAATCAATCTGAAAATAGTTTGACAGCTTCTTCAAAAATTAAATTTTCCTGCCATCCAATCCAGCCATTTCACTCCTAAATATTAACACAAGACAAATAAAAGTACACATCCATACCAAGATTTCTCATGAATGTTCATAGCAGTTTAATTTGTAATGACTGAAAAGAGTGTAGTAACAATGGATCTATACATCCATAAAGTGAGCACTGAAGCATCAAAAGAGGGAGAGTGGACACCTCTGTGTGACCAAGAGACCACTGATTACTGTGCCTGGGCAAGAATTCTTGAGGGCTTGCTGAGAGACCCAGAGGAGGAGAAGGCTTGGAATCCATAGCAATGAAAGCTTGGGAAACAGGAGATTGCTTCTTTCCATTATCTCATATACCTGATTGAATTGCTCTGGCTGCTGTGGTCTGAGCCGACATACATTAGTAATTGTTCATTCTTTCCTGTCACCAAGCAATTTTTCTGAACTCCACATAGGCAATTCTTGTCAGTCATTTTAAAAGCTGCACCAGGAATCCTGAGTGTCTAGTTCAAAATCAGAACTATTTTCTACAGAGAATACATAGTAAATTCTGGATTTATACTGCAATGTTTTACTAGTGTCAGCCACAAATTAATATATCCAAATTATATTTATTGGTGTATTTTAAAGGCAAAAGGCCTATAATTTTACTAGCTTATTGATATTTAAAAAATGCTAAAAAATAATATATATATATATATATATACACATAATTATATGATAAATGCTTAGAGAAGTGTATAATGAGAAAAATAAAGCCTCCCACAACCCCATACCTCTGAGTTCCTCTTCTCAAAAAAACTATTGACAGCAGTCTGTGAGTCCAGAAAGTTTCCATGTATATAGCTGTACATATTTACACATTTTAAAATATAAAAAGTGATCATACTATACTCATTTTTCTATATTATACTTTTCACTTAATAATGTATCTTAAAATTTTATATTCAAATGAACATATACAAATCTACATCATTTCAGCAGTGTCTATATCACATGGAAGTACAATAATGCACTTAAGAAATGCCTTATTTATAATAATTTATTGTGACTATGTTCTTACAAAGAGCTATAATCACATTAGTGCACTTATATCTTGGTGCACTTTATTGTATATATTTCAAATTGGTAAGTATTGCCAGATTTCATTTGAAAATAGGTCGCATCAGGTTTCAGTTTCACAGTATATGACAGGCCTTCTCTCCTCCCCAGAACCGATACTATAAACCTTTAAAACTCTTGTTTAACTAATTAAAACATTACTATGTGATAATAAATAATATTGGTAATAAATGACAGAAATCTGAGGCTTTTAAATTATCGTTCTGTTTCATGGATGAATTGTGATTGTTTTCTTCCCCCAGTATGATACTGGGGCATTTGAAATGTGAAAGTAAAATGTTGCCTGGGATTCCTTTGAGATTAAATAAAAGAAAATAGACTTTTCTCCTATTATTAATTGTATTTTTCACATCTCTCTTAACAAACCAGCATGAAATAATATAAGAATCCAAAATATAGAATTTTTGGAAAATTGAATATTTGTCTTAGAAGGGAAAAATGACATGATCATTAAGGATATTTTGATGAATTTACAAATAACAAATACATTTATCAAAGCATAGGATATATTTCATTGGGATAAGCTTTTATTAAATTGATTTTTGGAAATAAATTTTTATTGTACATTTGTGCTCTCTTTTGGACAATGTATTCACTGGAGAAGGAAGTGTCAAGGAGAAATAAGGGTCATAGGAGGGAGATGAAGAGGGAAAGATGTCAGTAGAGTGAAGAAAAGGGAGGGAGAGAAACAGAAATACACTAGTGGGAAATGACCTATTTTTATTTCCTTGTGGGATTCCTGTTACTTACAAACAGATATTTCTTTCTGACATAGAAGTTTCATGCTGAATAATCCCAGTGTATAACATTTTCTTCTGAATTTTGGTTTGATTTGGATGAAGCTGATCCCTGAGTAGACTGGGTTTACATTTCAGGAATTATCAGGTGTAAGCCAGCAGAAAATAAAATGCTAAGATGAGAATGAATGATAACAGAATGTACTTCAAACAGTTCAGCTTCAAAGAATTCTCATCTGAAGTGATTGTATATGAAATTAACAAGAATTTACTCACCATTAACTTTGTTTGAAACATAGTCTAGTGTTGGGCAAAGAGAACATGGTTATACATGCTATCTGGCATAAATATTAGATAATGTTTATTGGGTAAAACTTAGAGAAATAGCAGAGCACACTTGGTACCCCAATTCCTCACTATTCCACAGAGAGATTTGCTAAAATGAGCATAGCTGGGCTGAATGCTTTCCCGTTGAAAGCCCTGTTCTTTGAGAACTTCACATATATATATATAGGAGCCAGGAAGCAAGAACTTATGCAACTATGCAATAATGAAAGCTTCCTCGTCTAGAACAGAAATGGTTGGGGATACTGGAGAAGACCTCAGAGCTAAGCTTCTGATTTCAGCTCATTCCATTAAACTAATCCAAATGAGGTAAGCCTGGTCTTTACTAAACTACCATAAGTAAATGGAGACTGCTGACCCTTTAGTCATCAGATTTGTCCCTCTCGTTAGTTTGCATATTCTTGTACTGAATGAAGGTCTTAGGGATACAAATTATACCGCCATTTCACAATACAAACTTTTGCCTTAGATTTGATTATAGTGTAAGATAAGCATTACCCAACTTTTTGTTTATCATTTATTTCACTGAGGAATTACTCAGTATTTTGGAATTCTAAATCTGTTATTTATTTATGACCTTGAGCAAGTTACTGAACTTTCCTAAGCCTCAGTTTACTCATTTGTAAACTGGAGATAACAGTTTCCATCTGACAGTATTGTTTAATGAAGAGATAAGTCACATGAAGTGCTTATTGAAGGACCTGTTTCATTCTTTTGTCAAAAAGGAGAACAGGAGTTTTCTAATTTGGTTACCCTGGGTAAGGAAAACCATTCAATACTAAAATCCTCAATAAAATTCTTACCTACATAAGATATGTTAAATCTACATCTCACAGTTATTACTTCCTAGTTTTTATTTCTCCATGTACAACATCTTCTTTTTTTAAGAAAACAATATGGAGTCTTTAAAATTTATAAATCTTATGGTAGAAAGATATTTCTAAATGGTTATCCTATCTCTGAGACAATGTGTAAAAAATGGTATAAATACAGCACTCTTTCCATACAAATCTGAATAACTGACATAGCCAAATAAGTACAGAGCAATTAATTCTTGTTAAAGAAAATAGATTCAGTGTGTACAGAGAAAATTGTGTTTATTGTAGATATTTAAGTACTGAGTGACTTAAAGGTCATGATTCTCATCTCCAAGGCCTACCATGTCTGAACTGGATTGTTTAATTATTTTTATGTGAATAACAGTTATAAAAATTAATCTCCAAATAACTATTTCTTTTAAATTTATAAAACTGAATTAAGCTCACACTAATCACCTGAGGATTTTTAATTCCTTTGCATGTAGTTCTTGGTAATTTAAAAAAAAAAAACATGGTTAATATTCAGATCTGGTTTCTGCCCATTTCAGCTTAAGAACACATATTCTAAGCAGAATGCAATTTCTCCTTGGTATTAGCTTTAGGGAAACATGACATCAAATCCTTCCTTAGGTATTCTACAAAGGGCTTTTATTTGAGAGAAAGTATTTCAAGAATGTGTTTGACCTGAGGCATATCTGAAATAAAATAATAGAGACATGTGTCAAAATAGGCTATTCAGTTACCTAAAACATTTCCCCAAATCTCCCATTGGTAAAATAATGATATTTTGGTTGTGAAAAGTAGGTCCACTCTGGTGGGAAAAGGCAGAGTCATAAGATCATCGCTTCTCTATTTCCTAAAATCTTCAAGTACCAGAAAAAATTGCCACATTTTTCTCATTTGAGAACTCAAGTTAAAATGTCTTCAAAAACAGAAAATAAGTGAAAGGTTTATACACACACACACACATACTTTTATATATATATATGTATATATATATGTATATATATATGTGTGTATATATATGTATATATATATGTGTGTATATATATATGGTGTATATATATATATAATACCATATACCATATACCATATATATATATATATATATATATATATATATATATATATATGGTAAGCACTTAAAAACTTTATTATGTTTTAGATTTGGGGCAATCACAAAAATAGTTAAACTCTTTTATAATGTTTTTCACGTAGGACAAAATGGTTATATTTTGGTTCACCTTACATTTCCATCAGCATGATGGGAACCTCTGAATATTAGAGTTGCACTTACACCACTTGTCACCTTTAGGCAAACTAATAACAATCTCTTCATCTTTACTTCACAGATTTAAAATAAGGATTAAAATATGGTTATAAATATCACGATAATAACGTAGGAGAACCTCAACAAATGCAAATTTCCTTTTACTTACTTTGTGAAAAAATTCCAGGACATCATTATTTGGAATGTTAATAAAAGAACAAAGTGCTATGATTCTCAGCCTCTATTATGAAGCAGTTGGTTCCTGAAATGGATTTTAAGATACAGTAAGTTTAGACAACTGCATTTATCTGTTCAAACAGCTGGCATTTGGCCCTTTTTTCCTCATTAGATGGCCTGTTTGGAGTAAATAGTACAGTGTACAGAGATTGGTTTTTAAAGTCCATGAATTCAAATTATGTTCCACCACTTAATGGTTGAGCCATTTACAAGCTACTTATACTTCTGAGGCCCAGTTTTCTCATCTACAAAATGAGTTAAGTGCCAAGCACAATGCTTTGTATTGTATATTGTAGGAATATAATAAATGTTGTTTTCTCCAATGTTTCTTTTTACAAAGGAAAAAATTTCATTTGATGTATAGATTTTGAAAATTCTTGATAATGACAAAAAAAAGAACATTAACCAGAGAGTATTGACCGGAAAAAGAATGAAGGTATTAATTAGATTAACATGAATCAGCAAATGGTAAAGAATTCCAAAGCCACCTGATTCAAAGGAAATATGCTTTTCTCTGCTATCACTGACATTATAACAAAATGCTATGCCACTCATATGGCACTTCAAAATATCAGGGTAGGCCACTTTATTTGAAAGACTGAGGTTCTCGAGTTTGATTTCTAGATGTCAATCAACATGCTATCTTTAATCTTAATACTTCCTGACATTAAATTTTGATATAAACCCCTTTAAATTTTATTAAAGCAATCTGCATAATAGAGTTGTCATCCAAAGCTAATAAATACTGTCATATGTTTTTACTTTAATTCATAAAATCCATAAATAATGACATAAAATCTCATCAGTACATTCTATTTTAGACATAAATGTTTACCTTTAAGGGTGATATGATGAACTATATTAAATTTTTATTGCTGTTTTGTTAAAAAATTTACTATTTAACCAATATGACATCTGTATCCTTTTGCATTTTAGCTTACTCTCTAGGTAGCTTGCTGTCTGCCACCAAAATAACATATGGTAGAATTAAAAAGATGTCATTGCTTATATATGAGCGGTTGGATTTTGCAAAAGTAAGGCAACTATCTAACACAGAAAGCCAAAGGAATTCTAAGCCCGTCTCCCCCCAAATAAGGCACATGCCAAGTAGAATGCAAGTCTCAGAAAATAATCGCCTCCATGAAATACCAAGGGGATAAATTTAATACATTGTTCCATACCCTTGGTGCATTGATTCAGCATAAGATAGTAAGAAAATTAAAAGATTGGTTATGTGTATGGAAGACACCATTTTTTCAATACTTTTAAATAAACTTATCTCATTCTTATTCATAGAAGGAAAATACCTACACAGTTCTATGAAACCAAAGTCAGTAGAAATAATCATATATCTAAAATAAAGATTATTGTCAAAGAGAGGAGAGATGTGCTAAAATTATTCTTAACATAACTTTGTATTTTTTTTTTAATTTGACAATATTTATTTTGTTAGAAATAAGTGGAAATGCAGTCTACAAATTTAGGAGCTAAAAACTACTCTTTTTCAGAACCTCCGCAACTATACAGAAGTATAAAATCTAGATCTCTTCAAAACTCAAGTGAAAAACATTTATTTTTACTTAGAATTATATAAATAAAAAGTCAAACAATATTACAAAACCACTTTCCATTATAAAGACAAAGATTAGCATGTACAGTATTGGCAAGCTTGTAGAGAAACTAGTGCTTTCACATATTTTTGACTAGTATGTAAATTGGTGCAACTGCTTTGAAGGACTTTTTGACAATATTCATTAAATTAATAATTTACAAAAGTTAAAAAACAAAAACTTTCCTGTAAGAATTTATTCTATAAATATACTTGTACATGTGAGCAGGAAAATGTCAGTTGCCACATTTGTTTGCAATAGCAAAGCATGGAGGGTTCTAGGAAATGCCACTTCCAGTGTAAAACGTATAAATTTAAATTTGGTAGCATTAGCAGAGATGTAAATCTGGTTAAGTTAAGCATTCAGTCACCAAAAGAATCTCAAATATAGATATCTTTCTATTTGGGCTAGGAGACAGTAAGCTACATCTTAACAACTGATAGAAGAGAAAATTCAAAATGATAAAAATGAATGAATTAATGAATTAATTAACACTTCTTTAGTGCTGAACTGTTAACAAAAAAGGAAAACTATAAAATGCATAACATCTGGCTTACTGCAAAAGACTATTTCTATCTCTTTTTCTCATTCTTATATTTTCACAAATGCTGATCCTAAGCACTGTAATCCCTATAGATTTATAATTTTTTCCTCAGGACAAAGATAATAAAAATTATCTTTACTATTAGTTTCACCTACATATGAGAGCAACTTAGTTCCCATTAAGCTGATATCCACTTGAATAATTTTTTCAATAAATTGTAAGTTTCATGCGAGCTAAATTTTGTTTTGTTTAATGTCGTAACCCCAATTTCTAGCAGTTAGATAAAAGAGTAATAGGCAATCAATATTTATTTGCTGAAAAATTAGTAAAGTACCTCTGATGGAGGTCTTCAAATATAAATGTTTCTGGTATGAACTACATTGTTCTTCAAAATAATAATAAATAATAGTAATAAAAACATAATTTTTTGTCCAGAATGCACACTGGCCCTTGTACATTTTCATATATTTATCTTAAGAGCCTTGATGATTTGGTTAGACCACTGATTTAAAGAGGTTTAAGAATTACTGAAAACTAAAAGATCAAGTAACTGGCAATCAATTTTACATGAAAATAATAAGATCTGATTTCGTTCTGTAGACTTACTAAGATTATGATGTTTATGGAAAAAGTCCAAGAATGTTAGAAAAGACAATTTTGTTGCAGAAATGGCTCAATTTGCTGATCAGATTTGTAAATTAACCATACTTGGTTTGTTTGTTTGTTTGTTTGTTTGTTTGTTTGTTTGTTTTTTCAGGCAAGGCAACCCTTGGTTGACCTCAGAGATTGCAAGGATCTTGTCAGTTTACAATCCCTTATTTTTTATTTTTTACACCTTCAGCACCTGGTCTTCCTAGGTGGTCTCTCCCATCCAAGTACTAACCAGGCCCAACCCTGCTTAGTTTCCGAAATCAGATAGGATTCCACTTGTTCAGGGTGGCATGGCCATAGACAACCACACTCTTTAATCCTAGGTTTTTATATTTTATTTGTAAAATTTCAGGATTTGGGTTGAAGAATCTCTAAGTTTCCTTCAAGCTTTGAAATATTTGATTCTGTGACTTTACATATACTGATATCTCCACTTTTTGAAAGTTTATGTTTTTCCTCTTTGCTTTTAAGAAAGGCCCACATTAGCACTAGTTATCACTAATCAAAAGAATCCCAAAGAATATTTTTGCTTTTAAGACAAAAGGCGAAGAGCAGAAACTGCGTTCAGTGTTTGTTTTGAAGCAAGCGGTTTGAGAGGCACCATCCACCCAGAGCAGCAAGAGAGGCACTGCTTTTACTATATATAACTGTTATTTTAAGTTTTGGATTATTTGGCATGTTTTGGTAAGTTATTTTGGGGGTCTGGGAATGTTCAAAAAAACTATCCATATAAATTATTTCTTAGCGTTATGCCATTTCAACTTACAAAATATTTCACAGGAACATTCTATATTGGAGTAGTGGAGGAAATTACCAATGTTAAAATCTTACTAACAATGATGGAGTAACTCTACGGAGTATATATGCCAGTTACAAACTCAACAATGAGGAAAAAAAAATCCATGGAAACAACAATCTCTTTTCACTTCCACTCTTGTTTTGTTGTGTGAGTACTTCCAAAGATAACTGGAAAAAATTTTGACGTTTATATTCCTTTAAATGCAGTATCTCTTCCCTTTCTCCCATAATACCTCTACCCTATTCACATTTACACAACCTTCCATCTCCAATTCAGAACCTGCTTATGAATTTAGCAAAGCACAAAAATCTCTTCTCTACATAGATTATTCATAGATCACTTGCTAACCGAGCAATGAAACAGATATTCACATACTGCTGTATCACATTGGTATAAAATGACAATATAAAAAAAAAGCTTTCAAAACATGCATAATATTTGATTTAATAATTCCATTTATTCAAATGTCCTCTTTTGGATTATTTTGAGATAATTTTAGAACTATAGGAATGTTGCATAAATAGTTCAAAAAATTCCTGTGTATCCTTCACCCGTTATTCAAATGTTAACATTTTATGGCATTGTCATTCTCTCTGTGTTTGTCTGTCTCCAAAATATTAAAAGCTATTAGAGCATAATTCATAATGAAGAAAACTGGAAGAAATGTCAATGACAAGCACCAGGGAAATAGTTCCTTAAGTTATGGAGCATCCACTATATGGACTCTTAAATAAGAAATTAAAATGTTTAAAGTGATTATTGTAAAGTTTAGGCTCATTAAATAGTGCTAAGTCAAAAGGAGGTTATTATAACTTTAAATGTTCATGATAAAGATTATAGTATAATGCTTATTAAATATCGCCAAGTGAAAATTTAGGATACCAATGTGATAATATAAAAATAGATTCATTTTGAAAAAGACAAAAAGGAACATACAAAAATAAATGTAGTTATATAAATTTGGTTAATTGGGATTATGGAAGATTTTTTCTATTTTATAAATAATATATCTCCTTTTGGACTATTCTTTAAGATTTTTTGAATGGCTAATTAAAGATAAAAGGAAGCAAATACTGATTTTGGAAAATTAATTATAAAATTATATAGTAGAAGCCATAAATTGAATTACATCCTATTAAACACTTATATTTCATAGGAGAAAAGATAAAATAAGTCATTTTTCCCAAAAAGAAAATAAGTGGAATTCAAAACAGAGAGTAGATTATTTGCGTTGAAATTTGAAAAAAAAAAAAAATTAAGCTCACAGGTTTGTGATGAATGTTTAACAAACGAATGCTAAATTCTGCTACATATCAGTTTAATTTTTTACTATATTACATGATGCAGTTGGATTGCTGCTAACCTGCTATTTCACTGAGACATTTTATCCTCTGGGTATTACTAACAGATATCTGCAATCTGACTGCTAGACTGAGCACAGACCTATAAACCAATGAAATAGCTATTTTTAAGCATTTAGAGATTATGATAATTAACATGTAAAAAAAAGATGAGAATCTCTCAGCAAAGAATTTTCCATGTATATGACTTTTAAAAGTTAAACTGCCTATTCACCACAAGGGGAAACATTTCTGAAAACAAAATGTTAAAGATACACTGAATTCTGTTGTCATTGTAATTTGGAGTGTAGACATCTGTGTTGGAGATTTCAAGTATGAGATGTTTATTAGACAGACAAGGAGAAATAATTAAATATGAAGTGGACAATATTAGCAATAACAGATGGTGAATTTCTGATAAGAAACCTGCTTATCAGAAAATCTAATCTACTTATGGCAAAGGTAATCAGCCGCTCAGCAAAATATAGATACATACAAACTGAATTCCTTCCCAGCATGAGACCACCAGAGGAGGCTTAACAATTTAGAAACTGGTACTTGAACTCCAGACTCCAAAGATAATATCTTTATTGAAACTAAGGTATACTTCATGGTGCATTAAAACTTTGCACAAAGAACATTGAAAATCTAAAGCTGTTTATAACTCTAGAGAGAAACTGGCTTTTTTCTTTTTTTAAGAAAAGGATGCTTTAATTCTGCTTACAGCTGAGTTTGTCATCTATTGTTACTTCATAGATGACATAATTCAGAAGTTATTAAAGGTTTCACTGCAGTCTGAACTTTTTATTCCTACACGTTCCAAAACACTTTCAATTTTCTCTAACTACTCTCTAAAGTAATTTCAGTCCCAAAGAATAGAGGAGGAAAAAAATATACGTTGAATATATAAAATAGAGGCAGAGCACTGATCTATTATGACATTTATCTCTATGAAAGAAAAAAATGGGTAACTTGCTCATAGCTATATTATTTATAAGTAATTTCTTCTCACTCATCTTATAAAGACACTTGTTAGAGATGTTAGAGATTTTAAACAAGCTATCTCTCTTCAGTCTTCACAGTTTTCATAGTTGTCAAGTTTCAAACACTGTGGGACAACTTATTTTTTTCACAGTTATTACAGTGCCCTTCAACATATCTGCTAGTCTTTAGGACTTCTCCCTGAATGGAAGTATAAGGCAGTTTAATATTCTATATACAAAATCATATACAAATAAAAATAAATATCTATAAAATTAAAAATGGCACCTAGGTCTACTGATAATTACTGTGTAAAAGAAACCTTCAAGCTCTTCAATGTGATATTTATTATTTTTTTAATTATACATTACTTTCATTTCAGCTAAAAAAAAAAAACAACACCTGCAGCACCTGGTATTCCTAGGTGGTCTCCCATCCAAGTACCAACCTGGCCTGACCTGCTTAACTTCCTAGATCAGATGGGATTGAGCACTTTCAAGGTGACATGGCCATAGATTTTATTTCAGTTTTCTAAGATGAATAAGTTGTAGAGTTCTGTGTAGAGAACTGTGTATATAGTTAACGCTGCTGTATTGTACACTTCAAAATGTGCTGAGAGGGTAGATCTCATGTTATGTGTTCATAAATACTACCATATCTCTCAAGATATATTACCTATATGAAGATATAAAATAACATCAACAGCATAATTTCTATGTGTCAAATTAAATTATATAAATATATAAATAAAGCATGTACACTAAATGGTTAACCATTTTCTTTGTGGCATAGAAAAAAGAGCATTTATTACTTTTTATTTTATGCATATCTGTATTGTTTGTGTTTCATAACAGGCATTAGTTCTTTTGAAAAACAGGAAAAAATTGTTACAAGAAAAAAGTGGAAAATATGTAGAATAAAACATATGCAATAATAATATTAGTAAATATAGCAAATTCAAATTTGTGAATTTGATTCAGATTAATGCAATGTCAAAAATAATTACAAAATAGAAGACATGTTAAATAAAAAAATTAAATATATTTAGTACAATTGAGCTTCTGTAAAAATGGAGCAATAGATATGTCAAAGAGAGCACCTTCAAAGTTTTCTATTAATTTAGAAAATAATGAAGCCTATAGTTTATAAAAGTATCATGGAAAAAATCAAAATAAAAAAATAGCTCTGGCTTTCAAAGTATATGTTAATTCATAACAAATGTCATATTCATCTACTTTGACAGCCTTACTGAACCATATAGGAATTAATGCTACAAATTCAATGATGATTTTGAGGATATTATAACAATGTTAAAAGAAGAACATCCTTTTACTAAATTAAGCTTTAAAGTTTCCTTAGAAAAATGTTACCTTGTCTCTTAAGAAATTAAAACGCAGAATTTTAAACTGAGCAAGGTTCAGTAACTAGGTTCTAAAATTGCTTCTTTCAATCATTCTGCAAATACTCACTGAGTGATTTTCATGTACTGAAGATATAGAGGTGGATAAAAAAAGAAACAAAAACAAACAAAAAAAACTGTCTTGTTGAAGCTTACATTCTAGAATGAAGACAGAGACTAAATAAACTATACAAAAACATATAGAATGTTAAAATATGATAAGGATGAGGAATAAAAATAAAAAGGAGAATTAGAGATTGGGAATATAGTTATGAATATAAAGACACACCGAGAGGATGCTGGAGTCAAGAACAGAGAGAGGTGAGGGAAGGAGGCATGCTACTATCTGAGGGAGTGGTTTTCCAGATAGAGGGAGGGGGTAGCAGTTGCAAAAGCCTAAGGTATCTAAAGAATAAGGGGACCAGTTTTTTGGATCAAAATGGAGAGAGGAGGAAGTGGTAGGAGAGGAAGTCAGGGAGGTTGTGACAGATCTTGTGAGACCTCCAGTCTCATGATAAGGACTTTGATTTTACCTTGTGTACGATAGGAAACCAACAGAGAGTTTTGAGCAGAGGAATGGCACATCTGACTTGTTTTATCCGCATCTTTCTCACTTGTGCAGAGAGTATTTTGAAAAGAGATAAAAATGGAAGCTGAAAACACCAGATAGGAAGCAATTGCAAGAATATAGTGAGAGCCATGCTAGCATTAACGGTTATGGCAAATAATACCAGTACCCTGCCTGTATTCCCTGGATCTTATATTTTACCCTATGTCATCTAAATTCTAACTGCCATTATCTACATCTCATTGCTTGAGCTCTGTCTGTGGCTGGAAGCAAATGAGGGCATTGTTAAATATATGTAACAGATACAGTTCAAAAGTGGGTGAGCAGAAAGCAGATGTCAGTTCAGAAGTAGAGAATCATGATCCCTGGTCAATTTTCAATCTTGATCCTGTTCTCAGACCCAAAGTCCATCAACCAAAAGAAGATATGGCCACTTGAGGAAAGATTTTGGAATACCACTACAAATAGACATAGTAATGATTGCCCCAATTTCTCCCCAGAGGACTATGGCCATTTATCAGAGTAACTACAGAGAAAAGAATATTCAAATCATTTGAGAAATATGAGATATAGTGTATGATATAACAGAGATAGCGACAAACTCAAATCACCCACCCTTGTTAGAACAGGGAATGCAGAGGCCAAGTGGAAAATGAAATGAAGTTCTTGTCCAGATTTATCTTACAATGGAATCAATTTGTCTCTGAACCCACTTGTTGTTATTTCCCTGGTCCATGACACAAGATGTATATACTTGGCAACTGGCAGAATGCTCATATTTTGCATAGATTAGATTATTGTTCAAAAATATTCACCACTTCCCTTCTCCACCTCCATAGCAAAGTATCCTTGCCTTTGCCATAAGACTTGCTTTGGCCAACGTAGTACAGCAGGGGTTTGAAATGTTATTAAGCAAAGGGTCTCAATCTGCCATCGCCTTGAGAAAAGGTTTCTCTATGTTGCTTCTGCTGTTTCAGTCTAAGCAAAAGAATAAATACATGTGAAATGGACCCAAACCCAACTCATATTGTCAAATCAAGCCCAGCCAGACATTCAGACTCAGAGCTTGAAGCAGAGCTGTCCAACTCAGCATAGCCTAAATCAGCTAACCCCCAGTCAACTCACAGACAACTGAGCAAAAATAAATAATTGCTATTTTAAGACACTACTTGTGGTGGCTTGTTGGATAGTAATCGATCACAAATTCCTAAAACATTATTTTTTAATATGACATTGGACAGTGAATAAACAAAAAAAGAGTAATGACACTGTTATATGACTGTAGAAAAGTGGTGACCCATGCTATGTTGCAGCAACATTTGATAAAACTGTTGCCTGCAAAGCATGTACATTATGAACTAGTAGAGTTAGACACAGAAATCAATGAACCCCTTTTAAAGAAAGAAGTGGTTGCTACTAGCACATGTGCTAGGGTACTATAAGAATGAGATATGCTTGACAAAGAATAGGCTACTGCTAAATAATGATGTAGGGAGAGTATGGATGACTCAAGGTCCTTCCATTCCTGGGTGTAACTTCAAATAGGCATTTACAAAAACAGCGGCTACAAATTGCACAATAGCTAAGCTATTGCTGTCTTGGATAAAGGTCTATAGCAGTCTATCAGTCCAACAACTATGCTGGCTGAGGGTGAGATGAAAGGATAATTAAGAGAGTGTGGATACCTCATATAAGTTTATTTCTTTTGACACTTTCTTCCAGCCCCACCCATCCAATCCCTTCTGGCCATCACCATATTGTTCTCTATACCTGTGAGTCTGTTTTTGATTAGCTTGTTTTTTTTTTCCCTAGATTTTGCATATAAGTGAAATCATATGGTGTTTACGCTGATTTATTTCACTCAGGATAATAACTTCTAGGTCCATCCATGTCATTTTTATGACTGAGTAATATTTCATAAAACTAATGATAGTTCAATGAATTACAAAAAAAAAGCCAAATTGACAAATTTCTAAGTTTGAAATAATTCAAACATGAAGTTAAAAAGTTCCATAGAACTTATTTTCATTTTGGACATGGGTCAGTGGTCTGGATTAATTGGTGGGATTAACAAATGTTGGGTTAAATGGAGGCTTCCATCTGTTAACCATGGTTCTAGACTGCCCAAAAGATAGAGGGATTATGGAGTGACCAGAACTTCAAAGATTCGTAGACTAGTTTAAGAAATAAGAATAAGACTGTGTCTTGCATACTGGTATAAAGAAAATTTGCTCATCTTGATTTATGGAATCATCTATTCCTAATCTTATTCAACTGTGTTTGTGATTGGAACAAAGCCATACTTGGTCATAAGAGAAAGGAGCAAATTGCAGATATAGTGTTACAGAGCTAGGCTTGGGCTCAGGATGCTTAAAGTTGTCATCAGCAACTTGACACCAAAATCTGGTCATGAAGTTTTGGAAAAAGTGATCAGAAATACACATAATTGATTTCATCAGGGATGAGCATGAAAAAAGAATAATTCATTTGGGGGAGTAAAATCAATCGGGAATGAAGGTTAGGTTCATTTCTGTAAGAAATGATTTAACATAATCCTATCTGAAGGCAGGAATTCTATGAGACTGGTCCAATTTTTTGAATTAAAAGGGAAAAGAAACTTCAAAAAAAATTCTTGTATGACTTGAAAGGCCATACATTAAGACTGATATAAAATTTTTTATATCAATCAATTTCAAATGCACTAGTGTTTAAAAATATATCATTCATGCGAGTTGTGAATATTTAGATACTCAAATCCCTGAGAATTAATTTTGTAACATAAACTTGCATGTTGCTTAAAAACATCTAAGAGATACAAGGAAACTTTTGGAGGTAAAGAATGCATTTATTACCTTCATTGTGGCATTAAAAGACAAAATTTAACCAAGTATTTTGAAGCTCTAATTGGCATTATTAAGGATTCGCGAATCAGGCAACTAGAAGGGCACTCCAAGGGGCTATACAAAATAGAAGACTTTTATAGGAAGAAGGGTGGGGCAAGGCAGCTATTAAACCAGGACATCTTCTTTTGGGGGGAACGGAATGGCAAGAGTTTTTAATCATGCAGATTGCTTTTTTTTCTCTTTTTATTATTTTTTATGTATATATATTTTACTCTATATTTTTAATTAAGTTTATTCGGGTAACATTGGTTAATACAATTATATAATTTTCAGGTGTACATTATAATTTGACATCAATATATTCTATTGTGTGATTACCACCCAAAGTCCATTTTTCCTCAACTATCATATATCACCCACTTCTCCCTGCTCCTACCCCCTTATACTTGACTCTCGTTACCCTGTCTACCTCTCCCCTCCTCCCCCAAATCCTACCCTCTGATAACCACTAGTCCGTTTTCCATGTCCCTGAGACTCTCTTTGTTTCTCCTGTTCATTTATTGCTTTTAGGTTTATATCGCACATACAAGTGATATCAAGTGGTTTTCCACTTTTTCATTCTGGTTTATTTCGCTTAACATGATTATCTCGAGGTCATCCATGTTGTCACAAATGGCAATATTTCATTTTTTCTTATGGCTGAGTAATATTCTATAGTGTGTGTATACACACACACACACACTACAGCTTCTTTGCCCAATCATCTATCCTAGGACACTTGTGTTATTTCCATGACGTGGCCACTGTGAATAATGTTGCTATGAATATTGATGTGCAACTATCTTTTTGGATATAGATTTTCAAGTCTTTGAGGTAAATACCCAGTAGAGGAATTTCTGGATCGTATGGTAGATCAATTCTTAGATTTTTAAGGAAGCTCCACACTGTTTTCCATAGTGGCTGTACCAATTTTCAGTCCCACCAGCAGTGTGTGAGTTCCTTTTTCTTCACATCTTCTCCAGCAGTTGTTATTACTTGTCCTGTAGATTATAGCTATTCTAACAGGTGTAAGATGGTATCTCGTTGTGGTTTTGATTTATATTTTCCTAATAGTGATGTTGAGCATCTTTTTATATATTTGTTGGCCATTTGTATGTTCTCTAGGGAGAAGAGTCTGTTCAGATCCTCTGCCCATTTTTTGATTGGATCGTTTGGGGGTTTTTTTTATTGTTATTGAGTCGTATGAGTTTTTTGTATACTTTGGATATTAGGCCCTTATCGGAGGTGTTGCTTTCTCATTTGGATGGTTGTCTCTTTACCTTGTTGTTGGTTTCTTTTGCTGAGCAGAAGCTTTTTAGTTTGATGTAGTCACATTCATTTATTTTTCCTTTTACTTCCCTTGCTTTTGAGGTCAAATTCATAAAATCTTTAAGTCCAAGGTCCTTGAGTAGTTTCTATATTTTTTTTGATGTATTTTATTGTTTCAGGATTTATATTCAGGTCCTTAATCCATTTTTAGTTAATTTTTGTGCGTGGTGAAGGCAACAGTCTAGTTTCATTCTTTTGCAGGTGGCTTTCCAGTTTTCCCAGCACCATTCATTGAAAAGACTTTTCTTTCTCCACTCTATGTTTTTGTTGAAGACTATTTGGCTATATAAAAATGGGCTTACTTCTGGACTTCTGTTCCACTAGTTTATGTGTCTGTTTTGATGCCAATACCATGCTGTTTTGATTACTGTCATTTTGTAGTATAATTTAAAATCCCGCATAGTGAACCCTCCAGCCTCATTCTTTTTTCTCAGGATGGCTTTGGCAGTTCGGGGGTCTTTTGTGCTTCTATACACATCTGATGAGTTTTTTGTTGTTGTTCTATTTCTTTTAAAAATGGGCATGTGATTTTGTTAGGGATTGCATTAAATCTCTATAATGCTTTAAGTAATATGGTCATTTTAAATATGTTGATTCTTCAAATCCAAAAACACTAAATATCATTCCATTTCTTTATATCTTCGATTTCTTTTAATAGGATCTGTAGTTTTCATTATATAGGTCCTTCACATGTTTTGTTAAATTTATTTCTAGGTATTTTATTCTTTTTGGTGGAATTGCAAAAGGAATTATTTTCTCCACTTCTTTTTCTGACACTTCATTATTAGAGTATAGGAACACTATGGATTTTGGAACATAGATTTTGTATCAGAAACTTTACTGTATTTGCTTATTGTTTCTAGTAGTGTTCTTGTGGAGTCTTTAGGGTTTTCTACATAGAGAATTATGTAGAAAATCATGTGCAAATGGTGACAGTTTGACTTCTTCATTTCCTATTTGGATGCCTTTTATCGCTTTCTCTTGCCTGCTTGCGCTGACTAGGACCTCCAATGTTATATTAAATAACAGCAGCAATAGTGGACAGTCTTGCCTTGTTCCTGATCTTAGAGGGAAGGTTTTTAGTTTTTCTCCATTAAGTATAAAGTTGGCTGAGGGTTTGTCATATATGGCCTTTATTATGTTAAGGTACTTTCTATATCAATTTTGTTTTGTTTTGATCATAAATGGATGCTGTTTCTTGCCAAAGGCTTCTGCATTTATTGATAGGATCATATGATTCCTATTTTTGCTTATGTGGTGTATCACATTAATCAATTTGCATATGTTAAACCATTCCTGAGTGCCTGGAATGAAGCTCACTTGATCGTGGTACATAATCTTTTTAATATGTTGTTGTATTTGGTTCACTAGTATCTTATATAGGTGTTGCATCTGTGTTCATGAGATATATTGGTCTGTAGTATTCTCTTTTTGTGTTATCTTTACCAGGCTTTGGTTATCAGCAGAATATTGTCCTCATAAAATGAGTTTGTATTGCCTCCTCTTCAATTTTTTGGAAGAGTTTGAGGAGAATAGTTATTACATTTTTTTTTTTGAATGTTTGGTAAGATTCATTGTTAAAGCCATCTGGTCTGGGACTTTTATTTTTTGGTAGGTTTTTGATGACTGTTTCAATTTTTATACTGCTGTTCGGTCTATTTAGATTTTCCAGATCTTCTTGATTCCGTCTAGGAAGATTTTACTTTTCTAAGTACTGGTCCATTTCTTCTTTGTTATTAAATTTGTTATTATATACCTTTTCATAGTATTCTTGTATGATCCTTTGTATTTCTGCAATGTCAGTCGTAATTTCCCCTCTTTCATCTCTGATTTTATTTATTTGTGTCCTTTCTCTTTTTTCTTTAGTGAGTCTAGCCAGGAGTTTATCAATTTTATTAACCTTCTCAAAGAACCAGCTCTTTCTTGTATTTATTTTTTCTATTGTTTTTGTTTTTAATTTCATTTATTTATGCTCTAATTATTTTTTTCTGCTGATTATTAGGGTGATTATTGAAATATGAGGTCTTCTTATAGCCATTTTATCTTTTGCTTTCTTGTAGCTCAGTGTTTCTATTGCTTCCTTGTCTTTGTGTCCTTGTGTTTCTGTTTTCTTTATTTTGATTGGGTATTCTGGGTTTTACCTCTAGTTCTTGTTTATGTTGTAAACCAGTTCTAAATCTTTGGTGTGTAGATACCATTATGGACATGAAAAGGACAGTTATATATATAAACATATATATATATATATATATATATATACACACACACACATATATATATGTATGTATATGTATACACATATATATGTATATATATGTATATATATGTATATATATGTATATGTGTGTATATATGTATATATATAAACATATATATATATGTATTAATATATATTGTCATCCATTTTTTTCTGCATGTGCTTTATCTCCATTCCCCTTAGTGAATTTGGATCTTTGAATCCTTTCCTTTTCAGTTATTGTTATCTCAATATGTCCCTATGTATGCTGAACATTCATTACTATCTTGCTATCGCAATTCTCTTATTATTATTTAAGCTTATAATACCCCATTCTTAGTAAAGATCTCACTCCTCTGCTTCTATTTTCCTGATAGTCACCTTATTGGTAATTATGTATTTTTGCTGTTGTTGTTTTGTTTTAGGTGAGCTAACCACTTTCAGTATTTCCTCTAGTGCAAGCCTCATAGTGGATAATTCCCTCAATTTTTGTATGTCTGGAAAGGTCTTAATTTCTCCTTTATATCTAAAGGAGAGATTAGCGAGCTTAGCTAGATGCATTATTCTTGGCTGGTGGTTCCTTTTACTTAATAGTTTAAATATTTGATTCCATTCCTTTCTGTCTTATAAGATCTGTGCTGAGAAGTCCAAGGATAACCTAATGAGTTTTCCTTTATAAGTTACCATTTTCTTCTCCCTGACTGCCCTGAGAATTCTATCTTTGTCTAGGATTTTTGATAACTTTATTATAATGTATTTTGGTGAAGGCCTTCTGGGGTTGAGATAATTGGGTGTTCTGTTGACTTCTTGAATTCTAAGTTCCAGGTCATTTCTTAGATTTGGGAAATTCTCATCAGCTATTTTCTGAAAATGCTTTCTAGTCTTTGTTCCTTTTCTTTGCCTTTGGTAATGCCAATTATTCTTATATTTCCTCTCCTGGTGGTATCAGCTAGTACTTGTATTTCCCTTTCATTATTTTTCATTCTTTAGTTTCTCTCTTCTTCCTTCTGATTTATTTCTAGATTTCTGTCTTTGGTATCACTGATCCTTTTCTCTATTCGGTCGGCTCTATTTCCCAAGCTTGCTATTTCATTTTTCAACTCTTGCAGTGTGTTTTTTTTTTCTCCCCAGAAGATCTATTCTGTTCTTCTTGAGGGTTTCAGTCTCCTTGCTCTGCTCATCTAGTTGATTTTTAATTCCTGAAATCATGATGTAGCTCATTTGGAACTCATTGAGTTTCTTCAGAAGTAGCATCCTGAATTCTCTGTCATTTAAGACGCATATTTCTATGTCTGTAAGCTTATTTTCTGGAGATTTTTATCTTTCTTTCTGAGATGCCTTGTCACCTTGGTTGTTCCTGGTGTTTAATGGAGTATTTCTCCACCTGGGCAGTAGTGGAATTGTATTCTGCTGTTTTTCCAGAAAGACTTATATAAAGGCCTCTCTAACCTGCTACAAAGAACGCGCTTTTCTCTTGGTTTCCAGTAGGTGGCTTTAAGCTTCTTGGATCCCTGCTTTATATTAAGCCTGAATAATGTTGGTTTTTTTTTTTTTCTTGTAGAAATTTAATCATACTCACTACTCTCAGTTTCAGTCCCTGTCAGTGTTAGCCAAAATTTCAGCAGTGTTTGCTCAAATTCTCTGAAGTTCCTCTGGGTTGGGGATTGAAGGCTGTGGCTCAACCTCAGTTTTGCAACCAGGGCCAATAAAAATTAACTGTTGTTTCTCTGCTGTCTTGTCCCGTTTCTCTGCTTTCTGCCCTGATGATTGGGCCCTGCTCTCGGCTCTGTAGAAGAACTGGCACTTCCAAACAGGGTTGTTCAGGGAAGTCGTCGCATCTTTTTTTTCCTTCCCCTCCTCCTGTAAGGAGCTCAGTGAGCTGCAAGAGGCAGCTTTTTTTTTTCTCTCAGTTCGCTGCCTAACACCTGGGGTTCTGACCTGTGGTGTCAGGCAGCGAACTGAGAGAAAAAAAACCCATGCTCAGACATGCTGGTTTGGGTGGTTATTGTTCAGTTTTAGATGTTCAGTTTATTGTTGTTTCAAGGGAAGAGGCCTGAGGATGCCTCTGACTCCACATGTTTCCCAGAATCCCTGCCTTTTCTTTCTGTGAGAGGAGGGAATGGAAAAGTCTATGTGACAGATTACCTTACTGGTGCTTGACCAGAAAATTCCAGAGAGATTGATTAAATTTATATTTCTAAGAAAGGTTGAAACAGCAGCAATTAAGTCGGATATTAAATCAGGTTTAATAAGCTTTAATACAACTGACACCATTTTGGGCCTACGTTTATTTTCTTTAACAGTGGTGGTACTATAATGGGGGAATATATATCCAAAATGAGCAAATTGTACACATGAAACAAGTAGTTTTTTGGCACATCAATTATACCTCAACAAATCTGGTTTTAAAATTTTAATAGACCCACATGAACTACTTTGTAAATTTTCCTCTATTATTCATGCATTTTCTTCTTTCTTCTTCCTTTCTGAATGTCACAGACTTCTCAGAATTTAAGTAAGTGGGGAAACTATGTTCAATGATCTTTTTCAATGTGTGAATGAATTTCAAAATCCATAGAGACTTTTTTTTCAATTTATTTTATATCAGGAGGGCTATGATCAAAGTAAGTTCAGTTTAGTCCATTTCAACCTGAGGGTTTTGAGCACTCACTACCATTCTAAAGTCTGTGTTTTGAAAATTCAAAACTCATAAGGTCAGAGTTTGGAGTGAGGAAAGTCTCTTTGACCACGAAGCTGCCAGCAGAGAAGATGGGAGCCAAGTGGTTCTTCAAATTCATCTTAAGAAAGGGCAGAGTTCAGACATCTTTTATGTCAAGGGAAGTGGAATTTGGAGGGGTTGTTTTTGTAAATTCAGGCTATAAGAATTCCTTTAGTGATTAGCATGTCTGTGGACAAGACAAAGCAGGAGCTATTAGCCTAAAGGCCCTGGGAACAAGCAGGCTTGAAAAGATAGAGCCAGAGAAACCTAGCACTCACTGTTACACACTGTAATCATCAGCAGCAAGCTCTGATGATGATCATAAGAATTCAAAATTCTCTGTCCTCAGGAAGCTTAAATTTCAGAATAATTTTTTAAAATTTATATTTCTCCTCTATTTGAGGCTATACAAGTTATTTCAAATGAATTAAAAAATATAAACAGAAAAGAAAAATTTTAAGTCACATTTAAAACCCACTATTCAGAGAAGCAACCATGATCAATTTGATATATGTTTTTTTATTTTTCTATGCATCCTTAGATATACTTTTACAAAAAATTATTTTGTAGACACTATTTTGTAACTTTCCTGTGTCATTAATATTTTGGTACTGTTACTTTTGGGGTAATCTGAACTCCTGCACTGCCCGGGTAACACTGGAGATTCTCAGTATTTTTTGCCAACAAAGAATTCCAACTTAGATTTATGAGAGGTAAGATTTATTGAAAGTATATGTTAGAAGGAAATGAGCCATGCTAAGGAAGGCTGTAGGCCTGTGGAATTTCGGAGGTGAAAAGATGAAAGATAGAGTACTCTCCAAGGAAAAAGTGAGATTTTCAGGGAAGAGGTCTGTAACAGGGCTGTGATGGGTGGTTACAAAGGCATTTCTGGTGATTGGCATGTGAGGTGATTTTGATTGACACTTGGTCTCTACATAAATCTTTGCCTACTTTGTATGTGCTTACCCAAAATTCAGGCTGTTTTCATTAAATTTATAAACTTCCCAGGCATAGGGAAATATTATAATGTTGATATAATGAGACTAAGATTGTGGGCAGGTTAGGGTAGTACCTTTTGCACAAGCATCTGTGGCCAAATTAAACCAGCTATAGGTGTATGGCCCTCCGCTCCTTTGTCTTTCGGGATGCAGGAGTGATTCTTTAACTACCAATGGATGGATATTCTTTGGGTGGTCTCTGGTCTGTCTCTGGACTGGGCTTCCATTCTTTTGTTCCCCTGTTGCTCACGTCTGATGAACTACCTAACACAACTCTTTTCATATAAATAAATACAACTCTACCATATTGATTTAAGTTGCTGCATGTTATTTCATGCTGCATATTACAAATGAGCCTTAGTTTGTTGAACTGTTCCTTATTTTTTGAAATCTAGCTATGGTCAATATTTTACTATCATAAACAAGCATTCTTCATTTGTTCTGCTTATTAATAAAAGTAAAATTCCAGTTTTTAAAAAGTGTGCCATGTTTTTAAGGCTTTTAATACGTTTTTCCAAACTGCACTATCTTTCTAGTAATATTTATAGAATTATTCAATCCTATACTCATCATAACAAAGGAGCAATTGCTCAAAGCAGTAGTTTCTGAAGGATATTAGACAAATCTCTTCTCTCCTCACTAGATGCTGCCCAGGAAAAGTTTGGTTCAAAGAACTTTGGGGAACATGATATTATTTCCCATGCTTTGATAATCACAGCCTATATTAGCATTCCAAAGACTGAAAACTCAGCACTAGAAAAACATGTTTAATTTTGTTTAAGTGGACATGTATTAGCCAGGGCACACTGTTTGATGTAATATCTATTGATGTGCTTTAGAGCATCCTTTGCTGCTTTAGAAAATAATTTGAAAATGCCTGTTTAAATGAAAACACACTCAAAATTTTACTCAATCATAATTTATATGACTTAGTGACTAGCATTTGAAATATAATTTAAAATAATTAAAACAAGAAAGAAATATAATAGTAACCTTAAAAACATTATTATTAGAATGTCTCAGTCTAATATTGTTGTTTCTAATGTTATTGACTACTATCCTTCAGAATTGAGTTTTGTTTTTACTGCATCTGAATCCATACAGTAAAAAGCTGTCTTATGATGGAGTCCTATAGTATATCTGAGAATGAGTTTAAAGTCAAGGTTTGTAGGATATATACTTCACTGGTTATGTGTAATTCTCATACATGGATCTATAGGAAAATGTTCTAAAATAAATCTTAAAGTAAAATTAATTTATGACCATTATATATAAACCAAAAAAGAAAAAAGATATTAATTCATAATCAAATGACTGCTGACTATCTTTCACTGTATTTTGGGATAATCAACTTTTAGATGGAAATATAAGGATATATTGATTTTTTAATGTTAATCAAATACTTAGTTAAACAAGTGTAACATCACATCCATGTCTAAAAAAACTGCCTTGTCAATCAAATGTCTTGTTATACACGGTCTGACATCAGATTTAAGTGTAATAAGATATAAGATTGACAACCAATTAGTCAAATGTGAGAAAATAAATTGTCCTTTGTTTTCCTTTTCCCTTTTAAATATGACAGTTCTTAGTTTTTCATTCATTCGTTGTTAGTTCAATTTGCAACATTTCACTTTTACTGAAATGCCTGTGCCATAATTCTATTTAATTTTTTGTGCTATTTTTCTTATTTTTATTGCTGTGAAGATATATGCAATCTACATATGTTGGTGATTATATAGTACTAATTAAAAGGTCAAATATCAGTAGACATACAGTTCTATCAAGCTAATTGTTTAATGAAAAAGATAGTGTTTCACAAATTACCTCAAAGAATAACATCAACAAAAATTAAACCTCAGAAGAAAACACAAACTTTTATTATTCGACATTTACTACTAAAACCCATAGTAATCCTGTGTACCAACAAATATCACTAAATTCTTATAGTCACTGTCACTACCTCCCAGAATCTGGGACGCTCCTGGGCCTAGCAGAATGGATCTAACCTACAGTGGAACATAGCATCCTGTTAGGACTTAAAACTCCCCAGCAGTGAGACCTATGGAAAAGAGAGCCTGAGTGGTCACCTCAGTTTTACAGTTTCATGATTGTGAGACATTAGGAGCTCTCTGTGCAAGGCACTGTGTTAAGTTAAAGAAGGTTAAAGAAAAAAAGTTGACAAATACAATGCCTGACTTCAACCTGTTTACCAAGCAAAACCTTACCTATGCCTTCAGAGATGCCTCACAAATACCATGAAAGAGTAAAGGAGGGGGTCCATATTTATGACAGGTCATGAAAATGTATCACCTGAGCTAGGACTTAGGAGTAAGAGTATAATTTTGACCTAGAAAAAAAAAGAAAGACAAAATATTATGGTATGGAATTTTAAATGTACATTTTGGCGAAACAGTAAGAAGTTTAAATTGAGAAAAAAGGAATAGAAAAATCAAAAGATAAGTTATTTGTCCCTTGTAGGGTAGCTGAATAAAGCCTGAAGTTTATATACTCAGTTCAATTGGTTATTTGTAATAAAGTAAAAGGACTTGTTTTTGTTTGTGTTTTATTTCAATTTATTTGGGGCAAAGACAATAAGAGACAGAAAGGCCATCTGGGAAGCTATTTCATCATTCTCAGCAACTGGTAATGAAAATATAAATTAGAACAGCCAAAAGAAAAGTCAAGAAGAGAACATAAATGATGAACATTACAGAGATGGATTGTACTAGACTCAGCAAATAATCAGATGCAGAAAACAAGAGATAGACACCAAAGCTCATCCCAAGCTATTGTAGTGAATAGTAGAAAATAAAGGTTGAAAGGAGAACTGGAGAAGGAATGTGGAGAGTTAAAACTAGGAGAAGATAGAGAGTACAGAAATGAGTTAGAGAAGGTGATTGCAGAGGATAAAAGAGTTTAGAAAGGTTAAAAGACAGACTGGCGACAAGAAAAAGGTGGAAAAAAAGAAAGCAAAATGCAATATCTGATTGAACATATGATATATGAAGGGTATAGTATCGACCCAGAAATAGAATACAAATAAAGCTATTCAGAATCAACTACCATTTCTTTGTACTTCTTGCTAAGGTACCATAAGCCTTAATCTAGAGTTAAATAATTACCTGCAGATAAAGGTGCCTCCCAACTCCATCAAAGGGAATTGTACTCGACCATCCGCTGCTTCCTTTTCAACCCTTTGCTTTTTAAGTTCTGAATGTAAACTCACAGTACATGAATGGCAGAACCAATCCTTCAATTCAGCCATATTCATTTTCCTCTGGCAAGATTTTTAAACTGAAATGGAAGTTTTCAATGAAATCATGGAATAAAAAGCTAATCTCTTTGGAATCTCATGAGCATGACACCCAGACTGTATTATGGTCATGAAAGACCTTTTCACACTGAACAAAGATGTGTTTTCTGAGCCCAGCCACACTTATTATGCTGTCCTGAGACTGAATGTCACAAGAATATTTTTTGGTAGTGTGTAATAATTTCTAATAGCTGTATGCTCTAAATATTCTTTTTGAAGGTTAGTACCTAAAAAAGAAGTATTCACTCGAGTCTGGTAAACATTACATTTTAACAAAGCTATCTTTGTATGTACATATCATTTATTCTGGTTTGTCTTGTATTGCTTTTCTTCAAACTCAGCCACATTACTTAAAATTTAAAAAGTAAATTATATTTATGAATACATGACATGATCAGGTAGGGTTATCCTGGTGAAGTAAATTTTGGGAGTGGGGGACCAGGGAGAGGGATTGAGAGAGGAGAGAACTGAAAACTGGCAGAAAACAGTGATATATTCTGACATGTGACCTTATCAAGTTTATAAGTGTCATCATTCTCATTTACATGTTCTGTGGAAGAGATGGTCTGTTATTTTAGGAAGTTGGTTCTATTTATTAATTTAAAAAGGCTTTGATGGATGACTAGAAAGAGGATTTACAGAAATAAGGAACACATACACTGAGAGGTATTTCAGCAAAACTACAGACTTGAAATCCAAGTACTTAATTGACATGTAGTCTATTCGAATACAAATTGAGGGCGTGCAATTACTAAATGTAATTCTGACTTCAAGAAGCTGTCTATCCAGATGTTAAATATATATTCACTTCTTTATATTTTTTTACACTAACCTCTTTGTTTGAATCAAAAAATATGAATAGAAACATGGAAATAAGTTATTTCTCTGTTTTGATCATAAGTAACAATCTTGCTTTTCTTCTATTATTATATTCTAAATAATTTTACATACAAGATAATGGAAATCTTTTGTATGTTTTTACAATATATATTTTACATGTGTGAGAATAAAGTTAATTCAATTTTGCATTTACTCAGAAATACTATTTTTACATGGAATTTTATAATGGTAAAAGAGTTCCAAAAATCCTACCCTCTATTTCTTAGCTTTTTTCAACTGAAAGGTATTTTCAATCTTATAAATCAACATTGGCCAGATACTTTAATTTGCTGAGAAGCGGAAGTTCTGCTGACTTCCATAAAATAATTGTGCATGTCTTTTCTTTACAGAAATTTCTACTATGCATCTCATCTAGCAAAGGTATTTGTTGTTGAGCTATACATTGAAAGGTCTGGTTCCAGATTTATACAAGTATTTATGAGATACTTATCTGTCAGACCCTCATCCAAGAAATGGGGATACATCTATGAATAAATTAACCTGAAATTCTTATCCTCATTTGAAGATGATAAAGTGCCAAGGTAGAGATGGAGAATAGAAAAGAGTTAGGGAATTGAAGGTCCTGAGAGAGAGGCATCGGGAACTTTTTAAAAAGAGAGTTGTAAGATCTGACCACCTTTAGAAGGTTATTATTGGGTATGAACTTAAAGATGGTGAGAAAGGTAAACAGCCAGTGTAAAATTCTTATAAAAAGGACATGCCTGGCATTCAAGGGACAGTAGAGAGTAGTTAAAGGACAATGAAGGAGGGGGGGTACAGCAGGAAAAGAAAAGAGAGAATAGGGTACAAGATTCTATAGAATCTTATAGGCCATTATATTTTAAATGGAATGAGGAACTTGGCAGTGTGTTAGAAGAGGAGTGACATGATCTAAGTTGCATTTTAAAAGTTTCACTCTGTCTGCTATTTAGAGAATTGTGTAAAACCAAGAAGGCTATTTGGAAAACAATTACTCTACTCTAATATGATAAAAAGTAGCAGGAGTTAAAAGAAGGTAGATTCAGTAAGGTGATAAGAGTGGGTGGATGTATTTGGATGGGAGAATATTTCTGGTAGATTGAATAGGAGGTGTTGGGGAAATGATTTAAGGTTGATATACCAAGGCTTTGTCCTTGCACCTTGAAAAGATGTAGTTGACATTTACTCTTTCCTGGAAGATTTGCTTTCAGTATCTACATGACAAAAACAAGTTTAATACATAGGGAAACTATACTTCTCTGGGACTATTCATTAAAAATCTATTGATCCAGGCTTAACTAATTCAGAATCTATGATGACCCACCATGATTAGCCTGGACAGAGACTTTCTTTGTATCCTTTATAAAGGAAAGGTTTTTAAAGAATATTAATACTGCTATAAAATTTTAGGAAAGGTAGAGGGGAATATTAAATTAGCTCAGAAAATAAACTCTTTCTTTCTGTTTTTTAGAAGTATCTCCTTATGTAGGAAGATTTTTGTCTGAATAGAAATCCTTAAAGAAAGGCTCTGTTAAACCTGAGTTTGGCAACACATATTTTTGTGTAGCTGTGAACAGCTGCTTGCCTGAATCAGTCATGAAGCTAATCTTCCTCTCTCAATGTCTATAGATACATGAGAAGACTAAATTAATTTTTTAAAAAATGTTCAGCCTTCTTTGTAATCAAAGCCATATGAATTTAATCAATAATGAGATTCCATTTGGTATACAAGAAATTAGTAAAAGTTTAGATTGTTTAAAAGAACATCTGATTTTCAGTTTCAAGATTAATTGAGTGCATATATTTATCTATCCTAATAACTAAAATCCCACTGAAATTAGAGTTGAGACATACATATGGATATATAATGGCAAGAGCAAAGAGAGTATCATAAGTAGGTAAGAGATCAACAGACATCTAGAGGATGAATTGCAGATGATTTCATTTTAAAGATATGCCATAATAGAGAAAACAAAAGCTTAGAATTTGCACATGAAAAGACTTTATCAAAGGTGAAAGTCACCATTTCTGTCATTGCCCTGGAGAGGTACCAACCTTGTGGTCAGCAGATTTGTAGAGTAACCATGAGCTATGGAGCTGAAGTCACTATAATCAGTAATGAGGCTGTCTACAGAAGAGTTAGAAGATCCCTGCCCACAACAGCACCCTGTGTGCATACTGAATGCTGACCTGATGGCTTTGGCCTTTGAGCAGAAACCAGAGAACTTGTTTCAAAAGAAATATGACAATGTTGGAAGTATGAATAAATTTAAAATCAAGTCACATTTTTCATTGAGAAATGGCATCTGTGAAAGGTGTATACTTTTCTCAGTGTATACTAATCTCAAAATTTTTTAATTTAATGGTTATCAAACTTTATGTTCATAAAAAAATTAGGGGATCAAAGATTCTCATAAAATTACTGGAGGATGAAATTAAAAAGTTAAGCACAAGCTCCAAAAAGTCTGATTTAGTAGGTTGGCAGTGGGATCTAGGAATATCCATTTTCACAAGTACCCCTAGTTGACTATGATGTTGATAGTGGAGAATAGAATAAAAGGAAAACAAATAATGGGTATATTCTGTGTTTCTCTTGTATTAGCATCTGCGTCATCATTCTCTTTATAAAAGGTCTTCTCTGTTCTTCTATGTTTGTTCTTCTCCTAACCATACATCAAAACCCAACTAAAAGCCTTTACCTATCTCCATTGAAGTTTCTTTCCTCTGAATGCTTATACTGCTTTCTTTTTTTTTACACTCCTATAGTAGTTATGAACTGTTTGAATATTACCTGTTTTATATCGTTAAAGTGTTATTGATGCATTTTTGTTATTAATATATTCCCATGTTTCCCTCTTCTCTCATTATATAGCATAAACTAGCCAAATGCTTTGAATACATTAACACAGATGATGCACTTATTGTCTTTATAGTATAAATATATATTTTACCCTTCTCATGTTTTCCATCACATCACCACACACACACACACACACACACACACACACACACACACACACAGTGAAGCAGCAAGAAGGAAGAGTAAAGGAAACGTAAGAAGCAAATTCTGGAACCATGTCAAAATTTTAAAATATATGATTTTTGACGTCTTCGTTTATCATCATTTAATGATTCTTAAGTTAAATAGCAGAGGTGTTAAAAGACAAATCTCTGGAACCCTAGAACCAGTATTGGTTCACAGTTTTTCCAAAGTACCTACTATGTATAGATATGCATATATTACCTATGTTCAAAAGGAACTTATACTCTAATATGAGAAAGAAAATAAACATCAAAATATTAATCCACATTAAGCTTATTAATTAGAATTTAGAAACCTGCAGAAAAGTAAAAGTATATTTTGATACAAATATAATCTTAAGAAACTTTATTTATTAGAATTTTAGATCATAATGATCTTGAAATTGAAAATAATGTTTTATAATGTATTGTTTAAACTGCAAAAGTAAAATATACTCATGTTACTAAACAGAATCATTAAAGACTGATAAGTAAAAGTGTTTCTCAAATTTCTTATCTTCTACTCATTACATTTTTCTTCCCAAATCAAACTACTATTAATAGGTTATATGAATTATCTCAGAGTAAGTTTCTATTTAGTCACAAAATAATATAATGGTAATGACATTTATGAAATGTTTGCTTTGTTCATAACACCTGGCTATGTGTTTTACTTGGACTATCTCATTGACTCTCATAACTACCCTGTAAAAAAATAAATCATTAATATCTTCATTTTTTAGTGAAGAAGGTAAGACTTGGAGAGATTATATACATTTGTCCAAAGTTATGAAACTAAGCACCATTGAAACCAAGATTCAAACTGAAGTAGAATAGCTCCAACCTTTGACATCACACCATAACATAACTGCCAACATATGTATTGAATCACATATAGAAAATACATTGAGATATGCTTAAACATATCTGACTTTTGTTACATAAATGAGTTCATGTTATATATATTTTGCTATGATTATGAGCATTAAATTTCACGGGCTAAGTAACTGCCAAGCATAGTGCATGGTTTATAGTCTCAACTAGTCTCCCTTCCATCTTCTAAATACAATGAGGCATCTGACCTGGTTATTTCTATTCACCTTAGTACTTGGCATTTACTAAGTGCTCAGTAAATATTTCTTTTAGCTTTATTTCACTTGTTAGATATCTTCATTTAGGGTTTAAGAGAAACCATATTTTTCTTCCCACTTTCTATGGTAAACTGTTATTAATTTTGTTTGTATACATTTACTTTTAGAAAATAATAAGTAATCCAAGATCAAGTATTCGAGCTATAGCCTCGAAGCCAGTTTACCACCCCCGCCACACACACACACACAAATGGCAAGGAACTTAATGATAACATTGGAAAATAAGAACTGATGACACCAGAGTAATATATTTTCTATACACACTTTGTGGCAAAAAAAAAAAAATTATATATACGTGTGTGTATGTGTGTGTGTGTGTGCGTGCGCGCAGAAAGTCAAATGTCCATATGTTCTGCTGGGTTTTTATTTTAAAGAAGAGATAGAAAAAGAAAAGGTGAAAAAATGGAAATAGGTCAAATTATTAAGGTACAGGGTCTCCGATCCCCTCTGATCTTGGAAGCTAAGCAGGGTCTGGTGTGGTTAGTACTTGGATGGGAGACCACCCAGAAAGACCAGGTGCTGTAGGTTTAAAAAAAGGGGGGGGGGATTTTTAAACTGACAAGGTCCTTGCAATCTGCAAGGTCAACCAAGTGTTGCTTTGACTACATAAAAAAAAAGATACAGGAATGGTTTCTATTTTTAGTTCACAAATAATTTGAATTTTTGAACTAAATAAAATAAACATTCATTGATGACCATGCTACTGCATTACATGTTTTTTATACAAATTGTGCTGAAAACATTTTTTATATGAGTTTACATAAAGTAAATTAAGATAAAATGGATCTGATCAAGGCTACAATAAATGGTTGGTGAAAAGACGGATGATAAGAATTGACTTGCTCTTTTGGATTTATCTCTAAATAAAATTAAAGAGATTTTTAGAGGACCACACTTCTACTCCATTTCCAGGAAGTCAATTTAAATAGTAGCTGTTATTATAACTGGGGAGAGATCAGATATTTAATAAAGGTTGATTTCCTTTCAGTATATTCAATGGTTTTAAAGTAGATTGTAGGGTATTTAGTCTATCTCAAAATGTGATTCATGGACAACCTACAGTAAAATCACCTGCAGTGATTGTTAAAAAGTGTCATTTCCTGAGCAGATGCATAATATCTCAAGTGTGATCTAGAAACTTGCATTTTTAATAAGCATTCAACTTAAAGCTTGTTTTCCTAAAATTTTAAGGACCACTGGTTTATATTCTACAGTTGAATTATGTTGCTAGAAGCATCAGAATGCATTGAAAAAAATGTTTAAATTAAACCAACATTTTTCTAATTTTTAATGCAAAAATAATAAAAATATATGACTTTTGCCAGGAGTCTTCCTTTTGAATGAATGACTTTATTTAAATGCCTTTGTGGATGGATATAAAAGGGCGTTAATATACATTTTGATGCAACATGTCACAACTCCTCATGTCTGGGTAATTTTGCCAGCAATAGCAAGTATAGCCTTTCTTTAAGAAATTAAATGTTAGATTTTTCACACTTTGTTTTGGTTTCCATAACAGGCATCTTCTTTGCGCGGGGCAAATTATCAAGTCTTCACTGGTTTGTGTTTTCCTCTATGATGAGAAATTGCAGTTTTTGCCACTCTTATTTTAGAATGTGTTAAATCAAGTCCAAATTTTTTGAGGAAACAGTATACAGAATGAATTTGAACTGAGTCTGTAAGCAGGGAGGAAGCCCAAAATGAATCAGAACTGAAATTTTACTTTGATTTAGTACCTCACTCTCTCCAAAAAGCAGTGTTCCACAAATGGTGGAAAACAATGCTTCCAACTTAACTAGAAAATAAAATATAGTCTTGGTTTTGTGGCATATAGGTCCGCTGACTGTCTGATAGTGGGACAGATAGATTACATTAAATATCGACATTAATTGCACACATACAGACACTGTGCTGCATGATACACTGTACTGGATGATATCCAGTAGATAAGGCATAGTCTCTGCTCTCTAGGGGTCAACAATCTCCAAGTGAGAGAAAAGCATGACACAATATAGAAAGTGAGGAATGTCAGAGAGGAGGCGTGGATAAAATGCAAGGGAATTACATAGAGAAGCAAGATTGTTTTTGAATGCAAAAAGATTACAAAACTCTGCATGTAAAGTTGACATTTGAAACTTACTTTGAACAATTATAGAATAGAGAATGAGAAATGAAAGTGTGGTGCTTCGACAGCTCTTTCTACCTCCCCCACCAGTTTTAGTTGTGTCATAGTCTCCTTGGTTGAAGAAAAGGGCCCAGCAAATAGAAATTGCCACAATATTTTGCAACCCAAGCCAGGAAGAAGGAAGCTAGACTATCTCAAGTAGCAGATGGAATTGTAGAACAAGTACCCTAAAGGTATAATACAATTCTCTTTGCCAAGTTTTTTTAGGTCTGGTACCACTTATTATTTTTTGCTTGTTTGTTTTTACTTCCTTAAGAATATATGAAAACAAGTTCTTAATAATACTTGAAATGATCAAAGGTGAACGGAATATACACGTAACGTTTTCCCAATTTCTCTGAAATGAAAACGTGGAATAAAATACTACTTCACTATGCAAGTCTTTTCTAGATTTTAGAAGGTGTAATACTGATACTCATTGCCAATGTTAATGGATATGTGGTATGGCAAAAAAAAAAAAGAGAAATGATAAGAAATTTTAAGTATTTTGAAGGCCACTAATATAATTAGTTTTGGCGTATTCAAAGGTCAGGATTAAAAAATGCGGATTACTTTACAGGTCTATTTGGGTAAGCTTCTTAAAATTAAACCTCCTTAAGACTCCTCCAAGCTTCAGTTGATTCCATATGAACAGGTTTTATTGCTAATGATGGTCAGTTCTTTGTATTTGTAGGCCATTTTTTAAAACGTATTTGTAGGCTATATTTTTTTTAACTCAAAGAGTTCCAATTGCTTTATAGCAGTAGTGATTACCAGATAATCAATACTACCACTACCCACATTTAGACTGCTTATGGTGTGCCTGGCAAAATGCTAGGGTATTTACATGTATTATTTTTATTTTTAATTCTTAAGTAATCTATTGAGAAAACATTATTTGTTTCCTTTAAAGAAAAGGAAACTGTGGTTTAGAGAAGTTGTCACATGCTCACACCAACACAAAAAAATACCAGAGCCAGAATTTAAACATGGATTAATATGATTTTAAGGTTTGCAGATTTTCTTTATACCTGGTTATATTCTGCATTCGAAAGCATTATTTCTTATTTTAAAATAATTATCATTTTAAAACAATAGAATAAATCCTTGATGTTGTAGATCATACTGAGGTTTTCAACTTGCTCCCTGCCTGACAACCTGGATGCTAAGCTCACATGTAGTTGTTGATACTCAAAATGATACTGGCTTCAATGCCCAGTATTTGGAGTAAGACATATTAGAAAGGCAAAGTGCACTGATAATACAAAAGTACTCTGAAATCTACATATTACACTAAATATACTTTTAGACCATCTCGGATGTGAGGTCATAGGTTTTTCATACATTTATTTTTAAAGCTTTAGTTATATTAGTAGAAAAATAAGGAAAGGCATAAAGGAACAAAACATCTGGAGAATATTTTATTTTCAATCAGCAAAGAAATCAAATAAATCATGACTCTTATATCCAATTACCAATTATATGCAGATACCAAAAGAAAGTTTTTCTTTTCTTTTTCTATCCTTTCTTTCTTTCTCTTTCTTTCTTTCTTTCTTTCTTTCTTTCTTTCTTTCTTTCTTTCTTTCTTTCTTTCTTTCCTCCCTCCCTCCTTCCCTCTCTCCTTCCCTCCCTCCTTTTTTCTTTCTTTCTTTCCTTTTCTTTTTATTTTTCCTTTTAGAAGAAGGAAGAACAATCATTTGCTTACTTTTTAGGTTCATTTATTAGACAACATTTTAACAACATTCATGGACTTCTAAATAAATATTGGAAATAGTCACACACCATTCCACTTTCCACTCCCAACATTTATAAAAGGTGAGGAGAAAATTAGATGACACAGGTAGCCTGGAATAAATACCAAATAATTATCTTTGTAATGAATTGTTAAAATGCACAGGAAGGGCAGTGCAAGTCAATGAGGATGTCTAATCAACACATTAAAAAATCATTTAAAAGTGAACTATGATCTTTAGCCACTATTGCTTCAGAATCACAAATAACAAAATCAAAAACCTAGGGCAGGGAATGTCATTAAATTGGAATAAAGAGAAAGATTGGCACTACGTTTTTGTTTGCTTTGTTTTGTTTTTTTTTTTTTTACTTGAGGCGCTGGTAAGCATTTAATTTGTGTAAATATACACATTAGATTCAAAATAGGATTAATTAACATGTAATCATGGTGTTCCAAATGCCTTAGCCTACACATGAAATCAGGAGTCCACACATAAAATTGCAGCTGGAAAAGATCCAGACAGGAAATGGAGTAGCAGAGCAGAAGGGACTAGACAAGGTCATTTTTCTACAAAGTCCTTATTAGACACCATAATGACCAAGAACAAATCTAAGAAGCCACAAATAAGCATATGATATTTCCTTCATTACTTTAATCATAAATACAACTTTCAATGATATATATTACTAAGCAAAAACATTTGTATTTCTCCAAATAGCCAGTGAGTATGCAGCAAAGATAGGATACTAGCTACATCTGTCTAAATTAGACCGTCATCCCTATTCAACATCATCATTCTTTTAGAATTTATTCTTATCTTTCATTTTCTTAGTAACTCCGCATTAGTAGATTCTTTCTGCAAAAGTGATGGTTGAAGTCTGATTCCTTTATCAAGATCATATTGTAGATATTGCACACAATGTACCTAAGTATGTATTATCTCTGCTGGTTATGATATTGCTTGTGGTTTGCTGCCCTTGTGCTGGCTATAAAAGAGGAGTATAGTCAGCATTACATTTCTTGAGTTTGAGATGAGAAATCAGAACAGACCCTAAGATGCAGAAAAGATTCTTAAATGGGTGTGTTAAAGAAATGATGGATGTGATAAAGGATGAAGAAATATACTCAAATGCATAACATGAGTTCTATCGATCTCACTTGAAATTCAAAGGGTAACTTTTTCTCCGCAAGTAGAAAATAAAGCTCTGTCAGGAATTTTGCAAATATAAAAATACTCTGTAGGAGTGACATTAGAAGAAAGTGATATTATCCCCAATTAATAGATGAGAAAAATAAGAATGAGAGAGTTTACTTAAGAAAGTGAGACTTAGAGAGATTAAATACATTTGTCCAAAGGCATGAAGCTAATAAACACTGAAACCAAGATTCAAACTAAAGTAGAATAGCTCCAACCCTGACATCTTCACACCATAATATAACTGCCAACATACGTATCGAATCACATATAGAAAATAAATTGAGATATGCTTAAACATATATGATTTTTGTTATATAAATGAGTTCATGTTATATATATTTTGTTATGAGGATTAAATGACATGGGCTAAGTAAATGCTAAGCATAGTGCATGATAGATAGTCTCAACTAGTCACCCTTCCAGCTTCTAAATACAATGAGGCATTTGACCTGGTTATTTCTATTCACCTTAGCACCCATCACTTACTAGGTGCTCTGTACATTTTTTTTTTTTCAAATTTGTTTCACATGTTAGATATCTTCACTTAGGTTTTAAGAGAAACCATTTTTTCTTCCCACTTCTATGACAAACCGTATTTAATTTTGTTTGTACACATTTACTTTTAAAAAATAATAAATTAACTCAGGATCTAATGTTCTAAGTTTTAGCCTTGAAGCCAATTTATAACACACACAAAAAAAAATGGCAAGGAACTTAATGATAACATTGGGAAATAAGAATCATTATAAAGTTACTTAAGTTGCCAAGGTCACAGCACTAATAAGATAGATAACGGAGATTTCTGAAACTAAAATATGTGCTCTCAACAATACAAACTACATTTCACCC
This sequence comes from Cynopterus sphinx, assembly GCA_030015415.1. NCBI lineage: Eukaryota > Metazoa > Chordata > Mammalia > Chiroptera > Pteropodidae > Cynopterus > Cynopterus sphinx. The sequence continues at coordinate 68,652,315 of CM057385.1, read as the reverse complement.
AATCACTCCTATTTTTCACTTACAGGTTTCTTTTAGTCACATGCTGTATTCAGATATAAAAACTTAAATTCAATATAGCCACATTAAGCTTAGAAAATAGATTCTTACACCCAAATTAAAAATCACAGAAACGAAATAGAAGTTAAGATAATCATATCCTTTAGGATGTCTTTCTTTAATCTCCAAATTGGATTGAGTACTCATCTTCATTATTTCTTCATCTTAATACTTACCACTTTACACTGAGATTATCTGGTGTTTTGCCTTTCTCACTTTTCCAAAATATAGGAAGCTAGAAACCACAGAATTGAGGATCTTATTCACCTAAAATGGTTTCCAGTATATGGACATCACTGCAGTAATGCATGTTGACTGACTAGTTGAGTTACCACTACTGGGGTCTGCAATTTTGCCAGCATTTTAGGAATTTTCAACATTTTTAGTCCATGACAAACTGGAGAACTGTGACATACCATTCATTTATCTATCAGTGTGGTGACCGTATATTCAGTGCTAACAGTAGCCATCTACTCATTGACACTAAAAAAAAATTGTTTCCTTCTCTTTTTTCCATGGTTATTGTCTCATCCCCCAAAAAAGAGGAAGGCAAGGAATATTAGAGAAGTTTTCATGCATACATACTAAGGCCCCCTTCACCAAACACAAAAGGGTCTTTCTGCACTATTTGGGCAATAGAGAATGAGTACCCTGTGCCTGCAGTCATCAAAGCAGATCTCACATAGTCTCTGCGAAAGCTCTTCGAAAACTAAAGAAGATACAGAGCCTCAAGGCTCACCGTCACATCACACACAGATGTGAAATATAACTACCAGCCTCTTGAAATAAGTTCATCAGCTCAGAAAAGAAAAAACAAGACTTGACAACATTCTTGTCAAGAGAATTGATAGGAAAGGCCAGGCTTTGCCACATGAGTACACACTGATTGTTGCTTGGGGCTTAGAGAATGATGAGCAAGTGCCAGCTCTTTGCAGGAAATGCTAGCCATGAACATTCAGAGAGAGAAAGGGGTGATTAGAGGAGAAAAGTTGTGTACTCTTGGATGCCATCGTACCTGAGAACAAAATAACTTTTTCTCTCTGACTTTTTTTTTTTTGAAGCTGATCTTTAAAAAAAGAAGAAAGGAAAAACCTGTACATTTTTTTTCTTTTATTTGTGATAATGTTTCAATGCCAAAGAGAAAATGTGATGAAAATGCCAAAGAAAAAAACTGTGGCATCTATAGCATTTGCTGTGTTTATACAGAGATTATGCTTCTGGTTGTTAACACCCTCCAGAAGGTAAGCAAGTGCTATATCTATGCATTTAAAATAAAGGAGACAAAGCACAGTTCCCATTTTTGTAGTAGACCAAAATGATTTAAAGGCTGAGTATAATTTACTTTTCTACATAATAAAAACTTTATAAGTAGTTACTCTCTCAGAGTTTCTTTATTTTTTTCTCTTTCCTTTCTAAAAAGTCTTTAGAATAAAAAGCCACGCCCAAGAAGCTTTGATATTTTACTGAAAAATTTCAACCTGAAACTGTGATGCAATTAGAATCTTGGAAATGATTAGAAGAAACATGTTCTTGTCCTTGCCGCTGTTATCTGCTCTGATTACCATCACAAATTACTCCCAACTTCTATTCCAAACCCACCCACACACGTATAAATAGTGGAACTCACACACACACACACACACACACACACACACACACACACACACACTCACACACACACATTATTTCAAGCTTGAGTATAAGTTGATGATCAGTGCACTCAAGGCAAAACATAATGTGTTCCATTTCTCAGGACTGCAAATAAATTAAGAAACTTGAAAGAAATACAGATATGAATAAATTATTCCAAATTACTCCATTTACAATATCCCCAATATTATTGCATTAAGAATGCACTAACTGTATTGATTTAATAAATTATGGCACAGTCATGCAATGGGCTACTATTGAGGTCATATTCTTAGAAGAATATGTAATGACTTTCAAAGATGTACATAATAAATTGTTGGCTGAAAAAAGCAGATGATAAAACAACACCTACAGTTTATTCCCAAATATGAAACTACAAAATAGTCTCATCTGACTCTAATAATGAACAACAAAGAAGTCTAACCTGAAAAACTAGAATGTAAGAATTTTGAAAAAAGATTGAAAATTAGGATATTCACAAAAAAAATTTCAATGATTCTTCTTTGGGTGAAAGAATTTTCTTCTTTTTGCTTGCCTAGCAAACTGAGAAATAACAAATGACAAGCAGATGACAAACAAGATAGCCTAACTTTTGCCAAAATCAGTGAGTATGAAGATTTTTAAAAAATAACCTCACAATAAATAAGCTATCATTGGGTATTTACTACTTGAGCTATCTTACAATTATTTATTAAAAATTCCTTACTGACCTTATCTGTCTTAAATAATAAAATGATAAAATACAAAATCTAGCCAAAATCCAATCAATCATCATCAAATATATTGTTAAAATAGACAACTGAAAATAAAGAACTTTCTGTAATTTAGATCAATGAGAAAAAAATAAAATGTGAGGCATGTGAATATCAGTAAAACATTCTTCCCTCTTACAACCTATTTTCCATGTTTCTGCTTTTCTGTGTATATATTTAATAAAATAATTTCAAAATTATGTTAACTACAGAGTGTAAAGGTATTTATGGCTTATAACATTTCTACTTTTATCTTCTACAAGCAAGCTAAATCCTCACCTTCTATGCTTTTCTATGAATACCATCATTAAGACTAGAATAACTAAAAATGATTAATACGGCTGAGGGGAGTATTATTGGACACCAAGTGCTCTAATGTTTTTTTTTCAATAAACTTGAATCTACATTTTAGTTGGTGCTCATGCTTATTTGGAATTTAGTCGGCACTAAAAGCCAGCTATCTAATAATGATAAATCATCAAAACAGCAAAAATAATCAAAGTTGCTCCTTATTGAGACTTTACTCATAAGTATATATGTGTATATATATATGCGTGTACATGTATATATAGTTATATATGCATATATGTGTATGTGTATGTATATGTATACGTATAACATTCATACAATACTTCTGAAGTATTTTTACCTCTGTAGTAAAGATTATAAAATAAATAAAAAGCTAAAGCTTAGACTCATTGTAATTCATCCAAGCTCAACCAGTAACCCAGTAGTGGAGGTTCATCTAACTTGCAATCTGTGTACCAAACATTGACTGTATCTCTCACTTCTGGCTAGCTGTTCAAAAATAGGTAGACCTAATCAGTTACTAATGCTCCACAGTGTCCTTTAAGTTTAATGATTCTCCCTTGATGTGAAAATGAAGTTATACAGAAGATGTGATTGGATGTACATTCAAATTACAATAAACAGGACTAAAACTACAACTAAACTTGAGGAGGTCGCAATGGTCATCAACCTAATTTTGCTGACTCTAATCCATCATAACCACGTTCAAAGCAAACACAACAGTCCTGTCTTGGGGAAAAAAATAGTACCCATAGTGTCACAATGGATACTAAGTGAAGGCATATAATTAGCTATTTAAATTGTACATTTTTTGTGAGCATTTATATTTAAGGTGGATGGAATATAGATACAGCTGTTTATGCTTAGGAAGAAGGGAAGGAGAAAAAAGATAAGTTTGGAAAAAATACAGCATTCAATTCATTTATTTAAAGTTTCTGAGATGTGATTGTTTTTTAAAAAATTCAGATTGTCAAAAGTGCAAAATAAATCAGCACTGATGTAACAGAACAAGTCAGAAAATGAGAAAAAATGACATCTTTCAAGATCAACTGTTCCACAGAGTACAGAACAAGCTGGCAGTCTGCAGAACATCATACATTAACTAGAATAAACACTAAAAAAAATCTTGGATAGTCAATGAATATCAGAGTCAGGAGGCAAAAGGATCAGACCTCCCTGGGGACTGAAGTGTTGTGATATCTGATAGTAGAAATTTCTTAACCACATCCAAATGTTTTATTTTATTGTATTTACCATAGTACACATTTTGTGTGTCTCTCACAATGGAATCCACAGTTCTTGCCAAAAAAGAAAAAAAGTACATAGAACAGTATTAGTATTTGAGATATCCAGAAAGTCTAAAAGTGCAAATCAGTTTTGTCCATTTATGTATATCTGACATAAAAAGTCAACAATGGATGTTATGATTGGGGTAAAATGCTTAGAAACTAGATAAACTTAAGGAAATTGTTGCTTATATGATGTTGATTTAAAGGTCATTATTTATTTCTTCCCATACATATATTCTTTGATGATTAATAAAGATTTACTGAAAAAAATTAATGTGTGAATTATTAATTCAGTAAATCTTTACCAATGACCTACTAAATGTAAACTTTTGAGAGGCATAAAGCACTAAGGATGAAATGGTAAACTAAATTTAGATTTTACCTCAAGAGGATTCAACCAAGTAAAATTTTGATGCAAACGTTGGTTAATCTTGCATAGAAAAGATATCTTAGAGATTTGAGGTCAATAGCTACTGAATGAAAGTGAAGAAGCAAATAATCAAATGGGAACCAGAAAACTTTAGAACAGGAGAAAAGGGAAAAAACTAATAAGAAATGAGAAATGGATCTAAAAAGGAACAGGAGAAGCCTAGCATGGATAGAATTAAAAAAAAAAAAAAAAGGATCGCATACTGGAAACTAAACCAGGGAGATTTAATGAGGGAATAAAAGAGGCATGATAAATATGGTAAAATAAATTAAGGAGAAAGAAGAGTAAGAAATAAAGTTTGAAGAAAACGGACCACTGATAGGGAGTGAGGCAGTATGAGACAAAAAAAAAAAATACCCTATCAAAATGAACTAGCAAGATTACTGGCTCCTGTCCCCATGGTTAAACTGCTGAGAAATAGAGAGGTTAATCTCTTTTAGAATGACAATTTTAAAAAGCCACTTGTAGGGTAGAAATGATTTGAAAAAATGGGGATAGTGTGTTAATTGGTTTACTGAAGTAGTGACTCTGGATTGGAGCCCAGCATGCCTATGGGAGAGAAGAAAAGGGGTAGCTTGTATTCTTTCTTGCTTTCCCTCCACCACTGCATTTGGATAAGTAATAATTGTTTTTACAATAGTAATTGGACCTTTGGTGTAAGTGTCAGCAGGAGAAGACGGAGAATAAGAGCCTTGTCTTATGTTTTTCCTCAACATTTCAAATTTTTATATTTCACAAAATATTTTTATTAGATCTATTTTTATTAAATTTATTGAGGTAACATTGGTTAATAAAATTATATAGGTTTCAAGTGTTTAATTCTATATGTCATATGTATATTGCATTGTGTGTTTGCCAACCAAAAGTCAAATTGTCTTTTGTCACCATATATTTGATTCTCTTTTCTTTTTCTACTTCTCCCCACTTCACTTTCCCTCTGGTAACCACTCAGCTGGTGTTTTGTCTATGAGCTTTTGTTTGTTCACTTGTCTTGTTCATTTGTTGCTTTCAGTTTTAAATCTTACATGTGAGTGAAATAATATGGTTCTTATCTTTTACCGTTTGACATATTTCACTTAGCGTGATACTCTCAAGATCCACTGATGTCGCAAATGGCAGTACTTTATCTTTCCCTGTGGGTGAGTAATATTCCATTGTATATATGAGCTCTATCTTAATGAAATGTCGAGAGAATGAAGGAACAGATTGCCCTAGGGCAGTTGCTTCCCAATTTTGTCTCCTTCAAATTGCTAGGCGGAGAATTCCCATTTAAAAAATATTTCCTTCTAATAGTGTCCAATGGGGCTAGGGATGAAGTTCTAACCTCAGGAGAAGTTCTGTGGGAAGAGGATGATTTAAAGTGGTTTTCCAAGGCTAGGTCTCTCCTAGGGTCTCTCTTTCCAAGATCCTAGGTCTCTCCCATGGCACATTCAACAGCTCTCCCTACCTAGTTCATCTGGTTGAAATGAGCCCCCAGTTATCACACATGCATTGCCTGCCATAGTGGACAGTGAGCTCAGGAGAAAATAGGCTCAATGATCTAAGCTGACATTTAAGAAAACTATTTTAAAATAAGAACCATAAACTGGATTATAGATTCCATCAGTCTGAAAATAGAACAGGTGCACCAGAATTTCAAATAAGCTGAATAAGCATAAAAAAATGATTTAAGAAAAAGATATCAAAGTTATGAAGAACAATAAAAAATTTTAAGAGTCAGGTAGAAATATTTAGTAAGAAAAAATATTAAACAAATAATACAATACATAGGACAAATAGTAAAATGCTACAAATAAGAAATAGGTTAGCAATGTGAAATTATAGAACTTTCCAAAAAGGAAACCATGAAGGAAAAAGAGTTAGAAGATATTATAAGGCTAATAAATAATTAAGACAGAACAAAAATGCTGGTGTAGAGAAAATAGGAGGTTCAGAAAGGAAGCATATAAAAATGGAGAGAAAGAAATATTTGAAAAAATAATAAATTTTCCATAAATAAAAAAGATGTAAAAACAGATTTAATGGAACCATAGAGTGCCAGAGAATAAAGTTTTTTAAACTCACAGATAAAGTATAGACAACATTTAGAAATTTCTTAATAATTTCAATAGTGAAAATGCAAAGCACATAGAAAGGAATAAGAACATCGGATGCAAGAAAACAACGGGGAAATGTTTTCAAAATATTGAGAATAAAGAATTTGAACCAAGGGTTTTCTATCAGGCAAAATTGTCATTCAAGTACAGAGAATTATAAAAAAAAATAAAAAATAAATAAAAAATAAAAAAACCTTAGCCATACAAGCCTTCAACATTCTGTTACATAAATATCCACTTGTAAAACTGTCTTTAAAGTATTTAAGAGGAAAATAAATACAAATGGATATATATGAAGTAGGATATTTTTGTAGCGAAAGTGAATAAACACCTAGGTAATATTTGTTGTGGTTTTGTAAAAGTGGCTAAGGCCAAGAGAAAGAAAAAAATGGAAAATGTAATTGTAAAAATCTCAAATTAAAAATAATTATCAGTACAATTATATGGGAAAGAAGACCAAGAAATGTAAGAGCTTTCTAAAATATAATACTTTAGGTATTTATAAATGTATATATACATTTTGGTTTCTGAAAAATATTCCTTATTGACAAGTTTAAGTTTGCTTCTCATTGCTTGCTAAGAGATTTTTAATGGAAGAATTGTTAAATGTTAAAATGATTCAGCACCAATATGCATTATCATTTTTTACCATTAATCTATTGATTCTATTAACAAGTTGCTTAATGCAGACCATTACTTGCATTTCTGTGGTAAACACTAAATGATCAAGATGTAATAAATTTTAATGTATTGTTATATTCGATTTGTCAGTTTCATTTTAATTTTACATAAATGAGACTAGCCAACAATAGTGTTTTCCCTTTGTGTATTTTCTTTTATTTTTAACTGTCCTTTCACCAGTTTGTGAGTAAGATGACAGTGCTCTCTCAGAATGACTTCAGAGATCTCCCGTTATTTCTCTTCTGGAAGAGCTCTGGAGCATTTCAGTCCCTTTGAATGATTGTTATGCCTTTCATGCTGGCTGCCTTTGGTAACACTGAGGGATGCCATATATCATGTGTCATTATGTATCTGGTCTATTTGTATATACCTGTCTAACTATTTTATTGTTTTAAGTAATCTAACGAAAAACAAAGATTGACTGCAAAGCCCTTTTGCTCAGTGGCACTGAGAATGATGTTTAAGTAAGATATCGCACTTATCAGCCCCAGCAAGAGAAGCAGTTCAAGAACTAAAGCAGGCAAAGCTGAGATTTACACGAGATGTAACTACATTCCAAGCTCATTAGAGATTTCGAGGCTAGTACAAGGTTATAAGAAGAAATCCTGTGCATTAGAAAGTAGCAATCTTTCCATTCTATAAAAGGATAAAAACACTAGTCAAGGAATAAATAAATTACTCTGGTTCATAATTTCTAAAATGTAAAATAACCAGTCATTTACACTTAACAATTTAAGCTAAATAGATGCCCAGGTATACATTCTGTCTCTTGGAAATAAAGCCAAATCCAAAGGATTATTTGTTGTTAATTTCATTTACACTTTTTATGGAATAAATCTCAGAAACTTTTACCCAACCTAAAATCAACCCCATAAGCTTTAGTTCTCTCATAGTCTGCGCATTAGCTTGACAATTCTTTAACTTCTAAATTTGCAGAATAAGCAATTCAAAATGATGGGTAAATAGAGCCACCAGTGACACTCTGCAATAAATCCATCCTTCACCCAAAACATAGCCAAAGGAAGGAAGTATCATTGTAATCCAAAGCTTATGCATGGCAGTCTGGGGATAATTTGTCCAGTTTAGGCTTGCATTTTTTTTTTAGCCTGGGTTTTCCAGATGGCCATTTCATTCATTCTCCTATTGTAATGATAGTGCTAGATTCAAACCCGATTTAGAAAGGACCCACTAATATAGAATAAACAGACACACCAATTGAAAATGCAAATATGAAAATGTATAAAATATAAGTGGCATGAATCAGTTTAGAAAGCCTTTATCACTCAAATAAGGAGGACACCATCAAATAACACTGGAATAAAATTAAGTTGAATTCCTGTATATAAAAAAATGAATTCTAGGTGGATAAAAAACCTAATTATGAAGCACATAAAACACTAAAAGAAGATGTAGATTAGTCTAACGATTCTGAAGTAGAGAAGGCCTATCCAAGAACAACACTAAACATTTAACGATAAAAACCTAATGATTTTTAGGCTTGACTACACAAAAAATTACAATGTTCTCTAGGACAAAAGTTCCCGTTGTAAATAAATAAATCTAGATAGTGAGTTTAGCTGGTTAACTATTTAGTTAGAAATGTTTTTGTACAAAATAACATTTGAGGGGATTCAAAAACATATATACATCTGTTAATATTTCAGTTTTAAAAATTGCATACAAAAATATAGATATTTTAAAATGAGAGTTGAAAATATGATGATTTAATAAAGTCACAGAACCACATCCAAGCTCTTCAACACTCTTGTATTGAACTTCACATTTTAAATGTTCCCAAATCTCTATTGTGACTTAACAGAACTCACACTTATGAGAGGCCCAAGATGGCACACACCTAAATCACTTATGTCTACATCCTTACGATGAGTTAAATTTTGGCTAAGATTATAGCACTAGTTTAAAACATGTTTCAAGTGAGTTTAGATCTATACTTAGTTCTTCTAAAACTAATAACCACTGGAGAGAAAGTGAGTGTGTTTATCATTTTTTTTTTTGAGAAAAATCTCTGTAATGTTTTCAACCATATGAGGTAGAGTAAAAAAAAAATGCTATAATAAATCAGAATAATTTTCAAGGCATATTTCAATTGTTTTAAAATAACTGGACAGTTCTAAGATATTTAAAGGTCACCAGAAAGTTTTGATTACTTTTTAAAGGTATGTTTTCATTATAAAACAACATAAAAAATTATATAAAAACAGAGAAAATAGAGAAATTGCAATAATTCCACCATATAAATACAACCAATATCAGACATTTTACTTCTCCTATTCCAATACTTTTCTCCTTTGTATCTGCTTGGATTTAAGAATTTTAACATCCACTTTGCAGTCTTATTTATAGTTTCCTCTATCAGAAAAGGGATTTTTCTAAGATAATGCCAGCCTTATTAGAGTAATAATCACTAATTTTAAATCAGGGAAAGTCCAAGGTAATCAGGTTTTACAATATAGAGAGAAAATCTTTGGCCTCCAAAGAGTAACATTTTTGTATAGGAAATGCCTTGTAGGATATGCTGAACCTATGATGGAGGTTAAAATAGTTAACAACAAACGTAATTAAGGTTTCTAGATCAAGGCTCTTTGTTTCTTCTTCTGCATCTTAGTGCTATCTGTGACTACTATTTTAAGAAATTTGTTTATTATTGGGAGCTTCACAAACTAGTCACTTATCCAGGGTCAATCTAAAAAATAATTCTTATATATTATGTTCAGTTTCATTTTTCTATTTGCCTAGTTTTGGATGATGTGATACATTAGAAAAGGGAACCTTTTAGAAATTTCTATAGGTGGAATATTTATCTATAAGACTTTTGAAACTTTAGGGAAGTTGAAGAGAATTCAGTCATCTGTGTGTGAGATCTGCATATAACTAGTAGTGACATTTTACAAATGCAACATGGTCCAAATGTTATAAAAACTGATTGTAAGGCTATGGTAGTAAAATATCCAACTTGATGTGAGTGAAATAACATGGTTTTTCCCCACATAAAAAGATAGTTACACTTCTAGTACATGAGGAAATATATGCGATTTGTCTTTGAATAGGAAAATGTATATTTCTTATAAAATTACTATCTTTGAACCTTCTATCATGATTTCACATGCACATACACATGGAAATTGTATAAATTGAATTAATTTTTATTGGTATATTCTAGTAATTTAACTCCCACAAATTTTCCATCATGAATTTCCTGGTGTTATCAAAAATTAGCTGAAACTTTTGTTTTTCTATTAAGAATAAAATAACTCATTCTAAAACATTCTGTCATACCTTAGAGACATCAACCCTGATTGATTTGAAAACTTAATCAACTGAAAACCCAAAGAATGAATTCAAACACCAATCCATGTATGAGTAGCAGATGCAAAGATGTCTTGCTGACATCTCATAATTTCTTATTTATAATCACTGGGAACATGGCATAAGAGAACAGAGAGAAGCCCTTGTAAACATGCTAATCACACTTCACAAGGGGTTGGCTAGGAAAAAGACATTGTAACAATGGTGTCGTGTCACAGGTGTTAGCAACCCTGGTTCCACCAGGGACTATCTGTACTTATAATCTTGGACTAGTCTTTTCATTCTATGAACTGTGATTCTATGAAAAAGTGCTAATGCTACACACACAGATTAAAAAAAGAAAATTAACAAATATTAATTGCTCCAAGAGTCGTGAAAAATGAAAAGTTTGTGGGTTCAAATGCTTTCAATGTAAGCTCTTTCTCAAGTAATTGATACAATTGGTATTTTCTGATTTGTGAGCAGCTCTTGAAATGGTTTGTCGGTATTTTGGGAGGTAAGGGGTTGTTTGGAGGAGAGAGAATTTTTCTTCCAACTCCAAGAAGGTTAAAATCTTTCTAGAAATTCCACAGCTTTTTAAATCTCAACATAGTTTCTTTTATCCATTTTTCCTTTCTCTCTTTTTAAAAAATTACTTTTATTTCAACCTTTTTTTCCCCCTTCTAAGTCTTCCTGGTAAAAAGCATCTACTAAATCTTTATTATCTCAATGCTGACCTTGTACCCACACTCCCACCCCTACCCCACCTTTCCCTGCATAATGAAGGGCTAAAGTTCCAATTCTGAGCCATCTAGAATAACAAAGGAGGTGAGAGAGTGAGTGTAGGATAGAGTGAATCTTTCTATGATGGTCCTTACTTCAAGTACTCTGGACATTTTCCTAGTATTTCTGTGTTCTTATTTATTTATTTATTTATTTATTTATTTATTTATTTATTACTGGACGAGCAACCCCTCCACCTCCTCCCCCTCCAGAAAACAAAACAAAACAAACAAACAAAAACAATTGTGTGAAGTATTTAGTTTGCCAGAGCTTGAAGAATTATTAATAACAAAAATGTAAAAGCTAATCATCTGATTTTCTCTTCTTCGTTTACTGAGATTCTGTGGGCAGTGGTGTTTCTCAAAATATACTTCAGATAATATGCAGGTAATTTCTTCATATAAAATACCATCAATTAGCTCTTATTTTTAAATGAATTTTTCTACCCTCTAAAAAAAGTCAATGTCCATTTACATTGATCGTTTTATAGTCATCCTTCCTCTTTAGCTGAAAAGTCTTTTCTTGATGTTAAAAATCTGCCAACTTGGAAAGCTAAAGTACCCGAAACTGGCAGAGATACATTATTGTCATCCCTATGTTTCACTTTGCCAGAAACCAGCATAGGAGGAAAAAATGAAAAATAAAAACCTATTTTCACATGCAACTGACACTAGCTCAGTTGCTGAGATTAGCTTGTGAGGGTGGAGGAAACGTGTACCAGTTCCCTTTCATAAATGTATCCTTTTTATCATCTTCCATCTGCAGCTCAATTGATAGAAAATGTGATGGGTTGGAGAAATCTGTTCATTCTGGTAAACTGTATGGAGGTGTCAAGGCTAAGAATAGTCGTGGGCTGACATTAAATAGTAGGGACACATGCTGAGCTGGCTCACCCAAAGCTGGTGTCTAGAGCAGCACACCAAATTAGAATTTAGAAGGGAGACCTTTTTTAAATATTCTTAGGTCTGAGCACTCAGAGACATTTCAGTTTAGAGGTGAAATGTGGCCCTTGGGGTATGAATTTCCATGGACAAGATTGATTCAGATGCTCTTAAAAACTTTCTTTAAGCAAGAACATACAGGAGGAAACTATCACAACCTCCAAGTCCATCACTGAGGAAGAGAATTTTCTCTAAACAAAGATACAGAACTTATATAGGCCTAGCTGGTTAAGGCAATCTAGAAGAAATTATAATGCTTTCTGAAATAATGGAACAATGCTGTTTTTGAAGTTTTCCAGCCTGCAGATTTGTCTGAGAGTTTAGCTGATTCACAGTTTGGCAACATTCATATTCGACCTAGGTTAAATATATGCTTAAATCTATGTCACTGTAAACGTCACAATTATGGCAAAAAAAAAAAAAAATTTTGGAAGCCATGTTTTACTTTCAATCATTGCTCCTTTAAATCACTTGCACATGTTTACACTCAGATGCCCAAGTAGTTAAACTGATAGTTTTAGAAAAGAGCAGGTTACTCTTTAGATCAGATTTTGGGAAACAATTTGTCTGTGGATATAATTGTCCTTTCACTCCAGAGATGTTCCTGAGTTCTCCATTAAAGACGATTTTTCCATGCCTTCAGATTTTACCAAACAACTCTTTTAAGTCTGTTTTCTTTTACAAACTATCAAACAAGTTTGTTCAAAGAAATGTGCTAATTCACAGACTCACAGGGCTAGGACCCTTAGGCTTGAGAGCTCATGTGGCATTCAAATACAAAACTCTGCCTCCAGGCAGGACCCTGCCAAAAACCCATCAAGAGAACTGAAAGTGTAACCCATCCTCTAGAGCTGAAGGGAAGAAATTTTCAGTGTTTCCAATATTTAGGCACCCCATCCATGTTGCCTATCTATATGCCTAAAAGGTATCCCCCAACTTGTTATTTAAAACTGCTTCTTCACATTTTGTTCATTGATGCAAATGTGCTCAGAAAACTCTGAGAATCATGCTGTTTCACAGACATTAGGTCAAAGAACCACCATTTCTTTTTTCTTTTCCACATAGCTCCATGTATTAATATTTTAGTCAATATCACTGCTTTGTACCTTTACATTGCTATGGCAAGAATTTGGGGAAAAAAATACTTTTCTCTAAGTAAGTAAACAATTTCTGGTTTAGTCTATTCATTTAAAAACATTCATTTGAAAGCCCCTATAGTTTGGATTAGTTCTGGGGCCTGGTATTACAGAGGTAAATAAAACCAATAAAATCCCTGCCCTCCTGAAATGTAGAGCCAGTCTAGTGAGGGGAGAAAGACAATCAACAAATCATGCAAATACAAGTAAAGAAATATAAGTATAAATTTTAGCTTTTTAAAAATAAGTATAAAAATCCCAAAGCGAGTACAAGTTTAGGAGACAAAATCAGAAGTTTGGGTTTGGACATATTGAGGTATCTTTTACATTTCCATTAGATTTGTCAAGTAGAGAGTTGGATGTAGGATTCCAGAGTTGAAAGACAATATTTAGGAGATAGAAATTTTAGAGTCATCTGTGGACTCAAAGTTCACTTAGGATTAATTTACCCGTATCAGTTACTTTGTTATAACGAACAATTTCAAGCAATCTCCCTACTTCACAATTCTTATCTTCCATTCAAAACAACTTTTACCATTGAGGCGATTGAAGTTCCGGTAATACACACCTCTAAGTCCTCATCACTGATGAAGAAATTAATTTCAACTCAGTGAATTACGAGAAATATTTATTTATTAAAGGTACGTTTTGAGGTAGAAGATGGGTCAGGCCTCACACTGGCTAACCATGGGGAGGTGAGGATGCGTGGTGGGGAGGTGGGGCACGGGTTAGAGCCTGGGGAAGATGGAGAGTTGCAACCCCGGGGGGGAGGGAAAGGTCTGTGTTATATTGGGGTCATGATGGGTGGTTAGGAAAGTGTTCTTAGGTGATTGGCACATGAGGTCATTTTGATTGACACTTGGCTGCTACATAACTCTTTGCCAAGTGCACATGTGCTTACCCAGAATTCAGTCTGTTATAGATTCTTGAATTTATAGTGATAAACATAGTATTATAATGAGGCTTAATTGTGGGTGAATTACTGTAGTACCTTCTGCGTAGGTGTCAGTAGCCAGATTAGGGGAGCTAAGATTATGACCCTCCTTTCCTTTGTCTCTGGGAATGCAGGAGGGATTCTCTAACTACCAATAGGGTGTTCTTTGGGTGGTCCCTAGGCTGGGTCTCTATCCCTTTATTCCCCTGTTGCTCATATCTGATTAGATACCTAACACAACTCCTCCGTTTCATTGAGTTTTATTCTAATTTTCTAATACAATGTGACAAATATCCACCTGACTATTTGAAATTTCACCTGCTTCTTCCAGACTATATTTTTACCAAGTGTTGACCTTGTGCCTTGTATTTTGTCAAGCATTTACTATGCATTATGTCATTTAATACCCCAAAACCTTTATAAAAGGGGTGTTACTATATGTTTTATTAATGAAAAAAAAACGAAAAACAGCGACATTAAGCAAGTTGCCTGAGGTGACAGACCAGTGTCTTAAAGACAACATTCATTATACCAGCTATTCAGCCTTTCCAGGAGTGGAAATGTTACCTGACACTAGGTTATTCCATTCCTTACAGATCTGTATTTCAAGTATACAAATAACAATTGAGTGTTCTTTGAGTGTGATCTAACATCTATAGAACTGGACTCAAAATGAGCAGGCATTCAAAAGGCCTTCACTGATGTTTACTGAAATGAGAAGGAGTGAAAACTTGTGCTTTGCTACTTTGCCAAATTATCTTACGTAGTCTTCATGCCAGATGAGAAAATAAGGTAATATTGTCTGAAGACTCTAATAAATCCAGTCACCAGCCCAATTCCTAGAAAATGTGAGAGCCTGGATTTGCCATATCTGACTCCAGTGCTGTGTCCTCTCCACTGTGATGATCTGCACCAGGAAATAACAGTGGGTCTTTTCAGTCTTCCCCTGAAAGACTGAGGGTGGTTGAGTGTGAAGGTTAAAATGTGTTTCCCCACTATTGTCAGGAATTTGTAATTAAATAGTACATGTGAGATAATAGAAAAAAATATATTGGTCTCTACCCCATGGTTCCTGGCACAAAGCTCTTAAAACCCTCATAATTTCCTAAGGTGATAAGAGCACTCAGAGCTTCTTTTGTCCTAGATGGGGGCTGGACACCAGAAAGACCCAGCCATGATTAGAAGTTTGGAATTTTCAGCCCCACTCCACCCCATCCTCCAGAAAGGGGAGAGGGGCAGGAAATGGAGTTAATGATCAATCACACCTACATGAGGAGGCCACCATTAAATCCCAGTAGTGCAGGGTTGGAAGAGCTTCCAGGTGGGTGAGCATATCCACATACAGGGAGGGCGACACACCTCAGCTCCAAGACGGAAGCTACTGCGCTAGGCATTTTTCCAGACCTCACCCTATGTATCTTTTCATCTGGCTGTTCATCCATATACTTTAATATATCCTTCAGTAAACTGGCAAACATGTTTCCCGGAGTTCTGTGAGCCCCTCTAGCACTTAATTGAACATGATGAAGGGGTCATGGGAACCTCAGATTTACAGCAGATCAGTCAAAAGCACAAGTGACAATCTGGATTTTTGATGGGCCTCTGAAATGTGTTGGGAACAGTCTTGTGGGGCTCAGGACTTAACCTGTGGAATCTGATACTATTTTCAGGTAGATAGTATCAGAATTGAGGACACACAGCTGCTGTCACAGAATTGCTTGTTTGGTATGAGGGAAAAAAAAAACACACATTTGGTGACCAGAGTGTCAGAAGTAAAGTGTTCTGTGTGAGCAGTAAAAGCAGCACACAAGAGGAGAAAGACTTCCCACTCAGAACCATTTCTCAATGAATGATGGAAAATAATTATCACTTATTGAGGAGATAAAATATATACACAGCTAAAAAGAAATCTTAAGTGCGGAGCAATTAAATGATTAACCTAAAGCTGCATATAAAATTAAGGGCAGGACTCAGAATAAACACAGGTGTTTTGCCTCCAATCCTGTTTTCTATACTGCCATATATGTATACAATAGAGCCATTACACTCAAATTGTGCAGTGAGATAGAAAACCATGAGAACTAAATTAACCTTATTTTCTCAAAGCCACCATTAGCCTCTCTGCTCCTTGACTCAATTTGGTCCTATAAGAAGCCTGGAAGACAGATTCATTTCTAAAATGGATTAATTTATGAAATTTATATAATATAACAAAAATATTTAGAGTGTGAAGTGACTGTTGCTTTCCCCCTACTTCTTACACTTTCTTTCTAAAATAAATACAGATATTATACAATTCTTCTAAATTATTATAATGTTTAAAATTGCTCTATTGCTGTGCTCCCTCCTGTGAGGATAACTTCCAGGGAAGTTTATTTATAAGGAGGTCATTTTGAAGTTTCAGTAGCTAATCCCCTTGGATAGGTTCCAAGAAACACCTGCTTTATGATGAATTTTTCTCAGTCATGAATAGAATCCCAGAATATAGCAAGCTTGGGTCTACATCCCTCTTTCAAAACATGGAAACAAATGAATTGAGATTGAACTTTCATATGATAACTAGGTCCAAAAGTTTTTCCCCCAGCTGTGACAAAGAAATAGGGAGCACAAAGTCTCTTCAATGAAAAGAAGTCGTATATAGTAATTTATAGCAATTTATACACATACTAATATTTTATTACACATGATTTTATTACACATACTAATATTTTATTACACATACTAATATTTGGTCTTGAAAATAACTTGGTGAGGGAAGCAGGCAAGGTACTTTAATTGTTCAAACTACAAATGAGGAAACTGAAGTTAAAAGAGATTAAGTGATTCACTAAGAAATAGATCCAAGATAGAAATAGAACGTCAAGAGATTTATTAGGAGAGGGGCCAGGAAAAGTGAGGAGAGCCTTCAGACTACAATGAAGGACGCTTACAGAAAAAGAACGAGGGAAAAAGGATTGAGTAGAAAGACTCTAGACTACAGCACAGCTGCAAGAAAGTTTTAGCCAACGAAGAGCAAGCCCATTTTCTTGCAGAATGAGCCTGCCTTATTATCCCCACCATTGTCAGTCATTAGCATAAAGCAGCCCACAGGAAGCATGGCCTCAGAGTCAAAGCAGTTATAGGTCCAGAAGGGTAGGAGCTGGGAATGTTAATCAGTTACCCTCCTCACAGCTGGAGATCTGACCAGAACATTCTCTTAACTGTCAAAATCTCCCACGATCACACAAATGACAAGTAGAAATGATGGTCCCAGAAGTCTCCTGACATCTGGTAGAGTATTTTATAGTCTTTAATGTGAATGATACATGATACTTATAAATTTTTTTTTGCAGCTAGAATCATGTGATCATTGAAGACGGTTAAGTTTAATACAGTTGACAGAACTTATTATTTTTTTTAAAAAGCCAAATCTATAATCATTATTGATATAAGCAATAAGTTATAGAATGAATCTACAGAAATGTTTCAGAGGCACAAAAACTATCATAAATATAAGTCAAGGGGAAAAAATCAACTGCAATATTTGAAAGAAACGCCAATAGATTAGTTTTGCCACTAGTCACCTCACTGTAAATGTGATACAAATATATTTTTAAGGCTCACTAGATGAAATTTTGATGGGTATGTAACATTATAGAGTCTATTTAATTTTACTCATGTCTATTTAAGTAAATATATGTAAATAATTTTTATAAAATAGTTATTCCTCAGAAGAAATAACAAATATATTTTTATTTATCAAGTACCAACTGTTTAGTGTAAAGCAAAGAAACTCATTTTGTCCTGAAAACAAGTCTCTAGATATTCCTTCAAAGTGCATATGAAGAAACTGAGGCTCAGAGACATTAATAGCTTAAGTTTTAAAAAGGCATGGGAAAGTCTAGGCTTACATTTGGCTCTACTGCCTATAAAAAAGATGTGCAACATAGCCAATGAAAATACAGATTAAAATACTATGGATTTAGACACAGCCACTTGATTGCTTACATAGTTTTTATTACTCGATTGATGCACAAACTAAAAAAAAAAAAAAAAAAAAAAGAAGAAGCAAACTGTCAAGAAATGGCAGTGTTAGAAGTGACATATTGCCGTGACTGCCTTTGTAACATGGAAGAATGGTTATCCCTATTCCCCACCTATTCCCACTTCTGATAAAATGGACTGATAGGAATTCTTCTCTGTATTATCTATCATAAGAACCCTAGTGATCTATGTTTTTGTTTGGACCATGCCCTAGGATACATATTTTTTAGTGTAATGTAATAAAAATTTTCTATATCTGTAAACATGTAGAAAATGGATTGAAAGAAATCAAATGTAATTTTTAGTTTTTCTCCATGTCTCAATATCCATGTCATTGTATATGCTTGCTTTTGTGCCTAAAATACTCTTCTCCCATACTTCTGCCATTGAAATTAGTCTTTAAGATTTAGTTTAAATTTACTATTTTCCCCCTGTGAAGCCTCTGCACCATTCCTCAGACTGCCCTTACTTATCACACTTGGATGGTTGACTCTTTCTCTGTACAATACCACAACTCTTTGTACAATACCTCAGTTATAGCTGTCATAATGCCACAGTGATTTTATTCATTTGTTTGTCTTCAATGACAGCCAAAGAATTCCCTGAGGAATAAAACTCTCTTTTGCTCAGTTTTGTGTCATTGGTGCCTGACATTTAATGAATGTTTGCTGAATGAAGGCAAGACTACATGGCAGAAAACAAAAAGCATGGAGAGATTAAGTATAGATCTTAATCCTAATAAAATGAGGCTCATTCTAATTATTTTTTTACAAGTGTAATAATAGGACTTTTATAAAGAAAAAATGATGTTAAACTTTTGTTTATTTTTGTTATAACCATCAAAACCAAACCACAGAGATAAAACATAATTACATTATATTCCTAAAATAACATTCAAAATAATACATAGATGATAGAATGATAGATAGCTAGAGTGATAAAGTAAGTTAATATTTTAATATATTTTTCTAATGCAGCCCAAATAACCCAAATTTTGAAAAATATTGACTCACATTTTATGTGAATAGAAACACAACAGAAAGACACACTAAGCATGGCTTTAGTATTAAGTAAACTTTCCTCTTTGCACTAACCTTGAACTTGTGTTGTCTTAATATGTCCAAGTATGCTATACTATTAAAACTTCATCTGTGGAACAGAATTTACTAACTGTATCACAAGTCTTCTGTAAATTGTAATACAGTGGTTTAATTGTATAAAGGCTGGAATAGAGCAATGTAAATAATCTTGTTTAATTTGGCTTAATAGTATATAGTTTATGCATCAGCATCTCTTACTAGACTATAAACTTCTTGGTTGGCTCTCATATAAAGTTCCCAAATGGTAGCTCACTATCTTACACATAAGACACTAATGCATGTTTATTAAATTTAATTATTACAAAAATAAAATTGAAAAAGAAAATAAATATCTTGAAAACAAATGAAAAAAAATCAATGTGTGGGTTTCTTTCTGCCACATATAAAGCAAATGTTATATCTTAATATAGCCATACAGTGATTTTATCGTTTCTGTCCAACACCGAAAAGCATTCATTTATTGAGCATTAAGCTCATCTGAGTGGTATTATGTTATAAATCTAGAGACATAGTAGAGAAAATTGCTGTGTCCTGCATTCCAATAATATCCTTGCAGAAGAACAAAGCAACCTGGTCATCAAGAAAAGTCAAATTGCAAACCTTTCTGGGAGTAAAAAGAAGAAAAATACTTTGTATTAATTCTTGAGAAACATGACTCAGTGCAGCTTTAAGTTTATGTATTCCAAGTGTGTTTGTATGGAGAACAGAATGTTATACAGTAGGAACAGATTGTTATACAGTAGAAAAGCAACACAGAGTTGGATAAGGCAGATCTATCCATCATCATTTACCTATGTGACCATGTACATGCCTATCAATTGTTCAGTTTTCTTTTCCATGGATATCTAGCTCACAGTTTTTATATGTATAAATGAGATACTACATATTAAACTTACGTTACTTCTAAACTAGAATACTCAGAAGCTATTATTATACCATGTTTATAAATCCCACATAAATACATAGACACACAATATTCAAAGAGAATTAAAATATATCCATTGCGTGAGCATATGTGCATTCTACAAGTAGCATCGTGTCCTAACAGATTGCTGTCACATTGCATTTGTATCTGTAAGCATTAGTGCCATTTTCGCATACCTGTTAAGCAATCTTCTGTTATTACTTTGCAGCACATCATTTATGTCTCTCTCTTTACTAACATAAGACCATTATCTTGCCATTCAGCAGTGACAGATGATTCATCCAAGATTCCAAATAACACTATCTTGATATAGGAGGGGGGACCCCAACAACTTTGCTTTTTTTTTTTTAACAGATACATTCTACAGTTCTACATATGCCTTGAACTCAGTTCCTGAGAAAAAGTCACAAAACATATTCAGCTGCACAAACCGCCAAGGATCCACTATATTTTTTTAAAGGGTAGAGAACAAAAGAGAATTTTTTTTCTTCATCAATTACTTGGAATTTTAACTCTAGAGACTATTCTACATGGAGAATTCAAAATAGTGGAAATTTGGCATAGGAGAGGGAGTAGGAGAGAGAAGGGAAAACTGATTAATTTAGTAAATGCAAACTAAATTCACAGCCTGTTTTTTCAGTTTGCCATCAGGGCGGGATTTGAATCCACAGAGACAAAAGGATTTTTTTTGCCATATTTGATATGATGGTCTTATTTTCAGTCCCATTCAGGACTCCTTATCTAAATGACTTTTTTTTATTTGTAAATTTATGTATGAATATTTTATTATCGATTACAGTTAACTTGTATCGAATGCTTACTGTGTACTAACCATTATATCATCTCATTTAATCATTAAACCAACTTTATTTCAAAGCAAGTTGATACAAATAAACAAGTCTTATGTAGAGAATTAATGGAAAAGCAAAAATTTCATTCTAAGTGTATTTGAATCCAAAACCTCTGCTCTTAACAGCTACCTTATTTGGCCTGTCAGGGCAAAATAGAAAAACTAAGTCAGAGAAAGGCATGAAATTATTGAACATGTAAAGACACAATTATCAAATCCCCTTTACTGAAGAACTTTTTTAAAATGCAGAGGAAGTGCTTGTTAACGGCATTCCTTTATAAAGATTGACCTAATAGAATTCTTAATCTCTGTGGATACAAAGATAATTACGGTGTGGGTGAGGAGAGGGTTTACTGCTTAGGCCTTTCCACAATTATCTTCATGCAGCTTCAAAATCTGGCTACCCTAATGGTTTTCAGCTCAACTCTATTAGAAAACCAAGTGTACTGTTGGGCCTAATGGATGCTTAAGAAGTAGTTCATTATTCCTCTGCTAAAGGATTTCTGTCTGTCTCTAAATCATCTTATTGGAGACTCAACTGCCCCCATGAAGTTTGCTTCAGGGAAGACATTTAAAATTTCTAACCACTGACCAGAGGGTGGTTTACTCACCCAAATGATGCCATCTATTCCTGCTGACATAGGCACTCTAATGTAAACATTATAAAGTATTTATAAGCCTCCTCTTTGCCTCAAAATAGAACCCATTTCTCCATTTGGATAAGGTATTAGAGCTTTAAATGCCTCCACAACGAAGCTGCTCACTTCTGGATTCTAATTGTTTTTCTCCCTTCCTCGGAGGGTGACTCTGAGATGCTCTGCTTTTCTTAACCATCTGTCCTTTTGCATTTGCTCTTGCCTCATCTCCCCATCTCACTTTTCCTTTCAGCCTTGTTTACAGTTCTTTTTCTGGAGGGGTGGGTTGCAGAGTTGACTTCCCAGGGAAAACATTAAACATTCATGAGAAAGATAGTGTGGGCTTATGGGATCTGGAGGAAGTCAAACCGAATATAGAGTAAATGAAAAAATTTAAACGTGTTAATTTTAATATTTTAACAAGCACTGGCATGTCTGTAGCCCCTCACAAGATGTAGTCCTCTTGAAGCTGGATACAGTTATTTTAGTCATGCATGATTTTTTCCTCTCTGTCATTAAATTAGAATATGATTACCTCCCACAGCCCAAATAGCTCCCTTGAGTGCTAAGTAATATAACTTATTTCATAAATAGGATCAAAACACCTTTATTAGATGGTAGCGACTAAGGGGGAAACCAGCATTTTATTAACATTTTAGTATTGACTCTATTTTATTACATTTAATCAGAATGGGATTTTGACAGCAACACAGAGACATACTCTAAACTTTTATCCATACTTCAGCCTCCTTGCTTGAAAGATGCTTGTTTTGCTTTTCTTTTAATGTAAAAACCAAACTGTTTGTGACAGATTCTTTTGAAAACTACCAGGGCTACATATTTCATTTGTCTGAGATCTGGGCTCCTAGTAGTTTCTTTTTCTTCCTGGGTTCATATGAACAGAACCACAAAGAAGATAATGTATAGAGCCACGGTAGAGGATCTGTGAACATACTGACTTTCTTCCTCCTTTACTTTCTTCCTTTATTTTCTCTTTTAAACACATATTTATTGAGCATCTGAGGATATGGCAGTCGACAAAACAAAATCCTTTCCCTTGTGGGTCTGTAGGGTAGACAATAAAAAAATAAAATATGGGCCATGACAGGGGCTGTGTCCCTCATCCACTATCTGTGTAAGTACTGTTTTACGTACCACAGACAGTCTTAACCTTGTCGTGTCAGGCAGTCACACTTGGACATTCTTTAATGTTTTTCCCTGGGGATATGTATGACAATGGGGTATCAACTCATTTCTAGTTGAGGCATAAAAACAATTACAAAGAAATGTAAAGGTGGCATTAAAGGTTATTAAAAAAAAAAAAGCTGGCTCTACCACTTATTAGCAGTGGAAACTTGGTTAAGTTATCTAACTTCTGTGTCTCAGTTTGTTCTACTGCAAAATGATGATAATAGCACACGTCTCCTCAGGTTGTAAGGATTAAGTGAGTTAATATTTGTCGTCTACCTGGAACAGTGCTCCTGGCATGCAGGAAGTAACATATAAATGTTAGTTATTTGCTCTGTCCTCCTGCCCGAGGCTTGAACTTTTTATCTCTGTTGGCCAGCTTCTGCTTTGACAACTCACCTGATGGAACCCTGAACCTTCCCAAGGACCCTTTTGAACTTTGACTATCACTTTGCCTGCTACTGCCCTTCCTCTTGTGGAACTGAAATCTCTCTCTCTCTCATGTCACTTCCATTCTGTTGTTTTTCCCCTTGGGGATCAATTCAGAGTAATTACATTCTTTCTTCCACATGATACCCTCCAGATATTTGAAGAACATGCACTTTTGAAAGAGTACGTTTTACTGGCTAAATATGCTATAGGTCCTACGATTTTCTCTCAAAGATATAATTTCCAAGTTAGTTCTATTCTCATGCCAGGTTATTCGAAGGACACACACCATTTCCTCCTTTTTATAATGTGGCTTAGAGTCTCCTAAATATCCCATATGCTCTCCTTTGATCTATGATCTCTTTACCTATTATAGGATGGGATGCTCAGGTGTGAATTAATAGCCTCCTGGATACAAGCACTGCAGTACACAAGTAACAAGATAGAAGAGGTCCTGCACTCATGCAATTTATAATCCAGTGGCGAAAACAGACAATAATCAAATATAGGAATAAGAAAGTTCCAGATAATGCTATTTTAGTTGGGATGGGCAGGAAAGTCATGTTTTAGGAGGTGATGCTGAGATGAGATCTCGAGGATGAGGCAGAAATAACTATGTGAATATCGGAAAGGAAGAATCTCCAGGCAGAGGGAGGAGCATGCGCAAATACCCTGAGGCTTGGCATCAAGCAGCAAAAACAAAGTCCATGTCTCTGGAGTAGACTGAGTAGAGGCGGGGGTGGGGGGGGAGGAGGCGAGAACAATGAGAGCAGGTCTCTGCTCATCATACAGTATTCTCGTAATAACTCTGCTCCCTTGCATCTAGTATTTCAAGGAATGGACATTTCTCAAACCCCAGAGTCTCTTTTCTCAACGGTATCCACACTCAAACTTCACTCTAGCTGTGCTTAGGTTTGTATAGGGCTCTCTTTGGGAAAGTGTTTAAAAAACATACCTGGTGCCCAAATGTAATTATTGCAAAAAAAATTTTGTTTAATGGATCACTTTTTCAGACTTTTAATATCATGTTCTCTCACCCCTCTGTTCCTTTACACACACTGTTTTCTATGCTTGGAATTCTTTTCTCCGACTTGTGAACTCCTGTGCATATTCTACAAAATCTAACTTAAAGGCACCAATGTTATGTAATTAGTCAGGCATGAGCGACAGGAGTGAAGGCCCAGCTCGGTAACCATAGAAACTTCCCTAGAAGATCTTCCATAAGTACCTCCATTTTAGGGTTATAAATTACCCAAAATCCTAGAGAATAAAGGCCATAAAAGCTACTGGCCAAACCAGCTACAGACACATGAGCAAAAGTGCTACCCATAACTTCAGCCTCATTATACCATCATTATAATATCATAGCTATGCCTAGAAGTTCATGAATCTAATTATAACAGGCAGAATTCTAGGTAAGCACACGTGCAGTTAGGCAAAGCATTATATAGCAGTCAACTGTCAGACAAGGCAACCTCACATAGGGATCATCTAGGACCTTCCCTCATGGCCCATATATAAACAGACCTTCCCATTTCTGCATGGTTACAGTGCTCCTGGCTAGAAACACGCTCCTCCCTTTGGGGTGTACTATTCTATCTCTTCATCTCCTAAATGCCACAGCCTTCCCTAGTGGTCCCTCTCTTTCTAAAGTGTACTTTCAATAAATCTTACTTTTTCTAAATCTTGCCAACTTTTATTTCTTTGCTGTGTTGGTGGGGAAGAACTGAGGGACAAAACACAATGCCACTCATTGTCTTCCTCCTCCTCCCCATGCCGCTGGGGCAATGAAAGATTTCAACTCACCCCAGCCGTGATATGATCACCTCTGAGAGGCCTTCTCTACCTTTTGAATGGCCCTATACTCCAAAAATGGAAGAAACCTCTGTTCTTTCATGACCCGTTTCAATGTCTAGATTAGCCATGTAGCACTTTCTCGAAACTGATTACTTACTTCTTCTTCCTCCTTTTGTCTTAAACCTATTGCAAGAAGAAACTTAATCTCATGCAACCTTAGAGTTTAGCAAGGTGCTTGAAACAGTTGCTCTACAAATACTTGCTGCATTATTGATTATGAAACATTAACTAAAACATTCTCTCCAAGATTTGTCGAGCCCGCTATATTCCAATGAGAGCATGGTTTGCACTTTGGGTAGTAGAGTAATTTGTTTTATGGGGGCATCCTTTGCCGTGCATTTCCCCTTCCCCACCCTCACTAAGTGCCTCAACAAATTTTCAAACATGCCTTGGGGGCCGTAGTGGCCCCAGTTGAGAACAATTGTTGGCCTATTAACTTATTTACTCATATAAAAACTTTGAGTCAGTACTGTGTGCCAAGCCTTCTGATGAATTTACATGTTTGAGTGACACTGGAGTAGGAATTCACTGCTTCTCATTCCATCCATCTTGAATCATCTCTGTAGGACAATTCTTTCTCGTTGTATCAAAATAAGCCTCTCTATAACATCGAAATACTGATTCTGGCATTGTCTAGTGCAATACAGAACATATACAATCTTTTCTTTCATGATAGACTTTCAACTGTTCAAAGATATATTTTATTGCCCTCTGTGCACCTAAAATTTGTCCTTTCTCAAAGTTAAACATTACTGATTTTATTTTTTAAAAACCATTCTCATGACATGAGTTTGAGTGATCTCAGCTCTTTGTTATGGGGTAAGGGATATGTCAGTATGCATTCACTTTGACTGTCACACTATAATATTTTTACTCTACTTTTATGTTTGGCATTTTCCCTATTGTTTACAACTCAAGCAATGATAGACCTGCAAGGTTTTTGTGTAGGGGAGTATTTTTAAATGCATCGGGTCACATACATATAGCCATAGTGAAGTCATTGTTATGAAAGGATTGTCTCCTTCTAGGCTTCTAGCAAGTGGCAAAATGTTTAGCACCTACTAGGTACATAATGCTATGTTGAACAACACAGAGGATAAAGAGAAATGTGACACATCCTTATTGCCAAAGAGCTAATGAACTCATTAGTGTTGTTTACAAACGTGAAGTTAAAACCAGTAGTCTGCTAGCACATGTTTAATAACTGTCTCTGTGGGTAGAGAGTAGAGGGAGAGCTGATTTGTGTTTGCTATTTTCTGTGGTATAAATTCTCCCACCATGACTGATTGCAAACTACCGACACAATATCACTGCATGTGGAGTTGGAAAGAGATGTGCGATAATCCTCCATTTTCTAGTAATTCCTCCCTATATAAAAACATACATAAAAAACCTCAAGAGCATAAATGAGAAAATGTTATACAAATAACTAGGAAGTGTTGTGTTTTGAATGTTTATTAGTTTTGCTTTTTAAATAATTTATTTAATTATAATTTTATGTAATTTACTTTTTAATATTGGCTGTGTTTTAACAAGCCCTTCTCAAAATTTCTAAAAATTTAACAACTGGCTCTCACAAGCTGATGTGACTTGACTCTAGTTGACTCCTGAAAGTTCAATGTATGATGTCATATGATGGGTCACCAGGCACATGTAAACACTAATGGTTTAAAAATTCAGATAAGAAGATAATCACTACATTATATAGTGAAGTAATTGAGGAAAAATTTTTTGGAGGAGGTGTTGGGACTTTAAAAACACACAGGATTGATCTGTATTAAGGAAGAGGAGGAAGAAGCATTATGGCTTTATAGTATACATGAAAATTAATACTATCTTACTTAGTAATAATAACACAACAACTATGAGCCAGGCATTATGCTAAGGACAAAAGTATATAGTTTAATGTAACTTAAACAGGGTCTTAAAAACCCTCTTTAAAATGAGGAAACTGAGACTTAAGACAATAAACAGCAAAAGTCACACAGCTAGTATGAATTATTTTTCTTCTTGCGCTCACCCTACCTGAGATAAATCTCAGATATAATTAGTAGAGGGGATAATGCCTGTGAGTATTCTCTGGCTCATCTAATTGTCTATTCATACATTCATAGTTATAGAAGTCAACTAGTGGTTTCAAATACTCTTAGCACTTAAACATTCCCATCCATCATTCACTGACACACCACCAAATAATGCCTCCCCATGGATATCACCAGGTCTTTTGGGGGGAAGACAGGAAGATGGACAATGACATAACACTCGGATGAAATTTGCTTAATGAAAAGTGAAATTGGTCACGAAACAAAGTACAGAGATAGGTCTACTTAGCCATACCTCTGGACTCAGTGTTCACACGTTACCACTTCATCTCTTCCCTGCATTGCCTTCACTTTAGGCAGCCTTTTCTTTGGTGGGGCCAGATTTCTGCCCACAATTGGTGCTTACATTCTCACTACTCTAAGTCAGGCAAAAAAGGAAAAGCAGCCCTTTCTCCAGACCAAAAAATTTTAGCCTAGGACTCCTAGGCCATATTCTCATTGGCCTAGTTTGGGCTGTACCTTCAGCAGCAGGCCACTCACTCTGGCTAGGAGGATAATTGCTAGTTAAGAGTGAGTCACGTACCCTTCCACATCTTGTAGGAACTGGCCAATTCTTGGCCAGTTGTATTCCTCGGAGGGAAATGAAGATGCTGTTAACAGGAGTACCTAAAACATATGAAAGGAAAAGAAATACAGGACAGAGGAAGAGTCATAGAGGAGATGATGACACAGTGAATACAGAAATCAGAGAGAAACTATATTGTAAATACTAATGTATCATCCCAATTCTTTTGAATTCTAACACTTAGGGAACACAGCCATATATACGTGTGTGTGTGTGTGTGTGTGTGTGTGTGTGTATCACATGTAACAGCTCCATTATAAGTCGGCAGTTGTTCCCATGAGAGTTCATTCATGCATTCAGCATTTTGGGTGCACCTACTTTCTGCTAGGCACTGTAGCAGTTTACATTCACATTCTCTTCACTTTGTCTTATACTTAATACATAATTGAAGAACAATAAGCTGCACATATTCAAAGTTTACAACTTAGATTTTACATATGTACAACCATTACCACATCTAGAAAAAGCATTACTACATCTAGAAAACAAACATTTTCATCACCCCACAAAAAGTGCCTGTTTGTAATGGCACTTGATCCCCTCTCTTCACTCCTTCCTCGGGCAACCTTCTGATCTGCTTTCTGTCACCAGATATTAGTGATTTTCATTTTCTAGAATTTTATGCAAATAGGAACATACAGTATGTTCTCTTTTTTTCTATAACTTCTTTCACGCAGTATAATGATTTTGAGATTCATCCATGTTACATATATCAATAATTTATTCCTTTTTGTGGCTAAGTAGCATTCCAGTTGTATGGGTATACTACAATTTGTTTATCCATTCACTTGTAATGATATTTGGGTTGTCTCTAATTTGGGGCTATTATCAATAAATCTGCCATGAACATTCATGCACATGTCTTTGTGGGAACATATATTTTAATTTTTCTTCAGTAAATACTTAGGAGTGGAATGCCTGAATCATATGGCAGGTGTATGTTTAACTTAGAAACTGCCAACTTGTTTTTGAAAGCGATTATACAGTTTTATATTCTTACTAGCAGCAGTGCATGGGAGTTCCTATTTCTCCACTTCTTGGCCAATTGCATAGTCAATCTTTTATTTTTTAACTTTATCATTCTAATGTGTGTATAGTTGAATCACTGTGAGGTTTTAGTTTGCATTTTACTTATAACTAATGACATAGTCTACTTTTGACATTGTTTCTTACCTAGAGATGATGAAAGAGGGCCACAATTTCTATCAGGTAAAATTTCTCTATTTGTATCTATAGTCTAAAGTCTTTTGAACTCCTTATTCAGAAAAGGTATTATTTCTATGTGGAATAATGACAATTCAGTCATACAGCATCTCTCATGACTTATATACATGAAACTTTCTCTAAAAATAATTGCAAAGAGCCCTGGAAAGTTCTTTGACTCTTAAAAACATTGCCGAAAACCAGTGTAGTTTTTAAAAAAGCAATTTTAACTGACTGTACCTAACCCTACCTTTTTATTATGTGACTCAACCTTTACATGTAGAAATTTATTAAGAAGTCTATATTTATAAGTAGTCAAGGCAAAATTATTCTCAAGTTACTTCTCTCTGGAAAGTTCTGGATTCACAGCCAGAGATAAAGTGACATAATAAGGTAGAAAAATTGCATTACTATCAAATGGTACAATTATCTTTCTTTCCAGAGTTGCTTATATCCACATGTCAGCATTACTGAGCATTGTCATGAGGCTAGATTTTTTAGAAATAACCACTTGATTACTATTTTGCCTCAATTCTGATGCAGAATTTTATTTTTCTAATCATAATTGAGTGCTTCTAATTAAGTCAGTATTTTCTGTGCACATGCATGTATAAAAAACTTTATTTTGAAGAAGACAATTGAATTATTTATCATTTTACCATTTTTTTGTTGTTGTTTTTCAACTTGCTGGCATTCAAGCCAAAAGCCTGTGCTTGAATGGGGTTCCTGGGTTTCTAAGGATATTATCACCCAGTATCTATCTGCTAACCTAAAAAATCAGTGTAGTTCAGTTGCGGCTGAACTACAGTTGCGGCTGGAATGAAAGAGGAAGAGAAAGGATGAATAAAGAAAAGGTTTATTAAAAATAACATATGCTGGCAGTGCAGTTTAAAGAACTCTACCTTTTAATGATTACTTTTTAACACATATTAAGCATTTGGTGTATGGCCACACTGCATTTTTATTTACTAGCATTCTCTGATTTAATGAGCATAATCAGTGTCATTATCCCAACATTTGTAGACGTGGAAAGAGGTTCAAAGAATTTAAATAATTTGCTGAAGGTCAATATGTATGTCTTGGTAGAGCCTGAGTTTGAATATGGGCCTGTGTATTCCAGAACGCATTTTCATCACTACGTTGTACTGACTTAGAAAATTTTGATATGCATGTCTCTGTAAAGATTGTTTTATGCTAGATAAATGTTGAGAATTTAATACAAAAATATGCTAAACAATTATGCCATACCTGGGTGCTCCATGAAAGATAAACACAGCCTGACTAAGATTATATATATATATATATATATATATATATATATATATATATATATATATATATATATATATAATTTCAAGTTCTGAATGCCTATATGCCCTCCTGATGAAATACTCCAAGAATCAAAGTTTCAGAAATAACTGAGATGCCATCTCATTGACCCCATGTTGGTAAATTTTATGTTATCTTGACTTGACTTGATAACAAGGTTCTCGGATAACTTTATGCTAGGTATATCTGTGAGGGTATTTCTAGTGGAGATTAACACTTAAATACGTAGACTGAGTAAAGCAGGTTGTTTTACCCAATGTCGGTGGGCCTCAATCAATCAGTTGAAGACCTGAATATAACAATAGGGTTGAACCTTCCTTGAATAAGAGAGAATTCCTTCTGCCTGACTACCTTTGAACTGGGACATCAGCTATGTCTTGCCTTTGGATTTGAAATTGGCTCTCCTGGACCTCCCATTGTCAACTAACCCTGCAGATATCAATGGCATGAGATGGCGGCTTGAGATGTTTTCTTATAATAAATCTCTTATTTATTGGTTCTCTTTATCTAGAAAACCCTGACTAACTCAGACCACTAATATGATTCCCTCTACATCTGCAGTCCCGAACCTTTTGGGCAGCAGGGATCAGTGTCCCTATGATAAACTAATGCCTGATGATAAGAGGTGAAGCTGAGGTGGTGATGCTAATGTTGGGGAGTGGCCGCAAATACAAATAAAGCTTCGCTCTCTTGCCTGCCTCTCACTTCCTGTTGTGCGGCCTGGTTCCTAATAAGCGATGGACCAGTACCAGTCCATAGCCTGGGGTTGAGGACCCCTGCTCTACATAACTCCATGCCAAATGATCATTCAGTTCGTGTGTAATCCACTCTCCTAGTTCAGGGGGGTGCAGAGTTGGTCCCATTTATCTTTACCAAAGGATAATGATTAGACCTTTTCATTCAGTGCCAACCATCATGGGAGGTCTTCAGGGTTTCACTCTCCACCCTCTACCCTTTAATTTCAGGAGTTTAAAATCTATGGGACATAGTAGTGAGAATGAGTTTTCTCTGGAGGCTGAGGAAAGTCTCTGGGCATGTGCAGATTCCTTCCTACTGGGCATCAGCATGCTTACAATTCTGGTGCCGTGGGAGTCACTAAAGCCAGCATCAGGCATCACCCTGAGGAACAGGCAATATATGCACCTTGTTCCAGGGGAACTTGGATCATCTGCAAAGGTAGACTTGGTTCTTGCCTGCAGGGTCTCTCCAAGTAAGGGACTATCATCTTGGACTGTGCAAACTGTTTCCACAAATGTTTATACCTATTTCCAGCTTGTGCCTCAGAGCTGGGTTTTGTTTTCTAGTGTGGTGGGTGGTTTTATTTTTCTTACTCCTTCTCATTCTCTGAAGGTTCTAGGCTTTTGCAATGCAAATGCAAGAAAGGGCTCCATTTTCTCTGTTCTCTGCTCAAGCCTTCCCAGAGGCAAAGAGCACAGGCAATTTGGCTAAGAAGAAAACATAGAAGAAAGGGTTAAGAGAGTAATAAAAACTTTTGGAGGTGGGCAGAAATAATCGATTTACACTTCAAAAATAGCATCATTACAGGTAGTCAGGCATCATTACATGTAACTAACTCCTTTTCCTCCTCCCAGTTCAGGGAAGACCCATTCAATTCTTGGCCTATGGTGTTAGCATAAACTTAATTTCTCCAAGTTTGACACCCCCAGTTCCTCCTTTCCTTCAGTCTTTATTCATTCCCAGGTGATATTCATCAAGTCTGTCTCGTGTGCTTGCTCGCTTTGCACTGCATGTCTCTTTAAGGTTTGCAGTTGACATTGGGCGCCACCTGTGTTCTGACCTTGTATAATTTCAGGTGGTCAATGTTTTAGTGATTAAAAACCTCTCAACCCCTGGACATCAAATGTGCTTGCATGTACACACACACACACACACACACACATATGCACATGCACACGCACATGCACACTCACACACTCACACACACATATGCACATGCACACTCACACACTCACACACTCTCTTGCTTTAAGTTAGAGTGAAAGCAGATGCAGGATAACTTCCTGTAGCATCACTTGGCCCTCAAAGTCTCTAATGAGTGGGGAGGGGGCATGCCCCTACCAGTAACATTGTCCATGTGAAGTAAGGTGTTGTAGGATCCTAGGCTTAATTTTGTGCTGGGGCAGAGTCAATTTATATTATGTCTTTCATCACCATTCAGAAAGAATTTACATAAACAATATGATCTCTGTGCTTAATTCTTTCATTTAAGGATATTAGTAAGGTTTAGGCTCCGCTGGTTGTTGAACTAAAGCCATATCTGAGGGTTCCATCCTCATGCAGGGGAAACAGTAGCCCATGCATAGGCCTTTCTGAGTGCTCTCTGTTTGCCCTCAGCTGCCCACCA
Source organism: Cynopterus sphinx (assembly GCA_030015415.1). NCBI lineage: Eukaryota > Metazoa > Chordata > Mammalia > Chiroptera > Pteropodidae > Cynopterus > Cynopterus sphinx. Next base: position 68,619,380 of record CM057385.1, on the reverse strand, counting down.
TCCTGGAAAGCCCTTTAATGCACAGTGCTGCAAAGCACATTTATTGCTCGTTAATAGTGGTTTCACCTGGCTGCTCAGGTTTGCTCTATGCAGCATGGTGTAGTGGTAGATCTGGCTTTGCTAGACAGCACAGAAGTTTAAGCTGTATTGCCGCCCCACTGCCCACCACCAAGTATAAAATTTCTGATTAAAGCATTCCAGAGGAGTATATGTTTAGTCCATGTGAAAGGAGAGTAGAACTACCACCCACTTGGGAATAGCCACAGAGGAACAATGTTAGATTATATATGACATTAGGATCCTGACCCACAGCCTTCACAGCAATTGACCCACTAAGGTTTGGATTTGGTCAATGACTGCCAGCTTCCCTGTTGCTGTTTGTTTGTTTGTTTGTTTGTTTGCCCTGACTTCCAGTTCAAGATCAACCAGAGAGATCAGATATGCTTCTCAAACTAAGTTAAGATGCTGTGCTTCTAGTTAGCTCACCTCCACCTCTCCTGACCAACAACCTTCAATCAAAGCATGCCTGAAGCCTTCTCTTTTTCCAAAAGACTCTCTCACTCCCTGCCTACCTTTGAATCTCTGCCAGCAGTAAGTGTCAATGACAGGTGTCTGATTCCTCTATTCTCATTCAGATGCTCTTTATATATATTTCATCAATTAATCCTCACAACAACCCTATGAGTAAAATACTACTATTGTCCACATTGTTCTGATACGGTCTAGAGGGGATAAGTTATGTGCACAAGGTTGCACCACTGTTAAGTGATGAGTCAGGTTTTGAGGCTAGGTTTGTAGAACTCTTAAATGCATGTTTTAAAACTGATGTGTGATATCTGCTATAGAAGTTAAGATTTGGTAGGAAATCATGTGTGGTTTCTGTTTGTTGTTTTTTTATGTATACTAGAGGTCCTCAGGCCAGAGATAGCTAGCTGATCACCAGCCTGGTGCTCTGTGGGTCCTAGATCTGGCTGTGGTCCAGGCTCATGGCTAGGGATAGGACTCCTGATTTAAAATGTTACATTAATGTAGTAAGGTGCCTGCACCTAATTTATGTAAGTATGACTCAGAATATTGTTTATTACGCATGTGTGGTAGAATGCCACTATTGTTCTCTGACATATATAAAGCCCATGCGGTCCCCTAGTGTAGAAGCATATGCTCCCGGAAATAAAGTTGGTGCCTGTCATTTCCGTCTCTTGTTGGCTCCTCATGCATTCTTTCAACTCAGTGTCTCACCACTGAAGCCTTCCTTTCCTGACCAGCTCAGCACTGACATGCTCCCTTACAAGATATGGCCTTGTGAAGTGTCATTCAGCTGCTTACTTTTCCCAAGGCTCCTGTGTCTAGCTGAGACCATGTGGCTATTTCTGGCTGCAGAATGTAGGCCTAAATAATGTGTGTTACTTTCAAAGAGGTGGTTAAGTTTCTGAAGGCCACGCCCACATTCCCTTACCCTTCCATGAAAATTGTGGAGGGTCATGCTGTAGATGCAAGCAACAAAAGTTGGAAGGAAACTAAATCTTTGAGTTTGTACTTAGAAAAGAGCCACCCAGGTGAGTTGCCATACTGGGAATATGCCCATTGGATTTGGCATAAATGAGAAAGAAATGTTTATTATGTTAAGTCATTGAGGTGTTAGGATTCTTAAAACAATCAGTCTACCATAATACATTTCTCTTTAATAATGCTTTTAGGAAGAGGGTTAGGATCTTGGATCATTTTCTAGTAACAATTAGATTTCACCTGGATAACTAAAGCGTACATGCTGATGTTTCCTTAAAAGTGTGTATAGATCTTTTAGCTCATAGAGCTGGAAATGCAGGCACAGTAAACTGTTGTACTAGGAGCTGACATGGAATGCAATTGATTTCAGCAACACCGGGAGCAGGACAGGCCAGGTAAATAACTAATGAATTCCGGTGGACAGGAGCTTGCAACAGCTGCTGTTTCATTTCCCTCTTAACCCCCTGTGACTTTAAACACGCTTATAGATATATTTTATTAATCATTGTTTTGATGTATTTGGATTTTGCAAGTGGCTATTGTAGCTAAGGGATTTCTGGACACCCCTCTAGCTAATCAGATTAGGGACATGAATTCTGTGGTGACAAACTAGTATATGTATGAAAAGACAAATGGAAAAGCTCTCCCTTACCAGCACTTGCAACTAGCCGTTTGTTTAAAATAACAGCTTTAGACCTCTTTCCAACTGTGCTGTCCTCACTCTGTCTATAAATGATGGACTTTAGGCTGGAAATTACATGAGAGATACTTAACAAATAGATATATTTCAAGGGACATTATCAGAATAAAACACTTCAAAATTCACTTTATGCTACTTGAAGACAGATAGCATTGATATGATATATTGAAAGAGCTATAGCTACCAGAACTTGAAAAGAACTTTCATTTTATAAGAAAGGCAAGGCAAAGCATTATATCATTAACAGTACAGCAGGCTAAATCTAAGAGGACATGATAGGCTTTGTAAGAGCTCCAACAATACCCACACAAAGTGTGTGTGTGTGTATGTGAGTGAGAATGAGTGCTAGAGCAAGAAGATCCTAGTTTGTATGCTTTTTACTCTGCCTTCTTTACCGCTATCTGTTTCATTCACTTATATCTCCAGTGCCTAGTACCCTGCCTGGCACATAGAATACAGTCAATATTGATGGTATATATACAAGGGTGCGCAAGGTGACTGGAGATGATAGGAACTGGGGAAGTCTCAACATTTTAAACGTAAGATGAGACTTAAGATAAAATGCGCAGGTTGTGTAAGTTGTGAATAATCAAATAAGAGGAGAAGCATTCCAGGTAGGGAATGGAACACCATGAGCTAAGTTGAGGAATCAGGAATGAGTCCAATATGTTTTCAGAAAAGTAAGTAGAGAAAAGGAGATAGTATGCCGAAAAGGAATGTATGTTTCATGCCTGAGGACTGGTTTAAAATGCCAAGTATGAATAAAGAATGAAATTTTTTTCATCAAAAATTTTAGGATATCCTTCTTTTAACTCAAAAGTAGTTGTAAAATAGCTTTTATGGACTAGTTCTACAAGTTAAAGCTACTACTTTAATTCCTGTTAACCTGTATGCTCCATCTGCATTAAACTCTATCACTACACAAGTAAAACCAAAATATGAGAGCATTTGTACTTTCCCATGTCTGGCCCACAAATAGAAGATTCTTATGAGTCATGAAATATTTCCTGGGGTGGAAGTGGTTACATCAGACACAATGATAGTGTTTCCTGCTGGACTAGAGTTCAGTTGCATGGGTTCCTGTGTGTCTGTTCCTGGGGAGAGCCGAAGCAGGGCTGGATCTAGGGTAGCATTCTGATGGATGGAAAGCCAGCCATAGCAAGTCCCATCTTTTTGGAGACTCAGATGTTTTATGCACCCATCTGCCTAATGCCCAGCAATTCCTGACAGTCAGAGAAAAACAACCTTGTCATTGGTCACACTCCCATAAAGCTCTTACATGTGAAGGAGGGGTCTTGTATTTCAGATTCATTCCCTTCTTACACAGAAGAAAAGGATTAGGTGGTCTAAATACCTTCAGCTCAGCTATCTTGGCTCTTTTAGATTAATTTAATAAATCAGAATATTCTAGCTCAGATCTGTTTCCCAGCAACAATAATAACAATAAATATTAATGCGTATTTAGTTGTTACTAAATGCTTTGAACCATAATAAATACTTTACCTGTGTTATTTAATTTATTCTCCAAGAACCAAGTATTTTTATGATCCCCATTTTGCAGATCTAGAGACTGTTCCTGAGAGTTTATAGAACATCCCCAACCTTCTACAACCAGTGAGTAACACAGTTTTCTATAGATTCTTGTTACGATTTGATCTAAAATAAAATCACTATTTAATGCTAGCCTCTGCCTACATTTTTAAAGGGAATAATTCTCATATTTAGACTAAAGTCTTCTTCATGTTTTTCTGTTAGACCTCCAAGTTTAGGCAAAACCACAAACTAACTTTTAGAGACTTCCTTCACAATGATTAATCAGGTAGAACAAGGGATACAGTAAGAATGCAGTGATCTCAATACCCACTTACCTGATGGCCTGGGCTTGAATCCCAGTGTACCTTTTCTTAGCTATGTGACTAAACCTACTACATCTGTTGTCTCATCTGTAAAAATTGGGATAATACTTCTCAAGGGGTGTGAGGCTTAATTAAGATACTATATGTAAACTTTTTAGTACTACACCTGGCCCACGTAAGACGCTGTACTCTTTCTTCCAAAGTGTACCCAGTTAGAATTGATAAGAGTAGAACTATTGTCCTCATACAAGGATGCACAGTGCCTCATCTTTTTTTCTTTTGGAGACCATATGTCAGAGTGCTTGGTGTTCTAGGTAATAAAGAAATGAAACAGAGTAGACAGGCACTTCTAAGCTGGAGAATAAATTTAAGATTTTTTTTTTTGACTAAATAAATGTCATGTATTTGTGTGAGGAAATATAAAAATAAAGCATATTTAGAAACAAATTAAAAGAGGGATCATTGAAAGTACTGAAAGGTCTCCTGTTTGAACACTGAAATTTCCTGGAAATGTTCCTAAACTTTTAGTCAATTGATAATTGTAGGAAAACCAGAAAACATCTAACCTCCAAATGCTCATGCAGATAAAATCATGTATATAGTTTTGGGGTTTGCATAAACATTCTCTAAAGCCTATCCATGTAGTTTTTCCCTTAATGCTAAGAGTACCTGTCCTATTATAAAGGCCTAGGGGGACACTAATGAACTTTCCTCAATGGTGACAAGAAAATTGAAATTTGAAGGCTGAGGAGGAGTTTTATATATAGAAAAGAGGGAAGGACATAGCAGTAAAGGGGATTTCATATCCAAACTTATGAAAGAGTAAAAGTGAATGGTGAGGTACCCTATGTGGAAGAGCAGATAGTCTGAAACTATATGAAGGATTTTTTTTCTGCCATGCTAAGGAGTTTTGTCTTTATAGACTGGCAATCATTACAACACTGCAGGCCTGAGATGGGGCAAATAGGGGTATGGAAGGGGCCATCTCAAAGCCCCTTCTGGATGCAACTACATTTTGTGATATATATATAAGACTTGGTTTGAATTAAAGATTTTGTAGCTTTTAAAGGTTGAAAAAAGAACTGTTATAGGCATTGGAGACCAAAAAAAATTTAAAGCAGGTAAATAATGTGACCCAGTCTGGATTTGATAAGATAATGCTGGCCACCAACACTCAACCAGAACACCAGTCAAGAGGTCGGAAGGAGTCTTGCCTCTGGATTTGCACTATCCAAAAGGACTTTCTGCAATGATAGAAATGTTTTATATCATTGTTGGCTATCAATAAAATAGCCATATGTGGATGTTGAACACTTGAAATGTGGCTAGAGTGGTGGAGGAACTGGATTTGTAATGTAATTTAATTTTAATTAATTTAAATTTAAATAGCCACATTTTTATGGCTACTGTATTGGACAATGCAACTTTAGATCAGTGGTCTCCTACTTCCTGAAAGGAATGCAGCCTGCCCTTACCTTGTCGTTAGTACAGTGAGACTGTGTCAGACTTCGGAACTGTAGAGCTATAAGATCATAACTTGCTATTGTTTTAAGCCACTAAGTTTGTGGTAATTTGTTATAGCAGCAGTAGAAGAGTAATAGCTATAAACCTTGAATGGCATCATTAAAGAAACTTTTGGATAAACATTGTTTCAGGCTGAATCACCAACTGAGACAATATATATATATTTTTTTTCGAAAGCTTATTCTTTATCAGAACATCTAAGTAGCCTATGGTCATGATACAAAATTTGGAGAGCACAGGACATAAAAAGAAAGAAAGCAGGTAGCCATATCTCCTTTTCTGGAGGCAGATACTAATGTTTGGATATATTCCCTCCAACTCTTTATTCATAATTTTTATGATAGAGGTGATAATAAGCTTAGAGCTTTTAAATGGGTACTAGGTGCCAGGTCCTGTTCTAAACACTTCATTAACTCATTTAATCCACATTATAATCTATGAGATAGTCATCCCATTGCACAGATAAAGAATCTGAGGCAAGATATATCACTTGTATGTCAACAGAGTACACAGCAGAGCAGTGCATCTGTTTAAGGCACTAAATTTCAGGGTACAGCTTAATTTTATGCTATATTGTATATGTTCTGAATATACCATTTTTATCCTTGATTTTTTTTTCACTTAACCCTTTAAAATAATGATTTTCTCATGTTATTAACACCTAAGTGTAAACCTGGATAGCACAAGTATAAGCATTTGGGGGCTATATTTATTCCAAAATAATTACAATAATCTCCTTTGTTGTTGGGGGAAGGGGAAAGCATTATTGGAAATAGAAATTCTTTTCCTTAAAGGTAAATTTAGCATGATACTTATGAATGGAAGTGAGGGATGGGAGCAAGTGTCCACTAAGTTTGTAAAGTTATTTACTTGGAACTTGAAAATGGTTTTTCTTTAAAATAATATGATACCTCACTGAATCTTTAACAGCACCCTTATCCCATGCACTGATTTTTCATACAGTATAATGGAAGTTGAATATTGTCAGTACATTGAGGTTTATCCCAAGGGCTTGTGTACAAGGGAAAGAAAATGTCCCTCAAGAAGTACAAGTGCAAAATCAGTATAAAATTGGTCAGAGCAGAGATATGCAAAGTTATTAAAAAGTATTGCAGAGTCCGGGTCTATTAGATGTCACTCAAAAAGGAAGAGATAAGTCAAAAAGTTTTTAGCCCAGAAAAAAAGAAGAAAGGAGTGCCTTAGAGTTTCATTGGCAGCTTCGCGGTGGCACTGTGCACAGTGGGGGGATCATAACCAATGACCTCGGAAGGGACTGACCTTCTCGGAAGACAGATTCATCTGTTATTTTAGGTAATACAATTAACATCAGCTAACTTTATTCTTTTATTTTCATATTCACCCAACAATTTCTGGTTAAAATATGGCTTCTTAGGTAGGTCTACCTACAGGTCATGGTGCCACCAGTATTATAGCCATATCACAATTATATTTATCATCGTAGATTAAAAGATGGATGTTACAGTTTGGTTAATTCAAATACACTCTTCAGAGTGTATGGGTCCATTCTTGGTGAGCTGGCAAAATCAGATGCATGAAGGCTGATGGTCATTTTTAAACCAGGAACCCTCCAGGTTGCCCGAGTCTTCTCCCTCCTTTGACATTATCGTTGACCAAGCTTAGGCTCATGTTGTTACTTAAACAATCACAATGTATATTTGTAATAAAACAACAGGAAAAATCTAGCTATGATCTTAGTAGTTCCTACAACAGGATGGTAAGGTTAAATAAGAACAGTTGTTTAATCAGAGAAGGATGTAGATCCTTCTGCTAATATATAATGACAGTAACAAATAACACTAATTGGTAGCAAATAACAAATAATAAAAAAATAACAAATAACACTAATTGTTGGTAACACTAATTATTGGTAACAAATAATAACAAATAACACTAACACTAATTAAAACTGTTTCAGGCATTATGTTCTCCACTTTAAATAAGTTATTTCATTTAATCCTAACAACTCAGTGAGGAAGGTACATTATAAGATATAATTTACCACTGAGGAAATTGAAGGATCTAGAGGTCAAATAACACCCAAAGCCAAGCATCTGAGAAGTATAAAGCCAAGATTATAGTCCAAACAGCACGAGTCTTTGCCCAAATTCTTAACCACAGTGCTACATGAAGGAGAAAAAGGAGGATCTGGGGGAGAAACTAATGGAGACTTGCATTTCAGCTTCAGGAGCTGATGTCACTATGTGGTTAAGCTTTCTTCTTTTTGATCCAGGTATATCATTAACTTTTCATAGTGGCCAGTCAGGGTTCAATTCCATTTTTGGCTCACCACTTGAACAGGGGAAGAGAGAATTTTCTGGGAATTGGAATGTGCTGTGACAGAGTGATGAGGAAGGGGTCAAAGATGGTACATGTCTACAGAAAAGATTGCCAGATAAAAAATTAAATAAGCTGTGAACATGAACAGAAGAAAAGGAAGAAGCCAGGTTTGATGCCCAGTCATAATCATTTTGAGGGAGAAAAACAGTAGATCAAACACTAGTTACCAGAAGAATCTTTGCTTCTGTCTGGAGAGGAGGTGAGGGGTAAGGGAAGCATGCTCAGCTGGACGTCAGCCTGTATGTTCTCTGGTTTGTAACTAGAAGTCCTTGCCTTTGCCTTTGAGCTCTGGAAGTGTTTTATTGCTTTTATAAACTACTAGCTATCTTCTTTTAGGAGGAAATAACAGATGGTCTTGGTGGAACTGAGCCTTTTATCTGAATCTTCAAAACCTTTTTGTGCACAATTTATGAGGTTCACATCTTTGCAAATTCAGTGCTTTCTTGTAGTTTTCCTTTTGAGATGAGCCACTAGAGCCTCGTTTTTGTTGGGCCTTGTCTATTAGTAGCAAAACTCCTTTCTTATTTAATCAGCTTCTCCAAAGGAATAAGGCTGAGTCCAGTTATATTCTCTTTATGAAGGTGAAAAGCTTTTTGGCAGTCTGACTACAAATAACATGTGGAATCTGCCACCCGGGTCTCCCTTCCATATTCATTTGTATTTTTATGCATTTTGCTCATGGAGTTCAAGCTAATAGGCCATCCCCTGTGACCGTGAAAGAAATCTGACTGGGACAAGAGTTTGTGGTTTGGTATCGAAACTATTGTGTGCGGTAGAGAGGCTGACCCTGACTGGCCACATATTTGGGAGGTAAGGCATTGGATTTATAGTAGAGAGAATTATTGTACAAACTCTCTGCTGAGTGAAAAAACATGAGTAAGAATATTGCCTATGAAAAAAATCCCTAGGAAATGATATGATTTTTCATAATTATTAAAAATCTGCAAGACCGTTGAATATACACTAGGCTTGGAAAACAAACAGCCAAACCTAAATCAACTTTGCAGAGTTAAGCATATTTATAGCTTGTTTTGTTCTACAAACTCATTTCCCAAATCACATGGAATTAATACTGTTCTGATTTATTATTCAAATCCCTGAGACCACCAGAGATACTCTTAGCCAGATTTGGTCCAGAATACTGCCTAGAACTTTGGGATGACAATACAGTGGAGTGGCTGAGAACAGAGGCTCTGGAAATCCTTGGTACAATCTGGGGTCTGCAATTTATAAGCTGGATGACTTTGGGCTAATTATTTAGGTCCTTTAAGCTCTTTAATTTTTCTTGACTGCAAAATAGACATAACAAGTATTTTCCAGGGTTGTTATGCATATACATACTCACATATGCAATTACATTGCATAATATATACTATAGATGCATGGATAAACTGCAGCCACATAGTACATACACAATAAATGACAGCGGTATCGTATTCAGTTGCAAACTTTGCTTCTGTGTTGTCTTTGTGAAAGAAGAAATAGTCTCAGTGTTGGGTCTTATTCACTTTAATTATGTTGGCTTAAGGGAGAGAGCTAAGTCTATAGAAAAAAATAATTTTTTAGAAATTCTATATACTATACTGCTATTTTGGAGAATCATGAAGGCTCCAAAAAGTCCTTCAGTGAAGAAACCAATTAAAATTCTTATATATTCTTAAAATTCTGAATATTCTCAAAACCCACTTGATTACTAAAACCATTTTTACATTTATACCTATTGATATCCTGTGGATTTACTGCTCTTCAGACACAACACACTTACTTTATGAAATTCTCATCAGGTAGATAGCTCTAGCCATGGTCTCGAATATAGAAATGTATATTTGAATCTTTGTTCTACACTTCCTAGCTCTATGACTGTGGCAAAGAACTGAACTTGTCTGTCTCCTATTATTAGTTAAGACTCAATTCAGATGTTATCAACTCCAAAATCAACAACCATCAGGTAACTAGATAAGAAACATTTCCTCTATGTGCTCATAATCGATGCCATGCAGAACAGTACTGGATCAACGCAAAAAAAAAAAAATTAATTATACTGATATTGCCTTCATTTAAAATGAAGTTCTTCACTTGCTTCACCCTGTTTCTGTCCCTGCTCATAATTATCTGAACATGTACCTATCACACTATAATAATTCATTTATATGTCTCCAAAAATAGACTGAATGCTCCTAGTAGGTCAAGACTCTGCCATCTTAATCCTCACATCTCTGGTACCTAGCTCCACTCTGGCACAAAGTCGTTTTTGATAAATGTGTCTCTGATTAGAACCCTCTTCTTCTGGAGAGCCACACCTTCACTTCCTTCATGTTTCTGCTTAAATATCATCATCAGAGAGACCTTTCCTGTAAAATGGTATCACCCTCACCACCACTTCAATGTTTATTCCTGTGTTTAATTTTCTTCATATCATTTATCATGATCTGACATCTCTTTATTTTTATGGTGTATTTCCCTTGACTTAAACTTTGGTTAAGCGAGTCTTGGTCAGTTTTTCATTTCCATATCCCTAGGACCTATTGGCTGTGAATAAAATATTTACAATAAAATATTGGCTGAGTAAATAAAATATTGAACAACTGAAAGAATGAATGAATGAATATCTTATTTTTCCTTCATTGCCTCTTCTGGCAAGTGGAAATAATGCAACCTATCCCATCTGCTATTAGGATTAAATATGAATGTATATGTAGTAACACTTAATATTAGGCTCCACCCATTGTCAGTGTTCAGTGATTGTTAAATAAATCTGAATCTGGCTGAATATGAATGGAAAATGGAAATGTAGATGAGGGTTTTATGGGACTTTTGATAATTTCTGGACCAGAGTTTTCTAATACCACAAAGGGAATGCTGGATACCATGGTGTCTTTTATTGAGTGGTATTTTTATAAGCAGAGTATTAATGCAACATCGGTCACACTCCTTTTTTTTTAATAGAATATATATTCAGAGACCAAGAAAATAGTTTTTCATCTTACAGTTCTACACATTGTAGGACAGCATCAAGGGAAGACCTTAGGTATTCAAGTCCTAGCTTCTAGGCTTGAATTCTGGCTCTACCTTTTACTGATGATTGATAATTTTAGATAAGTTACTACTATTTCTTCTTTTGAGCATTAGCTTCTTTGTTTGTAGAAGAATATCATTGTTGTTGTTCTTTTTATTACTATTACTACAGCTATCACCAATGTTGCCACTCATTTCACCACTGCTACCAAGTAACATCTGAGAATATTTAAGCCAACCTAGAAGGAAAAAATGCTGCCCATAATTTATTTCTCTCATAAACCTTTAGCAGATCTCAAAGTCCAAAGGGAAGGTTAAGCTAGTACAAATTGCATTAACTGATTGCATCCACTGATAGAATCCGGAAGCTGTTATTGTCACCAGTAAATGGTCTTTTGGGTCCTGTAATTCTCTTCTCTACATAGCCAAAGGCTTCTCCTGATACCTCAAGGAAGTTCCAATACTGTCTGAAAATCTTTAGGACAGCACCCCTTAGCTAACAAGAAGGTTGTTAACTTGCATATGAACAAATGCAAATGATGCGCTCTGTTGGTCTGTTAATGTTCCACTTCTGTGTTTTCTGTCTATGGTTTTCAGAAAGTAAGCTGGCAATTTTGCATAAATCTATCTTTCCTATTAAGTAAAGACTATGTCACGATAAAAATCTAGCAGTATGACCTCTGTGCTCCTTGGAAGGGGGAGTCAGTAAGTCCCTGGCCACGAGGAGTTGTTCTTGAAAGTGAATTGTGACTCTTTCAGGCTTTTTAAAGATTACACTGCTAAAAAGATGTATTTGTTTATGCTCTGCTTTCCTGGAGACTTGAAAAGAGCTAGCAGCTTTCCTTGGGTGCTAATCTTTGCTCACCTCCATTCCCTTTCTTCCTTTACTATATTTTCATTTCTTTTTGGAGAGACCACAACAAACTCTGTGCGTGTGTGTGTGTTTACTCAGTAAGCACTAGAGAGAAAACATAGGCCCCGTAAAATAGAATTAGTGGGAACAAATCTCCTTAAAAGAAGCTGAGATAACAGATTTCATTAAAACTGTGCTTTAATGGAATTGAAAGGAACTCTATCATTAAGATGTGTTTGTAGAAGGTAAGTAGAAAGCGATTTTAATTATTGAGTGTTTCTAAATATACCTGTCTACTCCTCCCTAACCAAGTTATGAAGATCTGTAGTTCCAGGAGAAACTATGTAATATTGTTGAAGGGTGACTAGAGATACACAAATTTACCATGATTTGGCAAGGTTTCTTCTTAATTAACAAAAGCAGAGACAAATGTAAAATTTCCTACTTATACAGTGGAATAATATTTTGCTGAGTTTACCATGTTTCCTTTCAGGCCGTAGTGACGTTTTCATGTTTCCTCTACCAAGGGAGGGTTTGCCACAGACCATAGGCAGAAAAACAGATTAGGCAATGTTTATACTTTGGATTTCATAATTGGATTTAGAAACTCGAGACACAAATACACCTCCAAACACTTTTGGGGATTTTACTTTTGGGTATCCTGCTATTCAGGAAATCAGGTGCAGGAGATAGGAAATGTAATAGAGAAGCTGCTATGGCCAGCATGGCTCGGGATAATGGGTTAAGGTAGCTGCAGGAAGTGCAGAAGCTGGTGTGAGCAGCTTCAGAGGGTGCCTGCCCCTTTATGGTCTGGAATATAGAGCAGCATTAATGTGGCCTGTGTGGCCTACAGTAGTGCAGATGTAGCCCAAGAGCTCGAAGCTGGAGAAGCTTCACAACTGGAACAAGGAAAGAGACAGTAGGCAACAGGTAGGAATGTGCATGTCTTAGCAGATGGGTGGTCAGAGCATGACCTTGGTTTATTAAACTGCTCTTTAAAAAAGAGGTCCTCACCTCATGAATGTGTGACAGTTGTAAGCATTGTTTGGGAAATAATGGAAGATGATTATATAAGTTAATAGAGTAGAACCCTGAGTTCATGGCATGAGATTTTGATTTGATACATTTGGCAATTAGGAATGATAGCAGTTTTTCTGGAAGGTGATTGACAAGGCAAAAAAAATGCTTACATTGGAAGATACAAGAAAATATATTAGGAGGAACAAAGACATTTAGATTTTTGAGAATAAGACTGGGTCTTATTTATTTTTAACCCCTGGTGCCTACTAGCACAAAGTCTGGCACTCAATTAGTGCTCAATAAATGCTTGTTGAATGTGAAAAAGAATTCACACAGAATTCTATCTCTGTGTGTTCTCACTGAAATCCAAATGGACCCCAGCAATTTAGGTAAGATTCAAGGAGAGGTTTTTTTAATGGGAAATCATTACCAAGTGAAACAGAAACTAAGGGAAAGTGTGTAACATCTTGAGAGGTCTCTGTGGTTTAGACTTGTTCTAGTCTAAATGTCAGAAGTCATTTGGTTGACTTTTCAACACTAAGATGTATTTGATTTAGTCAACAACATTTATACTGATGAAGAGTACTAAAAATACAACAATTAGTTATGAAAAGATATAGGGGAAACTTAAATGCCGATTGCTAACTAAAAGCATCTAGTTTAATTATACTTTATAATTCCAACTATAGACATTATGGAAAAGGAAAATCTATAGAGATAGTAAAAAAAATCAAATTGGGAGAAGAAAGGATAATTAAATCTGTGGAACACAGAGGATTTTTAAGGCAGTAGAATTATTCTATATGTAACTGTAATGACCAGAGGACTGTACAACACAAAGAGTGAACTCTAATGTAAACTAGGGACTTCATTTAATAATAATGTGTCTATTGGTTCATCAATAAATGTATTTCCCTAATGTAAGATATTTATATTAGGAGAAACTGTTGGGAGGTGGGTAGGGCAGAAGGGATAAAGGAAAACTCTATTTTCTACTCAATTTTTACATAAACCTAAAATTGCTCTTTAAAAAAGCCTATCAAATTAATTAATTAATTAATTAATTAATTAATTTACTTACTTACTTACTTACTTACTTATCACCTACAGAGCCTGGTCTTCCTAAGTGGTCTCCCACCCAAGTACTAACCAGGCCCGACCCTGCTTAGCTTCTGAGATCATATGAGATTGGTCACATTCAGGGTGGCACAGCCATAGACTTCAAATTATTTTTTAAACTATAAATCATCAAGACGGAAGGATGAGGATTCTCTTCATTTGGAAGACCATTTTTCTTTACTAAAATGTTAGTGATTACTGATATACCTCTCTTTACTAGTTAGAAAGGACTGGGAGGACTTGAGAAAAGAACCATTATTCTCCCCTGTCAGACAAAGATAAAACTAAATACTAGCAATCGATTCCTTTCTGCATACTCCAAGCAAGAAGATACAAGGAAAAAAAAAGATACTTCTTTGACTTTTCTCCCTGATAATTGATGACTTATGTTCTTGGCAGTAAAAAGCACAGACATGTGAGTAGGCATATGGAAATCAAAGGGCAGAATGTAGTTGAGTCCAGTCATTATTCAATATTTGCAAGGTCCAACATTCAAAAGTAAATGGCAAATCTCATTCCCACATCTTTGATCTTGTCTCATTCTCCAGCATTTCCCTGGAGTTTGTCCCAGGTTACCTTCATTTGAGGGCACACATTGGCCCTCTTAGTGTCATCTGGCCTGCATTGTGATGCCACATGGTATTCCCAGTTTGTATTTCATCCTTATCCAGCTATTAGAGCGGACCTAGCCTTCTGTTGAATTTTTAACTTTGTCAGAAATTGAACAGATGGATTTGAATTCCTAATTTTCTTCAAAAATGTGCCAAGCACTTGTTCCTTTGTTCCTTAATTTCCCCTTGACCAATTACTTGTGGCTTAATATTTTTCCTTTTTAAAGGCATCCCACTGATTAGTCTTCCCTCTGTTTTCTAGACATCTCATGGTAGCTAAGCTCTAAAATCTACTTCCATTCTGTTTTGCTACATTATCCTCCTGGTTTCATACACCTAGTGTATGTAGGTGTACACACAAACATTTCCACTGGAATCATTGAAAATCATATTAAAATGCTAAAATAGAATTCATACATCTTGGAGTTTTTAGGAAATGGAAAAAGACATTTGTGTTTTATTGAGTAACCACTTAATTTGCAAAGTATTTAGGATAATTTATCTTAATTTCATTGAAAGCCCCCCAATAAGTAGGCTAATAGTACCATTTTCTGGGTTAGGTTATAGATACTTAAAGAAACGCACTCACCCAAGTTCAGCTAGTAAGCTGTAGAGCTAGGAGGCAAATTCAAATTTATCTTATTCTATAATCTATTTTTCTCTTAATTAAAAAAGCATTGGCTTCATAATCTGAAGGGTTTAGGTTTGAGTTCTTCTTTTTGGGAAATGAAGACACAAAGAACAATAACGTGAATTGCTTAAACCTTAGTTTCTATGTCTATAAATTGGGGATAATATTAATTTCAGTATTGATCTGAAGATTAAGAGAAAATGAAGGTAAATTCCTTGGACAAGACCTGGTGTGAAGTAATTTGTGGCATGTAAATTTTTTTATATTAAAGCTATTACTTTTATTGATAATATAATTCATCTTGGGGAAGAAAAGTAAACTGTACTAAGTTGAGGCATGTAACTTATCATATGCTACTAGATCTGCACCCTTTACTAAGCCACATGAGCCCTGTAACTGAAACCAGCTCTTAACGTGTTGTCAATGTAGTCCTCTACTGACATCTGCAATCCCATTTCCCAACCCTGTGGCCAAAAAGTTATTTGGAGTTCTGATTGTTTTGCTCCCGTTTTTAAGAGGCCATGTTTTTCTGGTCAGCAGCTTCCTCTACAATTTAATGCCAGACTTTCTTTTTCTATCAGCACACCTGTCTGAAACGTTCCTACTGGACTGAAGTGATCTATTTTCCATTGTTAGTGAGACTCTTTTTGGATTAAAGGTCAGCCATCCACATCTGCAGCTCTCACTTTCCCTACACTGCTGCCTGTGCAAATAGCAGAATTACATTGACTTGTTTTGCTGGCTTCCTCCTGTCTCCCTTGCCATCAGGCAGATATTAAAGCCTTGCCTTGACTGGGTGCTTACTTGCCTTTGTCATGTGTTTTAGTAGTTGAAATGCAGACCCAAAATTAGCCAAATGAAACAAAAGTAATAATGAACAACACAAACAAGAAACCAGTGACCTCTCACTCTATAACAAAGGCCATGTATGGTATTTTAAATTAAGCACATCTTGAAATTCATTTTTCTTGCTGCAGTATAGAGTTGTTTTTCTTTTTATTTTTTTTAAAATCAATCATTTTCAACCTTGGAAAGTCTGCCTTGTTCTTAGTAAACAGAAACAAAGTCAAGCTATAACAACTTAATAGTAGGAGGGGTGGGTGGGGTGCTAGTAGTGCTCTATATCTTGGGACTTTATTTATGTCAAGTTAATATATATGGAACAAAAATCTGAATGTGTGTGATGTGCCAAATGAAACTTGCATGGCACTGAGTGTGAATTAGCCAAACAAAAGAAGATCTAGGAAGCTGCAGGTGGAAGGGTGGTTTAGAATATTAAAAAGGAAACATAAGGATCCTACACTTGAGACTAGGAAGAGGCCATCTTCTAGTTCTGATATAACCAGGAAGCTCTAGTTCTCACTCAAGAGCTAGCAAGTGAAGTCCTCCCTCGGAGTAACCTCCGTGGACCAAAAAAACACAAGGTAGCTGAACAGAGAATGCTTAGGGAGGAAGAGGAGACAGAACAGCACTTTGCAAATGGTATTGATGGAAATCAGAGTCTCCTTAGCAGCAAAATTGACTCGTGTTGTTGATTTAAAAACTGCACTTTGATCACTTGCAAACAGAGGCAGAGAAATAGTTTTATAATTGGAAACCTAAACTCTGTTACAATGAAACAACCTCCTGGTGTTCCTTATCATGGGATAACAGAAAGGGACTGCAAAAGGCCAACAGGCATCCAAACTGGACCAGGTAGATATCATTCTTACGGACATTGAGCTTAGGGTTCAACAGCTTCTTACTAAGAAGGAGTTGGGATTGCTTCCGGAATTTAGCTTTATATTAGCAATACTTAAGCTGACTGTCATGAACTGCAAATAAAAATCCCCAGGTGAAAGCACTCCTCTAGTTTTTGTGGTAGATGGCCATTTGGACCACATGGTCCAGCCTGACCATTGCAGAAAAGGGCCCAAAGGGGCAACCAATACCAGATACACGGTAATAATTACAAACTGTGGCATATCAAAGTGGACTTCTATTTTCTCTTCCGTGTCTCACAACAGCATTACAAAGAATATGAAACACAAAATCCCTTCCTTGGAAGAGTTTACAATCCAGATGCATTAAATGCAGATGCATTAAAGTGTAATAAATAAAAAAAATCTATGTTATTTATACTTTATTATCAAAGCATGCACATACATGGCAAATGCAAGACAAACATTAAAATAACAGAAAAGACTGTAATTTAAAAATACTCTTCCCTGACCTTCTACTCTCTATTTGTGCTGTCAATACCAGAGTCAGTCAACAATCTTACTGCTTCTATTTTTAGATCTTCTGGTAGTCAGAAGCACAGCACTAAAAAAAATTTGTAAACTATTTTATTGATAGATATTGTACGTTATTTATTACTTTCCATGGCAATAGGACTTAGCTTACTTCTGCCCTTCTTCCCATCTAAATTTGTAACTATATTATTATGTTTATTTTCTCTACTAATTAACTTTTATAATTAAATCTGTATTTTTCTACTCCGTCAACTGCCCATAGAATCTTTTCTCTTTCATTCTTTCCTACAACTCTCCTTTATTCCTGCCGAACTCCACTGTCAGAGCCCAAACTTTTATAGTGTAAAGGCTGTTGGATTTTAATTTCTGTTCTCTAAGGAGACTCAAGTGCCCCATGCTTTTTGTGCAAATTATTTAAATAGTAATATAAAGTTCTTTACAATGAAGTGCAATATGCATAGTTTAGGTTATTCTAGTTATTTTACCAGTTTCTGAAACCTGAGACATCGGTAAAGGTAAAATAGAAGGAGAATGATTCATGGAGGCTTTAGCGTATGATCTGTCTTGAAAAGTGCAAAAGACTCAGATGGGCAGAGAGGGTTCAAAGGTGTGGAGGAGACAAGAACATAGAATATGCAAAATGAGTCTGGTGTAGTCACGTGATAGACAAGTGACAAGGCTATATGGAGAAATTTATTTCTTGGAGCAAAGTGGTGGATAAAGTTGGAAAGGTAATTTAGAGCCAGATGGTTGGCTATGAGCCTCAGGCTGTCTGCTTCTCAAAAGTTGTAGCCTACACTTTTCCTGTCTCCACTTCCTGCTCTCTCTCTCTGCAACCTCTTTCAATCTGGTGTAAACCCACACAGCTCTATTGAAATTGTCCACAAAGACCACCAGAAAGTCATCTAATAGTTTTGTCCTAACCACCATCCTCTTTTATGTCTTTGTGGATTACATACAGTTGGCCATCATCTTGGCTTTTTGATACTTCTCATTTCCATTCTTCTGTGGCATTGAATTTTTCATGTTCTCCTGTCTCTCTTAACATTATTCTGTTGTCTCTTTAATGGGTCTTCTTCGAGAGTCTGCTGGGTTTCTGCATTGGACCCTTGTCTCTCTCCACTGGCCATTCTGTTCACTTTTCTCTACCCAATGTACTGAATACGGAGTCCCCAGCTTTGACTTCCTTCCCACGTTACAGGTCTACTTCACATCTCAATGTGAATAATCAATCAAAACTTTCACTTAATATCTGTAAAACTTACCATATTCCCTTCCACACCAGCTCTTCTTCCTGTTTTGTCTTTTAGCTCTGTCATTATCCGTCAGGTCAGCTAGATTCAGAACCTCATAATAGCTCTTAATTTTAACCCCTGTCTAGCCTTCATATCCAGCCAGTCCGTGGGCTCTGTTGATTGTCTACTGTGTCATTTCCCTAGCATTTCACCCTACTTTTACATTTCTAGTGTTGCAACCCTGGTAGGGTCCCCTTTTTATTTTATTTGTATTGAAGCAAATTTCTCTTAACTATCTTCTAATGTCTCTCTGTTTCAATCAGACTTTACAGCAATACCAGGCTATATTAGGATCGTGGGAGTGGAGAGGGGGATTATTTTATCCCTTGCTCAGAACCTTCAGTGGTTTCACATCACTGACAGAATAGAGGCTTAATGCTTCACTCTGGCTTAGCCATTCAAGGTCATCAACATCAAATTTTTCCATACTGTCTTCTTCTACTGTTTCCTTTCATGGAACTTTCTTTGCTCCTCTGCCTAATTCCTGATTTGAACTCTTGGCATCTTTCACAAAAACAAAACAAAACAAAACAAAACAAAACAAACAAACAAAAAAAACTCAGTTCAATTGCTACTATGTCATAAAGGCTTTCCTGTGTATCAACACTTCTCTCGCTGCGATCTCACTTTCCTTTCACTGGGCTGACATGATTTGTTTCTGTTTCCTCCATAGTATATACAGCATTTTGCCTTATATCACTGAAATCTTACATAGGGAAAGACAGTGGCTTAATTTTATATCATCTTCCTCCTCTTCTTATTGCTGGTAAAAGTTAATTATGTAGCATAATTAGAAAGTAAGTATTTTGTGACAAATACATGCCTTTTGAGGTAAGAATACTTAGTCAAAGTACTGCTAATATTGATCCCTTTATTTTAAGCAAGTCACTGAACCTCTTGAGCTTTTGTAAAATGGAGATGACATTTCAAGCTCCAATTCTCTGACAATTAATGCGTTAATATCTGTGGAAGAACTTTGGGAACTGCCAGGTTCTGCTTCTCTTTTTTCCAAAGAGTTCATTGTTATTGTCTTCTTCAGAAGCACTCCCCACAAACCTGTATTACTACTGTAATATGGATATTGCTCACTAATTCTGCTTAACAGAGAAGACAACTATACAGAAGAAGAATTGAGAAATATGTATCAAAATAGATATCCTTTCTTTTGAAAGGATTCATACCCCCAAAGAAAAACCATCTGTTTGCCTTGAAATTTCTTGTCAAGCACACTAAAGTACTTAGAATCACTGAGGTAGGCCCAGAAATCCTCACTGTCTCTTTCAAACCCAGCTGACTCCTGGCAGGTTTAACAGGAAGGTAAGACAGGTCTTTTGAGAAACTAAGGTAAAGAAAGGGTTTAGGGAAGGCCTTCAGGCTGGAAGATCCCCCCTTCCCACCAGAGGGCACTCTATGCAGAGAAGTGAGCCATATAATGGAAAGAGTAGACTTTGGAGCCCGAAGTTTGAATTTCTAGTTAATTTTTTTACTTGAGCCAAGTTACCTGTCATTTTAGATCATGAAAATGAATAATACTTGTTTTGCATAATTGTTAAGATTAAACGAAGTTATATCAGTGAGAGCACCTCGCTCTAGTACCTGCAGGGTGTCGTTAACCATGAGTTCCCTCTTTCTCTTCCATCTTCCCGCCCCTTTAGCCCAACCTGGGTTAAGAAAGGCTTCCAACAAGGTGACTGTTGATCAGAACAGGGCCACATCCTTTGATCTGTCTCAGGGTCTTCCAAATCTCCAGGGGTTGTCACTCTAAATGTAGCTTTTAGATGAAAAAGGAAATGCAACCCGTCAGCAGCTCCTAGTGGCTTCACAAAAGCAATTGCTGGCAGGGAGCCCACAGTTTGAGAGCGTGGAGACTAGAATAGTACTCGAGGCCAGTTCAGGGCTCCTTCTGCCAGTTTCTGCTGCCACTGCACATGTGGGCACTATTGCAGACTCTTCTTTCTGCAGTACAGCCACAGTCTTATCAAGTATTAGCTGAAATTCAGTTTCTTCTAGAAAACTTACACTTTCTGTACTTAATAAAGTGGCACGTTGTAACCCATCGTATGCACAATACCTTTGTTTATCATTCCCGATTTAGAAATATTGATTGCAGGCTTTTTAAGTTGATTACCAAGACGACCTTGTGAATACACTCAAGTGGGTTATATATAAACCACTACCAAACGGAGACTTAGGCCTCTTGAAAAAGCACAGACTCTATTTTAGCAAGCACTTGCTCAGTCATTCCTCAGGTTCCTTTTAGGCATGATTACTGCCTTGCCGTGTTTTCCCCAACCACTTAGCTTTACTGCATCTGATTGCAAAAACCTAAGATATCAGATTTCATTTGATCTGTTTCAGCGCCTAATTCAAGTCTGCCCTTGACAGGAAAGGGGAAGTATCTGTTCTCACCCTCATGGCTACTGGCAGTTGATATAGGTCATTAGCTTTCTGTATCTATATCTGGTCTGAGTGTCTCAAAATAATATCTGCTTTTGGGGGAGCCAACAAGAATAGAACCAGCGTGTTAGAAAAAAGAAATCCCTCCATGAATCTTATGGGAAAATATGAACCAGAAGCATATACACAAAAGGTTGTCAGGTGTTCTCTTCTTCATTGAATAAAGTAGGAGTTTGGTTCCAGATATTAGCTGGTTCTTTTTAAAGAAGCTTAGGGCATGTGGAATACATTAAGATTGAGACGGCTTTGAGGACAGGCTTTTAGTTGAAAAGGCAACTTCTGTGTGCCACAAGTGAAGACAAGAAGAGGGATTCATGAACAGTGTTCATAATTTAAAACTTTGACCATTTAATGAGCATTTATTGTATACTAGGCACTGTGCTGGTTGTTTTATGTCCATCATTTTAAATTGATGTTCAAACCAATTGGTAGGTGTAATCTTTATTTCACAAATGAGAAAACTGTAGTTTAGAGAGACTGTTACTTGACCAAGGTCATCCAGCAATAAATTCAAGGCTCTATTAAACCCATAACATAAATCAATTTATGTCATCAATTAAAAATATAAGAAAGTACATTTTACTCGATTGTGACTTCTCAGAATCAGTCAATCACATTGATTCAGCATGCACTACTTGAAATATGTCCAAGTCCCTGGCCAGGTTAAGTTCTGGATTTATCTTAAGAAAACCTTCTCTTTCCCCTTAAAAGTTGTCTACTGGCAACCTCCTCCACCTCCTAGCACATGCTACACCTCACCTTGTTCTGTGGCCTTCTCCATGCAGTACTGTGATTGCCTGTTTGACAGCCCTTTTAGATTGTGGGCAATCTAAAGGTGGCATGGGAACTGGGTCCTGTTCATCTGTCTATGGGCACAAGGCCTATAATATAGTATCTGCTCAGTAAAAGTTTGTTGGATGAAAACAGTTTACTTGGAGAGCCAGCCAGCTAAGTCTTATGATGAATGAATGTAGAATTATTTAAGTACAGATGGGGCCAACAGGAATTTAGCACAGAAACAAATCTGTCCTTGGCTCCCATGGAATTACATGAACCTACAGATGTCCATAGAGAAAACAGCATTGAGTTTTTTAGTGGACCTTCATGGAAATCTGTGAATACCAGGTTCACGTTGTGTCCTTTGTTATCTGATGCCTCCTCTAAGGGAGTGTTGGTATATAGAACCAATCAGTAAACACTGTATGCTAGACCTATGGGAAGTACCGGGAAGTGCAGGAGATTGCTTGTCCTCCTCACAGTGTGTGCTAGGATGTTGTCTTAGCCCATTCAGGCTGGTATAACAAAATACCATAGACCAGAGGGCTTAGAAGCAGCACAAAGTTATTGCTCACAGTTTTTAAGCCTGAAAGTCCAAGATTAGTCCAGCATTTTTGGTTTCTGGTGAAAGCCCACTTCTGGGTTGCAGACTGTTGACCTCTTCTTATATCCTAACCTGGCAGGAGAGGCAACAGGTCTCTCTGGGGCCTCTTTTATAAGAGCACTAAGCCCATTCATGAGGGCTCCACCCTTACAACTAATCACCTCCCAAAAGCCCCATCTCCTAATATCATCACCTTGGGGGTTAGGATTTCAACCCATGAATTTGGGGGGAACACAAGCATCGAGACTGTAGCAGATGTATTTTTCAAAGTGCTATCTCAAAATGACTGAAATTATTTGTTTCAGTCAGAAAGGGAACCAAACAAAAAATGTCCTTCTATAGGTTTGTACAACTGTCCTGAGATTGAAGTTTTAAATAATATTAACATAAACATTGCCATATTCTGAAGAGGGACTCATGTGAAGGTTTTAGTTCAGCAGTTTGTCATTTGAGTGTCTATATCCTGTCTGTCACTTTGCTTTTAGTAAAAGACATGGAAGTCTCAGGAAATGGAATATCAAGAAATCATTTGCGGTGATGGAGTGTGACTTTATTCTCACCATTTTTGCCAGGTGCCTGCTACTGTGCTATGGAAACAGAAGGAGATGCTATTCTACCATTTAGCACAGGATCTTGACTTACATCTATTTTCAGAGGGTTGATCATAGAATGTTTCATTATCACCAAGAGTTTCAGGGTTTGAAGTGTATATTTTGTTAGGGTAAAGTATTTAGGACTAAGTTCAACTCACTAGCTAAGAGGCTACAGGAAGAACTTCTCATTTTTCATAATGGTCTCAAAGTAGAGTCTACCATGGTCTGTGTGTAGATATGCAGTGTGTAAAATAAAGAACCTTCAGTGTTAACTCTGTTGTTGGCAGAGTCACATTGCCTTTTCCTTTTCTTTACTAATATGGATTAATTAGAGAAGACAACTCTGGCTTATGAAGGTGTCTGCCCAGCTCATACACTTCTACTTTCTGATTTCATAGCTGGGGCTATTGACATCTTAAGGGTTTTATTGTGAAAGTCTCCACTATTGCATGAACTTGTATTCTTGACTCAAGTTCTGTAAGAGTGGTAATTTATCTTGGCCTGCTTATATATTTTCCCCACAGTGCCTATTATAGCATTCTGAATATAGAGAGGTACTCAGAAAATATAGAGACTGAATGACCAAGATATTTGGAAACACATTTTTGAGTGGAAAGATATCTATATGACCTTTGTTGTGAAGTGAGGAACAGACAAAAATTTAGCTATTGTTTAGAGTACTTTGTTTTGCCCTGCCCTGCTACCTGTTTCTTTTCCTCTCTTCTTTCTCTTCCCCTTCTTTTCCTTGCCCTCAACTTTTTTTGCCTTCCTTTTCCTTATTTTTATTTTTCCTTGCCTTTTTAAGAAAATATATCTGAGTTGATCCCAAAAGATTTCATAGGGTTTAGTATAGCAAAATGCAATAAAAAGACACAGATCTCCTGTGTATTGCCTCTCAACTTTTGAGTCCATTTTGTTATTTGTAAAATGAGAATATAATATCTGTCTTGTAGAGTTCATTGCAAGTATTAGAGATTTGAAAAGTGTCTGCCATTATTAGTAATAGGCATCAAAGGAACTCAATAAATGGTATATATTATATCATTGCTGAAAATCTAAAATGGAAATTTACAACCTATTTTTGTTACTAAACTGAATGCTACGTTAGCAATTCTACCAAACTCTTAGAAAATAGAGTACCATAAAAATGCTTCAATTCCCATTCCCAGGACATCTTTCATACAGTTTTGCAGCTGAGAGGAAGAGACCCACACAAGCACGTGGCACTTTTTGGTATGCAAGTAACTCAGACTCTAATCATCTAGTTTGCCACATTATACATTAAGTGTTTAAAAATTGTTTGTGTGTGATAAATTTATTTTTACTTTTACATGAGTTTTCGAAAAGCACAATATTTAAACCCCCAATAATGAGTACATCTGGGTGGATCTATGAGTGAATGATAAATGTAAAAATTGCTGTAAAATATTAGATGATTTCTTAACCTTCAATTAGTAACAAACAATTGAAAGAGAACAAAAGCCTTATTTACTTGACATGCTTTAGCCTGTGAAGGGTAAATATGTCAATGAAAATGCTGAGCATGATAATTCAGAATAAGAAAAACAAATTTCTCAGCCTCATTTTCTTGATTACCAGTTTTCCAATTGATGTGGCTTTGACACAGGATATTTCTACTTGGTGCACATCTCAAAATATCTTGTACTAACATAGCCTTTCATTCAAATTTTTAAGGATTTGATTCATCAGAAGGAAGTGTGTTGTAAAAGAAGGATATGGAACTCAGCAATAGGCGGACTTGAATATGAAATATGGCTATATCATTACTAACAATGTGATCTAATGTCTAATAAAAAATATTTGGTCTTCCTCCACTGTTCTGGATGCAGAGCTCCTAAAACCCTTGAAATTTACTGTTTTTTTTCTATGCTAATGAGATGACTCATTGAAGTGAGGAAGGCCCTAGATATTCATGTGATTAGAGAGTTAAACTTTCATCCCCACCCCTTGATTTCCAGGAAGGGAAGAGGGGCTAGAGATTGAGTTCAGTTACCAATAGCCAATGACTTAACCAATTGTGCCCACCAAATAAAACCTAAATAAAACTCCCTAAAAAATGGATTGGGAGAACTTCTGTGTTGGTGAACACATTGATGTACTAGGAAATGGGCATGTTAGGAGAGGACATGGAAGTTCTGCATTAACTCCTTCCCTTCCCCAATACGTTGTCCCATGCATCTCTCCTATTTGGCTGTCCCTGAGTGGTGTCCTTTAAAGGAGGGTGGGCATTATAATATGTCAAAAGGTAGTTAAGAGGAATGAAGGGAATGGTGTATGTTAGTCTCCTAGCACGGTGTTTGTTATTTAGTAACTACATAAATGTTAACTCCCTGCCCTCATTTTTCCACCTGATTTTTTCAAGGATTGGCAGATATCTGTGCTGTACTGTTTAGAATGTGGTGAAGAACATGGGGGGAAAAATGACTTGTAACAGCTCTAAATTACCTAGGAGAGGTACAAAAGGAAAATTCCAGTCACTCTGCATGAAATGGAGAAATGTAGAGTTATATTCTGAAGTCTATTAATAGATAATTGAACAAAAAATATACCCAAATATTAATTAATAACATTATAGCCTGAAAGAAAAGCTCTCATAATATTATTGCAGTCTTGTTGACTTTTTTTTTTTCCTTTTTCTAATGATGGGTGCAATTATGGAGGGCTTGCCTGGAAAATATATTGGGAAAGAAAACTTGTATGGATCCAAATAATTCTGCTTAGAATTGTTGGACTAAAACCTAAAAGATGGTATTTCCCAGAAAAATTTTAATATCTAGTGTTGACATCAGGTTGGTTGTGGACTCTTACTCTGGGTGGTCAGAGCCATCCAGAGTATTATTACATTGCAGGGGCTATAAAATAAGAGATATTCACTGAGACAAAGTACTCAGAGGACAGCAAGGGAACAAGGGGGTTAAAGAAGGGGTGGCAGAGGGTGGGTATGGAAGCGATGGCAACTAGGCAAGAGTTCAAGAACCTGAATTGTTTCACTAAGAGAACAGGTATCTTTGATGATTTATTTAAAAGGATGTCATGAACAAAGAGAGACAAGCTAATTCTGGTCACTCTAGAAAAAAAACAGCATTAGAACCAATGGATTTACAATATTGAGAGGCAAGAATCTCCTGCCAATTAAGAAAGACTTTTCTGATAATCAGAGGAATTCAAAAGTTAAATGCGCCACCTTACAGAGTAGAGAGCTCCTCATTTCTGATAATTTCGAGCAGAGGCTTCATAGTACAATAAAAAGAGGCTAAACAAAGTCTCCTCTAATTTTCACTCTATAATTCTCTAAATTATTTTTAAAATATCGAACTATATTAAAACCAAAGGAAGACATTTATAATTCAGTTAACACCAACAAATCAAATTCATTTAAGTTTCTATTTTATATTAGATTCCCTTCCAAAGAGAGATCCTGACACATTATGGAGTTGAGTGCACTGCTCAAGGCATGCACATCCTCAAGTTTTTACTAACCTCTTTCTTGAACTACCCACTACCTCTGAATCACCAAATCACTGTCACCAGTAGTGCCTGTCAGTGAGTGATCATACCTAAAGAACCTCACTGTGAAATGTGTGTATTTTTTCTTGATTATCTTATACTGTTTTCAATTTATACTTGTTTTATTTAGACTTTGAGAAAATGAGGTGAGAACAATTTATTGAGGATAGACATACTGCTAGTTGCCTATCCAGTATCCATTTCTCCTTTCTTGCTTGTTAATGAAATCGAGATTTTATACCCTGCTCCTGGAAAGAGAATAATTTTCTCATTATATTTTACAAGTAGGGGTAATGTGATACTTGCTAATGAGATTTAACTGGAAGTCAGTTGGTGGCTTTTCGAGGCCCATTCTTGCCTTGAACATAGATTCATGGCTGGAGCTTGAGAAGGCTGAGAGACTTTTAGAGACATTAACCCTGACATTGATGAGTCATTGAACAATATCAACAGCTGCTTTCATCTACCTTCATCGTATTAAAAAACAAACACCTATTTATTTAAATCACTGTATTTGTGTTTTCTACTGCTTGCAATTGCAAGTGATCATTTGTCCATGGCCTTTACTCAATAGTCAACAAATACTAATAGAGCTTTGGCCATGTGCCATATGAAGTGTTAGTCACTGAATGCAAAAGTGAATGAGACCTGGGCCCTTGATGTAGAGAAATTTCAGCTTCAGTCTTAAGGTCTAAAAGAAATCTGGCAGCAGACTAATAAGAAAAGGTAAATGCTTCATTTCTTCCTTCTATTCCTTTTCCTGGGGGCTAGAACCATGAGATGGATCCCCTAGAATGACTGGAAGACAGCTAAGTCAGGAAGGGTGGCCTAGGATAACTTTACACCTGAGCTCTACTCTCATCACATGCTTCCCTGAGGATTGCAGTGCTGAGATTTGGTGGTATCTATACTTGGTGATTTAGCTGTTGAGAGAGATGTGGGTAGTGTTTACATCAGTTTGATGGGAATGTTAAATAGCATTAATTTTCTGAGTACTTTATTTAACTTTATTTATTTAAAAGGTACATTACCAATGTAAACTGTGAATAAGATATTTAGAGATTTCTATTTAAAAACCATGTGAATGCTCTTTGTAAGATATGTTTTTGAAGTGACAATTTATTCCCGAATACCTTTATGATTATGTGTTAATATTTTCAGGAAAAATGATACATATTCTTTTTAGAACTATGTGTAACCTATGTGCTTAAATAACCTCTGTAAAATGAAAAAATTTGAAAAAGATCCCGAAAAAGATATACACCAAATGATCATCTAATGCCATTGAATGTTCAGATTTTTTGCAATCAACATCTTTCTACTTTTCTGACTTTATTCTAATTTTATTATAATTAGGAAGTATTATTTTTATACTCTAAAAAGAATGAGTATAAAAAATTGTGTACTGAATCATGACAAATGAACTGACATAGAAATAGCAGAACCATTTTTAATGTGTTTATATAAATAGATCTGTATAATTATCATTAAACATCATAAGCAGATACTGCTAAAAAAGAACAGTTCTATTTATCCAATTGAAGTTGGATTTTTTACAATATGCAACTCAGTAAGTTAAACCATATTCTAAGGAGAATGAGATAGTGGTGAAATTAAAGCCATTATATTTAGTATATCTATATATCACCTATCTATACATTATTACCTATGTATTTATTAAGCACACAATGTTACATATCCAAAGCTTTGACATCAGTATCCTAGAAGTGCTGATGCCTTGTTTCTGGAAACTTAAAAGGGAGAGGAGACTATATACTCACTTAACCTTTTTATGTGATAGATTCTAGAATCTTCTATTGAGTGATTCTTTTTCCCAAATGAGGATGCTTGATTCTTGAATCCATGAAGCCTCTATAAGAAGGTCATGTAATCATATATTTTAGAGTCTGAAATCCAAACTTTTAATCTGATATGAGGAAAAAATAGACATTTAGCGATAAAAGTATTCAATTATTTTTTCAACAATCACTCTTACTTGAGGTACAAAGATAATTAAGTGATGGGTCTTGTATTACCAGCATTTAGTGTGAAGTGGTTCCAGTTTAGGAGAATCAGGAAAGTTTGGTTCTTAGGAAACCAAGGGAGGTAAAACATCCTATGTTGAGACTAAAAGTGTCCATTGACAGCCATTGTAGCAAGAAGGAGTCATTGGTGTACTTGAATAGGTTTATCAGAATGGTTTATCAGTGGGTTTATCAGAAACCAGCTTGTAGAGGGGCAGAATTTGGTGAGCAAGGGCTGCCACGAATATATGAAGTCTTCTCCTTCAAAGGTGAGTGGGGATGCTGGGGCCAGAATTCACGTCTACTGACTCCAAGATTATTACTAAAGTATATTAACAGTTTATAAATGCCAAATTCTAGGTTTTAAAAAGAATGAGAATATTTCAGCTAATCAGGGGATAGTTTGTTGGCAAATGGATAAGAATCAATAATGATAATGATATTAATAAAGAAAAGACAGAGAGTTCCAGGAGGCTCTACTAACAAAACACAAATATGTTACAGTTTTTGGTGAAGGAACTCAAAATAGTTTCCTGACTAATTTCAGCTCTTGTGAATCCTCCTCTACTCTCGCAGCTTAGCTTTATCTGTGTTGTGTCAGTTAGATTTGACCTACTAGGGAAAATCTTTGCTTTTCATTTCTGCCAGCTGTAGGAGTTTCTTGCTGGGCAAGGCTTTTGCTTCTTCCTTTTAAATGGCTGACCAAAAAGATAAGTGCCAAGAGTGAAGGAGGGAATCGCCTATTCAGAAACCAGAATAATTCTGAGAGTCCATTGAATGGAGAGGCTGGTCTAAGAGTCTGCCTTCAACCTTCTCTACCGTGGCTTTTATTACTCCCAACTGAACTGAGTAGGGTGGGGGTGGGGGTGGGGAGCAAGAAGGAGAAAGAATGTTTTCTCTCCTGAATAGTGAGTTTATCTTTCAGGCACATATAGCAATTCTAAAGAGAAAAGGACTATTTTAAAATTCTTAAACTCTGAGTTCTTATTTTAGCTCTGATTTTATTCATAAATGTTATAGCCAGAAAGAGATGTAAGGATACTCACAAAGCAGAATCCCTCCATTTTACAGCTGAGCAAGTTGAGGCCCAAGAGAATATAACAACTTGCTCAAGGCAATGTAGCTATGCTCCTTTTGCTTCAGTATCATCTTTGTAGCATTTTTGCTCCAAAACAAATTCAAATTCCCTAAGGTCCATCTCACTTAAATGGTAAACTTCTTTTATACTTACTAAAACCCTTAAAATGTTTATAGAATAGTTTTTCTAAGAAGTCAGAACACCTTACAGTCTTTCTCTCTCAGTTCATGTCATTCTAGTTAGGTAAGAGAAATAGGTTCCAGGGGGCAATTAATATTCAGAAGGTATGTTATGACTTGTTGAAGATAAAAAGGAATCGAGAACAAGAACTGGAAGTGACTTAAAAACCAAAGCTATATTTGACAAAAGAGCGGCTTTCCAGAATATCCTCAGCAAGTATGAGGCTTTAGATGTAGGGAATCTGTATAATTAACCACACTGTATGTAGGCTTATCAAATGTGATGATCTATTTGACTTTAAGGAATCTTGAGCCAGTTTCTTTACTCAAGTCCTCCTACTTTCAGGTCAAATCAAGACCAAACACTGTCATACATATTTTTATTTATAAATGATGTCACTGTTCTGGCTTAATACTTCTGTTTGCCATCTTATATTACATAAACATATTATTTAAATATATTACATAAACAAGCAAACACACAGATAAATAAAAGGCTGATCTCTAATTCTCATCTTTTTTTGCTATGATATATATCCCTTTTTCTGTTCTGTCTTTGGTTGATCAGGAAACAAGTTCTCTATAAATCATTCAGTCTTCTCACATACCTGGCCCAGACAGTGCAGGATCCCTTCTCAGAGACAGAGCATTAGTTTGTACTTTGCTTGACTACTCCTTGATGAACTATATTTTTTAAATCTTTCTACTTTTTCTCTATTATATCCTAGCACTTGACCCTAAAAGCCAATATTTTGTTGTCTTCGTTTTATATTGTCTGAATGGAGGGTGTCATGGGATTAAAACCACTGAGAGTAGGGATGAGAACATCAGTTGTGGGACCTGGAAGAATTTGTAATACTAGTTAGAAAGTAATAGGAAAACCTTGCTGTGGAATAAAATATTTAAAAAATAATTCCTGAAAAGTCATATAATGATTTGAGATTTGTGAATATACGACAATGTGAGAGGACATTCCACCTGAAAAGAAAGTTACTGATCAGAAGATATGAGTGGTAGATAATTCATTTTTTATTTAAATTGTACCTTCCTCTAGCATACAAGTCAGAGTGGCTTCTGTTAGAACAGTTTTGGTTTTTCCCTACCTCATTCTTATGTAAAAAGTTCATTTTCTACCACTAGAGGAAAATATTTTAATATATTTAAATAGAATTCTCTTATTTATTTTCAGTAGTATATCTATGATCTTTCCAAATTGTTTATGAACAGTAAAACATTAACATTATGAGGTAGGGAATTTTCTTTATTTCCCTTTTTAAAGAGTTTTTAAGTAGCAATGGCTCCCAATTCTATAATGTGACTTTGGGTGGGTAATTACTATAGAATACTGCAGAC
This sequence comes from Cynopterus sphinx, assembly GCA_030015415.1. Taxonomy (NCBI): domain Eukaryota; kingdom Metazoa; phylum Chordata; class Mammalia; order Chiroptera; family Pteropodidae; genus Cynopterus; species Cynopterus sphinx. The sequence continues at coordinate 68,588,065 of CM057385.1, read as the reverse complement.
CTTTTCCCCCTGGAGGGTGATTGATTTTAACCTTTCTCCTCTGCCAAACCTTTGTTCTGTGCATGACATTTCAACCCCCACCACTTCCTATGTTCTATTTTGCTAAGGAAAATTGCATTTTCTATTTCTGGCTAAGCATGGTTGTTTGTGTCAGTCAATTTAACACAATACACTAGTTCTTATTTGTGCAGAGGAAGCACTAATACGATTCCAGCAGGAGATGGGTCCTGAGCCCATGACCAAGCCTCCTATCGGGCCCGGAAGACAGAAGCCACAATAATCCATTACCGACAAGGCTACTAAATAGTGATATAGCACCTTCTTGTCTCAGAGACCTCCAGGTATTATGAAGTCCCATTTCCTGCCCTATACACACTCATTCTGCAAATGATACATAGACATAAAAGAAAATGGTTGTGTGGTATAATAGATAGGGCAGGCATTTTAGAGAGCCTGACCTACCTTTTTATCCCTGCTCTGCCATTTACCAGCCCTGGACCATTACACATGTTGTATATCCTTTCTGAGCCTCTGGTTTCTCATCGAAAATGGGGATAAAGGTATAGTTTCTAACTTGCAGGGTTGGTGCAAGATAATGAACACAAACCTCTTAACACACTGCATGTTCCATGGGAGGCACTCAGTAAGTAGCTATTATAATGAAATCGCTCCTATAGGTAAGAACATATTGCATTTTGATGAAATAAGCAATTCTCATTATGAGATGTCTTTTGCTTAAAAACATGGTTATGGACTTCCTTTTTCCTCTGTAGAGTAGATCAGCTGTGGGAAAGCTTAAAATATTTGATTCCACTGCTATTTATGCCTTAATTCATTAGGCAGTCATTTAATAAATGCCTGCTGGATCTGTGCAATGTTCTGGATAGCTGAATCTAGAAGAAAAAACAGAGCAAATAGCAGTGTGATGGAAAGGAGCATGGGATCCAGCATAGGGGGACATGGCTTCCAATTCTGGCTCTGTTATTTACTAACTATATGATTTAGGCAGGTTATTTAACTTCTCTGAGCCTAGTTTCTGGATCTCTAAAATGTGTATGATAATACGTGCCTTACAAGGTGGTGATAATAGAGAAAAAGCAGTTGTAATCTGGGGTGATGATCAAAATATTTACTAACCAATATGGTAAAGGTATTGATGAATCAGAAAGAACTGGCTGTAGAAAATTAGTAAACTGGTAGATATCAACATATCAGGGGAATACAAAGCCTGCTAGAACAGGACCCAGAACATAGTAGGAAAGAGCCCAGGTTTTGTTCGGGGATTCGGAGCTATATTGTTTATATTCTTTATTTTCTGTATATTATGATGTTGTGACACCTTCAAAACATTCCAGGCTGGGGAGAGATTGACCCTTTGGATACTAGCAGATTCTTAGAGAAAACAAAGAATTCAGCCAAGAGCAATTCTTGAATTAGTAAACTAGCCAATCCAGAGCTATGACTCCTCTATCTAGCCAGTATACCCCAGGAAGCAATATTGCTCTACTTTAACATCCCAGAGCCCCCAGGCAACTAGGGACCACCTTTATAATTTAAAGCCTGAAAAACGTATTCAAACTAGCCAATTCTAAATGTTTACTGTGCCTTGCTTTGCCTTTCCTGAGGAAACTCCAACAATAATTCTGATCTAGACTTCCCTTGTTCTTGCCTTTTGCCTCCTGACCAAAACCTAACCCTTCCCCTATAATCCTGTGTGGTGTGAAGTGCCTCCTGTTTCTAGGACTTGTAAATATAAGAAACTTTGTTTTCCTGAGCCTCTCTTGTGTCTCCTCTCATAGCCACACCTGACTGACCATCGCATAAAACATAAAACAGGTGAGACAAATATACAATAACCATATAGCTTGAAATGTTCTATGATAAAAGTACATTGAAGGTCAGAGAGCACAGTGTAGGAGCCATTAAATCCATCTGGAGGAATCCAGGAATGGTAAAGGAGAGCTAACTTTTGAGCTGAGTGTTGAAGGGTGAGTGCGAGAGTGTCAGGGATGACTGAGGGCAAAGCAGTTACCGCCGCATGAAAGTTCACCCACGTGTGACATGTTTCAGGAGGTACAGGGGATGATGGGCTGGGAGGGGGCTTGAGGCTTGGGCAAAGGATAAAATGGAAATGTAGGTAAGGGCTTGATCTTAAAGAACCTTTCAAGCCATGCTATCAAAGTATGAGAAGTAGTTGGAAAGGGGGAGATTTGGGACTGAGGAAAAAAGTGAGTGATATGGCTGTGTTTGTTAGCAAGAGATATGAAGACCTGAACTGGGGATATATCTCACAGGCAGGGGAAGCACAGATCCAGAGATACATTAGACATAAAATGGATGGAACTATGCCAGGATTGGATAGAGGGGTCTGGGAAGGAAGCAGCTGAAGACAACTCCTGGGTCTTTAACTTGAGTGACAGGTGCACTGGGGATCCTAGAAGAGAGAACAGTTTTAGGGTGAAGTATTTCTCTATTTGTGTGACTGTATCAATCCCCTGCTTGCCAGGTCAAGTAAGCCACCTTTTTTTTTTTTTTGTCTCACAGCTGTAAATATTTCATGCCAGTGGCCATGTTTCTGTTTTATTTTGGGAATGGCACCTTAACTGGCTTTTCAGTTTAAATTACTCAGGAACAGAAGGGCCATTTTTGTCTTCAGGGATATGTTTGGTGCTAAAGATGGCAGACAGTTGGGTGTGGGTGAGGACAGATAGCGCCTGAGGTCTTGCAGCTTAGAAGTAACATCTTGTCTTTTGAGGATAACACTGCCAAAGGTGTGTGGGTGTATCTTTGGGAAAAAAAGAAAAGCATGACCAGCAATCTGATCTATGCTAAGTGTCTATTAAAATCGTTATTTTTATTTATTGCTTTAACTCCACTGGAACTACCTATTGACTTCAGAGATGACCCCCATATTCAACGTAAACTGTCTCATTGCTCTCAGGGGGTAGCTGGCCTGCCTGTCAGTTAAATATTTTTTGGGGGGTGGGGGGTGGGTACTGTCCTAAAAGACCAATTCATTTAAAATTTTGCCTTTGTGTTTTCTCTCCTACCATCCTTGGCAATAGTTAGTAATCACCCACTCCTGGGGCTATAGAACCCAATAAGGCCCTGATCCATGTGTTCTAGAAAGCATTGTTTCAGAACAAGGGAGGCTGCACATAAGTCAGGCATTACATCCTTACTGCTCTGCTAGCACTGAAACAATTTCAATGGGAAGAGAAGTTTATAACAGGATTTTTACCTATCAAATCAGGTGCCCATCCAACTTTTTAATTCTAAAGAGGTTTGCAGTGTTGTCTGAAAATTTCTTCACAACACATTTGTCAGTTGTTTTAAGTTTCCATTTTATTTAAAACCTACCAAGAGCCAGGCACTTTATACCCACCATGTGTTTATTATTGTAACAACTACTATACGCTACATATATTGAGTTCTTATATGTTTTAGGCCTCATGCTAAGTAAGCACTTTACATGAATAATCTGAATTCATCTTTGCAACCCATGAAGTAGGGCCATTATTATTATGTCCAGCTTTTAAATGAGGAAACTGGGGCTTAGAGAGGTAAAGTCGTTTGCTCCAGTTCACGTAGCTATAAGTGCCCAGACCAATATAGTTTGCACTCCTAGCCATCACTTTCTACAACGCTGCAAGATAAATAAATATAAATATTATCCATTTTAAAGAAGATGAAACTGGGATTTAAAAAGGTTTAGAATCCAGAACCCAGGCCTCTCTGACTTGAAAGCCATATTGTTCCCCCAGGTAACCGGTTGCCTCTGGTTACACCTTGTGAAGAAAGCATTGCTTTATAAGAATCGTTTTATCTCATGGTGACCCTGAATCCCAAGATCTTCAGAGTTAGCTATTGAAAGTAGCATTGGTTTATGGTGTGGTGGTGCTTCTGGTCTTATGTTGGATTATACCATCATTTCTCACCCTTATGGCAGAAAGTATCAAAAATGAAAATGTTTACATAATGTATTTTTAACTATTAAATCCCATAGTCAGTTTGGGCTTGCAGCATCACTGACTCTACTGTCTACAAAACGCTATGCCATTAAGGCCAATACATAGAAAGATTTCTATTTCTTTCTTTGGAGTTTATATTCTGCAGAAAAAGACAGGACAGCTATTTATTTTTATATTTGTGCAAAATATATACACATATAGAGTGTTAAAACATAAAAACAACACACGGTTTAGAAGAATTTCCGTAAGTGCTCCAGGCATCTCCAGATGTAGAAGTCACACAACTGCTAATGACATGGGTTCTTCAGCAGCAATCACAGCCTCAGCCATGCTTAGACTATGTGAGGTGAGGGGCTGTTTAGGGATGAGTGCCAGTTTTATATTCACACCCTAGTTTTTCAGCTTCATTTATGATAAATAATAGTTTTTAAAGGAAGGTTGATTGGAGGAATAAGGAGAGAATCTTGAGATGACAATACAGGAAAGAGTAAAACAATTGTAGGATCCAACCTGCCCTTTTGAGCTGAACTAGACAAAAGCATAGATCTGTGCCATAGAGCAAATTTGACACACTTAGCAGAATTTGAGGCTCAAGCTCCTATATCAAAACTATTTAGACGACAGCATAGAACCAGCTTCTAAAGAGCAACACTTTCTCTCTTGCTAATTAGGCGGAAAGGATAAAAAAATTAAAACTGAAGAGAAATGAGAAGAAGGAAGGATGGAACTAAGAGTAGTCAGACTCTACCTACATGCCAGGGTTGTGTTTCCATATCATCTTCGCAACAACTAGGGGGAATGGATACTATTCTTAATTCCATGTTGTAGATGGGGAAGCTGAGGTTTCAGGGTTTAAAGGACTTCCCCAAGATCATGCAGCTAGGAAGGGATGTACTCAGAATCTGTATCCAACTTTTTCTGATGAAAGAAAAAGCTTATTCTTTTTCTACCCTAGTGTAAAGCTTTCCTGAAAGACTCCAAATCACTGCCAAATAGCGTTTACAGTCTCTGGATACATCCTGCATTGATATTTGGCAGAAACTGTGGAAACCAAAGGTAAGCAGTGTGGCCAGAGTCCAGCTAGGGACTCTTCAGTTCTCTCTCCTCCCAGGCTGCTGGGCGATAAGCACAGTCCTCACTTTATGCATCAGGTTTCATTTGTTCTTTGCACCACAATACAGCCCCAGTGCCTATAGTGCAGAACACAATTAATTTTCCCAATATTCTGTAATTTTTGGCATGAACTGAATACAACCAGAGAGACTAAGCCAGGACTTATGCCGGTGTCTGTGCAGAGGGATGTGCAGTTGCCATAGCAGCAATCAATCTGCTAAATAAGTGGTAACATAAACTGATTCAAAGGCAAAGACTGATTTGGGTCAGGGAATTGCACTCCATAAAAAACAACTTCTCTGCGACTTCTGAGGATTTTTTAGCTTTTATGGATGGCCCTAGAAATGCAGAGTGAGTGACTGCTCAGATGCAAGAGGAGCATGTATGCCTCAAGAGATGAGCAGTGTGCTGTTTCTAGGCAGTTAGAATGGGGAAGCCCACGGAACATGCTGTAAAACTGTTCTGCTGCAGCAGGCTCAGGACTGGGAACAAAAATCATAATGTCCAGGTATTGAGTTCTCCCAGGACAGTGGGAGAACTCAATACCACACACTTGGTCAACAATCATGCCAAGTGGGGTTTATCACCACTTTCCCGTAATGTGGAGACTGATTAATATGCCCAGAGTTGTGTAACCACCCAGGATTCAGGATTCAAACAGATCTGCTCAGGACAGATATTGTGCCCTCTCCACCCTGCCATACAGCTTCTCTTCCTTGCACTTTCTCAAAAAGAAAGGACATTTCTCTTTGCCTACTCATATGACAAGGACTGAAGTGTTCCGATTCTGCTTTGCACATGGAGTGATGCTAATGAATTTTAATCCAATATGAAAACTAAATCTAAGGGTAAGATGGCTTAGCATTCCCAGAGGTAGCACTGACCAGTTTGGGGGTAGTTTCAGATTGTCTGTTGATTCCATTTTTATCTAGTCTAGTTCTTGGGTAAACTTGGACCAGGGAGAAAGCATTTCTGAACTGTAATAAGAGGTGGCATGCCATTAAGTAAAATGCTGTACCTTGATAGTCTGTGTTGAATTATGGGCTCTGTCACTTTTTAGCTAGGTGATCTTAGGCATTTTACTTCTATTATTTTGGCCTCAGTTCTCATCTCTATAAAATGGGGATGATGATAATGGTGGTGGTGGTGTGGTGGTACCATCTAACTCTCAGTTGCCTAAAGTACTTTTTGGAATGAGACAGAGGTAAAAATTGCCTCTCTTCAGCTTAAGGAGAAAGATGCCTACAGATCTTTTAGCATCATGGAGTGCATTCCCTCATCTAAGTATCCCAATTATATTTATTTATTTATTTAATGTTATTTTTCTTAGTAGCTCTGAATTAAATGGCTGTGGAATAAAACAAGTCTAGGAAAGCACTTAACACAGTGCCTATCCTATGGCTGGCTATGTTTTACTAAATGTTAGTTTCCTATTTAAACAAAATCTAGACATTGTTAGATAATTCTTCATCTTTAAATCTAGTTTTTAGTCACTAAACTCGGTACTGTAGAGGAGGAGCTTGATCTTCCAGAAGCCTGGAGAAGAAGATTTAGACTTCCTTTTTATAATTTCTGTTTCTCATTTTTGACTCTGACTGAAAGTCAGCAAGCCCTTTACACTGAATTCCTGTCTGGAGGCTTCACCTTTCCAAGGTTTTCAGCCACAGAGCTGGGTCAAGAATGCTGGAAATGGACTTTATGCAATGTGCAAGTTGACTCAGTTGTGCCAGCAGGAATACACCTCAAGGAGTTGAGTAGGTGAGTTTCTTTGGAGGAATCCCACTGTTCTTTGACCTCTCAGCTAAAAAAATGGTGATTTTTGGTGAAAATACAATTTTCAAGTGAGCTCTTTTCACATGGACTGTCAATGGTTTATAAACATCCTACAGGAAGGGCTGGGCTACATTTTGAGCTAGCGACCTGGAGGTGCAAGTTCTGCCCATCCCTTCTATTCCTTCTTCACCATGAAGTAGTATTACTGCATTGACCTATAGCCCTTCTGGTTTTCTGAGCATGACACTGCTGTAATTTGTGGCTTCAATATGACTGCTTAGCTTTTTTCATGTGTGTGGACACTGATTTTTTTTAAAAACCTAGAATGCAAACAGAACCTGTGTTCACTATCTGAATATCTCTAAATTAGACTGCTTGTGTAGATCTACAATTGACTTTAATAGATTGAACCCAAGTCTGTAACTATGTTGGAAGGGAAATGAGATTTTCTTGCCTCCGAAGTTATCTTCAGCACTTCCTCTGAATGCAGACAGATTTCCCAAATTCAAGATTCAACAGTAGGCAAGAGTTGCTGAGAACCCAGAGGCAGGATGTAATCATCACATAGGTAAATTATCTCTGCCCTGAGAAAATTGGAGCAGTAAATAAAACGTTAGTTAGTGTACTTCACTAGGAGGTCTGTATGTTAGAGTGCCATATCAACCTGTTTCTCTAATTATAGAGTCACAGCTGCCCTTCATGCCTTCCTTTTCTTTTGGTCTTTTTTCTCTTTATACTCTAGTGAGTTTTGGTTTACTTCAGCTTCTCCGTGTTCTCCCTATTAAGCCCAGAATTGTCAGTTAAGGCAGAATATGAATGAAAGGGAGGCGGCAGTGAGAAATTGGAGAAAGGTAATGATGAATAAGTTGAAAATTGTTCCTTTCTTCTTTTCAATATCATCCTCTCCTTGCAGCTGTGTTGAGCAAGGAGACACTGAGCTTTGTATTACAGGGGACCAATAACTTATCAAGTTTGAATCCCTGGGCAGTCTTGAGTAAAAGTGCATAGGGGGTAAAGTATGTTATTTGAGCCTATCCTCTCCTCATCTCGCGTTGCTGCTCAAGTTCCAGAACACACCTGGGCTCTTCCACATGCAAAAACATTGGGTAAACTTTATCAAGGTTTAATGTATGCCAGCCACTATTCTGAGTACTTTCTATGGATTAGCTCATGATCATCTTGTAAAAGCCCTAAGAAGAAACTAATATCATCTCCACTGACAGATGAGTAAGCCAAAGAACAGAGAGGTATTGTACTGGTCCAAAGGTCACAGAGTAACAAAGGAGTGGGAATAGGATTCAAACCCAAGCAACCTATCTTAAGAGCATTCTTACATTATTTCCTAATTATGAAAGTATTTTGTGTTTGTTGTACAAGACCTGGAAAATAATAAAACACAGAAATGAAAACCATATACTATCTCTACTAATATGATAAAAACTTGTTTGCATTTCATTCCATGGTTTTATCTAAATATATATAAATGTCATATATATATATATATGTGTGTGTGTGTGTGTGTGTGTATATATATACACACATATATACATACATACATACATACATATATATATGTATGTGTGTGTATATCTATAGTTGAGTTTATACTTTAGATATAGTAACTTGTTCTTTTTCAGTCAACATATTAAGTGAACATTATCCCATGCTGTTATGTTCTTTCTTTTGTATCCAAGAAATGTAATTAACCATCACCCTATTATTGAACATGGTAGTATTTCTAATATTTACATTTTAACAGTGAAATAAAGGCTTCTTTTGTTTAAGGGGAAAATGAATGTTTTTAAGGTATAAAAAAGGAGTAGCATTTTGAAAGTCAAAAAGGTTCTTATTTTTCCTTTTTCCGATTGTCATTTTTACTTAGTTGGACACATTCTGCAAAGCTTCCATTCCCCAAGCCTACTTTCTTTTTCACATCTCTTCCCAGGTAAGTGTAATTTAGCCTTAAGACTGACTGATGATCTACAAAGCAAATCTTGTTTAAGTGCCGCAGTGAACTTCTTTTGATGGCATATTTCTTGGGTTTTCTGAGAAATTTTTATAGTGTTCCACTGTCCCCATTACATAAGCACTGGACACCTCAGGAAGTTCCTAGTTTTCAGCTAAATTATGTTCTTATTGTTTGATACGTGTGTGTGCATGCCTACGTGCGCGCATGTGTGCATATGTGCACCAGGTACTTAACTGGCCAAGGGAAGTGAAAAGCTGAGTCACACATGATTCTCTTCATCAAGGACCTATGAGTCTAATCAAGAATGAGAACGAAGAGCAATAATTATGACTTTAATGATAAGTGTGATGATGCCTATACTTAATGGTTATAAAGGGTTTGGGAAACCCAGCTCAAGAAGTATGCTTCCTATGGACAACAGAAATCAGCAAAAACTATAAACAAACAAAATGTTTTTAAACTTATCCTGGAAGGATGATTATGAATTTTTGAGGCAGATAAGGTAGCATAAGGTCACGCGTTATGGAAGGACAATTATGCATAAAGACACAGGGATGGGCTTGTTCAGAATATACACGTAATGCAGAATGGGTCAAGCAGAGGATAGAAAGTAATCAAAGATGACATTAAACAGGAAGGCCAGAATGAGATTATGAAGAGAAAGGTGTCATCTTTAGAGGTTTTAGACTTTGGACTATGTGAATGTGGCATTTAAGCAAAATGGGGATGTGAGAGCAACTCTCAAGAGCTCACAAGCTTGAAGGGGCATCTTCATACTAGCTGAGCTATCATTTATCTTCTGTCTTTTTCCTGTTTTATAACCTGCCTCCTCTTAACTGCCTTGGCCTCTGGAAAGTCATTTAAAAACTTTATAATATATGAATACGAAGTTTCTCAACAGTCAGTGTCTAGGGTTCTCATTTAGGACATTGGCAGCACCCCATTCCTGGCCTGTAACATGGTCGTCTGCTTTGGAGGACTCTGTTTCATTTCTGCATTTGGTATGTATTATGTGGGTTTGATCAGCTGCTATACAAACAACACCCAAAGCTCAGTCAGTGCATTTGCTCTTCCCTGCTATGGAAAGCAGATGGGGACAGATGTGCAGAGAAAAGTGGGGTGATCAAGGCCACACCTGATCCAGGGAAGGCTAGGAATATGGGGATGGAAGCTGGCCCCTAGAAGAATAGAAAATGGGGTTTGGTCAACACCCAGTTACAGTGTGTAAATGGCTATAGTTATAGAAGACTTTCACTTTTAAGGGAAGTGTCATTAAAACCACAAGTAAGGTTTTTCTGATTTGAGGATATCCCCTTCTCACAACTATTAAATCTTTAATGAAATTCAGTTTGGGTTTATAGTCTGGCTTATTGGCCTAGATTTTCTATATCTGGTCCTGATCCAGAACTTATTTTTCATCTTTATCCTTACTTGGTAAATCTCTTACAGTGTAAAATGTTTATAACTTCTACTTTCAATATATTGTAGAAGTGATGGTTGTGAATCAACTTTCAAATAGTAAATGCAAATTCTTCTATCAAAATATTTTTCTGTTTTATTTAGTGAAATCATTAATTGAAGGTAAATCAGAAGGTTGTGAGAAGCTGAAAATAGTACGACAGCATGTTTAGAGTACATTTCTAACAGAAGAAACTACAAAAATTATTTTCTGCATTTTATTTATCTTTATAAAAGTACTTTATAAAAGTATTTTTATGTATTTTTTGTCCCAATCTCCAAATATACCATTTGCTGTTTTTATGCTGTTCCCCACTGACCTGATCAGTCTGTCATATAAGTCATATACTATTTACTTTTGTTTCGTCACCTCCATACCTGCTTTATTTAATTCTGTGCATTTAGGAATGTGTTACAGAGAATGTAATTAGCACTGTCAACAGAACAGCAATGAGAGGCGTGTGTGTGTGTGTGTGTGTGTGTGTGTGTGTGTGTGCGCGCGCGCGCACGTGCACGTGTGTAAGAAGAAAGATGCTGCTGGGTAAGAAAATAGACTAGTTTCAAATTACGTAGAACTGATGTAAACCCCAAAGATAAGAGTTGTTAAAATGCAAACTATATTTTGGTGATATCATCTGACAATTAAAAGTCAGATTTTTTTTTCTCCCTTAGTCCCTTCTACCCTGCCTATCCCCTCTTCCCTAGCAGCCCATCAATCTAGGAGTGTCACAGTGAGAGATAAGGTACTGGGTAACCCCTTTGCCACCAGCGTAACTGCCCTACTAAAAAGCAGGTTCTTATCTCCTATTCATCCTTCAGAATTCAACTCACAGACACTGACTTAAAGGGGGCTTTCCTGGCCAACGAGGCTAGGCTTGGGCTCCTGCAGTCCACTTTCTTAATATTCACCTTCCCTGTCTAGTACTGAACATGGTTCATTGTATCGTAGTACTCTTAAAATTATCTTCCAGTAAATTATCCATTGTATCCTGGTACCTAGCACAATTCTTGGTTCATGCTTGACACTCGGCCAATAGCTATTTGAATGAATGAATGAATGAATAAGTGCATAGTGTAAATAGGACAGACTTTGGAAATAGGTACACCAGTGGTTCTGCTTCGGCTCTGCTGCTTCCTAGCTTCTCCTCACAGGTAATCTATTTAATCTTTTTATTACCCAATCACCATCACTGCAACATAAAGATGATAGATCCTAATTGCATGCTTGTTGTAAGGATTAAGTAAGACAATGTACATGTTGCCCCTAGGAGAATTCCTATCACATGGATTCAAATTGAATGTTAGTTTTATCGTCCTGGGAGATTTTGGAGGATTTGGAGTTGGGAGGTGACATTATTAAAGTCGAGCTTTTTGAAAGATGAACCTGTTGGCATGATGCAGAAGAGATAGAGAAAGAAAGTGAAGTATGCTGAGGTGTTAAAGTCTTAATTTGTATAGAGAGGGGTGTCATTCCAGATGTCATTTCTGGGTGCAGTGGCTCACTATTTAAATGGCATATGAATATGACAACACTCAGTGAGCCACCTCACTGAGCTGTTGGCCATTTTGTCAACAGGTGCTGGCTTGGGTTAGTCAGGCTCATAACCAAATGAAGAACTCGTTGAGATCCTCTTTAAAAACAGGTTTATTTTAAGAATATTCTGCAAGTGAAACAGGAAGGCTATGAAGATTCAAGAGTTATTCTTTCCCCCTTGACTTTTACCATTTCACCGTCATGGCGTGCCTGCTTCTCTCTATACATTTGCCTTTTTTATTTCTTGCTGGTGCTTTCCATAATTCTCTGGTACAAATCTCACAGGCTAGCTATTTGTTTGTCTTAGTTACCATCATTCCATCTATAGCGTGTTTGGTGCTAGACCAGTTCATGAGTCCTCAGCCTGGCTGAGAATGAACATCCTTTGGGCTTCTCTTACAAAAAAGGCCAGTAGGGACATTGTGGGTGGTAGATAACATTACTGGCATACCCAGGGCAGAGCAGTTGAGAGGGCAGCCCAACTCATCTAGTGCTATGGGAAAAATCGATCCTATCTGTTGGCATAGACATAGGCCTGGCATGATGGCAGGGGCCAGGTGACATAAGCAAGAAAAGAAACATGGCTTCAGGAACACCTGACAGGTAAATAGGAAATCATCAGAGTGCCACATGAAAATGCATTTAGTAATTCAATAAATATAAATATGGGTGCCTTCTATGTGTCAAAACTGTGCTAGGTGCTGAAAATATAGTGACAAGACAGAGTCCCTGCCCTTTTACACTGTAGTGTGGGAAAACAATGAAAGGTAAACAAAAAATGTGTGATATGATAATGACCGGAGATAAGCCTGGAAAGACAAATATAGTAGCATAAAGTGCCACTGGGTGTAGTAGGCCACCGATCCCATTTACTCTTCCACATGGACAAAGAGAGAGACTGTATTTCCTAACCTCCCTTGCAATTTAGCTGTGACCGTGTAAGTGAGTTCTGGCCATTCAAATGTGGGAAGAAGTGATGTGTCCCATTTTCAGGCCTGGCCCATAAAAACTTCACACTCATGGCCCTCGGAGGGAGACAGCTCCTGGGGCAACCTGCAGCTTCTTTTGCTAAAAACAATGGGGCCATAGGATGGAACCCCAGGATCACTACACAGAGGAAATCTGCTAGGAATGCCTACATTTTATGGTCACATGAGTGAAAAATAAACTTTTTAAATTTGTTAGACTAGTGGTTCTCAAAGTGAGGTACTTTTATGAACAGTGTAATCACCACCTGAGATTTTGTTATAAATGCAAATTCTTGGACCCCACCCCAGATACACTGAAATACAAACTTAGAAGGCTAGGCCAAGATATCTGGGTTTTATCAAGTCCTCCAGATAATTCTGGTTCATGCTAAAGTTTAAGTATATTCTAAACCACAGAAATTCTGGGGTTTATTTATTACAACAGTAAGCATTATCTTAATGCAGAGGGTAATTTGGCTGGTGGGAGTGGGGTTAGTAATTTGAAATGGAGTGGTCATGAAAAGCCATTCTGAGGACATGACATTTTAATTAAGGGAGGGAAATGGGGAAGATTATTTTAAGCCCTAGAAATCAACTGCAGTGAACTTGAGGAGGAAACAGTTCTTGTAAAAAGGAAACCAATATAGCCAGAGTAGAATGATTATGAGAAAAGGCAGGAGATGAGATCAGAGAAGAGACCTGGAACTAGATCACATATAGTCTAAGAGGCCTTAGGTAGGGTTTAAATCTAAGTGCAATGCGATTTATTTATTCAGTAACCTTTTTTGTTTTTGCTTTTTTATTGTAAAATATAACAAAGTTTACCATTTTAACAATTTTAAGTCTACAATTAAGTAGCATTCAGTACATTTACAATGTTGGGCAACCATCACCACTATTTATTTTCAGACTTTTCATCACCCCACACAGAAACTCTGTACCCACTGAACAATAACTCCTCACTCCCACTCCCTCTGAGCCCCTGGTAACCTTTATTCATTCCACTGTCTCTATGAATTTGCCTATTCTAGGTATTTCAAAGAAGTAGAATCATATAATATTTGCTCTTTTGTGTCTGGCTTGTTTCACTTGGCATTAATATTTTTAAGGTTCATCCATGTTGTAGTGTGTGTCAGAATTTTCTTCCTCTTTAAGGCTAAATAATATTTCATTGTAAGTCTATACCAGATTCTGTGTATCCATTCCTCTGTGGATGGACCCTTTGGCTGTTTCTCCATTTTGGCTTTTGTGAATAGTGCTGTTATGAACACGGGTACACAATTATCTGTATGCGAGTCTCTGCTTTCGATCCTTTTGGGCCAACAAACTATGCGAGTGCTCTGGTGCTATGTACTGAGAAAGAGGAGAAGCACAGGTTTCGACCTGGTCAAGGTAATCACTCCAGTGTGGGAGGAGACAAGTAAGGATTATTTGTGACCTACTGGAGTCATGGGATGTGCTCATTAACACCTAGGAAAATCGTCAGGTGGTGTCAAGGAAGGTTTCCTTCCTGGAAGAGGCAGGACTGAGCTCAATTGGAAAGAAAAAGTAGAAAACAGGTGCAGAGAGGAAAGGACATTCTCGGTAGATGGTGACACAACAAAGCAAAGACGTGTGAGTATGTGATCCTGTGGAGCAGCCCAAACTGACCCAGGTTGGATGAAGAAGCATTGAGGATGAAATGGGAGAGGTTGTAAGAGATGAGGCTAAAGATATAAGCAAGAGTCTGGCTGCAGAGGACCTGGCAAGAGATGCTAAGGAGTCTGACACTAATCCCTTAGAGCAGTGTTTCTTAATCTTGACTGCACTTGAGAATCACTCAACGGCTTTCAAAAAACTCTAAAGCAGAGCCAAAATTTTATCCTTATCGATTCTAGCTTAATTGGCCTGGGTTGGGGCCAGGATGTTGCATTTCTGAAATGTCCCCAGGTATTTCCAGCATGCTGCCTGGGTTAAGAGGTGCTGCCTCGGGCGTTAGAGAAGCTCTCCAAAGGTTTTAAGCAAGGGAGCAACAAGATCAGATCCTTTCTTAATCACTTGCACACATTTCAATGTGCAGTGAATTTTATGGCTGAGAAGGCCATTGTGGAAAGAGACCCTTCTCTCTCCTGTGAGACTCAGTTTGTTCCATTGTAAAATGAAGATACACTTGCATACCTCGAGGGCTGTTGTTGAGGATTGCATTTCATCCCCACCCAGAGAAGGTGGGAGTACACTTTCCTCATCAAAGGTGATAGTAACTGAGGAATCCTAGGCAAGAGCCCTTTACACATTGCCTTTACCTGAGAAAGATAAAAGCCTCCTTCCATTTGTGTGGCTAAATCTCCCGTCAGCAGAGAGCGGGCTGGGGGAGGAGAGCTTCTCTGGTCTTGGCACTCCACTGGGAATCAGTCAGCCTCATTTCCTTAACGGGTGACTTCCTGATGAGCAGGATGAATTTACAGTTTGTTTGACTGAATGAAAAGTAAAAGCTGATGCAGCCGTGTGTGATAAGGATGAGAGAGAACAAGGCGGCACCTGCCTGCTGACTTCATCGCAGGCTCCATGCTGTGGCAGCAGTTGTGTGGTGTTTGTTTCAGTCTCTATCTGGAGCAAAAATCCTAGAGCAGAGCCATTCACCTGCTCCCTTCCCGTCTTTTCCCAAGAGGGAGGTGTGTGACTGGTTTCAAACAACAAAGAGTAAGAAGCCTGATTGCAAATTGTATCTTTTCTTAGGGCACAGCAGCCCTTAATTTGGGGGGAGGGGTGGGAGGTGGGGTATTTTTATTCACCTTTGCCACTTCTTGAGGGCCTGAAGCATATCTTTGGTCGTTTTGTTTTTGAGCACATTAGGTAGACAAAATATGTATTCAGTTGACTAAGGATCAGTTAGAATTGGTTGTACTAGAAAGAGGGGAAATGCAAATGACTTGAGTGGCTTTGAGACCTAGAGAGAGTGGTGTGGGGGTTGGGGTCTCCTTGAACCTCTCCTTCAAATGCAAGTGAAAATAAAAATCTGGTCACCGTGCTGTGTTTGTGATTATTATATGTTAACGTCACTCCCAGATTAGTGAAATTACAAGCCTCCTCCCACCCCAACCACGAGTGGGGTACCCAGAAACACCAGCACATTCAGAAGCATACACCAAAATCTGCCATATCCTTGATGCTCTTTGCATTCTGAGGTTACACATAAAACTGAAATCATGACACACCTCTACTCTTTTCCATTCATGTACGAAATGGGGTAGTTGACAGTAATTTGGGGTGACTCTAGATCCACTGCGCTAAATGTTAAAGGGTGCAGTGTTTCTCTTCTTTCCAGCTCAGAAACCTCACCTTGTTAGCTGGATTTATTTTTAGGGCTTGTACTATTCTTTCCCAATAAGCTGGTTCTCCATTATTTTAATATAGCATCATGGGGTTAATAGTGCATTCTGGGCCAGTGTTTCAGCCTGTGGCTGTCTATGGGGCTGTCCTGGATCCTTAGCCCAGCAGGGGGCCCTGTGATTTCTAACCACAGTAACAGGGCCTGGCCATGCATGCATGCTCAGATGACGAGCCATCTGTGCCCTGCTTGGTGCCAGCTTGTAAAGTACCTCACTTGACAAATTAAAGGTGAGGAAGCCTTAGGCTTCCTAGCTTCTTATGAATGTGGAAATCAGTCCTTTTTAAGTCAGGCTAGCATGAAGAAATAAGAGAAAAGACCCTCCTGCAAATGTACCAGACATGTTTTATATATGACTTCATTGAACCCTAACTTACCTTGTTAGGCAGGTATTTTTATCCTTATTTTACAGGTGGAGAAATTGAAACTCCAAATGACTGAGCAACCTACCCAAGATCACACAGCCAGGCTTGTGGCACCCAGAATTCGAAGCCAGGCATGATATGCTGGGCTCTCTGCCTGAGTTTCTCAAAATGTCAACTATTGACATTTTGGGATAATTCTTTATCATGGGGGCTTCCCTGTGCCTTGTAGGATGTCTAGCAGTATTTCTGGCTTCTGTTGTAGATGACAGTACTACCCACCCCCCTGACCCCAGTTTCAACAACCAGAAATGTCCCCAGACTTTGCCTATTGTCACCCTAAGCCCAGATAAGAACCACTACCCTGTGTTAGTACATATATTTTCTCAATTCTCGCAGCAACCCTATATGCTCAGTAGCAGTATCACCCTCATTTTGCAGATAAATAAACAGAACCTAGAGAAATTGTGAGTTAACCAAGGTCATCCTGCTTGTAAATACGTTGGGAATACATAGTATCTCTCAGTGTCCTGTTTTTTTTTTTTTTTTCCCAGCAGAAAGCTGTAGATTTTGTATTAAGACTAGGTAAGTGCAACGTTAGAGTTCTTTTTCTTTGCCACTTTAGAAAAGTTTTAGTATTTATGAGATAACCCAGGGGAGTTTGTTAACAATTCAGATTCTGATACATTGAAATCTAGTAGTCCTGTGCTGAGCACAGGGATGTGCATTGTGAAACACACCCACAGCGACTAGGGGGTGCCATGGTTCAGGAAACCGAAGTCGAGAAACACTAACCTCTGTATTTTGCTGTGTTTGAAGTGACCCTAAGATAAAAATTCAGAAAAAAAGAATGGAGAAGATGAGTGGGAAAGGAAGATGGGGCTTGCGGTGAGGCTTGACATGCAGCTACTTGCAGAATTCAGTTTGCCAGATAAAGAGGGTGCCAAATGTGTGTTGTACTGTGTGGGACCTGCAGTGCTGGGATGAAGGAGCAACTCTAGACCTTGGGATGATGCATCCAGTGCTCAGATCACTCTTTCCCCCAGCTAATGTTTAATCTCAAGGTTGAGTGGGCTGCCTAGTTTGGAAGCTTAGTGCGTCCTGAAATTCTAAAAATGGTTACAGTGAAACAGAAACAGCTGTGTCAATTTCCAATTTCCGCTCTATTCAGATTCACACTCTATAGCCTGTCTTCTCTTAGAGGCACTGGGAGGGACATAAGCAGGCATACATGCACACACACACACGCACACACGCACATGAACATAGACACACCAACACTGCTGCCTCTCTCTCACTCACTTGAGTTCACAAACAAGAGAAGCCACAAGAGCCCAAACTACAATAAAATGCTACAATATGCTTTCAAGCTAAAGCGACGACAAAGCTGGGAAGAGAAAGCAGCAGTATAATGCCTATTTTTATCTCCAACTATAATCTACCCACTTGTAGTTTCATAGCTGTCAGGAGGCAGAAAAGCACATGTAATCAGCCTATCGTTCCTTGCTCTTGTCCTCTACCCACATGACATAGTTGTGGATATGTGTGCATGTACACAGATATTTTAAAACAACTATGACAGGGTTCCACTGAACTTCCACCTGAAGTCAGGTTCTTTTTTTAAAATCTGTCCTCTTGTTCATCATTTCTTGGCAACTGGACACAGAAGGTGAAAAGCAGGCATTTAAAACCCATTTTCTGGATGGCTAGGAATAATCACTACCATTTAATGATCAGAAGGAACAGTTGTACATCTATTAGTTGTTTTCAGCCTTGGCCACACTGAGTTATATGCATGTCCTAACCTCCTGGACATTAGTCACTAATCTGGAGACTGCCTATTTCCTGTAAAGGAGACAGTGGAAATAGCACAGGCTTTGAGTCTCACGACCTAGAGTCTAGCTTCATTCTGCCATTTACAAGCTCTGTGACCTCCAACAAATTACTCAACCTCTCTGGACCTCAGAATCCTCATCTGTAAAAAGAGGTTAAAATACCTGTGTGATGGGTTGTCGAGAGAATTCGATAATGGATGCAAACCCTAGGTGTTACCACGTGGCATAGGCTGAGGAAATGCCTGCTAATGCTATTATTGTTGTTATGGCTGTTTTATTTGTATTGTTTTAGTAGCAGTAGCAGTGGTAATAGAAGTAGTTTGGGGCTGAAATTCTATATCTGTTCTATATTCTTTGTTGTTTTCAACATTAGTCTCCTGTATTGGTTGTGTAGGGTATTACATGAGGTCATGCAGCGTTCCTACAGCATTGGCACAGGCAGGTCGAGGAGTGACCTCCTTTATGGTGGGATGGTAAGACTGTAAAAAATCTGTGATGCCCTACTGTTTTCTCTTAACTTGCTCACAGATAAGGGACTTAAAATCTTGATGGAGAAGCTGAGTCCCTTGAAAACATCTTCTCTCAGCTGTCTTCTTTCGTTGTTGCGGTGACATCTCAGTATCAACAGCGTTGCTGAGTGAGAGTAAGTTTGGTCATAATTCTTCAAAGAGTCATGACACTTGGAGTCACACAAACCTTGATTCGGGTGCTGCCTTGACATTTATTAGCCACATAAACTTGTGTATATCGCCAAACTTCTTGAGGGCTCAATTTCCTCATCTGTAAAGTAATACCTTTATAGGATTCTAGTGATGTTCAAAGAGTGAAGACACTATAAACTCTACTTATGGTGTCACATAACCATTAGCTAGCTATTGTAATTGTTAAGGACAGCAGAAGGATGATCTCACTTTTCCAAAATCTGAAATCTCAAGGAACATATTAGCTCATTTGGACTCCAAACCAATTTTTGTACATGAAGTGATGTGATTTTTGATTATAGCTTTTGCTCTGTGCTTTCCCTCTACCCTGTATGTGAACCTGGAGCCACATATCACACAGTCAGTTCTTTGTCTGCATGCTCATTAATGCAGCCACAGCTTCAATAGAAGAACAGCTGTTTGGCAGTGTCTGGCTCACTAAGAGGGACACACAGGTACCGCTGCTGCTATTAAGCATTTGCAAGATGACAGATTGCCTCAATGAAGTGTCCATGTGCTGCTCCATTATAATGCTTCAGGTTGAGAAAAAAAAAAAAAGCCTGGACCTACCAAAAAGCTTTCACAGATTGGAAAGTGCACAGTTTGGGTGTGTTTAGCACTTTAGCACATGCTCTGTGACTGTGCATTCAAGGCGACATGTCAGAAGAAATTAGTCTGCAGCAGGCCACATATGTCAGCCAGCCGGTGGAAGCATGGGCCTGAAATCTAGGCTCGAGACTCAGAAGAAAAGGCTGCTTTACCTTAAAACTCCTCCAAGTTTAACACGTTGGTGAGATTGTCCAGGTTTTTAGGCATGGGTCAGGTATTTCTGAGGAGAAGCATGAGTGTGCATAAGAAAGAAGTAACTTGGCAGTATTAAGAAAAAAGTGGAATCTCATGTCATTTACTCTTAGTCAGGAAGAGAGAGATGTTCACTGCACACACTGTCACAGCAATACAACAACTCTGCCAAGTGGGCAGTATTAATATCTGAATGTACAGATAAGGTCAAAGCTCACGGAGGTCATGTGGCTTGGAAGTCATCTAACCAGAGAATTCCTAAAAGGCCTCTCAGAATCTGAAGTGTACTGACACTCGTTCCTTTCATTGAGCATGTGTCTGGAAAGTGATGAAGTTAATTTCCTTTTGAACAAAGATACCAGCACCTATATACTTCGCCTTCATTTTCAAAGGAGAAACTCTGGCAGGCCCAATTCCACAATGTTTATGTTCAAACCTTGTTGGATTCCTGTTTGAGAATTTCCTTTATTCTTTTGAAAAAGTCAATAACAGTGAGTTCTTGCCTCATGCAGGTGGGTTGGACAAAGTGGTCAAGAGAATGATTAGGATTCTTTTAAAGTCTAGGTAAGGAGTGAGCTAAGGTCAAAGGCAGCAGGAATCAAGGCAAGGGCAGGTGTGAGAGAAATGAAAAGATGCAGTGAGCAATTTGATAAGAGGTTAGGAGAGAAGTATCTCCAGCTTGGAAAATTGTGTTGAATGTAGTGCAACTTCCTAACTGGATATAGAAAGAAGAACAACAATTTTCTTAAGGGAGTAAGGAGAGGGATGGGGAAGGGAATGAACTGAATGTGCTCCCTTTAATACTTAAAGTGAGCTGCTTCAGCAATTAGAAGTTAGGAGGGAATTCAGAGTGGCTGTTAAAGAGTGGAGCTGATGGTAAATGAGTGATCAATCAGAAGACCCATTCGTGGTGGTTAATGCTATCTGTCGACATCGCTGAGCTAAGGGTTATCCAGAGAGCCAGTAAAACACCATGTTTGGGTTCATCTGAAAAGGAGTTTCTGGAAGAGATTAACATTTGATTAGTAGACAAAGTGGAGAAGATTTATCCTCACCAATGTAGATTGATTAGGTGCCCTAATCTATTGAGGCCCCTAATGGAACAAAAAGGTGGAGGATGGGCAAAGTTTCTCTCTGTCTTCTTGAGATGGGACATTCATCTTCTCCTGCCCTTGAATATTGGAGCTCCTGGTTCACTGACCTTTGGAATCCAGGACTTACATCAGCTGCCTGATACCTCTTTCCATTCCCCCATTCAGGTCCTCAAGCCCCTGGCCTCAGACTGGGTGTTATTTCAGCAGCAACCTTGGGTCTCAGGGCTTTGAAATGGACTGAATTACATACACCACTGGCTTTTCTGGGTCTCCAGCTTGTACATGGCAGAATGTGGGGCTTCTCAGCCTCTGTCCTTGAATGAGCCAGTTCCTATGATAAATGTCCTCATATGTATTTCTATATACCATATTGGTTCTCTTTCTCTGGAATACCCTAATACACCATGAGAGGAGAAATGATGGGGAGAGTAAAATATGAAGAGAACATTGAAGCTTACTGATGTTTAAAGGGTGTGTGCGAAAAAGGGGAGGGAAGCCTTGAGCAGCTTCATCTCTGTTTTATGTGTATCCTTTAGGATAGCCAGATTTAAATTGACTAAACATCTGTGTGGAGAGAGAGGAGAAATGATCCTATCTTTTAAGCCAATCATCTCATTCATGTTTGACTTTACTAAGACCATCAAGTAGGCAGACTGATGTTCAGTGAAAAATCAGATGCCAGCCAGCCTATGCGTACACACAGATATGTGCACTGTGCACTCTTGGGCTATATTGGCCCAACTCTGCTTTGAAGGGGAAATTGAGGAGAGAAGAATTAAAGCAAATATTCAGCTATGCTTTCCCCGCTAATGGGATCTCTATTTCTTGGGATCCTGTGTTGTCAGCAAGTTCCTGAATAGCCTCAAAGAGTAGAAGGAAGTAACACTTGGGTATAGAGCTACCAGAAAAAGATGCTAGCCATTTCAGGGGTCCTCCCCTTAGTTTCAGTGCACCAAAACACCAGTTCAAAGAGTTCTTCCTTAGACTTAATCAACTCTCTTGCTTGGCTGGGTACACTGTATGCCTAAACTGTGTGGACTGAATGCATGAATCAGAAGCCAGAGTTGTGTCCTGAAGGAGCTCAGATAGGGGAAGATGAGAAGAGCTAGAGCTCAACTGGACCAGCTGTGCACACTTAGGTATGTGACTTCAGGTCTCTGGGCCACAGTTTACTCCACATAAAATGAAGGATTTAGCAAGGACTTTAAGTTTGCTTCCACTGAGACATCAGAGAATATTTGTGAAGATTAATAGCATGTGTTTACACATGCATGAATAGTAGTGAACATGCAGACCTATTTACACATCTGTTTCACTAATAACCAGTTCTCAGTAATCTGAGATTTCCTAAACCAGGTCATAATAAGGCTGTGATTTCTTTAACAGCTGAATCACAAAGGCTCTTACCTCCACCTGTTTTCTTCCCCAAATTTCCCAGTGGCCCCCCAGGGTTGTAACACTTGTACAGAGGAGTTCTCTCTCTTATTTGCTGTCAGGAAAATAAAAAACTCTGATGTAGCCCTGAAGGCTGCCTGCCATACATGTGGACATCTGGTCAAGTAACAGAGTCATGCTGAGACCCTGGAAGTGCCTAAGAGATTGAGATTGCCCAGGCCTCATGCTCCTATTTTCCCAGGGCCTTCCTTAATTCTCCTAAACCTGTAAGTATAAGCCTCCACAGCTTTTCTCTGTGGTTCTGGCCCTGCTCCACTAACCATTCAGCATTACTGTCTACCTCTGTCCCCTTCACGTGCTCTCAGCCACACTGGCCTACTTGCTGTTCATTGACCATGCAAATCATACTTTCACCCCAGGCCTTTGTATTACCTATTTATTCTGCATGAAATAATATTTACTCTTGCCTGGTATCATGTAGTAGCTTCCACATTTATGTCTCTGCTTAAATGTCACTTCCTTAGAGAAGTTTTTGCTGAATACTCTATGTATAATGCCAGCTTAAGGATCTTTTTTCATACCCAGGCTTATTCTTTTTCATAGTATACCTGATATTGTTATTTGTTTCTTGACTATCTCTGGATACTAGAACATAAGGTATAGAAGAATGGGGTTTTGGTCATTACTCTACCCCCACGCGAAGAACAGCGCCTGGCACAGGCCAGCTGATTAATAAATGTTTTGTTTTGTTTTGTTTTGTTTTGTTTTTTTGAATGAATGAAAGAATAAATGAACAGAGAGTTGAGGATGCATATGTGGCTCTAAGAGATATCTCTCTTCTTGGTGTACTTTTCAACTCATTCACATTATTGAGAAAGATAAGATCATTATTTTCATGAACTTTATGTTCTAGTGGTAGAGACTGATTTTCAAAAGTGTGTATATACTTTCATTTCAGATATCGGTAAGTACTATCAAAATAAAGAATAAAAATTGAAAAGAGAACAACTAGGTTGGGGTAATGAAAGTTCTTTTATATAGGAAAGGTCTGTGATTGTTTCAAGAGCTGGAAAAGTAAAGAATTGAGGGACTATCAGATGTGAAGCCCCAGAAGTTGTGATAACTTCAGCATTTCTGGACAACACTAAGAAAGCCAATGTAGCTGGAACTTACTGAAAAAGAAGAAAAGTATGAGGACCTGGACTGGTGAGCAGAAGTCTAATTACTTAAGATGATCTTAGAGACCCTAGTATGGAGCTTAGATTTTATCTTAAGAACAATGAGAGGTCATCCATGGAACTAGGCTGACAGGGTCAGAGGTGGTTCAAGTTTCAGTATACCTTACCTGCAACTCTACCGAACCTGACCCTTCTATTAGGTCTGGGTCACACAATCAAGAGGCCCATTCTTTCTGAGAAGCATAAAGTCCTTTTCTATCATCTGGTTTTGGTCACAGCAAGAGAGTCCATCACAGTTTTACAGTAAATATGTTTTTGCAGGCCTTCTCTATTCTTGGGTAAGTTTTGAGTTCTCAGGAGAGGGCCTCTCTCTTATTTCTCTCTTTATGCCAAGAGATAAATCATGGAAAGAGATTATAATTTAATGTTTAAACACTAGGCCATGCCCTTGAACTGCTAAAAATGTCTATGCATGCTTGTGTACATGTTCTCTGTCAGTCTCTCTCTTCCTCTCTCTCAGCTCTAAATGCCTTTACTTTTTTTTTTTTTTTTTTTGCTTTTCTGGTTGAATGCCCTTTTTACTTCCTGCATTGGGTTCCTAATGGCAAATTTCTATAATTTTGAGGCACTGACCAGAACTTTCTAGCATAGGACTTCTAGAGATGTTCCATACATAGAATCTCAGGTTTGAATATTCTTAAAGATTTTTATTTTTAAATGTTGTTTCTAGTAGGAGCAAGTTATTGGGGGTTAATTGGGTAGCGAGTTTTTACCACTTCTTCACCTTTTAAAATTTCAGGCCAATACTTTATTAGTCTTTCAGGTGGCTGATCTAAATCCATTGCATTATAATAAAATGCCCAGTAGAACACTGGGCTGGGGTGGCCTAATGTTAATGGAATCCTTTTAAAGTTTGCAGGGGCAAAAAAAAAGAAGAAAGAAGAAAAGAAAGAAGAAAGAGGAGGAGGAGGAGGAGGAGGAAGAGGAGGAGGAGGAGGAGGAGGAGGAGGAGGAGGAGGAGGAAAAGAAAAAGGAGAAAGAAAAAGAAAAAGGGGGAAAATCTGCCTTTTTAGAGAAGATAATTTTTTCTAAATTTTCTCCCAAATTTCTTAAACTTTGATGCCTGCTACCACTTGTCTGGTGGAAAGCACTAGGTGATAAAGAAACAAACACATTGCAAATGAATATTAATAGAAAAATTCTGAAATAGTTGATCATGCTTGGTTTGACAGCTTGTTTCTTTATGGACATGTGGACTCCCAGTTTTACACACAGAATTTTTCTCCTGGTGAAATTGTTCATGCTTTATCTGTTTATGCTATAGTGATATTTTAAGGTGTTTGGCAGAGCATGGTATTTTGGAAAGAGCGTCGTTTCTTCTAGGTCCTTCTTCTTTTTCATAAGTTTGATAACCATGAGTTTTAGGAATGAGCTGAGGTTCCTTTCTTAATAAGTCCCCAAATAAGATTCTGTCTCTCAGCTCCAGGACTTGAGAATGTTCTTGACTATTTTTTAAAAGACTATATGAAGATGTGGGTATTTCATAGTATTCAGATGTGAAAGTTCATGTTCATTTACTCATTAATTCAGCAAGCATGGCCTCTAGCACATTATGCTGAATTGTCTTTTGTAAACTTGAAATCACTTCCATCCACATGTAAGGTCCTGCAGAGGAGAAGCTGGGAAACTCTCCTCTATGTGGTTCCTGATTAGAGTTTGCCACTCATGAGCAGTTTAGGAGGTGGGTAGACAAAGAGGCCATTACACTCAAGAGGCAGTTTAGGATGCTGTGTGAACAGATGGCAGACTTGGAGGCTTGTAGAAGCTTTTGGCTAGCTCCTGTGAATTACCTACTTTGCACTGTAGACACTGACTAGGAGATAGTGTGGCAATATCTGTGTCCTTGATCATTTGTTGTCAGCTAATATGAGCAGTGGGAGATTCTTGGACATTCTTGACATTCACAGTGGCTTCTTGGGAATCACCTGTTTCACTGCTATAAGCAGAGGCCTTCGTCAATGGCTTCTTTGTTTTCTACTGCCCCAGCCCTTCCAATGGCTGTGTAAGCCTTCAAATCTCTGTATTAAAGCCCTTTCTATCTAGAACACTTAGAGGTTGGAGGATTAGAAACTGGGGCTTGGGGTTGGTCCTGTCAGCCATTTTGACTGCAGCTAGCCTCCACAGTCCACTGGAATGTCATCATGGGTCAGATTCAACCTTCAGCCAATTAATACAGTTGTTCCCCTTTATCTGTGGTTTTGCTTTTCATAGTTTCAGTTACTTGTGGTTAATTGTAGTCCAAAATTATTAAATGGAAAATTTCAGAAACAAAGAATTTATAAGTTTTAAATTATGTGCTGTTCTAAATAGTATGATAAAATCTCTCACCCTCCTGCTCTGTCTTGCCTGGCTTGTGAATCATCTCTTTGTTCATTGTATTCATATGCTGTATACCCCATGCCCCTTAGTCACTTAGTAGCCAACTCAGTCATCAGATCAACTGTCATGGTATTGCAGTACTTGTGTTCATTAATTACCTCAAAGCGCAAGAGTAGTGATGCTGGAAACTTGCGTATGTCACGGAGAATCCATGAGTTGCCTCCTTTAAGTAAAAATGTGAAAGTTCTCAACTTATTAAGAAAAGAAAAAATAATGTATGCTGAGGTTGCTAAGATCTACTGTAAGAACAAATTTTCTATTTATGTAATTGTGAAGAAGGAAAAAGAAATCTGTGTTAGCTTTGCTGCCACACCTCAAACTGCAAAAGTTATGGCCACAGAGCCCAGTTAAGATGGGAAGGGCATTAAATTTGTGGGTGGAAGGCATAAACAGAAAACGTGTTCTGATTGATGACAATGTGTTGTGCCAGAAAGCATCAAGCCTATAAGAAGACTTCAGGATCCCCTCAAATGAATAACACCAAATCATTTACATGTAAGGGATGGTTATACAGATTCAAGAATAGATTCAGGCTGGAAAACATAAAATTTACTTGGGGAGGGGGAAGGAAGAGAGCACAGTCAGATAATTTTCTTATAGTATAATATTATAATTGATCTATTTTATTATTAGTTGTTGTTAATCTCCTACTGTGCCTAATTTATAAATTAAACTTTATTATATGTATGTATATAGAGAGGAAAACATAGTATATGTAGGTTTCGTACAATCTTCAGCTTCAGGCATGCACTGGGAGTCTTGGAATGGATCCAAGGGATAAAGGCAGCCGACGATTAACCCAGTTGACAGCATCATCATTGTGAAAGATAATATCTATCACATAAATCTCAAAGAATTTCAGAAAATGCCAATCTGCTCAGATTTGACATCTGTGGACTTATCAAACCCTCCTTGAACCCATTTACATTTTCAGCATTACCAGCACTTAGGAACTAACCAAACTTGTCTTCTTTTATTTTTCCTTATAACTATCATATTTAGTGTAAAACTTGGCTGGTATCACTCTAACAGTCTTTTGAGATTCTCCAAGTTAAACATATGAGGAATGGTGAAATCAAACTTTTTCCTAGGAATGTACTCTTGCCCAATATCTGTGTTAATTATTGGACTTAAAGCTGATCAGGCAAGGGTGTTGAAAGCGGATATAACAGACATCCACTCCTTCCTCCAAGTTAGCACTACATGCACTTGATTGTGTAAAAATGTTTTCATCTTAGCTGTTTCACAGAGAAAAAGCAGCTTAGAAGTTCAAACAAGATACATTTTAAAATAGATATGGAAGCAGAATGAAGGAATTAGTTAAGTAACTTGAATATTTGATTCAAGATGGCCAGATGGGTCTGTCGCCACCATCGATTAGTCCTGTTGAATGGACCCAAGTCTCTTCTGGGTCTGTATTGCCTTGAGCACTGATGCTGGAATTTGCATCCATTTCTATGCTCAGTAGGAAACGATACCCGTCTTCTATCAATACACTCCTCTTGACATTTTAAAACAGCTATTCAGGTTGTAATTATGTCACGTTTTAGGATGTATATCCAAGGCTGGGTTCCACTGTTGTACCACCTTGATGGCCCTACTGGTTTTTAAAATATTAGAGAACTGTTGGGGAAATAGTTACTGCTCTGAGTCTTCCCATTGCACTTACCACCATTTCACCACTATTCAGCAATTATTAATTCATGATGTCTGGCTGGAACAGCAGGGGAGCTTCCAGGACCTGCCTATTCTCATTGGTTGATACCTGTTTCATACTTTCTGTTAAATATTGTTAATATCACCCCAGAGCACAGTTGTTGATTGAAGAGTCAAAATCTCAAAGAATGATCTTATTTCCATTTCACTATCTACTCCTCCCACTAATGAAGAGCTTATTAGGAATATTTATACTTTTAATGTAATCTTTTTACAATACTTTTGATGTCTACTTCTGGTTTAAAACAACTAAAGATAGACCCCCAGGTGAGGTTTTTAATAGCCTAGAGACTCCCAGAATCAAGGAGTGAAAACTCAGAGATGAGTGCCTAGAATTCTCTTCTGTTGTAGAGAGGGAAGCTATAGGGATGGGCCTTCTCTGTTGTTCTACTACCAGACCTGATAATGGCTCACAAAACAGTCAAGTTTGTCTAGGGTTAAAGAGAATGCTCTAAATCTCAGGCCAGACAGAGAAAATGAAGTGACATACATGGTTTTAAATGTCTTCCGGGTGGGTGCATAGGTTATTTGGCCCTGAAGGGGATTTATAGTATGCAGGGAAAGAACATTCGCTTTATTGTGACAGACCTGATCTGAATCCTGATTTGGCTACTTCGGGCTCTGTGACTGTGGTCACTTGAATCTCATTGAAAAATATGGATAATTCATAGGGTAATTGTGAGGACCCAATGAAGTAATTCATGCATGCAAACACATAACACTCATAAATCAGAGCTAAAACCAAAACTACAAAACAAGCAATTTGATCCTCCCATTTCTTACTCTGGCAATGTGAAGAAGAGGATGAGAAGATACTGCTGGCCAGTGGCACACTGTGTGTTGTAGCATTCTTCTGTTCATTTCTGTGTTGGACCTTTTTATGTATTAGCATGCTGATGAAGGTCTTCACTCATTCTGAAGTCATGTTCCAGGAGGAAGGAGATGGGATCCAGTGCTTTCCCTTATTACTTCTAGGAAGAGATGGCCATGGAGAATGGGCTTCTATTCATATCCTGTAGCCTGCTAATACTTAGAAACCACATCTTTAGAAATTGTCAGGCTTCCTCAGTTTCCCCAATGCGAATGAATACCCACCAGTGCCGCAAAGTAAGATTCTGAGGCAAGTGTCAGTTTACCAAGTTGCCACCTGAGCAAGTTCTTCCTCTCGTGATGATTCCTTATCCCAACCCACAGGCTGTATTCCATGGCTCCTTGTGGAAACCAGCAGCAGTTCCTGACAATGGCAGATGTGCCCTTTTATTAGTAAAGGCTGCATCCTTCTCAGTACCTCTTGAGCAATGAAGCTCATTTCCTACGCTTTAATGTTTTGAATATATTATTATTATCTTTAAAGTGAAGGTGGCAAATAGGAATAACCTCAAACACCATCATGTATTTTTTGGCAGAAGTTACTGGTATATTGTACTTATTAAAAATTCCAAGGCTACAATCAAGGCCTTGCTTGATTAGCATTGTCTATAATGGGTGTGGGAAGGTTTGCTGGCAGTGTGCCTATAATACATTTGCTGATCCTGTTTCATAGTCTCTGATTCTTTTTTAAACAATAACTTTTTTAAAGAGGTATAAAATATCAAACTGAATGGATTCGAGGAGCTTTTCTTAGGAAAATGACAGAACACAAACTAAAGAAATACCCATCCTGAAACAGAGTATTTTATGATTTCAAACTGGAGGGTGCATTGTTACTTGTGTGAGATGAGATGAGTTTTCTGGTGCTTATGTTCACATGCAATGAAAAGAAAATATGTGTTTAAGTGTGCATAAGCAATATGTCCTAACTTTTCCTTCTATCTGCTAAAGTAGGTTGTATAGGCTTCAAATTTTCAATTGATATTTACTTTTCTGGGGCAGGGATTTGTTCTTCTCTCCCACAATAAGATCCATCCATTTCTTTCTATCCTTTTTTTCACTAGGCTTCCAAATACATTGATATTGTGGGAAGCCATTTGATGGTGTCTCGCTGAGACAGGTGCCCACAGAAGAAGTTTGCTATTAGTGTCAAGGACACCATCTCCCAATGCTCTGAAAGTTGTAAATCTCCAAGGGACTGTGACAGTGCTGTTCATGGTGGAGAGATGGCTCCTAGCCCCTGTCTGTGTTTCTCTTTGTATCCCAGGCACCAAGACAGCACTACATGTAGTGCTCCACAACTTCTGCTTCTGCATTGCATCTCCTCCCTGCAGAAGGCTCACACAGGGGTCTGGGTGGGGTCAAGAGGCCATGCTAAGCTCCTGTCTCTTTCCCTGCAGATGTGCCCACTGTGCTTCTTGAAAAATTACTTGTACAAATTGCCAGTAGGTGGGCCTGTCTCCATGGGACATTAGCACTTGAACAGTTAAGAGTTCTTTGATGTTTTGGACCATGAGATTTAGTGACTTCAGGTTTTCTAATTCTTCAGAGCCATTTTACTTCCAAGAAGAATGTAGTTTTTACTGTAGCTTACAGGAATATCACCCGGAATAGTTAGAGATATGGAGGAAATATCTGACATTCAGATTAGACACTCTTCTTTCAAAATTCATTATATACTCATTTGTTAATGTCAACCATTTTAACATTTCTTTTATTCATTTAGTCAGTCAAAATTTATTGAGCAGCTCTGCTGTACCAAAGAATAATATTGACTCCTAACCTGATGAATATGAATCCCATAATCTCTGTCTTCACAGCTTTCACAATTTTTGAAGAAAGGGAGATAAACATGAAACCAAAATTCTATCGATGATCAGAAAATGACACATTAAAGCATTTATGTCCAGAGAACAGCCCTGCCGAGAAAAACATTATTGCCAGGCAGATGAGAGGGAATGAATGATATTTCTGACTTAAACTTTGCCACCCAATTCTGGATGCTGGCCTCTCTGGGCTGATGTTGACTTTGTTCAGCTCACAGAGGTGTTGTTATTGAGTACTAGACTGCCAGTATGATTTAAAAACTAAAATAAATTTAACAACCTCCTGAGTTGGAAGAAATCTTAACTGAAAGCTGCCTTGGCAGAGCTTTGTGTAGTCTTCAAAGAAAGCAGGTTTTGAGGCCAAGGTATGTGTTCAACAGCTAATGCTTCAGAGACAGAGCTACATGTAGAAAGCAGAATTCGTTTGTCCCGTAGGGGTACAAATAGGATTGTATCTGCAATCCATACTTACTTATTGTTTTAGACAGACCCTCACATATCATGAAAGGTGAGCATGAGGCTAAACCAAAGCACCTAAGGTCTGTAGGCTCCCCTCATTGCAGTACTGCAGTAAGGGGAAGAAGAAAGCATAGGAAAGTCAGTTGCCACATTGCCCCTTACTGTAGGGGTTAGTTAGCTGTAAATGTCAACAGTCCTAACAAGGACTGTGGAGTAATTTGTTAAATAACAGAGTGAGCATGCCAGTCCGAAGCTGCTGCATGAGAGCACAGCATCAATTAGAGACAAAGGAAATTATTCACTTTCCTCTGCATAAAGTAGGACCTTGGAGGCTCAGAACTAGCTGGTCCAGGAAAAGCAGAGAAAGCAGAAAGAAGGAGTGGGGGAAAGGACAAGGCAACTCAGCCTTCTGGAAGTCTGAGGGACGGTAAAGAAAGAGAGAGCCCTCACACTGATAAAATACAGAGGACCTGAGCAGAGTGGAAAGAAAGCCCAAGTCCCGAGGGAAATTGAGAGCAGAGCGTCTGACAGCCAGACTGAGTGACCGGCCTCACCATCTGCTCCCGCACATCTATCCCCAACAATGGGGACTTCTGCAGACCTTCTGCCCCTTCCCTTCCCCCATCTTTAGCATGCATTTAAATGAGGCCCATAACTGGGGGGCATCTTCTCCTGCTGTGATCTCTCACAGTGAGAGAGCCAGCCCAGCGCCCTAAATAGGAGGCCCGAGGGGAGAGGTTAAAATCTCAGCTGCCCAGAGAGATGATTAGGGAGCTGCTCCCAAATTAAGCTGCTCATTGCTGGTACTTGGGCATGTGTTGGGATAATTGTGCTTGAATACTTAATGCTTGATTGACTTGGCTGTTTTGTGTTTGACCATATTTTGAAATGCTATCTCACTGTTGGGGTAGGCAATTAGCATTGAGCCCAAGGGGTTGGAAAGAGTGAGGCTGAGTTGCTCCTATGGTGATTTCTTGCTTCTTTCCTGGATCCTGCACAGAAAGCTGAGTGTTCTAGGGCTCATTTGCCTATATTTGGATCATCTGGAATTTTGATCTTAAAGAGGAAGTCTCTTAATCCTGAACTTCAGTGTAGCTGCCAACTTTGATCTTTGAGCCTTTGGTTACAGCTGAAATTTACTTCCATTTTAAGTGACTTTTGTTCCAATTCAGCAGTGGAAGAATAAAATAGGAGAAGAGAGGTCAGGGCTTAGAAAAGGAAAATTCATGCTGAGTATTAGATAGGCTAGGACAGAATGTGAGTGATAACTTATAACACAGAATCCAGAATTTCGAGATGACAGTCAGCTGAGTGGCTTTGGTGTCCTGTCTTATTCAGTTCTTTGTGGGTATATCCTAATCATCTTTGTATCCCCAGAGCCTAGAACACTGCCTAGTTTTTAGTCAGCATTTGGTATTTATATTTGGAACATATATATTAAGCCTAGAACAATTTCTAAGGAAATGGAGATGGGTAATTAGCTAATTTTTAAAAATCCATTTAATTTTATTTTCAAATGGTGAACTCGAGCATCACTCAGGCTGCCTCCCATATTATTGAAATAAAACATTCTAGTTAAGAATTACCAAAGGCAGGCAATAGATTTCACAGTTTTAAGATCCTTTGAAGATATTTGAAACTGCTATCTATAACAAAGGAAGGCCAGAGTTCTGCTCATTTAATCTTATTAAAAGCAGCACAAGCAGATACTGATTTATTTAAAGAGATAAAAGGAAGGTTAACTATGGAATAGCCAGATAACTTCATGTGTATCACTAATTCCATAAAAGAAGGTATCCGTTCCATTAATGATGGCATCATAACCCATTTGTTGAGTTTCATAAGAAAAATAAGAACCAAGGACAAATTAAATACAATATAAAACCTAGGTGATGGGTCTTAAACAATTCTAGGAGCACAAAAAAAGAGTCTGGAGGAAGTCTAAGACCAGATGTTGACAACATGCATGCACTTGCAATTCCTGTATTGCCTTGGATTTCTGAGGACTAAATCTTAGCAAAATGAAGAAGTCAACTGACTTTGGCTGAGTGATGTGAATTTTAATATATATTGGATATAAGAACTTAATGTTTTTTGTGAATGGGTCATTAATGTCCCTCTGTTAAGGGATAACTCCTATGTTGTTCTTGAAGAGTTGTTGTGGGGATTAAATTAAATAATATATGTAAAATATTTTTAACTGCCTCCCACATAATATTTACATATATATTTCAATAATAATACTTGCAGTTATTACTTAATTTTGAGCACCTTCTTGTTTATTGAGGATATATTCTCATTCGTATTTCTTTTCAAGTATGTATGGCTCTGCTTAACACTATAGACTTCTCCAAAAGATAGTGCAAACAAATTTATCATAGTAAACACTTTCGTAAGGTCACATAATGAATGATAATAATGCTCAGTCACTGCCCCAAATTTGAAATTCTAATTATATAATTATCATAAATTCCTACCAGCTGGGGAGTCTGGGTTAAGTATTAACAAGGCTAAGTATTTTAGTGTATCAGGAAAGACAGAACAGAATAGCGAATGAGCAAGTGTGTTTGAATCTTGGTTCTTTCAGTTATTAATCTCTTTGAGCCTTGAGATGTTTATCTTTTAATGAAGTAATCATACCTACATCACAAAACTGATGAAAAGGTTAAATAAGATAATATGTGTAAAGGACTTAGTACAGTGTTTAGCCTATATAGCAGGGACCCAATGAATGAATAAGTAGCAGTGGTTATTGTTCTTGTTATTATTATCTTTATTCTTATAGCTATGATCATCATCTTACATCACAGAAATTGCGAAAACAGCATTCAGGAGAAACTCATGAGTGACGATTTGCCTGTTTAGAGGGTATGGTGTGGTCTGTTGCAAAGAAACCAGAGGACTGGGATTGAAATCTTGAAATAAATGGCAGGTTTTCAGTCCCTCTTAAAAGGCTCTAAACTGCAGAGGATGGCTTTGATGGTACAGGATAAGGGTGACTATGTTGCTATAAGAGCAAAGGATCAGTCTTCTCTTTCTGTGCTCCCTCTTTGCTCCCAGTGATAACAACCATCATCATAATAGACAGCATTTATTGACTTCCTCAGTGTCGAGCCAAAAGTATTCAGTATTTTTTCCATTTACCATATTCTAGAGCATTCTTATTAGAGAATTTAAAGTTTTGAAATAGAATTTAAACAAATAAATACAAGGGATAAAAATTATGGGAAATTGGTGAGCAATTAACATGAGACAATAAAATTAGCCTCTGGCCATGTGTTGTGCATTTATTGGTTTGCAGACATGGGAATTTCCTGGGGGATATCTGAAACTGGACTCCATACATGGAGAACAAAGAGATGGAAGAAAGAAGCTGACTATTCCAGATTGTTAGGTGGCAGATTTAATAAGCAAGGGAATTTATACATGACTCATGTCTAGGGCGACCGCAAAATGAATAGGCCTCTGCACCTGCCTGACAGAAACTTTAAAGTTTATATAAAGGCCTTAAATGAGTTCAGTCACATATTCAGTCTAGACAGTGTGAACACCTTACTCTCTCAAGCCTATATCCTTGAAACAGCTCCTAGTGTGGGAAGGGATGGCAGAACATACATTCCAAGGATGAGAAGGGGAGAGGAGCCTATGATTGCAAGCTCATCGGTCAACAGGTGGTCACATCCTCTCAATGACCCCCTCCAACAGAATTGCATTGGCTCTGGCATCTGTAGAAGATTTATTTGCATAATTTCTTAGGTTCTTTAGAAAGTGAGGGCCAGCACTATAAATATTTTTAGGTGGATACAATATTCTTATTGTTATGGAGCAAACAACTTGTCTACCTTGAGGAAGAAAAAGTGGCACAACCATAGCTGCCAATTATATACATTTAATTAACATAAAAGATAATGTTGTTGATAATCGTTTTTATTTTTCATTTATCTCCAGATAATTTATATTTGCTTGTATAAGCATTTTTATGATGGCTGCCTTAAAATCTTTGTCAAATAATTCCAGTATTTTATTAATCTCAGTGTTGGTGGCTGTGGATGTTTTCTCTCATTAAGTTGTGATTTCTCTGGTTCTTAGTATGACAAGTGATTTCCAATTATATCCTGGAAATTTTGGATATTATTTCATGAGACTCTAGATTCTATTTAATCTTATTTTTCGGGAGGTAGTCCCCTTGTTGAGGTGTAGCTTGAGGGTTGCATAGGTGTACATGTCCAGCTTCCTGATGGGCACTGTCAATACCAGAAGTGGAGAGCTGGCTCACACCTGCTCACACCTCTTCCTTGTAAGTGAGTAGGGCTGAAGTTCAGCTCCCCAGTTAGTCCTATAATACCTTCCCAGAGAAAGTGGTGCATCAACTTGTACTGCCTTGTTGTCTCCCAGTGGCGGAGTAAGACCATGCCCTGAGGACACCAGGGAGCAGAAAAAGCAAAGGACTGACTCACCTGCTTTGTTGCTGCAGGACAGGGCAGAAGTAGGTGGGACGAGTGCCAATTAACCCACCTAATACTATCCTCATACTTCCTTTTACCATGTCATTGATGCCAAGTGGGCATGGAGGTTCAGCTCCTCTGAGATGGGTGAGGGGGAAAATGAAGTACTGACTAGATAGGACCCACAGTTTTAGTTTTATCACAACCCCATTAGGTAGGGATGGGAGACTCTGCTAGCCAGTAGACCTCACTGACACTGTTGTGGGAGATATCTGAGTATTACTGACTGCTTCTGTGGAAAGGGAGGTGAAGTGGGGTAGAAAATCAGCTCCCCACTTAGCCCCTCTAAAACTGTGGGGTGTGGGGAATGCAGATTGGTTTGGGATTTTTGTTTTCATTTTTGTTGTTGTTTTGTTGATGGAATTTGCCTAGAGTAAGGCAGTACTGCCAAGAAAGGATTTTTGTTGCTAGGCCAACCTTTTCTTGTCTTTTGGCTGGGGAGAATAGGCTTTCTTAGAGTTCTTTGTTTTTTTGTTTGTTTGTTTTTGTCTGGAATGTTGGTAATTCCTGGGTAAAAGTTTCTGCAGCGCCATGTCTAAGATACATGGGGTGGATAGGAGGGACTCAGTGACATGTTGTTCCTCAAGTCCTAAGATTGCTAGGCAGTCTATTTTCTTCCCACCTTTCAGACTTTTAGCTTGTTTTTGCTTTAATATTCTAGAATTCTTAGTTGTAAGAGGGAGGACCTCTGGCTCTGTACAAAGAGGAACTAGAGCTACTCTATCTTGGAACTA
Organism: Cynopterus sphinx; assembly: GCA_030015415.1. Classification (NCBI taxonomy): domain Eukaryota; kingdom Metazoa; phylum Chordata; class Mammalia; order Chiroptera; family Pteropodidae; genus Cynopterus; species Cynopterus sphinx. The sequence continues at coordinate 68,551,997 of CM057385.1, read as the reverse complement.
GAAGTTCCTATAACCATTTTTAATGAGCTCTCTAACATTCAGCTTGGTCAGAATATTTCTGTGTGTGTGTGTGTGTGTGTGTGTGTGTGTGTGTACAAAGACAATTTTGTGTGTGCATATACAGAGGTAGTTTAATTTTACTTCTCCTAATACCCACACATACACACACACACTGGTTTCGTTGGTGGTGGTCTGCTATACAAATTTACTTGCACTTTGCTCCTACCCCCACTCCAAGCTCACCCCAAATCTTGCCCTTTAATTCCTTCCCTTAAGGTGGATATAATATATCAAGAGTACTAATTCAGGTTACCAGGGGATCCCAAGCATCTACCCATTATTTTTCATCAATTTGATCATTTCCTATGATGTTGAAATTTTGTCTTGCGTGGAAAATTTCTTGAGCTCAGAACTCTGACTATTCACCTTTATATCTATAAGCACCTGGGTTCAATATCTGACACCTCATAGATTCTCAGTGGCTATCTGTTTAATAAAGTGTTCATCTAAGCACATCTTCCACTCACCCCTGCCTCTGATTGGAATTCTCTCTTTGCACATCCTCATATGCCACTTGTTAATTTATTTAAGAGTGAAATGTATGGCTTACATGAAGTTAAACTGTCTCACTGTGTAACCTCGGGTAGTTCAGCATTTCAGTTATCTATTGCTGTATAATAAGCTTCCTCAGAACTTCGTTGCTTAAAACAACAATGATTTTGCAATTTGGATACGACTTGGTAGAGCCAGCTTATCTCTGTTTCATGTGTCACTAGCTGGAGTATTTTAACTATGGCTGGAGGGTAGACTTCCAAGATGGCTCAGTCACAAAACTGGCAAGTTGGTGCTGGCTCTTGGCTGGGAGCTCAGCTGAAACTCAGGCAGGGGTCTTGTTTATTCTTCACATGAGTCTCTTCACATGGCTGCTTGGGCTTCCTCATGGCATGGTGGCTGGAGTTCAAGATGTAGAAGCTTCCAGGCCTTCTCAATACCTGGCTCAGAATACTCATAGTATTTCTCTGCATTTTATTGGCCCAATTAGTCTTAGACCTAGCACAGATTCAACAGGAGAGAATATAAGCTCCACCTTTTTTAGGGGAGTAGCAGCTTGCACATATAAGGAGAGGCTGAAATAATTGGGCCTATCTTTGGAGAGTAACTTTAACACTCTGCATAAAATTTCTTAAACTGTAAAATATAAAATGAGAAGAGGGCAAAAATACTACATCAATCATAGAATTGCTATGAAAATTACAGAGAATCTATATATCAAGTTTAGAATGATTCCTGGCACATAGTAAGCAGTCAATTCATTTAGTTAAGTTAGCTAATTTTTGTTGATATGAGAATGGAAATTGCTGCAAAACATTAAGTTAGCGAAGAACACACCTTTTCCTTCAAGGAAGTTATTATATCTTCTCTTAAAGTCCAGTTTTACTGGTTACTATTTCCTTTGATAACTTCAATTAATGCATTCTCTTTGATGTTTCCTCTTAAACAATTGGTAGAGATTTAAAAAGAAGACATCAAACCAATAGCTACCAAATGAATAGAATAACCCACAGCTTTATTTTATAATGACTTTTGGTGTGTCTGTTGGAATCCTTTTTTTTACATATACTCACTTGTGGGTATATTTTTCTTGATGTCACTTTTTAGTCCCTCCACATTGTGCTTTAAAAAAGCAGTCCTCTAAAGAGATATAACGAATGATTTTGACATGGCATGCCTTTGGAAGCTGTTCTTCATTGTCTCTTTGGAACAACTCATGTGCACAGTTAGCCTTTAGGAAAGTTGCAGGTCAGCAGAGGTCATCAGCCTAATAAATCCAAGGTGTAACCAGTGGGGCCAGGTAAGTTCCAAGTCAAGTACTCTCTACCTTTGAGCAATTCTGACAAGGTAATTACTTGTATCTACACAAGAGGTAAGAATTGATGCAAACCAATGTGCCACTAAATTTATGTAAATTCATGATTTTTAGCAGTTGAAATGTTAGCCAGGTCAAACTTTTCATTAACTAGTACTCTGTGTCTTTGTAACTATCTTGACTTTTACTTAAAAAGCAATCAGGTTTGTGCCATGTTTTCATAGCACTACTAATTTTCATTCTTTTGATTCTGTATCCATACCTGTAATTTCTCCAAGTGATTAAGACCCCATTATTCCTTCTACAGCTGACATTTCCTTCTATGATTATCCATTTCTTTAATTTTCTTAACAGTCACGTGTTATTAATGATCATTTATTGTGCAGTAATAAACTCTGTGTCATTTAGTCCTTCTGGAATTTTCTGATCTTTGATTACAGTATAACATATTATCTGATTGATTGTTCATTATTGCCGTTTTTTTGCTTCTGATTGCTCTAGTTAACATTATTTCTTCTCTTTTTGGCTTTACTACCTACTGACAATTTTCATTTTCAACAACCCTGTTAGTTGTCTCTAACTTCTCCCATTTCCTTTTTGCATTCCCTGGTAGTGCAGAGCATATACTGAATCCTTGTAAATGATTTATTCTTGTTTCAGTCTAGCACAATGGTTCTCAGATTTCAGTATGCTTTAGAAGCATGTAGAGGGCTTGTTAAAACATAAATTGCTGGGCCTCGCTCCCAGAATACATCAGGTGCGGCCAGAGAATTTACATTTTTAGCAAGTTCTCAGGAATGCTGATGCTGTGTGTCCAGGACCAAGCTTTGAAGACGACTGGTGTAGCAGATCATCATGGTGTCTAGGAGCCTCGGCACTGGGTTCAGTTGATATGGGTTCAGACGACAGCTCTGCTAGGTAACTTTTCCAACCATGTAACCTTGGGAAAGCTAAGGTCTTCGTTTCATATCTGAAAGCTGCAGTTTCCACATTTATGAAATGGGAAAAGGACCAACTTTCTAGTCTTGTTGTAAGGATTAGATGACATGATTCATGTAAAGTATTTAGTACAGTGGTAAGATGTAAGTGCTTAATAAATGTTAGCTGTTGGCATTTTTTATAAGATGTGAGAAATTAATGTTTAAGCTCAATTACCAAAATTAAAAAAAAATGTCTTCTCCAGCAAATTGGCCATTTTTCTCAGGATCTTGATTTTCTACATTGTTGAGGTAGAAATGCTATTTTTTTTTCTTTAAGATTGGCTATGTGGACAGAAAGATACAATGAAAAGATCATGAAATTTAGAATTAGGAAAATGCCTGGGTTCCAGTCCACTTTGCTATTCCTAGCTTTGTGACTCATAGCAATTTTCTTATCTCTCTGATCCAAGTCTCCTTTAAATATCTTCCAAAATGGTGTTATAAATGGTAAGAAATGTTATATAGATCAAATGAGCTAGATCATTTGTAGGTTGTTTTTTCACTTTAATGTTCTGTACAAGTATTGTTATTATTGTTATTTTTATTAAGAATAGTGGTCTTGAGCAATTTTTATTGTGCATATTATCATCATAAAAAGTTATGCTTCTGTGGAGTGACACTTGTGGAAAACAACTTTTCCATTAGACTTATTTTGAGGTGGTAATGACTCTTACTGGGAATTGCTAAATATTTGTATAAATATGTGAGTATATTATTTTATATTAGTAATTTAGCTAGTTCTCTTTCTTATTGACTGAAATGCTGGTTCATCCTTTGGTCATTTTACCTGAAAAAAATTAGTATCTGAGTGACCATATTTCAAAATGATGCTGAGAGAGAAAAAAAATTATATCTGGTAATGATTGGACTGAAAGTATACTTAAGAAAGCTTTGTCCTCATAGTGTGATCGCTCAGTTTTAATAATAGATTTTAGACAAAAATAGCTGATTTTCAGTTGATATTACAGATTTTTTTCAAAACAGAAAAGAAATTCCAATCAAATTTTTTTTAAAATGTACCATTAAATACTCTATTAGGCACTGTGCTTCATACTTTAGATGCATTTTTTTTCTCACATAAAGCAGAACAACATACAAAAATCACTACATATGTCACAAAGAAGATCAAGTAGAGGGCTGAGAGTTTGAAGGAAGAAAAGATTATTTCTGGCTAAGAGATCAGCACCCTCCCATTTTCAGGCCATGTGCTAAACCACATTAAGCCAGTGTATCTGAGTATCCTAAAGAGGCTGGAGAGAATTTGGTAAGCCCAATTTATTGACCTTCACAAAGGATTAGAGTTAAACCACCTCAGACAGATAAAAATCTATCCTCCATTGGGGGAAGAAATCCTTCCGTTGAAGGAGACTCAGTAACCTTTTTTATTAACTCATTTCAGTATTTAAGAACCTTTGCTTGCTGCTGAGAAAGCATGCTTCAGCTTCCACATGAACATCAGGATTTGTCCTCTCTGGACTTGTCTCATGTTAGGCAACCACCATCATATCTTGGGGGGCCCCCACATTTTTTGCCTCATTAGTTGATTAACCAATTAAATATATAATTCTCAGAGTCAGGATATAGTGCTGGTTAAGAGCTTTGAAAGTCAGGCAGTTTTTGATTAGAGTCTTGGCTCCTTCATTTTCTTAACCTATGACCTTATGCAAAGTTATTTAAAACCTCTGAGCCTCAGTTTTCTTATCTGTAGAATGGGGATAATAACTTACCTACTTTGTAGGGTTGTTGTAAAGATTAAATAAAGAAGATATCTGTTTTAGGCTGAACTACATGAAATCACCAATATGTGATCATTTTGAACAATAAAAAATTTTCAATTTTATGTGGTTCAAGCTAATAAATAGCTTAGCAAAGTACCTAGAATCTACCAAAGACTCAACATTACTGGCAATTTTTACAAACAAAACAGAGACTATTACTATTATTATTACGTTGTTATCATCCTTCTCATCATGGTCTACAATATCCAGAATGAGTACTGGAGGGTAGTCCTACAAAAAAACCATGATAGAATGGTGAGAACAGTGATTATGGATCTGTGTGAGATGCAACAAATGTGTGGGTAACAGAGCATCTTGGTCAGCCTGCAGAAGTTAGGGAAGGCTCCAGTGAGGTGACAGCGTTTGAACTGGGCCTTAGAGGGTGAACTGGAGATTTCTGGGTGTACAAACCAACAGCAGAATGAATCCCCAGCAGAGAAAAGAGTATGTGCCCAAGGGACAGAGGTGGGAGGGAATTCTGTATGGCAAGAGAATAAAATTAGGACCGTGGGAGTAGACAGAATTGAAAGTGGAGAGAGGAGAAGGAACATGGCCTGAAAGAAATGCAGATTTTATTGCGGGTAGTTTCATGATTGGCTTTGCAAGATTAAAAAGTTCTTCTGGAAATTTTGAAGAGAATGATTGGCCTAGAGCAAATGTAGAAGCAGAGGGACACATAAGGATGCTATTGCAGTGGTCCAGCTCAGCAATAATCTACCCCGAACCCAAGAATGTTAATGTAATATCCTTAGATCCTAGTGATGAATGGGCTCACAAGAGGGTGAAACATAAATTGGCTCCTGGGTGTTTATAGAAAATGGAAGGATCAGAAGAAGGAAGACTGGGACAATGTAAATGGGGTCGGAGAGCGCTGAGATGAGTTGAGTTTTGGGCACAATGTGTATTAGAGCTTTCCATTTTCTCTGACTGTCCCAGAGCCTGTTATTTCTGGACTGCAGAAAGAGGTGTTACACTCTAGGGGGAACCACAGGGATTCATGAGACCTTTACCCTGGAAATCTGACTGAGCAAATTATACTTTGTTTTTCTGATTTCACCAGGGTCTTGCTGCCCCAAGGACATTGGTCATGTACCTGTGCTGAGGTCATTGTTAATAAATTTAAAATGTAGTGAACATTAATAAATAAATAGACTGCTTACTATGTTTTAGTTACTTTTCCAGGTGCTTTCTGACTAAACTTCATTTTACTTTAGCAACTGTTCTATAAGGTAGGTAGTACTATTAACCCCATTTTATAAATGACAAAAATTAAAGCTCAGGGAGGCTAACGAACATGCCCAAGGTTATATAGCTAGTGGGTGGTGAAGCCAGAATGCAAACTGAGGTGGAGGGCTCTAGGAACAACTATGCTCCTAAGTATCATGCCATGATATGTAATTTAGTCTAGGATAGAGAATCATAAATTCTCTGTCTATATAATGTGCTTTATAACAGGATTTTATTGTTATTTTTTTAAAATAATTCTTATTTGGTCCAAATTATGTAGTGTTCTGAGGTTTGTAGATTCAAAAAGACAATCCACTAAAAATACTTCTGTCTAACCCATATTCTGTAATAGGAAAGATTTGGGATTTGGGTTCTAGATAATTGTATTATATTTGGTGTTATTTTGTTTCAATTTCTAGTTTGGGCCCCTTCTTTGAGACAAGTCAAAGATGAGTTATAATTACAAGTGATATTTACTCTCTGAGGTAAATTAAATGTATTGCTTATATTTAATTTTGACTAAAAAAATAGAGCCTTTTGTTTTATTTTGTTTTGTTTTGCCAAGACACCTAAGATGTACTAGTGGCATTCTTATAATTCCTCCCTCCATCCTTGCTATGGGCTGAATGTTTGTGTCCCCCCAGAATTCCTATGTTGAAGCCCTGATCCCAGTGTGATAGTATTTGAAAGAGGGGACTTTAGGAGATGATTATGTTTAGATAAGGTTCCTAATAACCAGGTTAGTGACTTTTGAAGAAAGGGGACACAAGAGCTCTCTCCACCATGTGAGGACATAGCAAGAAAGCAGTGTCTGCAAAAGGACAGTCACCAGTCTCCAGACTTTGAGAAGCAAACATTTGTTTGTTAAGCCACCTAGTCATAGGTGTTTTGTTAGACAGCCTAAGGTAACTAAGACATTCCTCCTGGGATGTCACATCTCCATTGTAGAATCCTACAGTGGTATGACAGCCCTAGTGTAAGGGAGTCTCATCATGGCAGCAGTTTATGAAAAACCCCAGGTAAAATTTTCTTTCCATATTTGCGCTTTTTTGAATTATTTAACTGCATTTTGTCCCTCCCTTTATTTAATTGTACTCATGAAATGTTGGCATTAAGTGCCCTCTAAAAGACAAAGCAGTTGATTATTCTTATTATCAAAGTAGACACTCATATTGGTGCAATAAGAAGCACTGCACAGAAATAGCTTGTTTGCAGAATTGCACTCCCAAGGGAGGATATCTTCAAACCCTCCTTGATTATAGAGCAGAAAGGCAACCAAGTACAGTGCCAGGGAGTGGAGAAAATGTTGAACTGAGGCAGAAGGATCTCATGTGAGACTGTGAGTGGTTTTTAATGATGCCTGTCAAAGAAAAGATTAATGATAATCTGCTTTCCTTCACAATGATGGAACTACAATCCTCAAGAAATCCCCCTTTGCTTCCTGACATGGGTATGAACTGATGGTTTAAATGAACATACTCTTTTTATCTATTTGCCTTTTCATGAGCTGTTTCCTCTGTCAGGAAGACCACCTTCCCTCCCCGCCCCTAATTCTGCTGGAGAATTCCCACATGGCCTTTGATACCTAAATAATAACAATGATCCTAGCAAACACTTATGTAGTACTTACTATATATATGGTAGCATAGAGGGTGAGACGCCGGGAGTATCTACTTCAGATGCAAGCAGTAAAGGGTTACATTGTCTACAGAGAATTTTTCTTTTTTAATTATAAAACCAAAAAATAGTCTGCTTTTTCTGACCACCATATGTTGGCAATTCCAAATCATATCGGTATTAGAATAGTCGTCCCCTCTAAGGCAAACTTTTACCACTGAGCCCCTTTCACCTATTACTCACTATAGGTGCCCAGTACCTTCCTAAGCATTCACATATATTAGCTTCCATAATTTTTTTCCCATTATACAGCTGAGAGAACTGAATCAGCATAGAGACTGTGTGACTAATTTAAGGTTATGCAGCTTGGTCATACTGCCTATCAGGTAAGTGATGTGGAGCATTGCACCACTTTACCCACCTACCTATTGAACATGTGCCTCTCAAAATAGCTAGTACAGTTATAAATGTGTCTCCTTGAAGGTGCCCCTGATCCACCTAGATATGGCTACCTACATGTGGTCCTCAGGACCCTGTTTATTTTCCTGTTACAGCGTTCACTGGGCTACAGGGCAGTAGCCTAAGAGCTTCCTGAGCCTAGCACAATGGCTACCCTCTAATAGAAGCCACAAAATGAATGATTGAATGGATGGATGGATGGATGGATGAATGATTTAATACACATGTAGCCATTGGTCCCAGAACCAGAAATATTTATGTATATTTGCGAATATATTATGGCAGATCGATTGAAAGCTCTGTGTTTCCTTTTGGGATTTAAGAATAGCTTTCTGTTACTAATTTTACCTGAGATCTAGAATCAGGCATTCAATACATCTGGATTTTTGTTTCCTAGTCTGTGATATAGGGGATGAAATTATATGAATGATTTTCAAAAATGGCAACCTTTTTCAAACTAAGCACAAGTAGATTTCTTTTTTCCCCCTCCCATTTCTAACAAGCATTTTTGTAGAAAAGCTTATTATTTAATTATAATATACTACAGAAAGCACACAAATTTGCTTAATGAATTATCACAAGGTGAACATTTCCATGTGACACCATCCAGATCGAGATGAACATTGCCAGCCCCTTGGTTTCCTCCCTCCTAGTCCCATGCAAACCTCCTCTGACTCCTAACACCATATACTAACTTTTTAATAAATTGAAACATTTGGTATATATTATTTTATGTAAGTCTTTTATTCAATGTTATGTTTGTGAGCTTCATCCACCCTATTATATTTAACTATAATTCATTCATTTTCCTTGTTGTGTTATATTCCACTGTGTAAATAGACTACAATTTACTTATCCATTCTTCTAATTATGAATACTTTAGATAAATACAAAGAAAATCATACCTACTAATCAGGCTAAAACTTCCCCCCAAAAAATCAGTAACAAAGATATCTACTAAAATTCACTTATTTATTTGTTTTCCCTTTCTCCTTTTCACAACCATCATTGATTAGCCAGCTGGACACCTGAACAATCCAGGTCAATCATGGTTTCTGTGCTCATGCTCACAATTATTAAGTCCAGAAATAATTATAATCAGGGCACTCTTCTAAGACTTTTGACCTTGGGATCAGAGGAGAGAGTCATCATAATTAACTGACTGGGACCATGTTCCCTTTGTGGAAGAAGTCATTCTGCAGTAGGAGAGGGTCAAGTTTATACATGGCTAGTAACAGTGTGGAGAGATGGAGAGGATGCCTTGGTGATATCCTTGGCTTCATTTATTCTGGAAGCCCTACCAAATTTTCCCCTTCCTGTTATTATTTATTTGATCCATTAAATTTCTCTTTGGCTTAAGTTAATTCAGGTTGGTAATCTGTTACAACCAAAATAAATCTTGCCAATAAATATAAATGTAAAACCAATAAATGTGGAACTACTTTGCCTCACTGCTTCACCCCAAACAGTCCCTTAAAAAAACCCACCTAATTGAGTATTTAAGATACAGGTATAATTTTCAAGAAATATTGAGGTTGGTAAGTTTTATCAATATAAAATAAAAAATATTAGAATCTGGACTGATATTTTATGAATGGCACAGTACAGTACTGTGTATACTTGTCCAGCCTTTTTTTCAGTGCTATCCTCATATCCACTCTAAATAATTATTTCCTTTGACTCTCTCTACCCCTGAGGCTAGGTCACAGAGCATCGCTAGTGAAAGATGTAAACCCTGTATTCTGGCTTCAAGTACATGTGCTTGACACATAGAAGGCACTCAGTAAATATTTATTCTGTGACTGCTACCCAAATTCACCAACTCAATACTTAACTACAAATTCTTTCCTTATTAGTGGATGATTACTTAACTCATGTCTACCAATAGATACTCCAAAACCTCTTTAATTCTTCTGAAATCTGTATTCTTACTTAATATGACGCCCTACTCTATTTTTAATGAACAACTTAAGAGGTTCCCTTCTTCATTTTAACACATTTCAAACTTTATGATTATGTTTCTTGTCCTTCTTTCCAGCTCAAAGGAATCTGTGTCCTTATTTTTCTCTAAATCTAGTTCCCTTCTGAGAAATACTGTTGCTATTTATTCCCTCTCTCTGGCATCTTCAAATTCTCCCTCTGCATAGATTTCCAACCCAACCTGTGTGTTTCTCCTTCAGTCTGAAAGAAAATCTTTGTATGATTTTGATGTCCATTTTAGCTACCATCTTATTAACTTTATTAACACTTTTCTTGAATAAGAAGCTCAAGGGTAAATTGGCCACCTGTCTTTATACCTTAAAATACCTTCTACCTATTTCCAAGGTAATGTGTTCTACCTTCTTACTTGATCTCTGTCTCCATCCCTGGCTTTTCTTCTTCCTGTCCTCTGAATGTTAAGCCTGGGTGCTGTACTCTTTCTCCCACTACAAATGTTCTGACTGCTTCTTGGATGTGTCTGTATAAGTGGCACCCAGATCTATACCTTCCACCCTGTTCTCTCACCCTGTGTTGTCTTTAATTCCTGCCCAACATTCCCACTTGGCTGTTCCATTTCCTCCCCTCAAATAAACACTTGCCAAATGGAGCTCATCCTTCTCCTTCTATCCACACGGAGTTCAGCATGTTAAATTCCTTTCCTTCATCAATAATACAAATATTTTTTCACTCAGGCAGGCTTGAATACTCCATCATCATTTAGATTCCCTATCTTTCATTGCACATGGTAATCAGTCACTATGGCTATTGGAGATCGTTCTATGGAGAGATTCTAGCAGCCAGACTTTTTCTTTTTCCTACTCCCACGCCAACCTATGATTTATGTTAGCTGACACCATTACAAAGCTCATAGAAAATGTGTCATCCTTCTTTTCCTATGTTTTCCCATTTCTATAGACCTATAAATTCTTCTCTCTGAAAGATTTTCAGCTCTAAGCTACTTTCAGAACCAAAGTTACTACTGATCAACGTGAATTCCAGGAATGAGTGTCTTCCCCTGCTTAATTCTTTCAGTCGGCTCATGTCCCATATGTTCTTTGTAACTTCTCACTTAGAAGATTCTCTCAAAGGGGTGGGATATTCTAAAATCAGAACTTTACAAAATCAAAATGCCTAACACATTTAACAACAGCCATCATTCTCACCTAGAAAAAGCAGAAGTGGTTCCCGCACATCTTTATTTGGTAGTCAGAAAAGTTGACTGTTTATTTTTCTATGTTGTAAGGAGTACAGGGGCTATGGTTATTTTTCTATAAAACCTGCAGTATCTAGCTCAGGGATTTGCATATAGTAAGAATTTAAAATTTTTGATCAATGAGTGGATAATAGGCTATATAACCACCGCAATAATACATATACTTTGTAAAACCTTTATATATACACATAGTTTAGGACTCAATGAGTCAACCACTGGCATAGATGAAACGTGTTATTTTTGCCAATTTTTACTGAGGAATCTGAAGTAAAGAGTGATTATGAATCGTCCAAAGTTTAGAATTATCCAGTATTTAGAATTAAAACTCTCTAAATGTGAATTTTCTCCCTCAGAACATTTAGTAAGTTCATAAATATTAGTAAAACTTTTTTTTATTTTAATATCAGTCTGCCAGTTATTTCTATAAGAAATTTGATTGTTCCTCTGTTTATGACAGGAAAACAAATTACCTAAATTTAGATATTTTAGATGCTATTATTTTATAATATTTCTAATATTTGGAATTGAAGTCCTAGAAGGAATATTAGATGCTATCTAGAATAATCTCTCATTATAGAACTCTCTTTCACTGGCAGAGAGATGGAAAGGGCTTAAGTGTACACAATGTACTGTTCCTTCAGGGGAACTTATAAGATGAGGCACTTGAATGAAATAAGTTGAAATGTACTAAGAAACTCTGTACTACCTTGGCTAGCATTTTCTCCACACCTGCCCTTTGTTTAAAACCTGTGACCTTTGCCTAGCTTCCCATATTTCCTGACTATGGATAGTATCACCTGGGAATTACCAGAATTCAAATTTGTCTTAGGAAAATTTATACTTGTCTCCCTGGCAATGTAAACCCTTCTGATTTCTCAATCCTACAAATTCTTCAAAACTTCTGGTCCGTGGATACTACTCTGCTCTCATGGAAAGGATTTCTCTTCCTCAAGTGGATCACACTCAGATCCATTCTAGACCTTTGAACTTGCTAGACCTCTGGGAATATTCTTTCTCAAAGATTTTGAATGTGGATCTTTGAGTCACTCAGGTCTTGACTCCATATTACCTTTTCTAAAAGGATTTCATTGACTATTGCAGATAAAACAGTCCACCCCCCCCCCTAACAGTCACTCCTAATCAGAGCATTTTTTAATTAATTTTGTAGTATACATCATTATCTATAATTATCTTGTTTATTTATTTTTTTCCTGTCCTTTCACCTTGAGATCAGATATCTTGCTTAACCTATTCACCACAATAGCACTTAGAGCATAGTAGGAGCCAACAAATATTTGTCAGATGAATGAAGAATTAATTTTTATTAAAAAAAATTTTCAGTCACTTCAAGGAATTTGGATATTGGGAGGTGAACCTGTATACTCAGTCTATCACATTGATTAATTTTCTTCACTGCTTAATATATAGAATTTTGAGCTCTCAACAAACTGAGCATAGAGAATGTACTTGAGTATAATAAAAACTATTTATACAAGCCCACAGCTAACATTATACTTAATGATGAAAGGCTGGAAGTTTTTCCTTTAAGATTAGGAAAAAATAGGGATGCCCACTTTTACCACTTTTATTCAACATAACAATGAAAGTCTAGTTAGAGCAATTAAAGAAGAAAAAGTAATAAAAAGCACCCAAATAAGAAAGGTAGAGGTAAAACTATCTCTATTTGTAGATGACATGATATAATATAGAGAAAACCTTAAAGACTCCATCAAAACACTATTAAAACTAATAAATTCAGTAAAGTTGCAAGATACAAAAATCAGTATACAAAAATCATTTTTCTATACTTCACAATTAACTATATAAAGCAATTAAGAGAACAATCTATTTATAATAGCATCAAAAAGAATAAAATGCTTAGAAATTAATTTAACCAAGGAAGTGAAAGACCTATATACTGAAAACTATTAAGGCATTAATGAAAGAAATTGAAGAAGACACAAATAAATGGGAAAATATTTCATACTCATTGATTGAAAAAATTACTATTAAAATGACCATACTAGTCATAGTGATTTACAAATTCAATGAAATTGCTATAAAAATTTCAAAGGCATTTTTCACAGAAATAGGAAAAATAATTCTAAAATTTATAGACAACCACAAATTACCTTGAATAGTCAAAATAATCCTGAGAAAGAAGATCAAAGCCTAAGCATCACTTTTTCTGACTTAAACTACATTACAAAGCTATAGTAATCAAAACAGTATGTATTGGTATAAAAACAGACAGATAAGTTAATGGAATGGAATAGAGAGTCCAGAAGTAAACTCATGCTTATATAGTCAATTATTTTATAGCAAAGGAGACTAGAATATACAATTGGAAAAGATAGTCTCTTTAATAAATGGTGCTGGGAAAGCTTAATATCTTATACGCAGCAGAATAAAATTGGACCACTATCTTAGATTGTACACTAAAATAAAGTCAACTTGGATTAAAGACTTAAACTTAAGCCCTGAAACTGTAAAAGTCCTGAAAGACAAAATTGGAGGTAAGCTACTTGGCAACAGTCTGGGCAGTGATTTTTTTCGGTTTGACATCAAAAAAACAAAGGCAGCACAGCAAAATAAACAAGCTGATCTACATCAAATTAAAAAGCTTCTGCACAGCAAAAGAAACCACTAACAAAATGAAAAGGTAGCATATGGAATAGGAGAAAATATTTGCAAATCATAGAACTGATATGGGGTTAATATCCAAAACATATAAAGAACTCATGTAACTCAATAGCAAACAAACAATTTGATTTAAAAATGGGCAGAGGAATTAAATGGATATTTTTCCAGGGAAGACATGCAAATGATTAATAGGTACACAAAAAGGAGCCAACATTACTAATCATCAGGGAAATGCAAATCAAAACCATACTAATATATTACTTCATATCTATTAGAATGTCTATTATCAAAAAGAAAAAATACTGGCAAGGATGTGGAGAAAAGGGAACACTTTTGCATTATTGGTGGGAATGTAAACTGGTGCAGTCATTACAGAAAACAGTATGGATACTTCTCAAAATATTAGAAGGAAAACTACCATATGATCCAGCAGTTCCACTCCTGGATATATATCCAATAAAATAAAAACAGAAGATTGAAAATATATCTACGTGTTTGAAGAGATAGCTACATGTTCATTGCAGCATTATTCACAATAGCCAAAATATGGAAACAACCTAAGTGTCTATCAATGGATGAATGGGTAAAGCAGATGGGGGATATATAGATATTGATAGATATAGGTATAGGTATAGATAAGGGTTTAGATAGATATAGATATAGATAGTATAGAAATATAGAGATGAGATAGAAAGAGATAGAGATAGATAGATAGATGATAGATAGATAGATAGATGATAGATAGATAGATAGATAGATAGATAGATAGATAGATAGATAGATGATAGGTAGGTAGATAGAGATGATATATATATATATATATATATATATATATATATATATATATATATATATATATATATAGAGAGAGAGAGAGAGAGAGAGAGAGAGAGATAGAAATAGAAATGATTGAGATGAGAGAGAGAGAGAGAGAGAGAGAGAGAGAGAAATAGATAGATATAATTGGAATGTTATTCAGCCATGAGAAGGAAGAACATTCTGCCATTTGGGACAGCATGAATGAACTTTAAAGGCATTATGCTAAATGAAATAAGAGGCAGATAAAGACTATTTGATATCACTTACATTTGGAGTCTAAAAAGGCCAAATTCAAATAAACAGAGCCAGAATGGTGGTTATCAGGGGCAAAGGGTGGAATAAAAGGGGAAATGTTGGTCAAAAAGTACAAACTTTCAATTATAAGATAAATAATTTCTGAGATATCATGTGCAGCATAGTGATTATAGTTAATGATACTGTATTATATAATAACATTGTATTAAATGTTCTTACCATAAAAAAGAATGGTAATTAGGTGACATGATGTAGGTATTAGCTAATACTGTGGTGGTAATTACATGTTTTACAACATAGAACTATATCCAATCAACATAGCTGTACATCTTAGGTAATGTTCTATGTTAATTATATTTCAATAAAGCTGGAAAAATATGTAGAATTTTAGTAGTCATGTTGACATATTGATAATAGATGTTGCAAAGAACACTATTGTTTCAAATAATGGGTGCAAGCATCTGAATCTACCCAGACATTTGTATGACATCTAAAGGATTACATTACATAAAAAGATGCCTAAAGCTCAGAAGACTAAAAGACAAACACTTCTGGAAAGGAAGTAAAGTCCCACTTGTGTACTGTCTTTTCATCTCATCTGAAAAGTGCCTGTGCTATCTAGTCATTGGATGTTAGATATTATGGTAGTGAAGGCTGCTATTGAGGGGATATCATGAAAGTGTTGCAAGTGTGAGGAGGTATTTTTTTCTTTAAGAGCCTGTGTCAAAATACCCTCCTCTGAGTTGGGCTTCGACTATTGTCTGTAATACTGGCAGACAATATGATGCCTCTATATTCCTAAGGTTTCATGAGCCCGATAGATCTTTGTCTATATCCCTGCTATCTTGGTTCCCAGGGAAGCGAAGGTTGTGTTTGGTTTGGTTTGGTTTGGTTTGGTTTGGTTTGGTTTGGTTTGGTTTGGTTTGGTTTAGTTTGGTTTATGGTAGTTGGGTGTAGTTCTTTATAATGTTCAATCTTCAGAACAATGCTGACCCAATAGGTAATATTCAGACTGATTTTCATACTAAGGGAGCAGACTCAGAGAGGTAACACAACTTGGTCGAGGTCTTGCCACTAGTAGTTGGGAAACCAAGATTTGAACTTCTATCTATCAGACACCAAAGCTGTGTGTGCTGTTATGTGGCAGCATTCAGCAGTGTCCTTGTTTGCAGAAATGAAGCATTCACTATTGCTCAACTATTATTGATTATTTTAAATGGTTGTAAGCAATTTTAGATACTCAATCAAAATCGATTTATATTAATTTTTATATAAAATTGCTCTGTGGAAGCTAAGCAGAATGTCTACTATATCTTCCTGGCAATTACTTTCAAATACTTGAATAAAACTGTCAAATATGATAGTTAGGGATGGATTCATAAGGAGCTAGAACCTAAAGAGGAATCAAAGTATTTGGATTGGTGGAAATGAGATAAACAGACACTATAGGTAATCAAATGTGGTAATAATAGAATGATTATTTAATCCGTCTTGTGTCCAGTATTATGCTGTTCACTTTTTATGCATTTATCTCAAGTGATTCTCATGATAATTTTACAGTAGGTGAATGATATTCCCATGTTATAGATATAAAAACAGACTCAAGAGATGTGAAATAATCCAATTTAATCAGGTATTAAATATCAGAGATTTGAAAGGAGACATATAATTCCAAAAGATATGTTTTCTGCACTAGCTTAGGCTTGCATCTTGGTTACATAAATTGTTACAAAAAACAACAACAACAACAACAACAAAAACAATGTAATCTGTTTATCAGTCTGAATTCATTGGAGTACAAACCCAAAAAAAGGCTTATTGTTTTTCAGTTACTATCTTAAATATGGTCTGCCAATTTACTCTGTTTTTATCCTATATTAACATTTTAACATGATTCCACTGACTTTTAGGCATTTTGGGTTAAGATAAGACCCATAAATTTAAAAGTCCAGTCTCATTCTTTTTTCTGTCTCCAGTTCAAACCTAACAACCTAAGCCCAAGTGACCTTTAGTGAAGAAGCACATGTTCTACTCATTTAATCTTTTTTCTCTACCTTTTTTTTCCCACAGGCATTTGAGGCAGAGCAAGGAAATAGTCAAGGTCAAGTGACTCTTAACTGATGTTATTGTAATCCTTTCTCAACTCTTGCTACACTCTCAACTCTAGGTAACTAATCAGTTACTGATGTGTGTAAGGCCAGCATCTAGCACTGAGGTAGGTCCAGGAAAATGAAAAAACAGAGGCAAATTTAAGATTTGGATGCCAGGAAAGATGACAGTGATGGAAATGGGCAAACTGAAAGAAAACAAGCTGCTTCAGGATACGCATAATTCAATGGGCATGATAGATGCCTGTTGGTGACTTAAAATGAGGAGACAGCTTTTGTTTTATGGAACTGATGTGTTCCAACTGTTGGTTCTAAAACGAACTCAGTTTTTCTTAACTGCTATTAGGAAATCAAAGATGCATCCCCACAGTGGGGGGAAAATCCTCAAAAGACTTTTGGTGAAGATGTAGTTGAAATAGTGGCCAGTTTTCTAGGCCCTGTGGGATTGTTGCCCCACTTAGTGGTTCACTGGTCCTTTGTTGTAATATTTTGACTGCTTGGTCTCCCCTAGATGGTCAGGCCCACTTCTATTCCCTTTGGGATAGAATGTTAGTGCAGTGCCTATTATTGGAGAAATGACTGCACAATCATAAGAACTGGAAGTTTTCTGGCTACCTGTAAAACATGTCACATTTGCATTCACGTTTTACACACTCCATTGCCATATCTCATTTCTAAAAATAAACAATTTACTCAGAGCATCCATGAGGGGTAACTGTACCTCTTTATCTTTATGTGAACAAAAAGCCTCCCCAAAATTGCCTTATTAACATGGGATCTTACATTTCATCATACTCTTATTATGGGCGAATGGTAATTTATATCCTTAACTCTGCCCCTTGAGCAGTCTGACCTTGGGCACCATAGGAAGTTGCTGAGGCTTGGAAGGAAAGTATGCACAAAAGACACCATGAGATCGAAGAACTTAGGAATACCTTCATGCATAAGGAGGAATAAAAGGGCTACTGGCAAAGATGTCATTGCTTTAGAAATATTACTTCATTGCTTTCTATGTGGGAAACCTGTAATACCAATCCCGTTGAAAAGACTAGGTCAATAGAGTCAATTCCTGAACTCTCAATTTATAACACCAACACTTCTCTAACTTTGTTACAGCTAAAGGAAGGAGTCATGTTGATACAAAATATTATTACAACTCTTCTTGAAAAGAAGAAAACGATTTCACCAATGTTTCCTTTCTCATTTATTGTCACTACCATTTTTCCCCAGACTACTTTCATTCTTGGCCTATATAGAAAACCAGAAGATACTTTAAAATTAAATGATGATGGCTCAGAGCTTAAAGCACTTTTAAAAAGAGAGAGGAAAGAAAAGATCACATCTTGACAGGGCTGGGAGTGAGGATTGGAAGCTTGCCAAGGACTTCCAAAAGATCTGTTGATAAGTGGGCTTTTAGTACTTTGTATGACCATAGAGGACCCCCAAAACATTATTCTTCCTCATGGAATAGGGATTGAAGTCATGGAAACCTAGAGGAGATTGTTGAGAAAGAATGAAAAGAAGGTACAAATAGAGAGTTAGAAAAACCAGGTTAGATCCTTGATTTATAATTACTATTTTGTAATATAATCTTTCTAAACATATTTTCATAGAATGTCTGTGAGAGATAAAGTTAGACATACATATGTATATAGGTGTGTGTATACATACATTATACATATATACATATATACATATATACATATATACACACACACACACACACACATACACACACATACACACACACACCACACACATAATTTTTCAGCAGAGCAGGGGTCAACATATAAAAGATCTCTTATAAATAGTAATAATATAAAATATTCTTATTATAGGGTATGAAGCCAGCTCTTTGGCTTATGTTAGCTCCACTTGTCCATATGTGATGATGAATAAATCACTATAAAGGTCTTTCATTTCTTTTCAAATTTCTCTAACTGTAAAAAGTAAAAAGAGTGGAAACATCAGAATCTGATAAATCAGAATTCAAATTTTTGCTCTGCCACTTATGAGCCATAGAATCTGGGACAAGTTACCACTCTGGTCTCAGAGTTCACATCTGGATAATGAAATTATTTATTATTTTCCATTGTAGCTGTGAAATTAAATGAGGTGAAATGGTTAGAACAGCACTGAATATATTGCCCAGTATATAATATATGCTAAACCAGCAGTTGGCAGACTTCTATCAAGGTCCAGATAGTAAATATCTTAGACTTTTGCAGGCCTAACTACTCATAGCATGAAGCAGCCAGAGATAATATATAAAGGAATGAGCATGGCTGTGTTTCAATAAAACATTTTTTATAAAAAGATAAGTGGACAACAACATGAATGGACCTAGAAGGTATTATGCTAAATGAAATAAGTCAGACAGAGAAAGACAAATGCCATATGATCTCACTTATATGTAGAATTTGAAGGACAAAGCAAGCAAAACAAAACAGAAACAGACTCATAGATACTGAGAACAAACTGATGGTTGACAGAGGGGAGGGGTATGATGGGACAGGTGAAAAGATGAAGGGAATTAAGAAGTACAAATTTGAAGTTATAAAATAAATAGATCACAGGGCTGTAATGTACAGCATAGGGAATAGAGTCAATAATATTGCAATATCTTTGCACAAGATGGATGGTTACTAGCTTTGTGGTGCTTATTTCATAAGGTATATAGATGTCAAATCACTATTTCGTATACCTGAAACTAATGTAATATTGTATGTTAGCTATATTTCAACAAAATTAAAAAGACAAATGATCTTATTTTGGCCTGCAACCCATAGTTTGCAAATCCTATCACTTAACCAATATTAATTTCTTCCCCTGCCCCCATTTGTCTTCTCTGGGATTTATATTTTTGTGTGTACAACGTTGAAAATAACACCTACCAAAAGTTTAATTTATTTTTTGAGCATCTGTTGCATATAAAAAACTGAGTTCAAATGCAATGAACAACAGAGTGAATAAGAGTTGCTTCTGTTCTTGAGGAGCTTAATCAAGGGTAACAGAAAGTGCTTAACTTACCTATCTAAGCTTGGTCTTAGCCAGAAAATGGATTAAAAGTATTTATTTCATGAAATTTTGAGGATGAACTAAAGCATCATATTTAAGTGTAGATGCAGTACAAGCCATTATGGAGAAATGGCTATAGGACTTAACCTTTTTGCTATAAAGAATTGTAAAACTGGACAAAAGCTATGAAGAAACAGTTGGACAATAGATAGCACAAGGCTGTGATGCTTGAGATAAGAAAAACACCTTATTTCTGTCTGGCTTTCTGCCTGGGACCACTATCTAAACCTCAACACAGGAAAGTGGAACCCTATTTTTAAAAAAGTTAAGCTCAGGTTTTTTTTAAGTGTTTTTGCTTCTTTTTAAAGAAGTGATTTCACTGGGTAGAGGCAAGAGAGATTAGAGTTTGGAACTGTGAATGTAGCTGAAAGTTATAAATCAGGTTACTGAGGAGAAGGCAGAGACACAGATATGATAACTTTAGAAATCTGCATAAGGCTGTACTTGAGTTTTGAGATGAATAGAAAGCTGTATATGGACAGATCAAGATTCAGTGAGATTAGGCAGAGAATAGCTATTGGGTAACTGTGAAATGAACAGAATCATAGAAGTTGAACAGTGCAGGAAGATGAAGTTATAACCATCTAAATTTGTGGAACCTCATAAACACCCTGCAAATTTTGAGACCCCAGAAAAGGTACAACTAAAGAGCTACTCTAGCTCTAGAAAAAATGGCTACTCTAGATTCATCATAAAAGAGCTTAAAACTAAGCCTTGCCAGTGTAAAACTGATCTGTCAATAAATTGTCAGAACAAAATACAACAGCCTTTAAACAAAGGCAACAAAATTCAGATTTATATAACAACATAAAATTCACAGTTGGATATATAATAACCTATTTTAAGACATGTGAGGAATAGGAAAATGTAGCATTTAACCAGGAGGAAGATGAGTCAGTAGCAACAGACCCAGAAATAACACAGATCTCTGAATTAGCAGACACATTGCTCTCTATTTTGGCCAAACTCAGTTCTCCTCCAATCCCCCATAACTGACCTCTGACAACCACTAATATTTATTTCTATAATTTTGTCATTGTAAGAATGCAATAAATGGAATCATGTGATAGTCAACTTTTGGGATTGGCTTTTTTCGTTCAATATAGTTTCCTGGAGATGCATTCAGGTTGTTGCAGGTATAGATAATTTGTTGCTTTTTGCTACTGAGTAATATTCCATGATGTAGATGTATCACTGTTTGTTTAACCAATCATCTATTGAAGAACCTATGTATCATCTCCACTTTTTTGGCTATTATAAAAATAAAGCTGTTATGAATATTTGTGTGCAGATTATTTTGTGTGGACCTAAATTTTTAATTCTCTAGTATAAATCCCCAACAGTACAACTGCTTATTTTTATGAGTTGCATGTTTAGTTAGTTTTACAAGAAACTACCAAACTGGTTTTTTATTTTTTCCATTCCCATTGGTTAATATAAGATGAACTTTAAATATAAAATCATAGATTGGTTAAAAAATACAAACCAGATAAAAGGTGTAGTAATTACATCAGTGACATATTTAGTAGAGTTCAAGGAAAGAATTACCAGAGATAAAGTGGTACATTTCATAATGATATGAACAATGAGTTAATTATTAATTAACTATTATTCATTAGAAAGATATAACAATACTAAATGTGCATGCATTTATAGCACCTTAAAACATATGAGTCAAAAACTGATAGAACCGAAAGCAAAATTAGACATCCATAGTCAGAGCTGGGCATTTTAACTATTAGTAACCAATATGACAGACTGAAATCTGTAAATATATAGATTTAAACACTGCTATCAGCCAACTAAGCCTAATGGGTAATTAAAAAACATTGCATTCAGCAATCACAGAATACTCTTCAAGTTTATTTGAGATATTTGTCAAGAGAGACTATATGATGGGCCATTAAAAAGTGTTTATAAATTTAGAAATACTGAAATCTTATAGTGTACATTCTCTCTCCATAAAGAATTAAACCAGAAACCAGTAACAAAATATCCACACAATTCTCAAATATTTCTAAATTAAGCAACACACTTTTAAATAATCCATGCACCAAATAAAAAAAAAAATTACAAAGTTAATTGGAAAACATTTTCCCAAATGGTAATAAAAACAAAGTTTCAAAGTTTGCTGGGTGCAGATAGAACATTGTTGACATTGCGGACATAGAAACTTTTAATGGCAAATGCTTATATTAAAAAAAATAATGGTTTTAAATCAGCCATTTATGCTTACACTCTTGGAAAATAGAAAAAGAAAAGCAAATTACACCAAAGCAAATGGAAAAAAATAATAAAATGGAAATTAATAAAAAGAGCAGGAAATGAAACAAAGTAATAGAAACAAATCAGTGAAACAAAAAAAATTTATTATCAGAGAAGATTGATAAAATTGAGAATTGGTATTTCTCTACTGGGGTTCTGCAAATGAATTAGACTTAAAAAGGATATTATCATATTGTCTATTTTCTCTATTCTTCCAAGGAAGTTACATAGTAAATACTATTTTAGATTCATAGGGTAAAAATTATTTTATACAATTGATGCCTTAGAGCATTAAGACTTAATTCTTTCATGGAATCCTAGTTGAGAAGAGTGGCCCCAGCAATAATGGTAAATTTAAAAAGAAAATTAAAATTACTAATTACTATCAGAAATATAAAAGAGGACATCTCTAAAGATGCTTTAGGCATTGAAAGTTTGTAAGAAAATATTATAAATAATTTCCTGTCAAGAAATTTAAAAACAGTCTTAATAACACTATCACTGTTAAAGAAGTTGAATTTGTAATTTAAAACCTTTCTATAATACAATTCCAGATCTAGGTTAACTGGAAAACTTTACATTTAAGAAAGAAATATTTCCAGTTTTACAAAAGCTTATTCAGAAAAAAATAACATTGAAATATTACTCAGTTTTATGAAAAGTTAACATAACTTTGATATAATTCTTGAACATATATGCAGAAATCTGGACAAAATATTGGAAATTAAATTCAAAATTTATTATTGGATAGTATATATGACAAAATGGGATGTGTCTTAGAAATGAATGTGAGGTTGTTTTCAAATATTTTAACCTTTGAAAATCAATTAAAGTAATATATCACATTTACAGAATGGAAGAAGAAAAATATAATTAGGTAAAATACATGCAGAAAAAATAAAAATTCAACATAATTTATGATAAAAATTTTCAGCAAGTAGGGGTAGTAAAGGACTTTCTCATTATGATAAAACCTATTTAATAGTGAGGGACTGATTGTTTGTCCCTATGATGTTGGGAGCAAAGCAAGGAAGACTGTTCCTACCACTTGGGTTCAACATTGTGTAGATAATCATGACTAGTGAAATTAAGGCAAAAATAAACAACTATACCAAAGGAAAAATGGCAATATAAATGTATACATAAAAAATTCTATGGGATCTACCAAAAAAAAGATCCTAGAACAATTATATGAAGTTAGCCAAGCCACAGAATATAGGATAAATATACAAAAATTAATTGCATTTCTACATAATAGTAACAGATAATTTGAAGACTGGATTTTTAAAAAATTGATTACAACATCAAAACATTAATTAGATATAAATTTGTTAAATAACCACTCACCAAAAACTGAGCAAAATTAAAGATCAACATAATTGAATAAATACACAATATTTGTGGATTGGAGGATTAATTTTGTTAAATGTAAAATTTCCCAACTTTACCTGTAGCTTTTTAATGCAATCTCAAATCCCAAGGCTTTTTTCCCTTACTAAAAATTGGCAAGCTGATCATAAAATTATTTGGAATTGCAAAGGATCTAGAATAGTACCAAAAAAAATCTTAGGAGAAACAAGTCAAAAGATATATACTACCTGGTTTCAACAGCATTTCCTTCAATATTGTTTTGTTATATCATTGATGAGATACTATAGCAACTTAACTCTTATTATGTTATTTAGCCTATGGTAAATTGGTTTCATTGTACATTGTTTCATTTAAAGCCGCAGAACCCATTGAGTACATCAAATGAGGACTTACTGTGATGCTACACTAATCAAGAAAATGTGATATTAGCCTAATACTGATTTGGCCCTTTAAGGTCAATGGAATCCAACAAAGAGTCTAGAAATAGCCCAACACCTACTCAATGTGATTTTTGACAAAAGGGCCAAAGCTACTCAATGGGAGGGAACAAATTCTTTTTCAAGAAATAATGCTGAACCACTGGATAGCCATAGTGAGGAAAAAAAAAAAAAAACTCAGCCTCACTTCACACCTCACTCACATATTTCAAAGTGGTTCATGGATCTGAAATGAAAGCTAAAAATGTAAAGTTTCTAGAATAATGTATAAAGGAATATCTTCATAACCCTGGGATAGGTAAAGTGTTCTTTGAAATCCTTGATCATAAAAGAAAAAAATGATACAAAGTTATTCAAAATTATAAACTCCAGCTTATTGAATGTCCTCATTAAAAAAAAAAAACTGAATAGGTAAGCATGGAAACAAATATTCACAGTATAAATACACAACAGAGGACTTACATATAGGGTATCTAAAAACCCCTTGAATTCTACAAGAAGAAGACATTTCAGTAACAAATAGGCAGATTAGGTACTTCACAATTGCATATCATTAGTTATCAGTGAAATGCAATTTGTATTACAATATCACTATACTTCCTGACAACACTAAATATTGGTTTTGTATATGAAACAACTAGAATTCTCATACATTGCTAATAGGCGTGCAGAATGGTACAACCAATTTGGAAACTGGCAATTTCTTATAAATTAATATATACTGCTACCTTATGACCAAATATTTCATTCCTAGATATTATACCCTAGATAAAATACTTTTATACAAATATTCATAGCAGTTTTATTAATAACAACCCAAAACTGAAACAACTCAAAAAGAATGGATAAATTGTATTATACCCTATGATTAAACTATATTCATCAATTAAAAGGGCGGTTGGGAATATATCTGGACATTACAAAGGTAGAATCAGCATTAATTAGTGACCATTGAAAAGTAGTATAAGGTAAAGAGAAGAACTGAATGAAGATGGCCTTGAGATGATTAGCTTACTTGTTTAGGAGTAAGATTGAAGGAAAAAAATGCATGGAGTGTGGAAAAAGTTTAGAAATGGGGAAAAAGGCATAGATGATGATTCATTGAGAAATACTAAAAACAATATTTTTTAATGTGAATTAGAGAACATTTTTTCTATTAATTGATATTCCAGCTAGTCAGAATTAACTTGTTTTTATTTTACAACCTCTCTGTGTCTCTTTCCTGGACAGAATTTTCAATAACTTCAAAAGGCGCTTTGGCATTGGGAGAGTACTGAGAACAATCTTAAGAAGAAATTACTTATCATGATTTAATTCTCCTTATTTTTCTTTCTCATGAAGTATTTGAAGTTCAGGTATTTGTGAGCCACTGATGGGACAGATGCCTCCTTGTCTACCCTTCTCTTAGGCTGTTTTTTAACTGAGGGAATTTGGGCTGAGGTGTACTATTTCAAGTGGTCAAGAACAATGATAAGAAAGGAAAGAAAAAGCATCAGATCCTTCAGAAATCTGTGATCACATTCACTTATTTATTTTCTACAATAGAGTTGTTTTTCATATTTAGTAGTTGGTAAATTTCTTGATGGTAAAAACTGCTTTATTTATCTTTTTATCTTTCCTCCCTGATGTTTATCAAGAAGTAAAGTAGATATTCAATGAACAAATGTTGAATATTGAAGTAAATTTGCCTCTAGAGATTTGATTACCATTCCTCTGAGATAGAAAGTTTTGCTATAGAAAGAACAAAAGTAAACAATAGTTACAAAGTGGATTTTTAAAGAAACTTTCCCCTCAATAAAAAAGGAAAATAAGACAAGCCCAATATGAAAATGGAAAGACCCTTGACATTTAAAGACCAGATTGGAAAGATAAGCAAGAAAAGGGAAGGAGAAAGCAGATTCTGAAGCTTTCTGAACTCAGAAATGAAAAAAGCAGAAGAGACAAATCAAAGAATCAAAATTCCATTAAGGGAAACAAATGGAAAGTAAAGGGACTAGAGGATACCTGCAAGATATGGAAGTGTTTTGATTTAGCTATAGAAATAGAGGAAGGTCGCACAAAAACAGATGGAGGTTACAAGGAAACTGCCCACTGTTACTCAGGAGGGAAGCTGGGATTGACATTCAGTTTGATCTTACTCTCTACTCAGTGATCTCCCCTCTCGCTTATGCACCTCTTGATATTTACCCATAAACTTGATAACCAGCTTAAAATAATGCCTGCCCATAAAGGATCCATGCTGTGACAACTCAAACCATTTTGCTAGCCACTCTCAAGTCTCTGACTTTAAAACTACTTCTTCTTCACTGTTCAATGTGTTCCATTCAGAACATAGTACAAAATCTGGCATCCTCTACTTCTAATGAGTCCAAGGTGTATTCTTTTGAGTGTGCAAGAATGAATACGAAGGAAAGTTAAATAATTATTACTTTAACATGGAGAAAATATGGCTATCTCCCTCAGATATTGTTTGGCATTAGAGTTGAAGTCCTCCAAGTATGTAATGTGGTCCAAGAAGCAAATTTCTTCTGCTCAGTGTCACCTCCTACAAAATCAAAATAGGTTAGATTTTATTTTAAAATATAAATATTTAAAGAGAGTTGATATTTGAGAATGAAGGATGATATTTTAAGAGGATGCTTTCAGAATGAGGTTGTCACACATTGTATATGAAACATACAGATATTTCAACAAAAGCAAAAATCAATTGCCCCTGGACAAATCATTGAGGATTTGCCTCTTCAGTAAACAAAATTTAGGGTGAATAGAAATCTGCAAAAAAAAAAAAAAAAAGCAATGCTTTCATGCTTTGGGAGTTTGGACGGTCATTAGTTTCCTATTTGCTGCTGTAACAAATTATCACAAATATCATGGCTTCAAAACTCACAAATTTACTATCTTAACAATTCTGTAGGTCAAAACAACATAAATCTCACTGGTTTGAAATGAGTGAGTCTGCAGGATGGTGTCCCTTTCTGGGTACTGAAGGGGAGGACCCATTCCCTTGCCTTTTCAACATCTAGAGACCACCCACACTCCTTTGTCATGGCATCCTCCCTCCTTCTTCAAAGCTAATGATGTCAGTCAGCTGAGTCTTCTCATATCTCACTCATTTAACTTCCCCTTTTGATTCCCTCACCTACTTTTAAGAACCCTTGTAATTACATTGGACCCACTTGGGTAATCTTTCTAAAAGTCAGGTGATTAACAACTTTAATTCCATTTGCAACCATAGTTTCCCCTTTGTTATGTACTGTAATAATCACTGGTTCTAAAAATTAGTATGGGGATATCTTTGGGGACTGTCTAAACCTGCCATATCTGGCTTTTGATTTCTTTCTGTGATGCAGCATGCTATGTGATAGCAGTCCCTCTGGAACTTGGACAGTCCCAGACATCTTGAAAAACAAGAGATGTTCTAACCCATGTGCAGAATTGACCCTGGCACATTGTGGGAAAACAGTTGAGGCCATAAAATATGGGAAATGTTTGGGAGTTTTTCTGGATCTTTTACCACTGAAACAAAGTTATGAAAACTTGAATATCCTACCAAAAGTCTTCTAGTAAATTATTTTGTAATTATGTTTAAAGTTAGCACAAGTAAGGGTCAGGTTAGCTTCTGTTAAACATTCCCTGTCACATTTGACTGACATTTTGGTTGCTTTTAAATCACATGTAGTGCTTTCCTAAATTTTGGCTGGATTCTTTCTATGGGCAGAAGAGTATGAAAGAAGTTAGCTTGTATGTGTTTTCTGTTGTTGTTTATTTTTAATGCTGTCTTGATCCAATTTTGAGGCCCTAGCTATAGGTAAGTCGGTTCTCTCTCTTGAGCAGCTCATTAAGTCCAGACCCTAGTCAAATTCCCTCTCAGATTCTCACGCTCTGAAGCCACTAGGCCACTATGTACCTGCCTTAGTTACCCAGATGCCAGGTACTGAACAACTAGCTCCTATGCCTTGGAGACACAGAATTATTCCAATTAGCCAGTCCCCAGAGAGTACAGGAAACAACAGTCGCTAACCGCCATCCATGCCATACATCAACTGTACCCTCCAGCTTCAGGATCTAGCTTGCTGTTAGCCTGTGACTGGATTCAAACCTTTGTGTGACTGTGACTGACAGCCTTCTCTTATTTGAAACTAAGTTAAAAAGAGTTCTGCCTTTAATCTGAGTGTCAGTACGTTGTGCCCCACCATTAAAGAATCTTTAAATCTTTTAAAACAGTGAGCCCTTTCATCCATCTACCTATTCCTTCATACCACAAACATTTAATGCATACTCACTATGGGGAGCCCTGTGCCAGTCCACAGAGGTGATTAAAGTGGTCTCTGTACCTGAAAGCTATTCAAGATGAAGATTTCTTCCCTACCTGAGATCCAGCATATTGGCAAGTGTTTCCTCCCTCACCCTGCTTTTTATTTATCATTCACTGCTAAAATTATAGCTCTGCATTGCTTTTGCCCAACCCAATCAAGATAGCTGGAAATCTGTGTGCACGTGAATTTTAGGAATGAGACATTTCATTTGAGTTTATATGGATTTAATTTGCCAGAATATTGATCAGATATACTCTTAAACAGTTGTGGCCACTTGAAGATACTGACCGTTGCCATCAGTTTTTTTCAAGATGCCTTTAATTCATGAACTACTAAGGAGAAGAAAAAACAAAGACCTACTGCAGTTAAAATTGTGAACAAGCTGTGTAATAAAAAAAAAAAAATCAAACAACGTTTTACCAAATGGTGCCATCTGTGAAGAGTATCCTTCTTTTTTTTTTTTTTTTCTATCAGAGGCGGCAGGTATTTGTTTGAATGACCAGTTCTTATCTTGCTTTTGTAGGGCAGCCAGAGCCATTTTAGGATGGTGTGAGACGTGTCACAAGCTCATTTAAAACACATCTCTGGTGGACAGGGAACTGTACATTTCACACTTGAAGTTCTCTGTTGTTAGAAAGGGATGAAATCGCTTTGACTTCAGGAGTACTGGAGGTGTTAGGAGCTGCCTGGCATTTTGACTGTGTTTCTGAGACGAATATGTATTGTGACTGCCTGGGGAAAAAAACACACACAACAGAACCTGATGTGAATAACATTCGGTGATAGATTGCCCCTTACCATCAGTCATATCATATGCAATGTAAACAGAATGAAGTAATTTGCTACTTTCCTGGGTTCCATTATGTATATGTGTTTATTTAATCAGAACTAAATGATATTACATGAAGTTCCCCTTGTCCTCCTGAGGAATCCAGATTCAACACTTTCAGTGCTGTTCAGTGCTGGAGAGTGAAGAAAGTGTAACCATAGTGATGGAATGGAAATGATTTTCTTTGTTCAGAGACTTCAATATCCAACAGACATTACAGTTTTCAAGGTCAAAAATATATTAGGATGAGATAAAAATTAAAGAAAAATGTGCTGGCTTAGCTACAAAAGCTAATTTAGTTTATGCATTATAAATTATGTTAAAATGACTAAAATGAGATTTCTCAGCAAGAACTAAATGTGTGGTTTCACAAAACTAATTTCCAAAGATGAACATGATTACAGAATTTAGCTTTAAAAGCTTTTCAGGCCATCAGAGGAAACAGCAAAGCTATCAATTATCAGACTTTAGTGGTGCCTCTGTCACAAATATAATGATATTTTTAGCATTCTGCTCAGCGTTTGCTAAATTAAGAATGTCTACAAACAAATTAATTAATTGGGACATTATTTAATTAAGTAAAACATGTGATCTGCCATAGAACCTTAAGCGGACAATTATAACAAACATCCTAGTAGCCTTCCTTTTCTATTGAAGGAGATAGTGAGCCAAGCAATAAAAGGAAGATGGAAGCTAGAGAAAAAGAAATGTTGATAATGTTGATCAAACAAGAAGCACATTTTATGCTTTTCTGATTTATGCTGCATACTTATGCAATTTTTAAAAAGTGCTTGTTTTGAAAATCTGTCATTTCCTGGGAGAAGGTCAGTGCTATTTGTCAGTCATTCTAGTCCTGTAAGGCGAATATGTGACATTTTTTTTGTTTTTGTAACAATGCACATATAAATATAAAAGAATCTGTATTCTCATTTGTAGTACACATAAGTCTCTGTATGCTAAGAAGTTACGGAGCTCCTGATATTTGTTTTCACATTACTGGAAAGCTAAACAGTTCAGATTCACTGAAGGTTTATTTTGGACCCACTATAAGTCAGGTACTTTCAAACCATCTTATTCAACCTTTTAACAGTCCCATGAGTTAGGTATCAAGATCCCAGTTTTGTAAAGGAAAATCAAGTGTCAAGAAAGCTAAGTACTTCACTGTATTCATGCACCTGGTAAGTTGCAGAGCTAGTATTTAAACTCATGACATGTAATACAAGTCTCAAACATATTATTTCTTTCCATTATTCCAGAAGATCTTTTCTTTAAGAAAGACAGTGCAGACTAGCTTGGATGTAAGCAAGGCTCCAACAAGGAAGTGACTACCCTGTGGGCCAACAGAGTCATTGAAAATACATTGTCTCAAGAGAGAATTAGCAGTGATGTAGTTAGGAAGAAAACAGAGGCTATCATCAACTACTGCTTGGACAAGTCAAAGTATCTAATTGCCTGATGCCTCTAGGCTTCATGGAGAAGGTAAGGCTAATTTTTCACCTACAAACAACTCAGAATATAGTTCTATCCTTATTTGAAGTAATTGCAAGTATGAACCAAGAATAAGTTTAGGGTGATGGGGTCAGGTGTTCGATAGCAATGTTGTGACCTGTTAGAAACTTCAAAATCCAACTTCTTTCTTTTTGTTAATGAAGATTATCTTTTCACACATATGATAATGGTGAGCTTGTATATTGAGGAATACCTCATGAGCTATATCATGCATTCTTAAAATCATTTTCATAAACCATTCAAACTGGGTAATTATTATTGGCCATACCCATGTGACTCTTATTATCCAGGCCATATATGTCTTCTAGATCTCTTTGCTATTTTTTTCCTTTTTCTCCTGTCTTCTTGCACCCCTGATCCAACCACACATCAAGGCTTTCTTATCCCACGGGGTTTGTCATCCAGAAAATTTCTCAAAAAAGACATGGATGAAAATTTGTTTATCATGGTCACCTGATTATCTGAGGGTGATTTAAAAAAAAAAAAAAAACATGAGAACACGAGGGTCCTTTTAAAGTCTTGGTCACTAAATATTAATTTTGAAGTCAAAGATTTGTTCTTTATGTTTTCATTATTAAGTAATAGGTTAAATTTTTAATGAAATGCCATGTGGAATGAAAGAATTATAATATTTCCACTCAATTCTAAAAATAAAAAAAAAATACTGTCTTCATCAACTGAAGAGAAAACATCTAAAAATAAAAAAAATACTGTCTTCATCAACTGAAGATAAAACATCTTAATTTCTTAACTCATATCCGATGACTGAGGTGAGATCCTGGCTGGAGCTACTGGGAGGGACCCAGATGGACTTCACTCTGCCCAGGATTGACAGCATGTGAGAAAAATGCTTTGCTATAATTAGAGTAATTTGGTATGCGATAGGGAAAAACAGCCCCTTAAATATCAGTGTGGGATTCAATAGCAAAATATGTCTAGACATGTGATACCTTCCACACTGAAAGAAGTTATTGAAAAATGATTCATTTTTATATCCTCCACCTGCTGCCTGATTCTTCATAATATTGATTTGTGAGAGAAAGAACTTTTTTCCAAATGATAGTACTGAGATGTGTTGCTAATAAGATACATAGTTTTGAGCACTCAGGCTTTCAAGCAATAACTCTGTGTTAGATGCTCTTTAGAAAAATCGGAGGAACTGTCTTTATCTCAATAATTCAATTTTCATAAGATTTTCTTTTGTTGCTTATATTAATCAGAGTTTAAGATCAACTAAAATGGATGATAAACATGCAGTCAGGATATTATGACTTTGGAAATATGCTTTTTATGTAAGGATAGGTATTTATTATAATCAAAGCTTTTTGTTATATCACTAATCTGGATAACTTAGAGATAATGTTTAGACATTCTCCAGCAACACTTTTTTTTGCCTGTAATTACAAGAATATCAACTAACAGTGCCTTAAATAAATAGTTTATTTTTCTCACATAGCAAGCAGTCAGGATGTATGTGTCTACCCATATTGTTTGAGCAGCTCCATGTCAGGAGCAGCATCTCTGCAATTTTCTTTACCTTTTCCTGATAGTCACAATATTGTTGCTGCTGCTCCAGGCATCATGGTTATATTCATGCATGATATAGAATGCAGGATGAAGAGGGGCTGGTGTAGTGGTAGTGATGTGTTTTTTTTTTTTTTTATCATTAAGCAAACTTTTTCAGATCCTCCAGTGAATTTCCACTTACAAATCATTGGCTAGAACTCAGGTGTTTAGCCATTTTTTGCTTCCAGGAATCTGAGATAGTGACTATTTAGCTATTTGGGAATGGGTCTCAGGTTAGGTATAGGTTAGCTATCCAACAGTGCTTGACACCTCTTGCAACCAAATTTGTATTTTAATAACTAGGATTGATGCTGTGACTCCGTGAAATCAGCTATAGATTGAAGCTTTGTAAAAGAAAAGGAAATGGACTTAAATCAAATCATCTGTGTTTAAATCTCAACCCTGTAATTCCTATGTTATGATCCTAAGCAAGCCACTTATTTGTGCAAGCTTCAGTTTCCTCATCTCTAACTATAGATAAGAATTCCTTTTTTATAGGTACAGTAAGGATTAAATGAGTAAGCTGTCATTGAGTATCAAGTACAGATTTGATTATATAGAAATTCACTAAGTTGTTCATATGTTCATTTTCTTTCATTGATATATTCAGTT
Source organism: Cynopterus sphinx (assembly GCA_030015415.1). Taxonomy (NCBI): domain Eukaryota; kingdom Metazoa; phylum Chordata; class Mammalia; order Chiroptera; family Pteropodidae; genus Cynopterus; species Cynopterus sphinx. The sequence continues at coordinate 68,519,068 of CM057385.1, read as the reverse complement.
GATCAATATAAACTTTACTTAGGAAAGCAATTGAAAAGAGGTCACTACTTGTCATGTTTGTGTCTATGAGGCCAAAAATGCATTAGTTGTTTATTTCAGGGTCATATTCCTGCGCGTGCGCACACGTGTGTGTGCGTGTGTGTGTGTGTGTGTGTGTGTGTGTGTGTGTGTGTGTGAATGAGGCCGGTATGGTGGGAGGAAGAAAATTCACTTTTATTGACCACCTCCTACATGCCTCTTTTATATCATTTTTTTACCTGATGCAGCAGATATTTCTTCTATGACTAACTAGGCTATTAAGCTAAAACTAGAACGGCTTTGACTTCTCATATTTTGAAGATGCACATATTGTACAGTTTTTCCATCTCATTCATTCTTTTATTTCTCTGGGAACCCATCACAAATCCCTATGGCTGAGCAGAAAAATCATTTTGTTAAATACTGCTCAGGGTCACACATGAAATATTTCCCGCCTTTCAACTTTCAACTAATTTTCCACAAACAGATTAGTATACAATTATCTCTCACCTGAAAGTATATTTATTTTTTATCTAGAAGTCCTCCATTCAGTTCCATCCAGATACAAAAGATAGCCATTACTCAATACTAATTTGGAGTTTGAAGTTCCAGAGCTATTGTCCACCTCTTCAAGTATTGCCTTTTCTCTGAAGTTCTTTGTGCATTGCTGCTGTCCAGATGTGGCCAATGTGACATACTGACATTTGCTGTGAGTGTGTTCCTGAGCCCTGTTATCAGGGAACCTTGCCACATACAGCTTATATAACACTGTGTCCTGTGCAATTATTTCTAAATATGACCATGTGAACATAGGGACATAAATATTTTTTCTGAACAAGGAAACAATCTCTTTTTTTCCTTTGTTCCTCCTTCTACCCATCTATCCATCCTTTTCTCTCGTCTTCCATTCCATTTTTGTTTGTCTCTGCCTCTGTTCCCCTTCCCCCTCCCATTCTCTTTCTCTCTTATATCAGAGAAATCTGCAGAAGCAGTGGAGGGCACTCTGAGAGATAACTAGTAATCTGTAACACACTGATATACTACAGATTGAGAACTCATCACTCTTGAAGGATGAAACATGGAAACAAACCAGTCATGGAATTGTTGCCAGAGTTGTTCTGATTAGCCTCTGTAAATAGATGGATATGGGTGGGCATGATGAAGATAACTATGGCCAAGTATTAACTCTAGACTTTCCTTTAGAGAAAGCTGATGCTCAGGCTAGAGAAAATCAACAGTGAGACTGGTCGAAAACTAGTGAGGAAGCTTTAAATGTAGGCAGTATCATAAGACTGGGTGGGGCTGAGCAATTAATCCTAAGCCCGTGGTCTTAATAGACATCAGAAACTCTCGGTATGATATCAGAGAAACAACTATTATGAACCTTATCATAATGCTGTTTGCTTAAGCTGTAGTGCTAACATCTTGATTTTAGCCCTGGAGATTAATTTAAAGATTTTATAAACTTTCAGCCACCCATTCATTCATGTATCCACCTCCTACTGAATATTTGCTGAGCTTACATTATGTGCCCAATACTCGACCAATTATTGGGGTGCAGAGCTAAATAGTCATTGTATCTAACCTTTATGAACTCACAATTTAATGGAGAAAATAAATATAGAAGCAGATAATTACGATTCAGTGCAAAAGTGCTAATTTGAAGATATGCATGTAACATGATAGTAGGGAAGAAAGCATATGGGGGATTAGCATGAGGAATTGAAATGCATATATCGTTAACCTACATGTAACCATCCCTGAAAACTAGGGAACAGGCAAAAAAAAGGGCCCATGACAAGGCAAGAAAAAGGCCCATAATAAAAACCGTTAAGTTAGGGGCTCCCCATCATCTACCATATAACCTCTTCGCCTGATATGAAAGGTTTAGCATTCCACAGTTGGCTCTCAACTCCCACTGGAGGTTACCTGAACATGGCTCATTATTTTATGTGTTCATTTCATTGTATATGCTGTTTCCCCAATTTGTTCTTCTCCTTTCTTTAAATCTGCCCTCTTTTTGTTCACATGCTGTCTGGAACATGCTCCCCAGGATTTTAGATTGACCTCATTCTTCATTGACTATCAGCGTAGTTATCACCTATTTGGGGATATCTTTTCTTCTCACTCAGTCTAAAGTGGAAACTCCATCTACATTCATCATCACAACACTCTTCCTTATTGTCCTCATGGTACTTTTCTATATCTGAATTTCTAGTTCATTTACTTGTTTACTGTCTGTGTTCACTCTGATTAATAAGTAAATTTCATGAGACAGGGCTTTGACAGTCTTATTCACTGTTGTAGTTTCAGGGTCTAGAATCAAGCCTGATATATAATATGTACTTAAAAATACTTGTTGAATTGTGAAATAATTAATAAAACTTTTTTTTCTATTGGAGTGCATGACCTTGGGAGAAGGAGTCATTCTACAAACTTGATATACTCTTGACATATAGTACATGATCAATAAATAGTCATTTAATGAATGAATGGGGCCTGACAGAGTTTTTGCAGATGACTTCAGGACTGGAGCTAAGGTGTTAATACTAAAATTCTTTCTGGAACACAAACCAGCTGCTAAATTAGGATGGGTTCAGAGTGATTGCTGCTCCAACTGGAGCATGACTATTGACCTGGGAGTGTAACCATGCTGCCTCAGTTGATGAATTAAGCTTCATAGCCCTGAGTACAAGAATAGATTGTGCACACCCAAATAGCCAGAGGTAGAGAGGACAGCCACCACACAGCCCTTTTATTTTCCATATTCATGGTTTCTGCAGTAATTATGGTATATAAACACCATATAAAACTTCTGAGAGTCTCTAAAACTTAAGTTTTGAAGATTTTACATACATTATATTGAGAAATGGTACTCACAAATTTGGAGGTTAGAATCCATATTAAAATTCAAATGAATTCAAAGAAAATTTAATAACTATTCTTAAACTCTTCCAAAAAATCAAAGAGGAGGCATTACTTCCCAATTCATTTCATGAGGCCAATTTTACCCGATACCAAAACCTGGTAAAGATAACATAAAAAAAAAAATACAGATCAATATCTCTCATGAACACAGATGCAAAAATCCTAAATAAGATACTTGTGAACCAAATACAGCAACATATTAAAAAGATTATACACCGTAATCGAGTGGGTTTCATCCCAGAGGCACAGAGATGGTTCAACACACATAAATCGATTAATGTGACACACCACATAAACAAATTAAAAAATAAGAATCATATGAGCATGCCATTAGATGCAGAAAAAGCCTTCGACAAGATACAGCATTCATTTATAATCAAAACACTTAATAAAATCGGTATAGAAGAAAAGTTCCTTAAAGTAATAAAGGCTATATATGACAAACCCTCAGCCAACATTATATTTAATGGTGAAAACTAAAAACCTTCCCTGTAAGATCAGGAACAGGGCAAGGTTGCCACTATTATTCAATATAACATTGAAGGTCCTAGCAAGTGCAGTCAAGAGAAAGATATAAAAGGCATCCAAATAGAAAATGAAGAAGTCAAACTGTCACTATTTGTGAATGACATAATTCTCTATATAGAAAACCCTAAAGACTCCACAACAACACTACTAGAAATAATAAGCAAATGCAGTGAAGTCTCTGTATACAAAATTAACGTTCAAAAATCCATAGCATTCTTATACTCTAATAATGAAGTGTCAGAAAAAGAAGTGGAAAATATAATTCCTTTTGCAATTGCAACAAAAAGAATAAAATGCCTAGGAATAAATCTAACAAAACATGTAAAGGACCTATATAATAAAAATTATAAGACCCTATTAAAAGAAATCGAAGAGGATACAAAGAAATCAAAAGATATTTTGTGTTCTTGGATTGGAAGAATCAACATAGTTAAAATTACCTTATTGCTTAAAGCATCATGCAGATTTAATGCAATCTCTGTAAAAATCCCATTTTTTAAAGATATAGAACAAAAAATCATCAGATTTGTATGGAAGTACCAAAGACCCCAAATTGCCAAAGCCATCCTGAGAGAAAAAGAATGAAGCTAGAGGCATCACTCTGCCTGATTTCAAATTATACTACAAAGTGATAGTAATTAAAACGGCATGCTATTGGCAGGAAAACAGAGATACAGACCAGTGGAACAGAATCGAGAGTCCAGAAGTAAACCTATATTATAAGGGCAAAGAATTTTTAATAGAAAAGCCAAAAACACACAGTGAAGAAAGAAAACCCTCTTCAATAAATGGTGATGGGAAAACTGGAAAGCCACCTCCAAAAGAATGAAACTAAACTGTTGTTTATCACCACATGCCAAAATTAACTCAAAATGGATTAAGGACCTAAATAGAAGACCTGAAATAATTAAACGCATAAGAGAAAACAGGAACTAAACTCAAGGACCTTAGACTTAAAGAGGATTTTATGAATTTGACCTCAAAGGCAAAAGAAGTAAAAGCTAAAAGAAATGAATGAGGCTACATTAAACTAAAAAGCTTCTACTCAGAAAGTGAAACTGTCAACAAGGTAAAGAGAGAACAATTCTAATGAATGGGAAAATATATTTGCAAGCAACACCTTTAATAAGGGCCTAATATCCAAAATATACAAAAAACTCATATGACTCAATAACAACAACAACAAAAAAAAACACAAATAATTCAATCAAAAATTAGACAGAGAATGTGAACAGACACTTATCCCTAGAGGACATACAAATGGCCAACAAATATTTGAAAAGATGCTCAACATGGCTAGCTATTGGGGAAATGCAAATCAAAACTACAATGAGATACCATTTCATTCATAATCAAGAGGATAAGTAATAACAAATGTTGGAGAGAATGCTAAAAAAAAGGAACACTCATACACTGCTGATGGGACTGCAAATTGGTATGGCCACTATGGAAAACAGTATGGAGGGTCCTCAAAAAACTAAGAATTGGTCTAACATATGATCCAGCAATTCCTCTACTGGGTATTTGCCCCAAAGACTTAAAAACCCATATACAAAAAGATAGTTGCACATCTATGTTCATAGCAGCATTATTCACAGTGGCCAAGACATGGAAGCAACTAAAGTGTCCTACAGTAGATGATTGGCTAGAGAAGCTGTGGTTCATATATACAATGGAATATTACTCAGCCATAAGAAGAGATGAAATACTGTATTTGAGATATCATGGATGAACCTTGAGAAAATCATGCTAAGCAAAATAAGCCAGACAGGAAAAAATTGAAAATCACATAATATCACTTACATGTGGGATATAAACCTAAAAGCAACAAATGAACAGGACAGAGACTCAGGGACATGGACTATAGATTAATGGTTACCAGTGGGTAGGAGATGGGAGTAGGGGGAAGGTAGACAGGGTAAAGGGGGGTCCAATATGTAGTGACAGAAAGAAATCTTACTATGAGAGGTGAACATACAGTGTAAATATATATGCCTCACTGTTAAAAAAAATCAAAAAGGGAATTTTCAGAAATTAAAAAATTCAAAGGAGTGGTATCAAATACCAAAATAATTGCCAAAAGTTTTCCACTTGGTTTGGTGTCCTAAAATGCAGTCAATATTCAGTGTTCTTGTAAAAAATAAATTTCTTGTAATATATAAAAATTTCTAACCTGACTAAAGAGTTTGCCTATGGCTACATGGAAATTTAAAGATGCAATTGCTTGAGCTTTTTTACTTTTATTTAGTAAAAGTATAGGTTTGAAAGATGAAAGATATTTTTTATCTTAACTCAGACCAGTCCAAACTGAGTATTTATGCTGCTTAGTAAGGATCTGGGAAGATTTCCATCTTCACGTATGTGTGAATTACTTTGACCAAAACTGAGAGCAAAATGAAAATCATCCTTGGGCTCAGAATCTGTACAAAAACTTCAGCTATGAGTATAAAATTATTTGATAAGATTATTGACAATAAAAATGTCTTTTCAAAATAGTTATGCACAAAAAGATTCTCTGTATGGATCTTATTTTAACAGTAATTATTTAATTTCTATACCTAGTGATGGTAAAGAGCCTTTTTAAACTTGTACTAGCATAAAATGACTGAGTTCATTGGTGATGGAGAGAAGAATGATTTATATCATCTTTTCTGGTGGAAGAAGCCTCACTGTTTCCCTTTCATTTCTCCAAAGCGCCAGGGGGAGCGTAGGTGGTAAGGAGGTCACCTTCTCTCTAAAACACAGCCAGGATCTGAAACCCTCACTTGAAAGGAAAGCCGTGAAATTTTTTTCAAGTTAATTTTGATCTATAAGAACTTTGAATATATTTTGAAATATTTTATAAATCTGAATGGATGACTTTATCTGAACCTTTATTTATTAAAAACTTTGTCTTGAGTCATTTGAAAGGTGAGAATACTGAGTCCTTGCTCTCAATAAGCTTATAGTCTGTTAATGAAGACAGGATAATTTGCACATGAAATGTAAACTTCCCAAAGAAATAATTGGTCATGAAATGATAGAGGAATTCAAAAAAAATGGTGATCACCTAAAACTGTTATATTTTTTTCAAATGTGATTAAAATTAGTTTTATAAAAGGCTGGCATCTCTAGGTCTTATGCTGAGCTAAATATAAGAATCGGTCAGTACAACTTGCCTTTCCCTTAACATTTTCACACATATCACCAGTTGGAATAGAAATATTGAAAGTGAGGAACATATGTTTCAACATTTTGAATGATTTGAGAGCTAATGTTTCAACTTAGATATTTATTTAAGGTAATATAATTGATTTTTACACAAGAAAATTATATATTATGAGGATAACAGTATCAAAAAAAAAATATTCCAAAAAGCACCTTCCTCAACTTCCTATATGTTCTAAAGGCTTCCAGTATTTCTTCTACATCAACTTATGATGGCACATCATGAATGTTTGTCTTATTCACTTGAATATAAGGTGAATGGAGGATTATTTGTTTTGTCTAATAGAACATTTGATAGAGTAAGCGGTAAATGAGTTTCATTAAATTAAGGAACAAATAAATCAACTCTATTTACTCTGCTGTGATTCACTCTACATATTATTGGGCATCTCCACCCATGTTGGCTTCTTTTTGGTTTTCTGAACATGCCAATCTCTTCTGTGACTTAGGCTTTCCAGCCCCACCCCCTCTTTAATTCCGCCCCCCCACCTTCCCACAACTTCTGCCCCTGATCTATATATGTAGCGTTCTCCCTTTTTTTAAGAACTGGATCTCTGAAGGCCGGGCATCTCTTCATACATGCTGGTGCAATGGGGGCCTAGCATACCAGGACATGGTCTGCGGATCCACCTCAGGCACGAACCCAGGACCTTCTGCATGTAAAGCAGGCATGCTAACCACTACACTATAGAGCCATTCCTTGATTTAGGCTTTTATGAATACCTTCTCTCTTCTGAGAAAATTCTCCTGTCCTCCTTCTTTAGCCATGTCCTCTGACACCATTACCTACTGAGAGAGAAATCTTCTGACCACTTTGTCTATAGTGGGTACCCTCTGCTACTAGCTTAACTCCTTTTTTTATAATAGCATATATAATGTATTATTATTATTTTCTCCCCCACACCGTATCTGTATTGTAATCTTCATGATGGTAGGCAGAGTTCTTATGGTCCACTCCTGCAACTCCAGTGCCTAGCACAAGGCTGGATACACAGAAGTCAATAAATATTAACTAAAGAAGTGAATAATGTTTCTGTATAGGACACCCTCATTAGTAATATTTACTCTCAGGCCGCTGCTATATATGTATGATTTATGCATAACTCACCAGATGTAACTCCATATCTTTTTTTTATATTGATCTAGCAATTTGGTGTATTGAGATACTGTGGTAGAAAAACACCTTCATGTAGTGTATCGATTATGAGGGAACAGAGGGGAAAAGAGAAGAGTATGATTCTTTAGGACAGAATATCCTATCTGGGACAGAGAAGTATGTGACGGGCTCTGGAAAGCACCCATATTAGTAACTTCCTATGGGTTATTGTTTTGGTTTTCTTGGTCATCTGAATTCTTCACATGTTCTCTCTCTCTCTCTCTCTCTCTCTCTCTCTCTCTCTCTTTCCCTCCCTCCTGTAGACCCCCCTCTTAACTGTCTCTTGCTATGAAAAGGCTGATATTCTGTCAGACATATCTCTGAATATTCTACTTGCCAGAAATAGTTTTTCTTACCTAGACAAGCTTGTTGTGTAGTAGAAATTGTGCCCCACTTGACCCTCCAGTTTCATGCATACTAAGGAAACACTGAGAGAATGCACCTACCCACGGAAGTGTAGTGGCTTGAGAACACTTTATTTCCTATAACCATCTCAGGTATATCATCCTCTTATAATTAGAATGTTGATACTAATGACAATTATAATAACAATACAATGTAGATGATTACAAAGCCCACATTTCTCCAAATAACATTAGCCTGGGACTACCAGGCTCACAATAACAGCAAGAAACATTCTTTCTTAATGCCTTTCATCAGCATAATTGGAACCTCGGCCTAAATTTCTCAGTGACGGTCAGGGTGTCACTAGAAAGTCTCATTTGCTCTTGGTGCTGGCAGTCTCCTGCTTCAACTTCACAATATTTTACCCTGCCAATTTAAACAATTTCTATGTGTTGTCATCTGTCTTGACAACACCTACCTTGGAATTAGCAATGTCAATTTTTTTTTCTCCAGAATCCCCTGTGCCTATGGTATGGCAGAGAATGTCCCAACATCTCTAATGTGATACAGAAATGTAATCTTAAATCTTGCTCTCACTTTCTCAAAATAACACTAGTGTTTCAGTCCTCTAATTTCATCACTAGGATCCTGGTGCAAATTTCCTTTAAGGCTGGTCTAAAATTGATCTTTGTTACTCAAAATGTGGTTTGCAGACCAGTAATATAAGCATCATCAGAGAGTTTATCAGAAATGTAGCCTCAGACTCTACCTGAATCCTGCCGAGTCAGAATCTGTATTTTAATGTGATTTTCAGGTCATGTGTAGCACACTGAAGTGTGAGAAGCACTGACAGATGCTTAAATCAACCTTTCCTACTTTCTCCTTGGTGTTTGCCACCAAATCAGCTTTTTCATCACTAACCACCCTCTCTTGCTTCGGTGGTTATAGAATAACTCAGTTTCTTAGTGCCTTAAAGATCTTAGTACTCTGAACAGCCATAAGCCCCTTCATAAGCTTTCCAGGTACACAAACACTTACCTGAAGGTACAATAGATCTTTTATGAGCCCTGTAGTAGAGCTTCAGTCACACAAATTATACCTAAAAAGAGAAATCATAGTGACAACAATAATAATACATGCCTTAAATTTCCATTAAGCTTTTCTCCTTTCAAAGCATTTGATTTTGTCATATTCTCTGTGTTCCCTAAACAACTCAGCAAAGGGGATAGTACTGGTATTATTATAATACCTCTTTGTCGATGAATAACTGAGGCTCAGAGAGCATATCTGGCACATCTTTTGATTTCAGTCCACCTTTCACTACACAAACTAAATCAAGTAAAAGAACACGAGCAAGTGAGAATGCAATTACAACAAAACATGGCTGCTATTTCGAATATTTGTTAAGTCACCAGAAGAGGTTAAATATAAGCTTTGTGGCCCCAAGAACAAGAACATGCCCATATGTTTTGAAGGGTTTTAGTGCTGAAATCTTTTATTAAACAACAAAAAATTAACTGAGAAAAATATGATAAATGAGAGTCTATGCTAGAAAACAGCTGAAAGCAATGTTGCCTACCTTTTGACAGGCTTACTCTGGTCAAAGCAGTTAGCCCCTGTTATCTTGGAAAATGTTTTAAGGAATGCCACCTTTGTGTTTACATCTCTTTAGTTTATTAACTCAAATTAGTTTTAGTTCAATTGGTGTGGGTCTGGAAAGAAATGTTTTATGCCAGGTGTGGAATAAATCCTCAGTCATCCTCAGACTGCTATCCTTTACTGATGAGGCACTGTTGATTGGAAAGCAAGGCACCCTTTTAAATTCTGTCCTGGAACAGGTATACAATGAATTGCCTTTGTTTTAAATTTTTACCCTGCTTCTTACTTTCTCAAGGAGAGAGTGATTTAGCACCTTTAGAAAGGACTAAATATTCTGTCTTCGGTTTTCTTTGTAATGCCTTGTTCAGTTTTTGTATTAGATATAATAAACCTCTTCTCCTCCGTGGGAAGGGGTGCCTGACTGCTCAGGGGCACCCAGAGAGTTTCCTGGCTATGAGAAAATAGGAGCCCAAAGACAAATTGGGCACTAGCTCAGCTGGGAGATATTTCTTACTGAGCTTTCTCTGCTCTGGATACTTTGATGCAACTACCTATTCCCAGGCCAGATCTTACTGCCTGTGTCACCAAAACCCTGCAATCTCAAGAGTTTCCAGTTGCCTCTGCATTTATTCAGGTCCTTCTCTTGGCTGTCTCAGCAGCATCCCTATTTTTGACCTCAGACTTCCAAGAACTAATGAGCTTTCTTTTTCTCTCATTTATTTTCTTTAGCACTTAGTTCTTTTCCTTTTCCATCTCCCTTTCCTTTTTCTCCTGCTTCTCTTCTTCCTTTTCCTTTCTTCCTTATAGCAATCCTCTAATTTTCCTTTGGGTTTCTCTGTAATTATTTTTTCATTTTAAATGAAGACTAGTCTTTCCTAGTGAAATCATAGAGGTCCTCAGGATATTAACTGACAGTCTGAAACAATCACTGCAGTAATTGATCTGATATACTAGAGAGTTGAAGTTATTTTAATGACATCTCAAGCTTGGACACTATCAGTCTGAAACCTATATATTTCACTTGGACCAGCCCATCTCTGGACCAGGTGCCTAGCACCCAAAATTACAGAGTCCAATGCCTCAGCTCTGTCCATGACAGGAACCCTGTACTTCTTCGTCTTGTTGCCATACTTGGAATTTTTTTTAGCTGCAATGCGCTATTATTTACATTTTGTGAAAATTTCCTCCTGCCCCCCACTTTTGATTTTACTCTAACCATGTTGGGTCTGTTAATAAATTTAGTTTCTGTGATTTTCGGTAATTTGATATTTACCATTTGGTCCTCTCTATATATAATATAATTAAGTCCTGACCCTTATGCCCAACCCTGTAGCTGCTTGGTGGGGCTGGTTTCCCCTTCCTCCTATCTCAGCCTTAAAGAAATACTAAATTGACAGACTGAAGTCTCAAACTTTCATGATTTAAATAGAGCCAATTATATACATTTAATAAATTGTCTGATTGATGTAACAAAGGGTAGGGTTACCCTCAGATGTAATTACCTTGATTTTCTTACAAATTCTCTACCTCTTGCTCACTGTTAAATATTCATTATAATTTACTGAAATTAAATAAGTGAAGAAAGCAATAGGGAAGATATAGCTTACTTTCTCTAATAGGTATATCCCTGAAAAGCAGAAGGCCTATACATAAAATCTTATTAAACATCTTAGGAGATATTTAAAGAAATCTCAAGATAAAACTTTACAAAGTAAAAAAAAAAAAAAAAAAAAGAAGTCCTGAATTCTGTATCAGTTAGGACAGGCTGTTTTATGCTGTATTAACAAATAATTTCCTGGTCATAGCAAAAATATTTATTCTTCATAGTGTTTTTCCAGTGAGAGCTGGTCAGGAAACTCTGGAAAGTAGATGGAAGCTCCATCTTCACACAGGCTTCTAGGGAAGAGAACTCAGGAGCCCCTTGCACCAGCAATTAAATTTTATAGCCTGGAAATGATGGTCCAATATCCAAACTTATACTCCCATTGTCCTTTCCAGCCAAAAGAGGACTAAGAAGATAAGTCTTCTGTAAGGACAGAAGGAAATAAAACTGAGTATTAGTGAGTAGCACTAATGACTATTATAGTCTACCCTTCCAGTTACCAAATTTTTGCTCCTCTCTCCTTCTCCCAGGTGAAATACATCCTGTCTTATCTCCTAAGAGAGACAACTCCAATCCAATCCAGTCACAGTAGCCAGCACAAAGTTCAGAATCTCTGGTAGTCTTAAGTCAGGAACAGTGCAAATATTTGCATCAGGTCCCGATATGGCTCCTGATGATCCAGAGACCTATAACTAAAAATACAAGTTATCACCCTTCTTATCCATCTACCCACACCCAATAGACAGTGGTAAAACAGGGCCTGGATGGTTTCAACAAAATGCTCTTATTTGCTGATGGTAGAAATGGGAGGCATGCCACAATCGCTGGGTTGTTACAACTGAGAAGTCCCACTGGGAAGGTGGTATCAAGGGCTTCTCTCCTAGAAAAGGAGTGGCTCCCTGCTTTATGATATCCATGGTCCTTGGCTCAGTCCTCGGGGAGAGTCTCCCCTTTCATGGTCTTCTTTTCCTCAACTAAAATGGAAGTGGGCATCAGGGAATATAGCTCTCTTGAGGCTTAGGCTGACTTCTTAGCATATATCCTATCCATCGATTGTTAAAGCCTCTCTTAAGTCATTAACTATCACATTTTTTTAAATTAAGGCTGATTCTTTAGTTAGCATAATTCTCTCAAAAACTTATATCTCTTTGGTTTTATTCAGCTTCAAATACCAAAAATGCATGACAATTTCTTTCTAGATATAACATTCATATTTCATGATTGTCTTTGTTTCCTCACTCCCATGTCTGCCTGTCTGTCCCTCCCTTTCTCTCTCTCTGTCCCTCCCTACCTCCTTCCTTCTCTCTCTCTCTCTCAAACTCTCTCTCTCTCTCTCTCTCTCTCTCTCTCTCTCTCTCTCATCTCTGTCTCTCAATTTCAGTGTGGGCATTGTGTTCAGATAGTGAAACTATACTTTTCGTTTCTTGCCTATATAGTGTTGCCCATTTTAAAGAATTTTTCTAGGTCTCACTATGTGGTAGGCATGAACAATGGTCTTCCAAAGACTTCCACATCCAAATCCCTAGGTATGTGAATATGTCATGTTATGTGGTAAAAGACAATTAAGTTTGCTAGTCAACTGACCTTAAAGCAGGGAGAATGGCCTGAATTGACCAGGTGGATCCAGTGTAATCACATGGGTTCTTAAAACCAGAGTGGGAGGCAGAAAGAGAGCCAGTGTGAGTCAGAGTTATGTAATATGAGATAGACTCAACCAGCCGTGCCTGGCTTTAAAAATGAAAGGAGGCCATCAGCCAAAGAAAGTGGGCAGCTTTTATTTAGAAACCAGAAAAGGCAAGAAAATGAATTATCCCTTAAAGTCTCCAGAAAGGAACACAGCCCCATTAACATCTGAATTTAGCCCAGAGAGACCCAGTTAACATTATCAGAACTGTTAGAATAAATTTGCATTATTTTAAGCCAACAAATTTGTAGTAATTTGTTACAGAAGCAACTGGAAACTAATACACATCTTAAATTTGTTCAGGGGTTTTAACAGTGATGCCATATCCTTAGTTTAGTATTATCTGTAAGGTTGAGTTTTATCAGCCTTTATTGCTCAAAAACCAATTCTGAAATACTTAGTTTACTTTTCAAGTAAGAGTGGTCATTTCTTCTAACACTACATGTCCCTGAGTTTATAAACGTTCTGTTTCTTTTTATTATAGACTGTAAACCAACTAGCTCTTTCTTCAGCCTTACTATAATACCTTGTCATATAGAGCTTACATCAGTCAATACATCTTATCAATATTTTGTTTTCCAACTTACTCCCCTAGTTCTCCAAGCTTATTAGGCATATAATATGCCTTTCAAGTAATTGCACATGAAATTTTACCAAAAATTCTATCACTGTATAACATGGATCACCATTATTCCTGTTCCAGGGTCAGTTTTCTCACTACAGTTTCTAATCAATGCTATATTCTTATCACAGTAGGAGCCCACTTCTGTGTAATAGTTTCTATATCCAATCTACTAAAACTGGGAGAGATTGTGCTAAGTAACAAATAATCCTAAAATCCCAGTGGCTTGAATAAGAAAGGTTTATTTCTCACCCACACTCTGTCTATCCTAGGGGCTTTGCTCTGCCTGTCCTAACTTCAGAACCTAAGCTATTAGAATAACCATGATCTGGAACATTGCCAGTCTCTAAGGCAGCAGGAAAGAGTGTATGGCTAATCACAGACTGACTCTTAAACTTTCACATATATTCACTTACATTTCTTTGGCCAAACCAAACAGCACAGCTGCATCAAACTCCAAGAGAGCAGAGCAGTGCAATCCTACGGTATGCCTATAAAGAAAACAGTAATATTTGGTGAACAGCAATAATTAGTACAACATTCTTTATGGATTTTTCTAAATCAAGGTTTATTATATTAGAGAACAAGTATATTCAGAAATGGGTGCCATACTATGAGAAAAGTTGACTCAGCAGAAAGAATTTATTGCATATTTGCAATGAAGTTGTAAACAATAGACACATGCAGTCAGAATCAGCTGTCATTATGATTTCTTGCTTGTAAAGACTAATAATTTGCAAGCACATTTTAGAGTGTAAAGAATACTTAAAAAAAAAAAAAAAGGCTGTCATAATACCCCAACTCAGTATCTAGGTATATATCCAAAAAGAAATCCAAAATGTTAACAAAAGTTTCTGTTTAAAAAATGTATAATTTAATGTTATTTATAGTAAAAAATTTGCAACATCTCATTTACCTCTAAATAAGGTAAATTATAATACATTCAGTCACTCTAATGTGATGTGGCAATTGTGTAAATATTAAATGCTAGAAATTTCTCCCAACTTAAGTAGAATATAATACTGTATATAGTTTAAACTTTAACTTTTATAAATGTATACAGAAAAAATGGCTGTAAAAAATATTATTACAATACTGACTATATACAAATGATGAGATTGTGATTGTTTTTAATTTTTTTTATTTTTGTTCACCAATTTTATAGAGTTACAGTATCTTTCTTTTATGTTCATAACAGGAAACATAATAAAGAAGGTTAAAAGTATATTTTTGCTAAGAAGGATTTATGGTGACTTTTATTAAGGCCTGTCAATAAAACTGTTAAAATGAACATAGAAAATTAAAACTACATTTAGTAGGCAAAATTTTAATGTCCCGCCAAGATTGCTATCACCTAGCTATTCAATTAAGCACTAATATAAATATACTAACAGAGGACTTCTACTATGGAATTAAGGTTTCTGACCTTTAATTAGGGAGATTACCCTGGGTTATCCAGGTGGGCCCGATATAATCACATGAGCTCTTCAAAACAGAAAAAGCACCTAGAAAAGTCAGTTAGAGATATGCAGAGGAAGGGGAGGTTAGAGACACTCTCAGAGCATGAAAAGGATCCAGTCTGCTGTTGATGACTTTGAATACAAAAAACCACAAGTCAAGGAATGCTGGTGGGTTCTAGATGCTGGGCATGACCCCGGGCTCATAGTTAGCAAGGAAACTGGGACCTAAATTCAGCAATTGCATGTTACTGAATTCTGTCAACAACCTGAGTGAGTTTGGAAATAGAGTATTTCCCAGTCTCTAGAGAGCGGTGAGACCTGTGTCAGACTTCTGCCACATGGAAATTGTGAGATAATAAATTTATGTTGTTTTAAGCTTCTAAATAGGTCATAATTTATTACAGCAGCAATAAAATACTAATACACCATGAAATGAAGGTGAACAAAAATATATTGATTCAAAGGGCTAATACAGTTACTTTGACTAAGGATTAAAGATAACTTCAAACTTCTTGGCAGTCAAGGCAGGAAAGAAAACAAACAGTGGATGACAGTTTTATTTATGAGAGCTCCCAACATTCCAGTGGCAATTGCTTTAATGAGGATCTGCATGCAATAACCTATCTCTTCCTAGACTTCTTTCTTTTAGCTATAGGCCATCCCAAGTCAAATCTTTATATTTCAACAGTTAAAACAAAATCTTGTCATTTTCCTGCTTAATATCCTTCAGGTGCTCCCCATTTACAGGATCAGTTTCAAGCTCCTCAATATAAGGTGCTTCAAAATCTGAGCCCTGTTTCTCCTTCCAGACTCACCTTCTGCCATTGTTCAAAAGCACCTATAATCCACCTACATCAAAGCAACGCCCTTTTTATACTCTTCCCATTTACACACATTCTTTCCTGGGCTTGAATGACTTTTCCTGCCTTTCCTCCTGGGGAATGGTTCATAAACCATGGACCAGCTAAAGCATTTTCTCTTTGGGAAAGCCTTCTTCATCACACTCTTTACCTTTCTCCTATGGAAAGAGTAAATCACTTTCTTCTCTTTCCTCCTACGATGCCCTGTTCCTTGTTCTATTGCAGTGCTTAGACATTGCAACAAAATCACTGGCCTACATGTCAGTCACTCTCACTAGATGGTGAACTCACTAAAAATAAGTACTGCATTGCACGCAAATTTGGATCTTCAGAGTGTAGCACTTTTACTAGCACAGTGTACCCTCAGTAAATATTAGTAGAGAAAATGCCTGTAATAGAGCCTCAATTAGTATAGAATAAATGGAGGCAGAATAGCGTAATGGAAATGTCAGGTTTCAATTTAAATTATGCCCAGTTACAAAGTACTTTCTTATTTTGTGACTTTGGCTATTATCTGAGACTCACTTTCCTCATCTACAAGAATAAGATCTATCTCATAAGGTTATTGTAAGGATTAATTATGTCTATAGAATGGATAGCACAGTGCTTGACTAATATAGATATTTGGAAGTGTAACATAAAAAGTATATTTTATGTAACATAAAAGTATATGTTTATTACTTTAAATAGACACACTTTGTTTAAAAAGTTGAATGAAAATATCAAGACTTTTGAAAGAAGTTAACTAATATAGAAATACTTCAATAGCAACAAATTAACTCTAAGTTCTCACATTATAGTAACAAAGACTGGGAAAGGTATGAGTAGTGGTGAGGGGAACTTAAAGCTTATGAAATTCCCTCTCTTATCTGGAGAGAAGTAAAAAGATTGCATTTCAATATTAAATTTTATTACTATAAAGAAATATGTTAATAATTTAATGTTTTGTAGATCAATTTATTCAAATTTTTACATTTTTACATTCCTTTTTTTTAACTGAGACCAAAAAAATGGACTTAAAAAGAAAGGGAAAAAATAAATGAAAGATAACGTAATAATACCAAAGATTATAAACATTAGCAAAAAAACCTAAAGCCATCACATTATGTTAATGATAAACCTAAAATAAAGAAACTTTGAAATGTAGAAATAGCATTTTCGGTAAGGACTCACCCTGTCAAATGAAATCAAAAAGTAGCAAAGTTGATATATGCCAAAGCAGAAATCAAGTAAAAGCATTTAATAGGAAAAAGAGAAAATAACACTAATAAAAGATATAATCAGTGATAAAATGTATCAAATGTATAATGCAGAATGTTTTGAAGGCATTAAAAATCACCAATAACACAAGTGTTGTATAAAATGTTATTAGAACTATTAGATCCTTTTGGCTTTTCACATTAAGTAGGCAATAAATAAATAAATAAATCTATATGGATATAGAGAATTTGACCAATTTTCTAAGTATTTGTATCAAACTTAGTAGCTTACAAACAATATATCTTTTTTCATATATCATAAACACTTTACAAAAATTAATTTCAAATGTTAAAATTCATTGTCAAATCCTCTGACCACAATAGTTTAATGAAACAATTCCTTTGGAAATACAGAAAAGAGAACAAAAGGGAGATCAAAACTATTATAGATTATTTAAAATAATATATCAAAACTTGAGGCTATGGCCACATCTACACCTGTAGAAATACCTTTAATGTATCATAATTAATAAAATAAATAGATAAGCATTAAGTGGAGAAATTAGAAAAAACAAAATATAAGCCACAGAAATTAATTATAAAAGTAAATCAGAAATCACTAAATTTGGGAAAATAAAACAGAACTTAAAAACAATTTCAAAATCTGGTTGCTTGGGGTGAAAATTCACCTATTAAATAGTTTAATAGATAAACACAATTTTCAATAAAAACAAATGAGACAAAACACAAATACTGTACATAAAACTAGGTACAAGTATACACATAAAAACACATGTATCAACTATATTTAGAGAGTATCAAAATACTGTGTGAAGAAAATTTTAGTTAAATAAATGGGGGAAAATGTTTTGATGTTTGTTTATTCTTTGTCATTAATAATTCATCTTGATAAAGGCACACCCTTCCCACTCACACACACACACACACACACTGAATTACGTGTAATTTCACTAGTAAATACAACAGGCCAAACTAAAATACTAGCAAATCATATACAGACATATTAAAAGAATACTTATAACCAAATGGAATTTATTATAATGCAACATGGTACCAATATAAAAATAATGGCACAAAAACTACGACATTGAAACAAATCTAAAAATATACAAGAATTTGGTATGCAATAAAAGTAGTGAACAAATCAGTGAGGGGTTCTAGGGGTTATTCAAGGAAGAATGCATGCTATTGGTTATTTTTAGTTAGAGAATTCTCAGGTGAAAAAAATATAAATAAAAATTTGAGTAGAGAAAGATTAATTTGGTTAAACTGATAGATTTCAGACTACAAAGCCTAATTTCCTTGTATTTCTAAGTTATTACCTAATTTTTGTGTTAAATATATCTGTCGTAGGAAAAATCCATATCGTCCCCTAGGGTGATCTCAGGTTATAGGCTTGAGGCTCATGCAGAAACAGAATCTTTGTAACCAGGAGTGGTTGTGGTTGAGAGCATAGGTGCTGGCAGTTGTTCTTTGCTCTCAAGCTGTTGCTGAGTTATCCTAAGCTGGTGATTTAATATCTGCAAATTTCATGTTTTCCACTTGAAAATAGGCAAATATAGCTGCATATAATTCATGTAGACTGCTTAGCTTAGGTCTTGACACTTAAGAGTTCTCAGTAAGCATTTATCATCATTGTTCTCATATCACTGAGCACAGTTCATCAGAAAATGTAACATGGTCCTACTTTCTGAATAGGTATATTGAAAAGAGAGAAAGTGAAACTGGCTGGGAGGCTTTGGGACCCAGTCCTCACTATCTAATAAAGTCTTACCTTGGCCGAGTCATGTCACCTTTGTCATTAATCTTTATTTTCTTTCCCATTAAAATTGGGATATCACCTGTCCTGCCTCCCTCCTAGAGTATGTGAAAGTGCTCTGGAAACAGTAAATCACGGTGTTAGTGGAATTTACCACTACTAACATGCCATCAGCATTACTACTGCTAGTGTCCCACTTTTTCTTGTATTACTGACACCATTTCCCCCTACAAAGGAAACTCACATACTGATCTCAGGAAATATCCATTCAGCATTACATACTGTGTGGTCTAGACAAAGGGTAGCAGGGATCAGGAAGGAATGTCTATAGAAACTCTGACCTCAAGCAGAAAGATTGGTCTGCTAGCAATATTGATGACTGATTAGAGAAGGAAGAAATTGGACATGGGGAGAGCAGTGTAGAGGACTTTGTAATAGCACAGGTGGGAAATAATGAGGGCCTGCTGTAGGATGATGACAAAAGAAAAGGAGAAGGGAAGTGGTTGAACCCATCACAGTCTAAGCATGGGCTTTGGTTGATGAGAATTTTGCTTGTATGGCTATTCATGGTCGTTTTGGCTACAGGAGTTCAGTGTATTCCCACCCACTGACTTCCTATCACCTCCAAATCCTGGAACAGATGACGGTTAATAGTAATTACAATCATAATGATGCCATTTATTATTTATGGAGTGCCTACTATGTGCCAGGCACAAGTATTAGTTTATTTATATAAGCTCTTCAGAGCAATCTGATAAAATTGGTGTTATTATTACCTCTATTTTTCAGATAAACAGAGGCAGAGAAACACTAAATAATTTGCTCAAGAATACACTCTAGTTAGTAATACTGAGCAATCTGGCTTCAGAGTCTACAGTCTTAACCACTTTTCCATAGTGATAATAATGACGATAGTATTAAGAACAAATATGGGCTTCTTCTGTGCTCAAGGCCATACATGAATTCTTCACTTGGTTAATCAAGTAATGGCATCTCAGTCACACGTGCTCTTTCAGCAAGGCCTCCACTCATATTAAAGCATTAAACCAGGTCAGTGCTCCTGACTGCAGCTACAATTCCTTTGGGTATATGGTCCACATCCAGGGCATGGAGCATTCAAGGGTGGAAATGGGTCTTGCAGAAAAGTAC
This sequence comes from Cynopterus sphinx, assembly GCA_030015415.1. NCBI lineage: Eukaryota > Metazoa > Chordata > Mammalia > Chiroptera > Pteropodidae > Cynopterus > Cynopterus sphinx. The sequence goes on along the minus strand of CM057385.1, from coordinate 68,498,930 downwards.
ATTTCTATTCTCTGAAGTTCTGCCTGCTGCCAGAAGCCCTTCAGGTCTCATTTGGTTCTTCCATCCAGAAGGAAGAGTGCCAATGCCTTGACCCAGTATTGTGACACCCTTAAAATAAAGGAAATACACTTATGTCTATTCAGAGAAGCGTCCAGGCCACCAGTTTACTAACATGAGGCACTGGAGCACAGGATGCAACTTATCATCATTAGTGATAATATGCATTGTTTCTTTTAATTGTCCCTTAATTTTTCCCCCGCATTTTGACTATCTCACTCTCTTGGGAAAATTAATTTCTGTGAGCCTTAGATTCCTCATGTATCAAATGAGAATAATAGTTGCTGAGCTTAAATGGGATACTCAATAATATAGTATACTAACCACTGTGTTTGACCTATATAGTAAGCACCAATTGATGTTACCTGTTATATCATCTTCATTTTCAATAACCCCACATAGAAAATATCTATAGAACTCTGGCATAACTGAAAAAATAAGTATAATAATTTTCTCAAAGATCTGCCTTATATAGAACAAATATAAAAAAAGATGGAGTTCTTGTTTCCACCTAATTCATGTACTTTAGGGTTAAGACTAATTTAGGAACACAGGCTGGTAGGAAATTAGCCTTCTAAAACATAATGTAAATTTCTAGAGAAAAATGTTACATGTTTCCATCCAAAGGCTCAAGGTGGAGCTATACTTATTGAGATTAAATCATTTCAGTTTTGCCTATCCCCATCATTAACATTTTTAGTTTTAGAAGAGAAAAGAGGTTGAATCTTAGGTGGTTAGGGCCTTGGAGGAGGATGAAAGGGTGGAGAGAGGGTTATAGAAGACAGAATAGATCTTCAACCAACTTAGCCTTTATTAAAATGTGAATGTAAAGAAAAATTCCAGGGCAAGGGAACAGAATCAGAGAAAGAATTTAAAATGCAGAGGTTTAAAAGTAACCTTTGGACATCAACATGCAAATGACTGATGAGGAGTGGAAATTAGAGTTAGGGATTAGAACATTTGAATGTTGGTTCTGAAAGTGTGAAAAAGGTTATTTTGTGGAGTAAGATGGGAACTGACAATAAGCCACACCTGGCACTACTTCACCCTTTGAAGCCAAAGGGTCCTTTGCTGACTGTCAGGGGTGAGCAGGTCAGGGGAAGGTGGCGGCTGATTCTGCCTAGTCCCTTTAAACCCTCACATCTCACCTGAGGACATACAGCCAGAGCCAGCTATAAATACAGGTAGGTGTTGCTTCAACTTTTTCATGGCCTCTTCACTCATCTAATTCTAACCAGTTTGGCACTCTGTTCCTAAACACTTTCTATTCTTCTCAGGTTTCGGCTACATTTTTCTGATATGTACTTATGGCTTTTCTTTGACCTTGGACCTATAACTTCTTTTGGCTACAGTTCACATATGCCTTTTTCTACTCTCGTCCCCAGGGGATCTGGTAACTTGGTGTAAATAACATTGAGACACCTATAGGGTTTGTACTGGTCCAACAAGAAGAACCAGGATAGATAAAAACTATTAATCTATCTTAGCCAAAAAGTGCTTGGAGACCAGTAGGAAGAGCATCCAGAAGTTTGTGCTATAACACTGCTTTTTTTTTTATTCATCTGCTCCACATGAGTCACCCCTTTCTCATCTAGATATAATTTTCCAGTTCTTTTCACGTCTACATGGTTAGTCATCTGCATATTTAAATTACATTATTGACTGAAAAATTCAAGTGAACAAATCCAATAAAGACTTTGTGAACTGGGCTGAGGAGTATTTTGAGAAGCGAATGTAAATGATTTCACTATACATATATTTTTTCATATATTACACTCAGCCCGGAATAATTTTTAGCTTCCCAGAGAGCATTGTTTGGTTAAAGAAAAAATATATGCTTTTATGACTCCAAAAGGAACACAGGTTAAATATGGAAAATGCAGACATTCTTAAGAGGAACAAAGAAAACATAAGTCAAGGGAGAAAATAGCCATCGATACTTATATATAAAGACATAAAAAAAGGCTTCTCTGCTTCCAACCTTTCTTGAAAAGTTTTGTAAGAGCAAATGAAAAATTCTTAGCTCATTTATGTGACTTAATTACCTTTTCAAATGTAAACAAGAAACTGCTTGAGAGTAGAGAAGATACTAGGAAAGAAAAAAATTTCCATGCAGCATTTTCCATTTTAAAGAGAAAATCTCTTAAACTCAAAAGAAGTATATAAGCATAGATGAATAGCTCTGACATTCACCTTCCCTTATGGAAAAGATTACAGCAATCTACAATACCCGATTAGTTGTCTACACAGCACCCTTTATAATTGTCAGTGCTGAGACAGTGGCATGTGACCCTATGCAGGAGTGACTTTTTAAAGGTAGAAAAGGCAAAAGAAAAAAACTTACTAAACTCTAAAAAAGTGTCCCTGGGCTTGTCCTGCTGGAGACAGGACATGAAGATTATTGCACTGTAGCAAAAGTGTCCCTCGGTTTCGCTCAAATATAAGAAATGTAGAAATTGAGCTAAAAGATTAGATTGCCTAATAAAACAATTGATGAACACAGACCAATGGGAATCTATAGAAAGGAGAATGGGCTATCTCAACCCTAGAAGATTGTTTAATATAATGTCAAAACTGATATAAAAGACTCTAATTTACTCCTGTCTCCAGATGCTAGAAAAGCTTTTGACAGTTAATTGGGAGCTTTTATTTTTGACATTGAAAAGCATAGACTTGCCACAAGGATTCATTTCGTGGGCAGAAACATTAACTGATCACCCAAAGGCCAAAATTAATGCTAATGTATATAATTGGAGACCACTTTTTTTTTTCTTTTTGACAAGGAAGCAGCTATAGGCTATCCATGTTTTTCTCTATTATTTGGTTCATCAATAGAATCTCTGGCAGGCAAAATGAAGGAATAAAAATGGTATACTTGAATCCCACAATTTTATTGTGAGTAGATAGTATGGCTCCATTCTCGGTTGCATGTAGATTTGTGAAATCCACTTCTGGGGAGTCAAGTGGGAGGCTGAACCCCTTTCCTAGTGGAGGGGCCTATTTGGTTTAGCTCAAGAGGTATTTTCTTCTTAGGCACAAGTTCTTTATTGCTAAATAAAAATGTGTGTTATAGATGGTGCCTTCGTTGTCTTTGGAAACAGTAACATATCCCAATTTCAGCCTGTTTCTTCTGTTCTTACCCAATTTTTCCCCCAGAATCTCTGTGGAACAGAAGAACCAAGCTTCCTGTAATAGTCATATGCTATTTATTCTAATTTTTTTTACACTCTAATATATAAAGAACTCAGGTTATCTGATGAGTAAATAGACAAATGATAACTGTATGTTCTTATATATAAACAAAAAAAATACATACATTCAACAAATCATGAAGTAGAGAATTGCTTTAAAGCTAATTGCACCTATGAAAATAAATATATGGTACATTGTACAGTTTTTATCCTTCCTCTCTTTTTTTAAACAGCTTTTTAAACTATAATTCATATATGCTGCATTTCACTCATTTGAAGTATATGATCCAATCCAATGGCTTTTTATATATTCACAGAATTGTGAAGCTATCACTACAATTTAACTATATAATATTTTATCATCTCAAAGAGAAATTCAATAGCAGTCAATATCTACATCTTCCCAACTCCAAAAGCCCTAGGCAACCGTTAATCTACTTTCTGTTACTACAGATTTGCCTAGTCTAGACATTTTATATACGTACTCATCCAATCTGTGAATTTTGTGTCTGGCTTTTATTTAATATAATGCTTTAAGGTTCATCTGTGCTGTGGCATATATCAGAATTTCATTCCTTTTTATACCTGAATAATAATAATCCATTGTATGGATATACCACATTTTATTTATCTATTCATCAGTTGATGGACATCTGGGTTATTTCTATCTTTTGGCTATTATGAATAATGCTGCTATTAACATTCATGTACAAATTTTTATGTAAATAAGTTTTCATTTTAAATATATACCTAAGAGTGGAATTCCTAAATCATATGGTAACTGTACAGTTAACCTTTGAGGACATGCTAGGATGTTTCCAAATAAGCTGTACCACTTTACATTCCTACATTATCTACTTATAATCAAATTGTGGGCCTTAAGTATCCCATTTTTTTTTTTCATCTTGCCTGACAGAAAGCATCTGCGTGTTACAAGTTCTTCAGATCCTTGACAACACTTGCTATTTTCTGTCATTATAATTCTAGTCATTCTAATGGGTGAAAAGTGGTAACTCTTTGTGGTTTTCATTTGTGTTAATTTCATGGCTAATGAAATTAAGCATCTTTTTAGGCGCTTATCATTTGTATATCTTTTCAAGAAATATCTATTCTGACATTTGCCTATTTTTTCAGTTGCTTATTTGTCTCCTTACTGAGTTGTAAGAGTTTTTTATATATTCTAGATACAAATCCCCTATCATATATAAAATTTGCAAATATTTTTCTCATTCTGTTAATTATAGGTTATCTATTCACTCTCTTTATAATGTTCTTTGACCCACAAAAGTTTTCAATTTTGATAAAGTCTAACACACCTCTGTTTGGTTGCTTGTGTGTTTAGTAGCATATATAAGAAACTGTTGCCTAATCCAAAGTCATGAAGATTAAGAGTTTTAATTCTTTTGAGAGTTTTGTAGTTTTAGCTCTTATATTTAGGTCTTTGATCTATAAATTTTTCTATGCAGTGTGTGGTAGGGTTCTAACCATAATCTTTTGCATGTGGCTACCCAGTCATCTCATTGCCATATATTCAAAAGACTATTTCGCTATCATGTAGTCTTGATGTTCACATCAAAAATCAATTTATCATAGATATGTTGGTTTATTTATGGAATCTCAATTCTATTCTATTATCTATTTGTCTATTTTTATGCCAGTACCACACTGACTAGAATACTGTAGCTTTGTAGTACATTTTGAAATCAGGGATATGAGTTGTCCAATTTTGTTCTATCCTTCAAGGTTATTTTGGATGATTCATTCATATGAATTTTAGGATCAGTTTATGCATTTCAGGAAAGAAGTCAGCTGGGATTTTGATAGGAATTATGTTAACTCTATATATCAAAATATCTGTGAAATGTGCAGTCAACAATATTATGTCATCTGACCCATGAAAATGGGATGTTTGTATTCTTTCTATAGACCTTTAATTTTAACAATGTTTTGAATTTTCAGAATATTTTTGTGCTTGCTTTTAAGTTTTTTCCTAAGTACTTTATTATTTTTTATGTTATTGTAAATAAAATTGTTTTCTCAATTTCATTTTCAAACTGTCTATTATGTCTATCAAAATACAACTGATTTTTTTGTGTATTGATTTATTTTCTGTAAACTTGATGAATTATTGGTTCTGAAAGATATCTAGTGACTTTAGAGACAGGAGTTTCTACATACAAGATTAGGTCATCTGCAAACAGTGACAGCTTTGCTACTTCCTTCCCAGTCTGGATGTTCGTTTGTTTGTTTTTCTTTTTCTTTTTTTTTTTTTCCTTAATAGCCCTATCTTAGAACATCCAATGCAGTGTTAAGAAGAAAAATGGAAAGACCAGGCATCTTTGCCTTATTCTTGATGTCAGAGAGAAAGCATTCAGTCATTCATTACTAAGTATGATGTTTCTAGAATGTTTCGTAGATGCCCTTTATCACACTGAGGAAGTTCTCATTTATTTATACTTTGTTATGTGTTTTTATTATGAAAAGGTGTTAGATTTTGCCAACTTTTTTTCTGCTTCTATTGAGATCATTTTGTGTGTATTGTCCTTTATTCTCTTGATATTGTATATTATATTAATTTTTGGATGTTAAAACTATTTCACATTCCTGGGAATCAGTTTGCTAGTATTTTGTTGAGGATTTTGCATCTAATTCATAGGAGATGTTGGTCTGTAGTTGTCTTCTGGTGTATTTACTGATTTTAGAATTTAGATAATATTAACCTCATAGAATAAGTTGGAATGTATTCTCTCATTTCTTCATTTTTGAAAATACTTATGAAGAGTTGACATTAATTCTTCATCTAATATTTGATAAAATTCACCAGTGAAGCCACATAGGCCTGGGCTTTACTTGTCATAGGAGTATTCAGATTTTTTTATTTCTTCCTGAGTCAGTTTTGTGTCTTTTTAGGAATTCTTTTTGTTTTATCTTAGTAATTTCATTTTTGGGCATAAGGTTATTCATAATATTCCTGTATAACTTTTAGCTTAGTTGATTTCTCTATTTTTCTATTCATTTCATTAATTTACATTCTAATTATTATCATTTTCTACCTTCTGGTTGCTTTATGTTTAGTTTCTCTTTTTCTAGTGTCCTAAGTTAAAAGGATTTACCTTCAAGTGCGGCATTTGTTGTTTCCTTTTCATATTTTGACATTGACTTTTTAAATTACATAATTTTGCCTAATAAAAAGTTCTTGAAAGAAAACGTTATGTTGTATATAAATCATCTTCCTCTCCTACTCTCAATGTTTTTATGACCACTTGTTTTTTCTAACCCCATTCCATTATGACTGAGATCCATAGTATTTTATCTAACAAGTTTATTTTTAAAGTTACATGTATTTTTATATCTATATTGGCTATTTGCATGTCATTTTCTCTGAATTACCTGGCTTTTTTTCCCTTTGTTCTATAAGTCCGTTGGTTTGTGTTTTATTTTTATTTAAAGAAGTTATTTATATATTATAATTATTTGTGATATAATCATTCTTGCAGACGATTTTAGTTCTAATGTAGCTAATTTTCTTAGCTTTCTCCTTCGTTAATTTTTTTGTGTGTTAGATTTAAGAAGGCCTACCGCATTTTAAGGGATTAAGATATTCTTTAATATTTACTTCAGATATATTAGTTTTCTCCATATTTATGTTGGTAACTTATTTAAAACTAGCTTTCGTGAATTCTGTAGTGAAAATCTAGCTATACCCTCATATAAATAACCAGTTTTTATAATTATGATGAATATTTATCTTTCCTCCACTCAGATTAATATGTTAAATTCTATAATATTAAAGGTTTTTGAATACATTTTAAATATATTTTTTATATATTCATGGTCAAATTCTAGGCTCTTTTTTAATTTAATTTTTAATTCATAACTAAAATTGCAATATTCTAATTACAATAATTATGTCTTGATATTTAGCATCCTTTTGATTCTTTTTTCTTTTTAAATTTCTTACTTATTCTTACAAATTTAATCTTCCATATGAATTTTTAAATATTCCTTAGAGACTATACTTAAAAACTCCCATCAAGATATTGATTATAATGTATATAAACTTAAGGATAGATTTAGGAAAACTTGATATGAATTTAAAGATTAATTTGGGAAACGACATCTTTACAATATTGAATAAAGTGAAATATTTCAACACTTGCTTTTTTTATATATAATTTAATAAAGTTTCTTTTCTTTATGGTGATTTAACATTTTTATTTATTCCTAAATATTTTATAATTTTTGTTCCATGTGGGTCTTTGATTTTTCTATATTGTTCTTAATATTGCCTTTTTTCTTAATTCTATTATTTTTTAAATAATTTGCAAGTTGTTTTTATTGATGTTTATAAGTAGACAATCTTCGTTTATCAGCAATGATAGTTTTGTCTCTTGTTTTTTAAACTTTAATTTATTATATCTTTTCTCCTTTCTTACAGTACAGTTTCTAATAGTATCTGTAATAGAGAATATATTTTATGCCTGCTTTTAAAGAGAAGCTTCAATAGTTTAGCCTTATATATGATATTTGCTATAGATTTATAAAGGATATTCTGTATCCTTTGTCAAATTAAAAAACTTTATATACACACATATATGTAGATATCTCACAGGGTATAGATCAAAATGCTAAGTATGATTTTTTTTTCCTAAGAAGTGGAGTTTTGGTAATTTTTAGTTTTTCCATTTATTTGCAATTTTAAAAGCTTTTAAAATCACTTTTGCAAAATAAAAGCTTTTTTGTGGAAAAAAATGTAACATGTAAAATGAGCATTATTCACCCCAAGTTACCAGAAAAGGCCCAAATTCTCAATAGTATAGTCAATCTTCAACTATCAATTTTATAATAAGATTTCCCAGAGTTTGTTCCTTAGGATATTTATTATTCCTTGTGAAAGGTTTTTCAGTCCAAAAAATTTGGAAAATGTGAGGTAAAAACAAAGGTAAGCATAAGTCATTTAAAGAACAATTTCTTAGAATCTTTAAAATTCATATTAAAAGACTGAAGCTCGAAAAGAAGAATGCAGAATCTGGCACATTTTCCAGGAGCATCTCTTAACCATTGTGTCATTTTCTCTATTGATCAGTGGACTACTCATGTTGTTGCTGTTTGTAAAACAAAATAGCAGTCAGGGTTATATGTGCCTAGTTGAGCATAGTTTATTTCGGAAGCACTCTATAAGACTAATAGCTCTCTATAGAGAGCTTTATACTTACTTAGAAAGCAAACCAAGTAAGCAAAAAAATTAGTCAACACTGTCCCGCCCTCTAAAGCAGTAGTCCCCAACCTTTTCAGAACAAGGTACCAGTACTCCAGTGAAAATCTAATGTCTGATGATCTCAGGTGGAACTAAGGCAGTGAATCTAGTGCTGGGGAGCAGCAGTAAATACAGATGAAGCTTCACTTGTTGTTCACCTCCTGCTGTGCAGTCTGGTTCTTAACAGGTCACAGACTGAACCAGTCCATGGCCCAGGGTTTGGGAACCCCTGCTCTAGAGTATTGACTTAGGTATACCATGCATAGGGAGGAGAAAAAACTCGTGCTCACAGCATTGAGGAATCAATGTGGCCCTCAAGGAGTTTCCAGTCTAATGAGACTTGTATCAAGTGTCTTCCTTTTGAACCAAAGAAATAATAAGACCACTGACACCAATTTTTCTTCTTATCAAATGAGGACACAAACACACAAAAGGATTAGTGATGAGTCCAAGTTCATGCTAAGTGAAGTGTCATTTGGAAGCAGAAAATATTCATTTGACTATATTTCCAGCATCTTATTTAATTGACCTGACTACTTCTCCTACATACTAGATATAAATAAGAGATTAACTGCTAGGATGGGGAAAGTGAGTGAAATGACAGCTAAGCATTTTGGAATATCAAAATAATTTAATTGGATACTAAATGAATTAAGATGTGTGGAAGTCCAAATTATACCCTAAATATCAAGTCTGCATAAAGTCAATTTAAATATAATTTAAACAAACTAAATAGAATAACTTTCTCATGATGATAGAAAGAATTCAAAAAGTTGCAATGAATTTGCTGAAAAGAATTTTATTCACATTAAATCATAATTATTAAGCTTATATTTCAACAAGGAATTCTGTCAAAGTTGAAATCAACAATTAACTATGGCTAATTCAAAATATACTATAGGTATTACTGGACAGAGAGTAAATGTATTGGTTTGGTTTATTTTAATGACCACCATATTGCTGAAAGTGACACTGGTTTTTTCCCAAGCAATGTATGTATACACATAAAATGGCCCCTGTAGAATTCTATAAATAAAACTTTAGTTTGGCACCTTATGTTTGTTAAACCTAAATGTAGAAGAAATGTGTCCAATTTTCTTTTTACTTTCTTCTTCCCTTTGCTTCTCTCCCAACTTTTAAGTTTCTCTCTTATGCCCTCTAAGAGCCCACTGAGCCATTCTTCTGCTCTGACTATACAAAGCCCCAAACTTCCTTTCTCTTCTCTTTTTTGATCCAATTGAATCCCTGTGATTCAATATGACTTTTTACTCCTCCCTAGCTCGTGCTAGGAGTATAACCTTGAGCACATTGCTACACATCCTTCACTGTAGTTCTCCATTGTAATAACTTTGAGGATTGTGGTAAATGAATGACACATGGAATTGAAGCCAATATACAATTATGATGTTTAAGAGGAAAAGAGAGATAATTAGGACAGATCCCAATGATGGTTTGGTTTCTCTCATGGTTCCTGAGTTTCTTACTAGGCCCATCAAATGTTAGAGCCTTCTTTGGCACAGCATTTCCATGGCTTCTAGAATTCTTTAAATTAAAAGTTAATCTACTGTGTAGATCAAAGCAGCCTGATATATATCTAACTCCTGATGCAGAGATGGAGTCCTCTGTCCCTTCTTCAACTATTGAATGCCACCCAGACACCCCAGACACTCTCAGGCTTTGGGCAACAAAGAATGCCCATTGGAGATATTGATTGGTGAGAAAGTTTTAAGCAATGACCAACTTCTCATTCTTCCTTTGGGTAAGTGTTTAGATAATGAATGAACCAACAAATGGATAAGAAGTACATTTTGTGGTTCTTAGCTCCTTTAAGTGCAGGATATTGTATGCTCCTGTCCCAGAAATAACTTCAGGCACAGTAGCCCCCTTCTTTGCCCAGTTCCTTCTCTCTTTTTCCCTCATTGGGTTCTAGAAATGATTTGCTTGGCTTAAATAAAAGCAACACTGCTTATATCCATTTATGTTAACTATCTGAGTTTTATGCCCAATGAACTTATGACACTATAATGATTATTCATATCATTAAGTATGAGTTGGATTAACTTCGTTATAAATTACATGTGATAATAGTGCTGCATTTTATTTAAATAAAGTTAATGGTGGGTCTCATGAAATGTAATTATTTAAGTTTTAAAATTTTGAGAAAATTTCAGGAGTTGGTAATTAAAATTGTTGCAAGGAAATGCTGAATACGTTTATGACTAAATTATGAATTCATTTATTCAGTCATTCATGTACTCAGTTAATATTTATTCAATACCTGATACTGTATGAGGAACATGAATGCCAGGGTTCTACCTTCTAAGAACTAACAGTCTAGGATCTAATGTATAAGCAAGCAGAGAGAGTAAATAAGGTAACATGTAAGGTTAAACCAGGTAGAGAAATGGGGAAAGAGGAGATACAGGCAAGGAAATAGCATCATCAGGGGTGTAGAAGCAAGAAAAACATGGCTTACAATAGTACTCTGCTCTGTTGAATACATTTGCTATAAAGAGGTCTAAAATGAAGTTGTTATCTGAGCTTGGCTTTTATATGTTTAATGGAAAATTTAGGAAACTATAACTGATAAAGTATAAACATCCTTTCGTAATTATATGTTCTATATTTTTTAGCAAAATCTATTATCTATCTATTCACCTATCAATTTAAATACCTTGAGTCTTTATTTAAATATATCTGTGTCTTCCCAATAAGAATCTCTGAAGTGTTTAATTCATATAGTTCTGCTTTTCAGTTAATTGTCCAAAGCATAGAATCTTCAAAATGCAGGAGGAAAAATGAGAGGCCTTAAATTACAATGTCATACAAGTTATGAAGTCTCCAAAATGGGTGGAGATGATCATAATTAGGGGAAAAAATGACCTTTTAATTTCGCCATGTAATGGTGAGGAGACAGTACCCCTTGATTTATAAGTGTCACAGAATTCCTCCTGTAATTACAGTTCAGCTTTTTCATTTTGATTTATTAGTGATGATGCCACTGTACACCATGCTTCTGAAAACTATTTTGCTAGCCTAGAGGATTAGGGAACTCTCATCCTAGTTTTGAACCTCTTGTAATATTCTTGGGCAATTGTTTATTGAGAATCTACTTTATGACAGATGCATTACACATGTTATGTCTAGAAGGAACTCTAACTTTCAGTTTAGGAAATTATAGCCATGAGAAGCTAAGTCATGGTCTGTCTTGTCTTGAGGCCACTGCTACTTCTACATCACTCTCTCACAAGGAATACTGATTCTGTACTGGTCATGCTGATCTGTTCTTCACGAAAGGCTGAAGGCTTTTGGATTTTTCCCATTTAACCATTTTTTTTTAAATAAAGATAATTTACATATAAAATTTACCATTTTAAAGTGTACTGTTCATTGGCTTTTGGTATATTTTCAAGATTGTGCAACCATCACTATTATCCAATTTGAGAACTTTTTTATCATGCCTGAAAGAAACCTGTACCCATTAGTCATTTTTCATTCCTCCCATCCTCCAGCCCTGGGAAGCCACTAACTTGCTTTCTATCTCTATAGATTCACCTACTATGGTATTTTATATAAATTAAATAATATGTGGCCTTTTGTGTCTGGCTTTTCTTTAGCATAATGCTTTCAACAATCATTCATGATGAAGCATATAGCAGTACTCTATTCTTTTTATGGCTGAATTATAATCCTTTGAACAGATATACCAAATTTTTGTTTGATTCATCAGTTGATGGATGTTTTGGGTTGTTTCTATTTTTGGTCTGTTTTGAATAATGCTGCTTTGGCTTTATAGATTTAGGCTGCACTGGGAACCTATTATTACAGGATATATCACATTGTATTGTAATTCTATTGTAATTATAATGTATTATATCATATTGTCTCTCCTATCATTCTGCAACTTCTATAAGTACACAAAGAATAGTCATCTTGTCAGCATTATATCAAACATAGTACATCCATGTAGGAAACATGTGAATGTATAAATTAAAGAAGTCAGCTCTTTACGTGAGAACTTTGAACTGCTCACCTAGCTTGCCATGTGTGACTTAACTAAAGGGCTATATATCTTGCTTTGTTTAGAGTGTGTTTTTGAGGCTGATGATTCTGCTTTAGATTTTTCCTGACATTTTTGCTTTTTGGGAGAGTAGAGGTTACACTGATACAGCAGCCTCATAATTTGTTTGGTTGAGTGTTACCACCTATCAAACAAAAGCCAAAGGAAAGCTACATTTGTTTTGACAGCTTGAGCTGAGACCATTTGGAACTTTTATTAATAAGGGAAGTAGACCATGATCCCAAGTTTGTCTTCTGTTGTCTTGACAATTAAAACTGCCTGCCTTGGCATGTATCACTGCCCCACAATGGGATTCATCTCATTGGGGACACTGAAAAAGTCCATCAGTGTTCAATTTATTTCCTCTTTTGATTTTATCATTTCCTCTTTGCCTAACTTTTCCTTGATTGTCCCTGAACTTGTTCAGGGAGATTTTCTGTGCTTAGTGCAAAATGTTGCCCAGCTTCTAATTCTCTCTTTCAAAGAGAAGAAGATCTAATCAGGGCAATAGTGCCTCATTCATTTGTTGCCCCCAAATAAAGCCTGGTTGTTGGGGCCTGCCTTCCCTTTGGGCACCTTGCTCAGGTGCTTAGACCTCCTTCTCAGCCTTGAACCCACAAGAGGTCTCAAGGGACTCTGGGCACTATGGCGGTGGGGGAGGGGGCCTACAGGGACAAGTCTGAATGTGGCAAGTGCTCTGGCAGACTTTGCTTTCCTCCTCCCTCCTGCATCTGCCTACTCCTTGCCTAGTGAGAATGACAGGAAGGGAGAAGGGAGCTGCCAGGTTTCCTGTATGCATGTCTGTGGGAGGGAGACGAAGAGGGCTGGCAGCCATGAACTAAGTGGGCTCTATTCCATCTATCTTTTCTGATTAAAGTGAAGCAGATTCAGGCTGCTGCCTGTGAGCTGTGATGGGAGCCATAGCGCAGAGACAATTCCTGGAATGATTGTTCTAGACATTGCACCCATTTTTACCCCAAAGCAACATACAGGCTAAGGGGATTGAGAAATCTAGAGTTGTCTGTACATTCTCAGTATTTGGATGATAATCTCCATGTACTATTTTATAAACTTCAAAGAAAATACTGTAAAAATATAAATAATGTCCCTAAAAGTATAATGCACTTTTGGTGTGGTATCTCATAGCTTTAATTTTTATGTTATTTTACTGCTGTTGAGATCTCCCATTTGGAGGAAAATGGGATTGGCCTCCACATAGCTGTCATTAAAGTTTATTATTTAAAGACTCAATGTATCCATTGTTTCATTAAGATCCAGTGAACATACTGTTCTATATAAACTTTTGTGGCTGCTATTGCAACAGTTTCCAGATCCTTCTGGATGGTTCTTTAAACATTTAACCTTTTTTTTTTTTTTACATAAAATCTTAATTTCCCAATCCAGTCTGGAGGAAGACTGTCAAGACTCTGAGTAGCAATCACTATGACAATAAAATACTACTGTGGGTCTAAGACTCCACGGTGGAATTTTGGGGATGCAAGGCTCCTCTTTCCTTTCTCCAAAGCAGTATCCTAGCATAGCTCATCAGAGGTTCTTGAGGCAAATAAAATTCTACTGTGAGCTATGGGGTTAATTTCTGCTCAGCCATAGAAGATGTTAAGAGCAGTTTCCTGAAGTTCATTTCTTAAGGATGTCACTGACACTCACCTGAGCACCAGTGCTCTTCACATTGTTGTGAGTCAGCCATTACTGTTGCTGTTCTCCCAGACATCGTTATCGCTTCTATAGTCACTTTAAGATCTGCTGACGTGACAAGGGCTGCACCAGTAAAATTTATCTGTTTTCTTTTTCTCCTACATGACTCAGAGGGCTTCTGTTGTTACACCTATTTTTTTTTTTTTAATTTTAGGCTAGCCTCCCACTTTCTTGACAAACTTGAAATAAATTCTCTTGTGATATATCAGAGCATATTTCAGAAACATTCTATGTTGCCTCTCAAAGTAACCTCTAGTAATCAAGGTCCCAGGATAGATAAGACACTTCAGGTCTTTCATATATCATTGTAAATTCCCTCATTTTTTAAAACTGTCTTAATCTTTTATCATTAGACACACCAAATTCCTCAGTACTATTCTTTCTAACGGGGAAGAAAAGACTACCAGATGCTCATAAATAGGGTTCATATGGCTTTACTTCAGAATAAACAATGTCATGCTATGGTAAAAACAACCCTAAAAACTCAGTGGCTTAAAGAAAGTAGTTTTGCTGCTGCTGCTGCTGCTTCTGCTGTTTTGGGGGGTTATTTATTTATTTAGCTCATGCTTCATGTCCAAAGATAATTGCAGTGTAGTTATTTAGAGGTTCAGACTGATGGAGATTTTTTAGCTTACAACATTTTCATCTCATCATGATGTTCAGGGTTTGGTGGAGCAGCAGACGAGAACAGGCAAACACAGCTCTTAGATGTTACTACTGAGAAGTGATCCATGTTACTTCTAATCACTTTGGCCAAAAAAAGTCTTTGAACAGGAATTTTGGTAAATTCTAGAATTGAAGGGGATGGGGCTTAGCCAGCAAGTAGCTTGAGAAAAGATTTGAGTGGGTCAGAAAGTGCATATGATAAGCCCAGAATTGCCACAATTGATCTTCTCGTAGCATTTATCGTTCCTTTCAAGGAAGCCTAAAGAAGCTGAAATCAATAGACTCGATTTCTGTAGCTAAATGATACTCTTGCAGGGGTAAAGCTATTTGAAACTTCACTCTCTACCAAGAGCGTGAAATGCCACAGGATTGGTAGAAGTCAGCCAGTGGGGTCACTCTGGTGTGCCTCTTTTCTGTTCTGCCACCATCAAGTGATTACTGGAGAGTGTGGGAATCCTTGAATCACACGAGGTCCTTCTTGCTGAACCTGCCTGATGAGCATGCACCATCTGCTCATAGGAAGCAAGGCACTCTGTGGGTTTGAAGCAAGAGTCTGTAGTGAACATAAAGTCAACCCACAGCCACTTAATGGGTTCTAAAACTTGCTTGGAGTAAAAACAAAACATAGAGGAAATGCAATTTTTAAATAATATAGAATTTTCAACCATTGCCTGATAGTTTTCTAAGCACTTTTGCTATTATATAGTATTTCATTTTGTTCCTGGAAAGTATAATAATCAGTTTTAACCTCTTTGCCTGCTTTATTTATTTTTTTAGCACTTTCCACAATCTAACATTCTAAATATTTTATCTATTTATTTTAATTGTCTATCTTACCCACCAGAATTATCCTCCTTGGGTTGATTTTCCCCCAACTGTTATATTCGGAACTGAACACAGTACCTGGCATAGAGTAACCCCCCATTCAATATTTATTAAATATGTAAATAAATAGTATTAATTCTTACTGAAGCCAATTTCATAGCACAGTGATACACAATGAGCCCTTTAAACATTGCCTTATTACATTCTTCTGTGTTAAAAATTGACTTGTTATGGAAAACAGTTTTCCAGATTTACCTTCAGTTACTATTCAATATTCAATACTTTTGGAGCACCCACTAAATACCTGGCTGTCACCTATATCAGTGAATAAAACAATGTTTCCTCATGGAGCTTTATGTTCCAAGGTTGGGGTGGAGGGAAATAGTAATAAACACAATAGATAAATGATATTTTTTTGGAAACAGTACGTTCTATGAAATAAAAAGAGTAGGTAAAAGGGATTAGAAGTTACAGGGATGGGTAAGGGAAAGGGAGAAGCAGAAGCATTCATTTGGGTGGTCAGGAGAAGGCTCATTGATGAGATGAGATTCAAATAGAATTTAAAGGAGATAAGAAAGGAAACCCAGTGGGTATGCTGGAGTGCAGTGGAGAGAGTGTTCCAGGAAGAGGAGCTGGCTGGGGTTAGGGCTAAGGCAGGTGGTTTGAAAATAGTAAGGAGGCTAGTGTGGCTGATGCTAAGAGGATGGAAGGGAAACACAATAGGAGGTGGGGTCAGGGTGGGGGCCCAGTCCAGTAGGGCCTCAAAACCCACTATAAAGATGTAAGATTTTCCTCTGAGTGAAAATGGATCCCTTTGCAGAGTTCTGAATAGAGGAATGACATGATTTATCATGTAAATATCCCTTCAGAGGTAAGAGAGTGGACCCTAGGGCAGGAAGGATAAAAGTCATTAGGCCTGTTGTGAGGCTGGAGGTGATGGTGGCTTAGATGGGGGACAGTAGTAGTGGAGGTGGTAAGAAGTGGTCAGATTCTGCAAAAGTGGTCAAATTCATGCACTCATCTGGTGAATGTTTTCTGCCTTTTCTAGTTGCAGGTAGGTGTAAATTTAGAAATGTTGTGCAGTCACTGGAGTCTGCCTTCCATGTCTAGACTCCTCTTGATACTCTGTGCCTTTACCTGCAGAGACCCTTCCCTGTCTTCTGGGTATGTTATGTCCCCTTGCACCTCCTTTCTTTAATAAACAACTGTACTTTCTGAAGAATTATAGTTTGAATGCATTTGCATTTTCAGCCTTCTTGAATTGTTTAATATACAATGTGTGCTCTTTTCAGGGAATTTCAGGCATCACTAGTATGCTCCTAGCCCAACTGCCCAGGTCTTTCTAACTAATATTTCTTATCTTTTAAGTTTGGTCCCTCAAATCACAACAGCTGCTCCATAGGTGAACCTGAAAACAATTTCTTGTTTCATCTGTATAGTGTGATGGGAGAAAAGTCCAAAGGTTAAGCCTGCGGGTGTCTGTTTTTATGGGAGATGACCTGGACTAGGTCAGTTTGAGGCTGGATGTCTGTTGCTCTTTGAAAGGAAGAAACTAATGTCATTGCTAGCAGATTCTTTCCCTTCGATCTGCTCACCTCTCCTTATTTCTTTCTCTCTTTTCCTTCCTTCTCACTCACTAGATCAAAAATAACCTCAAACTTTTCTGTATGTTTGATGTCGAGCACTTTAACTATCTTCAATACCTTTTGGGTTTCATTTTATTTCAGTGAGGTATTTCTCTCAAGCAAAGGAAGAATTCTGATTCCAGCTATTACCATTAATTGTTTTTTATAATCTCATGTGTCTCTTAAATGAAATAATTTCTTGTTTGTTTGTTTGTTTGTTTGGTAGGTGATGCCCAGAAATTGTCTTAACTAAGTTCATAAAATTGATTAAAGGCAGAGTTGAAATAATACAGGGACTCCTTTCTGCATCCACATGTCTTTAGTTTACATGCTCTGCAAAATCTATAATTTACAAATCACTTTTGTGGGGCACAGACCTGTTATTATAAAATTAAGATGGGAAAATGACTGAGCTCTGCGGATATGTTGCTGAGATTCGAGGAGAACTGGGTAGCACTGGGAAATGAGACTCATTCCTAAGTGCTATTTTTAATGCAACAATTTTTTATTTGGCAAAACTGAATGGGACCAAATTTTGTAAGTACTTTCTATATTGTGATGAAATCACATTTTATTCCCAGCTTTTTTGTACACAGATAGGCCCAGTTTTTTTCCTCTAGGACTCTTAGTTTTCTGTAGCTTCTATAAGAAATTATTTCAACTTTGGTGGCATAAAACAATAAAACATTTTTCTTTCAAACTTTGGAGTACAGAATTCCAAAATCAAGGTGTCAAAGTGTTATCATGAGTGAACTCACTCTCAGGGACAATTTGTAACCTTCCTCTTCTAGCCTCTGGTGGCTGCAGGCAGTCCTTGGTGCTCTCCTTGGTTTGTGACTGCATCACTATAGTCTCTGCCCCTGTCTTCACATCACGTTCTCCTCCATGTGCATGTTGAATGTCCTCCTCCCAGATCATCTAGGATCATCTTCTAATTTCAAAACCCCTAATTTAATCACATCTTCAAAGACCCTTTTTCAAATAAGGTAGCATTTAGAGATTCCAGCAATTATGACTTGATTGTCTTCAGAGCCATCTTTTAGTCCATTGAAGCCTTAATCTAAGTGCTATCCTGAGTCCCTTCTCTTCTAATCTCTTTTTCATAAGTTTTTAAAACATGGTACCTTATTTTCTGTCACAATTTGTGTTATTTATATAAATTTATACCTTCTAAAAATTGCATAGTCCTTTTTTTCTGATGTCCTGAAGCAGGGGTTAAGATTTTTCTGTAAAGGGCCAGATAGTAAATATTTTAGGCTTGTGTTTTTGTTACAACTATTCACCTCTGCTCATGTAGCATGAAGGCAGGCCAATAGTAAAAGAATGCATGAAAATAAAAGACAGATTTGACATGTTGGTCTTAGCTTGCGGATCCTTGATCTAAAGACTTCCCTATGTTTCTTATTATTTCTGAATATAAAGTTTTGATTTCAATCTTTGCTATTAGAGATAGCACCATCTACTTTGTGTTTTCCTACCATCATAGCAAAAATAATTTACACAGAAATTCAGTGAATTGTAGTTTGTTACTTCTAAAATAAAAATTCAAAATTTTTGTCTTTTTTTCTTTTCTTTTGGCTATGCCTTTTTGCATGTCCCATTCAATTATGCATTCATTAATTTAACAAGTACTTGTTGTAAGTGTACTGGATACCAAACATCGTGTCCAGTGCTGAGATCCATGTGACCAGATTGATATATGTTATAAAGAGAGAATTTAAGAGGGGGTGGTCATTTTTGAAATATGTAGAACAAGTCATCAGGCTTTAGTGATGGGTGTGACATGAGCATGATTGGAAAGATCTCAAGGATGAAATCTTATGTTTCTGACTTGACAATGGCTGGAGAGTATTGTTATTCACTGAAATGAGGAATGCTGAAATTTTGGTGAAGCTTATGGTTTGATGTTGGTTGAATTGACTTGGAAGTCTGCTTTTCTCAAAGGTTTTTGCTCACTACCTACCTCAGAATTCTTAATTTACTTTAAAAATGTCCATATATATGTAAATGTATGTATATTATACGTATGAGATATTATCCTTTCAGGAACTATAATGGTAATCATAATCTTGACCCACTTGCCTCTCATAGAAATTCTGGTAAGAGATAGGTTAGCTATTCTTACACCAATTTATGTAAAAGAAAAGAATGAAAATAGCAAGTATTTATCAAGCAACAAATATAGATACATTTTTATTTCATTCTTACAATTAATCAATGATATATATACTAAGATTTGTTCTATTATGCTAATATGTAAAGGGAGACATAGAAAGGTTAATTAATTTGCCCAACTTTCAAGCTAGGATTTGAACCCAGTCAGCTTTTTTTTTTATTTCTCAGTGAGCTAATAGACTTATAAACAACTTGCTTATAATTTCTCACATTAAATGGCACTGTAACCGGGAGGGCTTCCCAGGACACTCCCATCCAAAACCTAGGAACACATAGTCTAGATAGATGCCCGCTCTGATGAGTTTCTCAAATTTCATGTGCTTCTTTTTTCCCATAGCACTTATTTAATTACTTTTTGCTGACTATGTTTTGTGAGGGCAAAGATTTTTTTCTCTATTTCTTATAATACTGAGCAGAAAATCAGTGCTCAATGCATGTTTTCTGAATTGAGAATGAATCTCCTCTCTGTTTAAGGGCTATTAAACTCATATCAGATTTTACCTTTTACAGGGTCTTGAGCAGGAATCATCACAGAATAATTTATTAGTTTGGGACATCCCCGTTCCAGTGCTACAGTAATTTTGTTCTTGAGAATTCTTGACTGAAAAGAAAGCAAAACAAGCAAGAGCAAAACAGAACAAACAATGCAATAACATAGCAAAACACTAAAGAATGTGTCTCAAATCAATGGAAACATGATAGAAATATTTGTGGGTAGTTGGTCCTTTAAAGGAAAGTGAATTCTTAGGTAAAGGATTGCAAATGACACTAAATTGCATTCATCGGTTTCAAGTATTGGCTGAAACTGAGCTCCTTGAGGCAAGGTGGGCATTTGACCAAAAGAAAAAAAAAGTCGCTTTTAATGTCTCTTTTAGTACTTTGAATCGATGACTTTAAATATCTATCTACTGTGGCCCAGTCTTAGGCTATATATTTTAGATATACTGTTTTATTTAACCCTCACAACTTCGTAATATAGGTTTTATTTTTTACATATGAGGAAACTGAAAACTAGAGATGTTAGGTAATTTGCCCAGTGACACACGGCTGTAAGTGGTGAACACAGGGGTCCTAGGAACAGCTACCACAAAGTCCATGTTTTCTCCATTATGCCACTCAAAGTAATGACACAGGTAATTTATGGATTGATAAAAGTGCAACTCTCAAAATTTTCCTAAAGCAATTCTTAGATTTCAATTTGCATCAAATCACTTGAGGTTCTTGTTAAAATGCAAATGATGATTCAGCGTGGGGCCTGACTTTCCACAGTTCTAACAAGTTCCAATGCTGCTGGTCCACGAACCACACTTTACTCAAAGGCATGAGACACTTCTGTAGTTAATCTCCACTGTGATAGGTAAATTAAGGTACAAACTGTTCCCAAACAGTAACTAGTGCCAAACCTTAGGTGGAGTAAAAGTAGCTGTGGGTCTCAGATGCCTGTCATGCTCAGTGCTACTCTTTTAACACATGCTGGCTTACAGGAGGAGAGATTGATTACATTGCGAACAAAGAACAGGATAGAAGTAAAGTGAAGATTTGTCTGTCGTATCTTCCATCAGCAGTAGCTGCCTTTGGCACACTGTGTTATTGTTCATTTTTCAATACAGGTTCACTGAGTTAGCTGGTTTTTCTGTTAGAAGAACCACATATAAAATCTCTCATTCCATTTTGAAAAAATAGAGATCCAGTCTTTTCTCAAAGTTTTTCTCAACAAAACATTAGGTTAGAAATACTTGGGGTGATGGCCTCTGTTCTCCAAAACTCTTCTTTCCCAGTTTAGGATATTGGAGAGTTTGGGGAACCTTAGACTCTCAGAGCTAGATGGAACTCCTAAGAAATGGCACAAAGAGCTCCAACAGCTCCTTACCCTCCCAGATGCTTTCTTACATGCACTGGCTGTTTGCTTATTGATTAGGAAGTGGTATTGTATCTAAGATTCCCATCTTCTAAGTGATAATGTATTTGTAACTTGGGAAACTCAGCATCTCTCATGTAGCAGTGAATGATTATGGCAAAGAAAACAGGACAAAAGTGAGAGAGAGAAAAAGGAAGGAAGGAAGAATAAAAGCAACAGAAAAAGTGAACTTATCATTTATCTTTACCATTTCCACTTCTATTTGATAGTTCACTCTTTAGTAGGTGTTTGAAGAGATTCTTCAGTACCTAAAAAGTGTATTATTTGAGGAGAATTTCCCCATCTTTTCAGATACTATCTATCTCATTTGTTCTAAGACAAGTATGTTTTCTATAGCCTCTTAGAATGGACATAAGTAGGAAACGAAATTGAGAAGCAGGACAGAATTGTGGCACAAAAATTGACTTAGGGTTTAAAATCCTGGATTCTAAAATGGGAGTTAGCTGGAAGTCTATGAATTTTAAGATTAACTGAAACCTTGTTGAAAACGTTATAGAAGTTGATACCCTTCCCAAGATCTTTTCCACATTCCCTGGGAGTTTATGCTTTGATGTCACCAGAGCCTTAATCTTCTGCTACTGCTGAATACGTTTCACCCCTTGCTAAATCCTTTATGCCCAGCGAAATGCCAGGCCACTCACAGCAGTCACAAACATAAGGCTGCTGCAGATAGCACAACTTCTGAAAGTATGTCAATAACAGGGAGTAACCATGTGGTACACTGCTAACCACCTACAACTATGGCTTATTGACACATCATCATCAGGGATTTCTTTTGGGGAACCACTACTGCCCTCCATTGACACTTGAATTATGATGCTATTACTACAATAAAGTTTTAATCTCATTATGTGAAACAATATTTTTTGTAGGTGATGGACCAGAAATTGTGACAATTAAGTTTATAGAATCGCAGAGTTGAGATAACACAGAAACCTGTGCCTTTTTAAGTTAAGAATAGGTGTTCTGCAAAGCCCAAGATTTGCAAGTGTTATTTGTGGAGCACAGACAGGTTAATAAGAAAGGAAAGTGTCGAGAATTTGAAGGTATGTTGCTGAGAGTGGAATAGACAGGGTGAGTAACTACTGGATTCTTCAAAATTGGCATTGGGAAATGGGACTCACTCCCCAGTGCTATTTCTTAGGTGATAGCTTCATCTTTACTTGGCAAAACTGAAGAGAGCCAAATACAGACTTTCGGGCTTTCAGGTAATTTAAATAAGGTGATGAAATAATTTTATTAAAATCAACCAGCAGTTAGAAATTTATGAATATGAGAGTTTAAAAATACATTGGTTTTAAAAAATAGAGCAACATATCAGTATTAGAAAAAATGTAGGATAAAGAGAAAAAGTAATTTGTAATTTCAGTATTCAAATAAAACAAGCACTGTTGCTTTATATTGTCTTTTAGGTATCATTGCTATACATGCTATATAGTCCTGTGATCTTAGTATATATCTAATTTTGTATCTAGATTTCCTAAGCATTTTCTATGTTCCACATAATAGCTTTTATGTCACTCTTTTAAATAGTTATAAGACAGAATATTTGATCATTGTCCTTCATTTATATTAAAGTTTATAATTTTGCATTATTAGAAATAATTATAATATGAATATAATCTATGGAAAGAATATATTTTCTTAGAACAAACCCTCAAAGATTGAATTACTGAATCAAAGCCTCATGCCAGTATCTAATGTTCTCCTCTATGAGAGTTTTAGTATGCCTTTATCAAATAGAATTTTATAATTTTAAATTGCTAATTTGATAAGTAAAAAGTGGTATCCAGTTTTTCTAATTTGCTCTTTATTATTAGTTAGTAGAATTTGTTTTTTGGTATTTGTATTTTTTTATTAACTTAGTTTTTATATCCATAGCACATTTATCTGCTGTTATGTTACTGTTTCCTTACCCATCTGTGACTATCAAGAGGCTTTTTAGAATTATAGGTGTGACTAAACTAAGAGGTGCTGTGTTTAAAAGCACTAGCCTTTCTGATGAGAATTCTTTGCTACTAAAAGCAAAGGGGTGTGGAATTCCATTCCATTCTGGTGTATGCCGACTTCTGCAGCAGATTTCAAAGCTGTCTCTGGACTTCATGTCAGTGTGACCTAGAAAAAAATGAAAGCACAGCCAGCCCAGGTCACTGTCAGAGCTATAACCTTCATTCTGATTTTGTTTCCTTAAGGTTGGCCTCAATATAGATTTCACATTCTCAAGCAAAGTGCATCATTGGATTTATTTTCCTTTTGCTTTGTCACAGCAGATTAATACACTTTGAGGTTAGAAACTTCCCACGAATAAATGGTGAAAAAGGCAAAACTCATTTGAGGATCTCCATCTCACTGACCAATGATCTCATGCTGCCCCCAGAAGCTTCGTAATCTTCCTCTTGTATCACATATTCTGGACCTTTCAAAGGCTTCTCTTGACCATTGAAACCTCCCTGTCAATTATATTATTTCCTCTGAATCCTGTTTTCCGCTAGCTATTCACTGCAGTGTCCTTGGGTTTATGTTTTACTCACTTTGGATTGCCCATTTCGAAAGGAATATATAAGGAAAATGAGGTCACTGCTTTTGCTTATGTTCCTGCTCTACGTGTATGCTGTCACTGTTTTCTTCTGTTAAAAATTTAGTTTAAGATTCTTTGCACATCTTTTCTTTTTTACAAAGATTTTCCCAATTGGATTACATCTCTTCTAACTTCGATCCTCTCCAGTATATTGTTTGCTATTTTCTTTTGACATGTACTAAATTATAGTATCATTATTTACATATTTATCCTTTCCCTCAATGGGTTATATACTCTATGAAATTAATGTTTTTACTTTCTTGCAATCAATATATTTCCCTCATATAGTGAGTGCTCAGTAGTTGATTTGAGTGACACCGGTGGTTAGACACAATAATTTGAGTGACATTAGTGGTTAAAATTTTAGGCATTAAGACAGACTAAGGCAAAAGAAGGCATTTTTTTTTTTTTTGCCTTGCATGTTATTTAATACAGATGGCTGCCACATATGGATTTCGGGAAGGGCAAACAATATTTAAGGCAGTTCCTCAAGAAAAGCTAAAGTCAAGTTTCAGAGGGTTTGATGATGTTCACTCACAGCACTATCCTTTAAAGTCAATCTTATACCTGGGCTTTATGGGAAACAAAATTGCTTGTCAAAATGGGTAGGAAAGAATGAACAACTTACTCAACCAATGGGACATAACTATGCAGAAATCTATTGAGTAAAATTTTGTATTCTGGCAACAGGTTTTGCTTTACATTGCTTAGTGTTATCTGGACAAAAAGTGATGCTATGAGAATTACACAGGAGTTTAGGTTTACTCTTTGGCTCTTGGCTGTTGTGAAGAGCTATCAAGCCAAACAAAGCTCCAGTGCTGGTTCTTGGGAGAGACCCTAGTATATTTTGGTACATATACTAGTGTACCAAAATAAATCTGTACCAGAAACTTGATTTTCAGAATTGTTAATATGCTAATGTCTTAATTTTTCACTACAGTAAATACATTACTATTTATCAACATTTATTCAGGCAGTATTGGTTTTTCAATTGGTAAAAGATTAAGCATTAAGAATTTAAATGTTCTGTTTTAACATATTTCAAAGAAGCTTTCTAGATACATCTCTATGTTGTTAACTAGAGCATACTATCAACAACTGAGTTATTTTTTACAATTTTTCAAACAGCAATTACTTTTCAATAAATTTAGGAAATAGCTACTAATTAGCACTATTTCAAGCGCTAGGAAATGCTATAAAAATGAAGATATTTTCCCTACTTTAGGTAAATTTAGGCGATATTTTTCATAGCACAAGCCAGTCTGTGAAAAGCCATGACATAGAGGTCACAGTGCTATGAGATTTTGTTAGTAGAGGTCCTGCCAGTGTGTTCATGAAACTAGTTTTTCAGAAGAAGTTTCAGGTTTCAGTTCACTTTCTAATCATTGGAATCTACTTAAAGGTGAATTTGACATTTGGAGTAGTGTATGTAACTGACTTTCTTCACTCTGGATCAATGAAACCAAGGCTCAAGGTATATTTTCTTGGCTTGTTTGACAGCCAGATAAATATCATCTTCATTGTAATTGGTGCTTTTGACTGGTCAGCACTATGAAATATAATTTCCATTATCTAAATTACCAACACAGTGAACCATGGGCAACTCATTGTAAGTTTTCACTCACCTGCTCCTAATTTGATTTTTGTGGTCTTAGATATCCATTTGCCTCTGAGTTTTAAGATATTGTAGAAAACCAATAGATATGGGAAAGTAGCAATCATATAATGAAATCTTTTAGGTTCTATAAAATTTAGACTCTGTTTGCCTTGTCTTCATTACTTTTGTTCTTCTTATACTGAAATTTCTATAGTTCAAAGCCATTTGCAGAAGGGAGGATATAATTACTGAATTTAAACCAAAGTACATTAAAGACATGAGACCAAATTGACATTTAAGTTCTTTTGGGTTCAATGTGTAAAAATCATCGATTTTGCTTTGAAGTATTGCCCCTCCTAAGTGACTCAAAGGCAGTGTGAGAAGTCTAAACTAGGCATAATTTATAACATTGCCCTTGACAATTACTGGGTTAGAAAGGAAGAAGTATATGAACTCATTCTAGCCAATGACAGGTGAAATTGCTGGTGAGCATTTATAAAATATTTTTTCTCATATATATACATATACATATATATATATTTATGTATATATATAAACATATATGTGTGTGTGTGTGTGTGTGTGTGTGTGTGTGTGTGTGTGTGTGTGTGTGTGTGACAAGATATCTGCTTTTCTTCTGGGCTTGGTTGTGTCTTTGTGGGATGCTTGGAACTAGGAGGGCATCTTGCCAACATACGAAAGGTTAGCTGAGACAAGCTAGAGGGTATGACATGCTGGGTTGGGTAGCTCAAAGAAACAGGACAGCCTTGCACCTATTTAGTGCTTGGGACTTCTTATGTGGGATAATAAATATTTCTATTCTTTTGGCCATTCAAGCCTGACATTTTATTACTTGCAGCCAAAACCATCCTAAGTGAGAAAGTATGATTTGTTGGAGTAGGCTGGAGGACAGACACTACAGACTTTTCCTTTCATACTACCATGTTTCCTGAAATTCTACCAGTAGGCTCTTCTGCGGTATAATTTCAAACAAATAAACAAACAAACAAACAAACAAACAGGCCTCTATTAACTATAAATCTGACTTCTGGGTAATACCTTTATATTTTATCTCTATATTTAAGAAAACTCTCATTGGCCATCAAGTTCCTGAGAAAGTAGTAAATGAAAGGAGCCGGATACAACTGGAATATGGGATAGTGCCAGGAAGAGCAGTTTGAGAGGATGGACTTCAAAATGAGTGAGTGGTGAGCAGCTTTGTGGCAGCACAGTGGAAGTGATGGGGAGATACTGAGCACAAGGCAGGGGCCAGGATGACCACCAGAGGCAACCATGGCTTATCCCAAATGTAAGTTTTATAATTCAGGGCTGTCTCAAATGTCAGAGTTCTGAGCTGAGACACAGAACTGCAGAGTTTCTCATTTAAACTTACAGATTCGAAGGTTCTGACATCGTGTAACTGTACAGATTTGATCAAGTTTTACCTGTCGAGGTTTCTCTGGTTGGCTGAAGAAACCCAGCCTCTACAAAATAATGGGACCTAATCCTAGAGCAAAATATGTATCCCTAACAAGTTGACTCTGGGTCTAATGATTTGGGCATATATAATTTGATTTGGGTTTGATAAGGCATATTGATTTCAAGGCTAGAAAAGAACATTTCTTCTCTCCTTTTTTCCCTCCCTCTAATTATCTTCTTAAATAGATTCTTTTCTCCCATGTGTTTCAGAGTAATAGAAATTTGTGTTTATTTTTCTTCTCTCGGCGGACATAGAACGGAAAAAAAAAAAACAACTTGAATAGACTCCACATGAAGAAATGTGTTATGTGGAAGCCGAGGACAAGTGCAGCTTCTACAGTCACACTAGGTCTCATTTTCTAAACAGAAACTTCCCATCTCTCCACTGGAGTCTGACACTGATGTACACCCCACTCCCCAACCAGGTGCTGCCCACAACATCAGAGCATATGGTTCCACTAATGTGTCATAAAACTTGAGAAAAACCATTGAAGCCTGAACTCTTCTGGAAACAGAATCTTTCCAATCAATTCTCTGATGATCCACCCAGGTCCTCTTGGCACCTCCCTTCTGGGTCCTGCCAAGCATTAGCTCCTGGCTGCATTTTGTCTCTGCCTATTTGCTCCTAAGAGGCTTATCCCATAAATTCCATTTGCTACTTTTAGCAAAGGGAGGAGGTAAATCAAGAGATAAAATTGTTTTTGAGATCACCTTAAGGCAATCTCAATAATAAATGACTACAGGGCTGATTATCACATTCTAATTACAAATGACTACTTGAGTAGATGGACTCTTCTACAAAGTGCTTGGAGTTATAGCTTGCACTTGGCTTGGTACTATTTCAAAAGTACTCCTAAGCTTTATTATGCAGCCCACGAAGTGACCAGTATAATTAGGTTGCCAAAGCTTTCCCTCTCTTTATCACTCCCTCTCTCTTCAATTACTGCAAAGTTTCTGAAAAATTCAGCTTAGTGCCATCAATTTCCTACTCAATCCAGGCAAAAGAGGCCAGAGTAAACAGATGGTGCTGTTGCTGCACTCAGGAATGCAAGCAGCCTCAGATGCTGTCAGACTAGAAGAGAGAAACAAATGAATTGTAGTGCTTTGGGGTTCTTAGACATCTTTATGCCATGATTCAGAATCACAAGTCTTTCGGTCTGAGCAATGGGATCGTTTAAGCTCTGTGAGATCGTACCCAGAGAAAGAAGTAACTTATAAGGGTGTCAGCAGTGAGATTCAAAATTTTAGTAAATAATTACACATTTATTAAGGTGAACATTAGTTAATCTGGCACTCGATCAGCTTGAACTCTCAATTTAATAGCAATTTTGTCAATTTATAGTAAAATAGAATTAGTGATTTATGAGGGCCCTGAGTCTCTGCAATTATTGGAAAGTCTTCTGAATCATCCAAGGAGACCACTGTGATCAGCAGTTAATGTTCTATTTATTATGTATTCCGTTTTTTCAAAGTGTAGGACTCTGTCCTTGACTTAAATGGTAATTCACAATCTTTTGAAACTTACTGCTGTATTTTCTGTTGGGATGATGTTGAAAATATTTGTGTTTACAAGGCATCCTCTGTATAAGAATCACAGGAAATTTTTCAGATCTGAAAATCAGGAATATCTGCCTTGCTGATTATTTTGATGACTTGTGTAACCTTTCACTTTTCCTGCTTTGCGTTGACCTCTAGGAAGCTTAGTGTCTGTAGACAATTATAATGCGTGGCATAGGATGCTAAACTTATTCCTCAACTTTATTCTCTCACCGATATTTTTCTTAGTTTTCTTGTTCTTTTAATCATTTCTTTTATTCCTTTTTTTTTTTTTTTTTTTTGGTATGTGTTTAGATAAATTTTCTCACTTGTGGGTATGGGAGGAGGTAGGTCACTGAGATGATGTGGCTGCTGATTGACCCAATATCTGGACCTGGTCAATGGAAGGTCCTCACCCCTTCCCCATCCTTGGAAGGTATGTTCTACACACCAGTCCCACACTAGGAGCCATTTCAAATTTATAGCCTTGAGAGAGTAATGTGTCATTGAGACCTTCTGGACTGTACACATGATTGAACCCCATTAATATCTCTGTATAAACTTTTTAGATTTGGTAAGTGGGTGCAGAGACCTACTCATCTATGGCTGCCCAAGATAAGCCTCATAACTGCCCTTGCTTATTAAAGCTGCCAACTACCAATCCAGGGTAGCCTGCCTTTATTCAGTCTCTCCCTGGCTTCTCTGTATGGGGGCTGTTTTCAGATTGTACCCAGGATGCTCCCAAAGTTCTAAACCAACAGTGGAGTGACTGGAAATGTAAATGTTGTTCCCCCGCCCCCAGGCTGTGTCTAATTATTTTGTAAATGAAGCGTCACCTACTTTTAAATAGTGAATGTCTGCTAAGTGTCAGATTTTATGGGAAAAACTATGAAATGGAACTTTTAGCTCCTTCATGCAATTTCATGAATAGATATGCAGCCAGTTGTTCTCGATTTATATCTCTAAAACGTAAATACGACATGAAGCTTATGAATGTACACATGCCACCACAAAACTGGCATTTCCAAACTCAGTTTTCCCATGACTTCTCTGTTACCTAACACAATTGTCCCCCTTACCCACAGGGACCCGTTCCAAGTCCCTCAGTAGATGCCCGAAATTGCCCGTAGTACCAAAACTTATATACATATACTTTTTTCTATCCATACACACCAAAGATAAAGTTTATTTTATAAATTAGGCACAGTAAGAGATTAACAACAGTAACTGATAATAAAATAGGACAATTATAACAATATAGTGTAATAAAAGTTATGTGCATGGTTTTGGGGCGTTATTAAGTCAAATAAGGATTACTTGAACACAGGCATTGTGATACAGAGATAGTCTACCTGCCTGATCAGATAGTCCATCTGATAACTGAGATGGGATGGAGCAAAATAGCACAAGATTTTATCACAATATTCAAGATGGTGCACAACTTAAAAAACTGATAAATTATTTATTTCTGGAGTTTTCCATTTAATATTTTCAGACCATGGTTGACTATGAATAACTGAAAGCACAGAAAATGAAACCTTGGATAAGGGGGGTACTTTCTGGGACTTTAAGTCACAGAAATCTGAGTCTGATATGTAGAGTCTGATTTTTTGAAAGGCGCTGAAGATACTACATAAAGAAAAGAATAAATTATGTAGCTGCTTAGACCTTGAATGTCCTGTCTTGGTCATAGTCAAATTATCCAGTTTTAATGAAGCATTATACAGTATTAATACTCATTTTTCAAGTCCATAGCCTTTCTACAAAATGTGTTCACTCAAAAGGCTGAAGAATATTTTTTTTTCCTATTTAAATTGATAATGAACAACTGGGTCATATGATTTCAATGGTGTGTTTGGGGGTGAGAGAGCAAGAACAGTGTGAGAATAACAGGAGTGTTAGGGTGAAAGCTGGAGCCATCCTACTTTTCCATGTCTCCTGGGAACAGTAGTCCCAACTCCATTAGTACAGAATGAGAGGCCATTTGGGTAAATATAGTCACATAAATATATCATTAGGCAGTTTTGTAAAATTCACATAATTTACTCAAGCAAATATGTAATTAGAACATTTTTTAAAACACAGATTATCTACCAAAGAGACTCAAACTGTTCCTTTGGAGCATTTAAGCCTATTGGGTAAAACTGTAATTAGGCCATTAATTAAACCCAAATCATATTATTTATTAAAAGGTGCTTTGCTGATCTGATAAGCATTTTCTTTGCTCTTTTAAGGCATTTTAATAATTGATTATTATAAACCCCTCGGCTATCACTTGCCCTTCATTCATTCCTTTCTGATTTGCTTCTTGTTTCATTTTATGATGATGGTTATAGATTTAGATTTCCCTACGGATAATATGTGCAAAAATGCCTGATCTAGCATTGCCACCCTCTTTCCCTGCGCAGTCTTTCAAAGATAGGAGGATGAAAACCCAACTTACTACATTTTTAAACTATATCCTCTTTGAATGTTTTTTTTAGGAGAAGCAGTTAGTAATTCTCCCCCTTTTTATTTTATTGTTACACGTGGACTTGATAATTTAGAATTTTTTTCAAATTCTAAAACACTAAGTTGGTGCAAACTTTCTGGAAATAGATTTACTCCGAACCAAGTCAGATCCCCTTCTTGGGTCATTTTTGTGACCAAAGCATGTATATTTGTAAACTGCTTAATTCAGTGTTGGCTTATCTCTTTGTGAACTTAAGGAATGATGACCCATATAGGGATCAAACCTTAAAACACAGTCTCTGATTTGAGGAGAGCAGTACTCACTGAACAGTCTTCCAAAGAACATGTGTCACAAAGGAGTATAATAGGTAGGTGTGCGAAAAGAGTTTGCCTTGCTCCAATCTAGTCTTTCCATTATAGTTATTGTGTTCCTCCCTTCTCCCCCACCCTTTTTTAGAAATGCAATCTGATCAATCAGTTTCTAAAAAGATTAAAATCCTTTTTTTATTGTCTCAGAGGCTTTGCTTTTGCTCTACCCTTTGTTTGGAACCCTACCTGTCTCTTGACTCTCCTTTGCCCAGGCAACTTCAAAAACTCAGTGCTGTGTAGTGTTAAGAATATAGAAGTGGGAGCCAGACTGGTTAGGTTTGAATCCAGCTCCCCTTCTAATTAGCTGAGCAAACTTGACAAGCCTCCTATCTTCCTTGCTCCTTAGTTTCCTTACTTACCTGCCTCTTAGCTGAAAGTCATTGTGAATTATTTTGCATAAAGTATTTACATGGAGATCAGTATCATTTAGGTCTTTTATTTCTTGGAAGCCTTCCCACTTCTCAGTTTTCCTTGGAAGATCTCCGGTTTTAATTCCCAGGACACGTTGCATTGCACTTGCTTACTGATTACCTTTTTCCAATATTAAACTAAAAACTCCATGAACAAAGAGATGAAGTCTGTCTCCTTTAATGTTCTACCTACAGCACCTAGCACAGAGCTGGTAAAATAGTGCCTGATTCCAGGAATAGCCTATATTCTTTGAGACCCTGTTTTAGGTGCTAAAGATATAGTAGTGAACAAAAAAACATTGCTCACTTTTACATAGTTTACATTCTGGTAGGGAGGATAGATAATTAAGCCAATAATTATGTAGAAAATATAAAATTGCAAGGAAGACATACACTGTAAGGATAGGTATGTAGTTTCATGAGTCTGAAATAGGGGCCCTTTGTCTCCTATGAGAGTTAAAATAGACATCTCTTAAGAAGTGATGCTTGGATAAAATCTGAAAGATGAGTGGTTAATAAATAGAAGAGAAAGAGAAAGAGACTCATACTAAGAAGAGCAAACAGCTTGTGCCAGTGTCCTAGTTGTGAGCCTAGCAGGTATGATGAATTGCAGAAGGTCTGCAATTCCAAGTGGGGAAAAGATAAAAGCTACATGAAGTTGGAGAGATAGAAAGAGTCATGAATAGAAAGAAAGCATTGAAGGCCATCTTTAAAAGGGCTTTATCTATCATATATTAAATGATAAGCCACTGAAATATTTTAAATAGAAATTTGTAATTACATTGGTATTTTAAAAATATAACTCATTTGAATGTATCTCTGTCCGTGAAGGATAGATTGGATCAGCATGGCTGATACAGAGTAGTTGTACATTCAACCAGGTTATATCTTGTAAAATGTCTATGAAAAAGATTATGGTAACATGGACTAAGCTTGTAGTTGTTAAAAAATGTATATGGTTATGAGAGAGATTTAGCTACAAAGTAAACAAGAATTGATGATGAGATATTCGTGGTAATT
The DNA here is from genome assembly GCA_030015415.1 of Cynopterus sphinx. Lineage (NCBI taxonomy): Eukaryota > Metazoa > Chordata > Mammalia > Chiroptera > Pteropodidae > Cynopterus > Cynopterus sphinx. The sequence continues at coordinate 68,466,000 of CM057385.1, read as the reverse complement.
GTGGGGCAGCCACAAAATGAGGCCCTGGTATTGGTAAGCAGATGGATAATTATTTCCATCACTTCTTGAGAGCAGACAAACTTTGAGAGAAATATAAGCATTATTTTTGTCATGTTGAACTTGAGAGGTTGTTGGGACATCATAATATAATTTCAAATAGGAAGTTTGAAAATGGTTCTGGAGAGTAGAGATGAAGTCTGAGATATATATTCATATAGAATCTATTATAGAATCTATTGATATAAATCTGGGCATCATCCGCAAATGGGTGGATATTAAAACTATGGATGTGTAGGCCATAACTTATAGAGAAACCCTAAAGTAAGATTGGAAAAGGGTCAGGGTCTGGGTCCTAAAGACTCCAAATATTGTTGACTTGTGGGTGATAAAAAACTGATAAAGAGGTAACCAGAAACATATAGAAGGGAGGAAACCAAGAGAATTATATTGCAGAAGCCACATGAAGAGTATATTTTAAAAGGAAGGCAAGGTCTATCTTGCCTAGAACTGCTAAGTCCTTTGGATTAAGTGACACAGAAGTCATTGCTGACTTTTGCAAAACTGAAGCAAGGAATGAATTCATTGATGAATTAAGTAGAATCTGGATAATGAAAAAGAGAAATGATTTCTTTAATGACTATTTTTAGAGCCTATAAAAAGTTGTGTATTATGATTCTTGCAATGTTTTCCAACTTCATAGTTTTTGGAATCCTTTTCCTGGTGCACCTTATAGGACAAGATATCCTATGCAATCCCAGTTTTGGAAGGGTTGAACCAAAAATATTCATTGGGCAACAATTCTTGATTCTGTCAAGTTTCTCATTTCATACGAAGGCTTTGCATCTACTTTCCTGATCTAACATTGGGCTACAGTGCTAGAATTTTGTGTTAATTAAGAGAGGATCTCCAAAGCCAGATTTCTAAGGTTTAAATCCTCTTGCATACTGGGTGACCTTGAGAATACGATGGTTAATGTCATATGTCAGCTTGACCAAGGAATGTCTGGATAATTGGTAAAACATTATGTCTGAATGTTTCCAATAGGAATTATCATTTGAATCAGGAGTCAGAGTTAAAGAAGTCCTGCCCTCATCAGTGTGGTCAGGAATCATCCAAATCATTGAGAGCCCAAATTGAAGAAAAAGGTAGAAGAAGAGTGAATTTTCTCTCTCCTGGAGCTGAAACCCTTATCTTCTCCTGCCCTTAGACACCGAAGCTTCTCTAGCTTATAGATGGTAGATGATGAGATTTCTCATCTCTTTAACAGATTGAGCCAGTTCCTATAACAAATCTCCTCTTGTACATTTCTTATATTCCAGTTGTTTCCTTTTCTCTGGAGAATCTTGATTAATACAAGTGAGTCACTTAAGGTCTCTGTGTCTCAGTTTCCCATCTATAAAATGCAGATGGTGACATGTGATATTTAAGAGTTCATGCATGCAAAGTACTTAGTAGACTGTCTAGCATTTAGTAAGCAATTTAAAACTGTTAGTGATGGTGACAATTAGAACACCAGAAGGGACATTAGCTCTTTGTTATTTACTATAACAAGAAATGAAGTAAGTAGTTTCTGTCTGCATTTATACTAAGAACATGTTTCTTTGGGGGGCATCTACTTGGTAGCAAAGATAAAGAAAGCACAAACTGGGAGTATGTCCCATTCTCTGCATGTTTCAATTTCTACTTTTAAAACAAATGTTTATGGAGTCTCTTAGAGAATATAGAACCAGCCTGACTGTGTGTGTCATCTGTTCAGATGCATATTGGGTTAAATGCATAGTTTCACAAAAGAAACTGGCCCTATATTCACTTGATTAATAAAGCCTGCAGCTTTATCATTCATATGTAATTCTTGGTTTTGTCAGAGAATATTAATCATCTGTTGCTCAACTTTTATCAAAATCTTTGTTATAAAGAAAGTGAGTGATATTCTTGGAGAATAACATAAAAGATAATCAGTTTGACATTTCTTCCAAGTTCTCTAAAATTTACCTCTAGATCATAAAGCTATAAGAATAGTAGGTTTATAACCCATTATTGCAACCTCGCAGAATTACTTCTCAACTGCTCTGTACACAGAGCCCTTGGTGTGCCTCAAGGCATTCTATTAAAAAAATAAAAAAATAATAATAAACTCTGTGAAAGTCACTCTTAGGAATTGCTATGGAAGATTTTTATCTTAGGCTTCAGTGCCTTCTCACAAACCACTGATAGGCTATTAATGATAAAGTCTCTAAATTTTGGAACCAATTATGTTTCCCATTTTGTTCTGGCTGGTTGCTAATATATCTATAACTGAATTTGTAAGCTTATACTATGTGTTGATGTCCTCTCTTTACCCCTCTTTTCGGCACACTGCCCTGTGTTCTGGGACCTGAACCACATGGGCTGGATCATGGGGATTTTTTACTCTCTGGCTTCTATTAAGATTTGGTCCACAAGAGGTATGAGAGATCTAAAGGTGAGAAGAGAGTGAGATTGGGTACTTTTATTCCTTGAGCACTCTGCAGATTAGTACACTATAGGTTAGCTACTTCTTTTTATTTTAAGTTCCCAGCTCCTATCAAATGGTCCTCTCCATAAGTTCTTTCTCTGAATACCACTGACCACTCACCTTACCCTTCAGTTCTGGAACAGTAAAAATCCCTGAAGAAGTGTTTTCTATTTCGTTACCAGAGGCACTCCACTAACCATTTTCTGTTAGTTTTTAAACCTTTCCAACACCTCTGCAAATAGTCCCTTTATCAAACTCTGCTTAATGGATTCCATTTCTGTGTGCTGTCAGATTCCTGTTGAGACCCTGACTGATACTCCAGCAACTATGCTGAGCATCCATTAATTGCCTCTTATTTTTACTCTAACCTATTTTATTTATGGATTTATCTTTTATTTCTTTGAATTATAAATACCTCTGTTCTATAAATCACCTCAAAATATTCTTTCGCAGAGGTAAAGGGTAAATAAATACATATGCAAAGAAATATGCCAGGTACTCTGCTATATGCTGGGAATGAAAAGACAATTAAGTCCTAACCCTCAGGGAGATCACAGTCTGTGAGGAGGATATTCAAGGAAGCAAATAATCACATTGCATTGTGGTATAGAAAGAAGGTATAGAAAAAGTCAGGTGGGGATGTGAGGAACGAAGTTCCTTACTAAACTTAGAGGTAGAGATGAGGGATGGTCAGAGGAACAAGTAGGAGGGAGGAGAAAAGAACTGAGGTGGTCACAAAAGGTGGAGCTATTAAAATCAGTTGAATAGGATGATCCCAGGCACTTTGGGCCAGTCATTTTCCTCCCTGAAACACCAATGATCTAAATTCTTGCTTGGTGTGTTGGGATTTCTCATTCATCTCCTGCAGGATTGATTATTTATTATTTAAAAAGTCTCCTAATTTTCAAATTTTTGTTTAGGAAAAAAATAACTTGGAAAATGCAAAATACTTTGTTATGCTCCAAAGATTTATGTTTAATTCAAATGTGACTAATGAGCCTTGCAATATATGCCTAATTCCTTTCTTCTTTCATGTATATGCTATAAGGCTTTTATATAAATTACATACCTACTTCATCAAAAATGTTTTTAAAAGTAAGATAGATTAATACTGGGAATATGAGCAGCAGGTCAGCAATATCCAAGTAGTAGAATACACACACTGTGGTTTCAATACACAGGTGAAAATTGTAACAGTACTTGAAAAGGAAATTGTGATTTACTATCTGATCTTAGAATAAGCCTAAGAATGGTCCATCAAGAGCCTGCAGGCAAACACAATGTGTCCTGCTCTGTATACTAAAGATGGCTATTTATTATCTGTCACACAAGTGATCAAAATCTCTGAATTGTTTAATTTTGGATTAATCAGAAGATAAAACATGGACTCTCGCAGTCTTTTATCAGCCTTCAAAATGAGTCCCGACCTAGTCTGCTAACTTAAAAATAAAACCGAATGCAAACCTTCCCTGCTGTGTGAAAAGTTTGGCTAGCAGGCCTCCTAGACTTTTTTGTCTGTTGGGTTTTTAATGAGGACCAAAGTCTAGGTTCTGGAACATTGTGAATTTTGATTACAGTGGGGTTCCATCCTGGTTGGAATGGGGGAAATGTCAGAATCCTTGTGAGCTCACCAGCCAGCTTCTAGATGAAAGGCTTTGGAGAGGCTTCTCAAATACTGTTCCACTCTTGCTTTTTTCCCAATCCTAAACTCTGCACCCACAGAGGTTCAGGAAGCACAAAATCCCAGTCAATCATAGACTTTGTAAAATGTCAATTTCTCTTTTAGCAAAAAATTTTAAGGCATAATTGTTAGAAGAGAAAATCAATCGACCTTCATAGATTTTTTAATTGCTCATTTTATTTTGCTTCCTTGTAAATACCCAAAAGATGATATTGGATTTAGTACAATATTGTGTTTTTGTTGAAATCCTGACATATTGAAAGTAAGGAGGAGGCTTGAACATTGGTCTCCCATGATCAAAGTGCCCTTTTAGCAGTTCCAATCTCCAGGAAAGGCATGCTTCAAGAGTATACTGAAGCTAGAACATGTTCAGTTTTTTAGCTTCTCTCCAGAGACTTCTGCAGAGCATGCCAATTAGTGACTTGATGGGTGGCTTCTATGTGCTGATAGATATCTAGGCACTGATCATTGAGCCACTCAGCTATAAGATGTCTGTAATTAAGTTTAACTCTTGTCTAATTTAGAATAAATAACCCTTGGTTAAAACAAACCACTAGATATTATTGTTGTTGTATTCATACTACTGTGATAGGGCAATAAATTTCAAACTCTTCCATTTTCCAACTCATGTAACTCAGAGGTTCTATGGGCCACCAAGTGGTTTGGTTCCATTTGCCCTGATAAGGTGGGGTATATTGGGTGTGTGCATGTACAGCAGGGCAGAAAGTAGACATTCTTCATTATAAGATAAATGATATGTCATTAGATGGGCTAAACTAAATTTATAGCTAGTTTTTATTAACTGTAACTTAGCCATTTATTATTTTTTAGTTCTCTGAATATTTATCAAATTCCTAAGCCCTGTGCCAGGATTCTATAATAAAAGTTAGCTCTCGTTCTCATATAAACACCTGACAGGTAAGCAGCATGCGCTAGGGGAGCTTACATGAATAATATCTAACTAAGATTAGAGGAAGGGAAGTTTCCCTTGAGGAGATGATACTTGAACCAAATCTTGAGGGACAGGTAGACCATCAAAAAAAGAGAAAGGAGTATAGCCTAAGAAGAGGGAACAACATTACAAATGTCAAAGAAAATAGAGAACATGGCATATTTGAGAAGCAAATATTCTAAAGCAGACACTATCAGTGTTAAAAGTGTAGAACTGGCTCTACAGAAATACATAGTATATAAATTCTGTAGATAAACCTCACTGTTGGGGTAATGTTAGGTGATGGAGTCTGTATGCCCAAGTACATTTCAAGTAAAAGAGAGAAATCACTATTTTTTTCTGATAATAACATTCTCCATTTTTGTTTGAAAAATTATTTTTACTCTACTCTCATCAGCTCGTTGAAATGGCATTGACTCATTGCTCTAAGTCTGACCAACAGGAAGCTGGTATTCCCTGGCTGACTATACTTGTAGTTGAGAGTAATTATGGCACAGAGGACTAAGGGGGAAGACAGAGGAGTAATGAGGCTGAAGCAATAAGTTGTGGCAAGACCATGAATGATCTTGCAGGTGGTCATCACACTTTTGGACTTTACCTGAGGTCTACTGATAACTGCTGAATTTTAAATAGTGACATTCTTAGATAAAACTTTGGAGGTGATGGAAGCTTACTGAAATGTAGAACAAAATACTTCCAATAAAGCAGTTGAAATTTTTAAAATGTAAGCTAAAACAATGACAATGGAAAAAAAGACTGAAAAAAAAAAAAAGATCTGAAAAATGTCAAAGTGGTGAAAACACGAAACTCACTCGATATTGGATTACTGAGTCTGAGAGTTCTGTTGGATATCTAAGAGGAGACATCTAGTCAACCTCTGGATATAAATATGTAGAATTAAGCTAAGGAAAATGACCTTAAGGTATAAATTTGAAGTTGTCAGCAATAAAGTTAATGTTACTGATGACAATGTGTTGGGGGTGGATGATGATTTTGTGTAACAGTCGGCATCTTGTAAAGTCAAGTCACTGTCATGCTTAGTGGAGGGCCCACAAGAGTAGTAAACCAGATGTCACTGTGGTGCCAGCAAAAGAGCCCTCGCCTAAGGTTTGGGGACTTATTTACAACTAAACTATTGTCTTTTTTTTTTTAACTTTTGCAAAGCTATTTAGTTCCTGAGATTAAATTTTCTTAACCCAGAAATGTAGAAATTTTAAAGCCTACTACCAATTTAAAAATAATCTTTGTGAATTCTATATCATTATTACAATAATTCAAATCCATGCCAATATAGAAATTGTTATAAAAAGTACACCAAGCTAAATATTTTCAGTAGAGATGGAGTGTAAGAAAGGGAGAGGTTTATAAATCGCCTTCAACTTCCATTTTACTTCTTCATCCCAAACTCCTCAACTGTTCCTAAATATTAATGGTTACAAATGAGTCTGAGGATGAATTTGACTCACATATATGTTTTATTTAGCTTGAAGAGTGTTTTTTTTTTTATTTAAATGGTTGCATCACTGAAAAATCAGGTTTTACATAAAATTCTAGTCTTCTAGTTTATTAAAGAATTAGAAGATCTGGAACATTCAGTTCATGTCTTTTCTATGGTAACAATAATTTAAACCTGGATAGAGGTTGCCCCCTTTATAAGGAGCATCTGCTCTTTGGTTCACCACAATTGTACCATTCCCTATTTCCTTACACATGAGTGGATACATTCAATCATATTTCTGGGTTAGCTGTGGAGGTTTGATTATGATCCTGAATTGCCCAACATCTCAAACAATGATCGAAAAGAACAGAGAGAAGATAGATTCAAAAGTAGGAAGAAAATATAGAACAAGTTGTATTTTCACAATTACTTGCACCCTGCTTTCTACAAAGAACTGATTTTTTATATGCATTAAAATGCATTTTAAAGAGGGATAATGGCACTTATTGGAAAATGTGGTATAATTCACCTTTAGCCTCTGAAAAATTGAATCTGCTTTTTAGAAAAATACTCAAAATGCTGTTATTATGATACTTAGTTTTTCAAACTGGCATCTTTTCAGGGAATTCCCTAAGGTTTTGGAGGACTGGACAGTTTTATGTTATAATTTTTTAAATGATCTTTTAAATTAGCATATTTGGATGCCAGTTTTTTAAAACTTCCACTTGATTTGCGACCACATTTGCAATCATCTTTGCAACTGCATGATTGCAAGTGATCACCAGAAAAGGTAGCATTTTACTTCTAGTACCATATTTGTTTAAGTGCTAGTTCATACATGGTATTTCCTACCCTCCTGTTTAAATGATGACTTTATTTTCAGTTTTGAGAACTGTAGAATACTTGGAGTTGGTCTAATGAAATTTTCTTGAGATCTGTACAACTGAGCGCTATAAGGATTGACCAAGAAGACACATTTAAAGTCATACAATAACAAGTCATGTGTATTTTCTATTTTCCTAAAATGAAAGATAGAGCTGTTAACATAGTTATTGAGTGCTGAATATGTGCCAGGCTTTATGTCAAAAACTTTGTATACCTTACCTTGCTTAATTTACAAATTTTATGATACAGCTACTAACTTTATTTTGATGAGGAGTTAAGATTTAGAGAATTGAAATGCCTTGCCCCGTGTCTCACCATCAGTATTAAAAATCTAGATTCTTTGGCCTAAGAGCAGGGTTGTTTGCCTTAGAAGTGACAAAGAGGACAGGAAGGGAAGGAAAATATAAGTCTTTTAGACAAGAAAATATTCAATTAGCTTTGCAATATTGTATAATGCTTTATAACATGAATAATACCTATTGTTCAAAGAACTATATTTGCCCATTGTTATAGTCAGCAATGAATACCTGTACTGTCCCTGTCAGCAGGATCTGCATACTTCCTGCAGCTGACCTCTTAGAGATGCTTTCATATTTAGTTGAGAATATCGTTACCTGGCCATTTTACACACTGTTAATTCTTTAAAAGCTACATGTTAAAAGTTTACCAGAGCCTAAAAGGTTTTTATGCTTCTGAGAAGGCTCAAACATTTCATGGCTCAGTTGCATTTCAACAAATTTGGTCTATTATCCTGAAATCTTAAAACACTGTTAATGTTTAGATAATTAACTTTTTGCCATTGTAAGATTGCTATTGTTCTCTAGATAACATTTCTATAATTGTCATGTTTTCCCATACTTTAGGTTCATTTAATTTTGCTTGGGACTAAATAGGAGAATTACTTTTGGGAAGAAAAAACTCTAAATATGGATGTGAAAGGCCATATGTGTCATTAATTATTACGATGAAATGATTAAAAAAGAATATAGCTTTATCATTTCATTGCAAAGCTCAGGGTTTTAGAATGAGAGTGACTTGGGGCATAAGAAGCCCTTCAGTAGAGGAATCAAAAATTTTTTCATTTGTCTGCATATGTCCATACTCCTTTATTCATTTTTGGCATGTCCAGAACAGTTACTGGTCTTATTTGACAATTTGTTTTGGATTTGGTCATTGATAACTATCCCTTAGATATGAGTTTTACAACTGGGTATTTTCTGAGCAGAGGCTTCCCATTTGAGAATAGCAAACAATTGCAGCCATCTCGGTTTTGATGTCTGGGGAAAACATTTACTTCCAGAAGATATAGAAAGTGAAAATGAAAACAATGCTGCTATGGAGAGGTCATAGGAGAGGAAAAGAAGAACCCTAAATGCTAAAGAAGATAAGATGTAAATGAAAAATTAGAAAAGGGATAATCAGAAGCTGCCCACAAACTATGTGGGTCTTATTTACTAAATTATTTTTTATAGGTATAATTGCTCTGAATCTGGTGGGTATTTCACCTCATAGTCTATATGTTTGTATGTTATGCTTTGCTCTGTCTCTACACATGCTGTGAGTCTAATATCCTGGGAATGTATCTGAATCAGTAATTCTATGTTTTCAAACAATATTTCTGAAGTGAAAGAGAGTAATGGAGCAAGGGAAGAGAAAATGCATGTCTACTCCCCATGTAAATGAAACATCAACATGAAGACTAAGGGAGAATGACAGTGTTCATAGCACTTATAATTAGTGATAACATGGGGATGGATAGGAGTTAACATTTATTGAGCATCATCTAGGTGTCAGGCACTATATTGAGCATTATGGACATGGTTCAAAATAGATTTGGATCCTGTCCTCATATAAGTATATTAGAAAAAAAGAGACAATGGCCAAATAATTAGAAGTGTTTTGAGAGTTCCAGAAGTAAAGCATAAGGACCCTAAGGAAAAATATACAGAGTGGATTTAACCTATCTAGGCAATCTGGGTAGTGTCGCTAAGGAAGAATGTTACTAATTAGTCAAAGCAATGGAATTGTGAGGAAGGGAACTTTGCATGGAAGACATGCCCTCCACTTCCACAAAGGAGAAAGGTAATAAGAAACATAAATACATAAGGGCAAACTGTGCAAAGATCTATAATGAAAAGCAACAGATGCCATGACAGGAGGATTTGATAAAGTGGTCTGAGAAGACCCCTGAGGAAGTGATACTTAAGATGCAGACTGAAGAATGAGATGGAACCAGCTCTGAAAGGACAGAGAGTAAGGTGATTTAGCTAGAGAAGAGAGGACATGAGAAGGCTTGGAGGAGGGACATTCCTTAGAATATTTAAGTAACTGAAAGTAGGTCAGAGTCCCTAAAAATGGTGTGTCAGCAAGAGAGTACCATGAGATGGAATTGAAGAGGAAGGCAGGGGCCAAATTTAGCAGGCCTGGTGGATTCTATATGGTTTACAGGGGTCATTAGGAAGTTTTTGACACATAGCACAGCAGTATGCAGAGAGACCTTGCAGTAACTCTGGAAGATTAGAAAATTGAGGCTATGAAAAATTAAATGGTTTTCTAAATGTTTTGTGTACCATAAAAAACAGCCAGCTTTTGATTGTTAAGCCTGTTTGACCCCTAAGCTCATGCTCATTGGAAAGGTATCTGTGAGTGAGTCACTTAGACTAATGATTGGCATGAAAGAGCCCTGAGAGAAACATACTCAGAAAGAACTTCTGAATTTTTCAAAATCCCCACACCATGAAAATCCTGTGAATGGATACTCTTAAATATTTTAGAATTGATTGTACCCAGACAAATGCTATAGGGAGAACAAACTCTACAACAAATCAAAACAAATACTCTCCCCCGCACACAAAAGCCACTACCCCCGCAGATCATCTTTTTAAGTTCTCTTTACTTAAATATGTGAAGGCAAAAAAGACATTTTTTAGAATGAACATTGTTTTCATGTTTTATAAATAGATTTAGAAATAGATTTTTCCTCTTTTTCTTTATAGTCCACTGGTGACTTGTTTCTTGTTCTATTTGAATGTTGTGTCTTGGCTTTTGGAGTCCCCTAAAATTATGTTGTCTATTTTATTGATAGTGACAGTCAGTAACCTAGTGAGCTGGCATTTGCTTCCCAATTCCTATTCTGTATTGGCAGAAAAGGTGTTCTCCACTGAGCACCTTGAAAGAAATATCGGGCATGGAGTGGGGTCATGGCCAATGAAAAGCTTGTAGAGATACACTTTTTATCCCTTACTTGATTTTATTAGGTAGTCATGACAGTTTTCTCAGGTGCCTTCTTGAAGTATCCTTCTGGTTAAGAAATGTCCAATGACCATTTTACAGAGTCTTTGAAGAAAGAGAAAGGGATTAAATCACAAGATAGGAGAAAAGAGTTTGAATTGAAAACAACCTAATCATTTTGGTGAATGCCGTCTGTTCACTGGTGATCTGGGTAATGAGGGAGTCCTGGAGACCTGACAGCTGGCTGGCAGATTTCTGAATGAGTGAGGAAATGTTCCAGTTCATCTGTGGAGAATTTAGTCCAATATTACAGCATTAGGCTACCCATCTGCAGCCTGCAATTGGGACAGACAAGAGAATCACTATTACTTGGTGGAGACAAGCCACGGATCTGGAATAGGCAGACTGGCAAGCCTATTTTGTGTTGGCAGAGCTGAGGTTTAGTCTATTGTTGCAAGATGGCATTGCCAAAGGAGAGTGAGAATCTGATTGCATTAGGCACTCATCACACACACTGTCTCAGAATGGACAGAATGTGTGGAATGAACTAAAAAACCCTGATTTTTGAAGGCTGTTGTTCATCCTCCCTTGCTTGTTGTCTGTGCCCTTCCTAATAAACTAGTGTCTTCTCCCTCCAAAGGCCATTTATTAATCCAATTGGATGACTCTGTTTTGATGCTGATATCAGTTTATGGGTTATTATATCTATTTGCAAATCATGACTCAGAAAATGAAACTCTGGATGCAAAACACTCCATGTGCCCATAAATCACAAACTGAATAAAAGTTGGCAACATAGAAGTGATTGTGTTGGAAGTTTGAAAGCCTCAGTCAGCCAGCCTTTATTGAACCTCCGATATTATATGCTACATTACCTGGAGGACTGCAAAGGAAATAAAGAATATGGAAGACGAGTATGTGCATGCAGTTCAAAAGGCCATCTCAAACAGGAGACTTGTTCTTTCCCACTGTATTTTAAAGGGGAGGATAACTAAAGAATTTATTTTTTAAAAGAGTCTATGTTTTGGCTCAAATTGAGCAAATAGAGTATGGCCCTTTTTTTCTTTCTTTCTTTTTTTGTTTTGTATTCAGTTGAAGCCAATCAATTGACAGGAAAATAATTTTACTACTATTAGTAAAAAATAATGCAATTAAAAAAATAGTACAAAAATTTATTGAGCCATTTTGAAATGTCAGCTACTTTATAAGCATTCTATCATTAATCCTTACAAAACTCTTAGGTAAATATGACCACAGGCTTCCATTAAAATATGAGGGTTTTAAAGTTCACTTAGATTATGTGACTTGCCTAAGATCAGAGAGAGGGCAGTTCATAGTGCCAGGATTTAAACCCAGGTGAAGAACCTCAGCTTATCTCTACGTGGGAGGGTAAAGTAGATGTAGCATCATAAAAACTGAGATATATGCTTTTTCCAGCACTTACAAGTTGTGTCAACTAGGATGAGTCTTTTTCACTCATTCTCTGTCTCATTTTAAATAGTGGCCTCTCAGCACAGTAGATGGTTGGGATGAACATACAAAATAATGTATGTGAACTTGCTTTAAAAATTCAAAAGTATTACTAACACGATCTTTCATTTAGGCAACAAACATTAGTTGAGTGCCTCCATTGTACTGAATACTTTGCTAGCATAGTGTTAGAAAGATGAGACATGCTGGAGGCCACAGACAGATCAAGCTAGTATGGGAAGAGGCAAGCACATGATGGCATCAAGAGAAGGACAAAGGACACTGTCTGGAGAAACTGAAGATGACTTTATAGAAGAGATGTCTCAGATTTTTGTCAAATAGAGGAGGCTCATGTCTGCCAAGAAAATATGTTAGGATAAAGGTGACAATTTGATAAATATTTTAAATAAGCTTTTTATTTTATATTTACAGAGAAAATATGAAATAGTAGAGCTTCCTATATAGACCACACCCGATTGTCTTATTATTAGTGTCTTACATTAGCATGATAAAATTGTCACAATTAATGAAACAATATTGGCACATTATGCACTAAAGCCAGTACTTTATTCCAGTTTCCACAGTTTTTACCGAATGTCTTTATTCTGTTCTGGCATCCAATTGAGGATACTGTGATCCACTTAGTCATAATGTCTCCATAGGCTCTTTTTGGTTAACAGTATGTTTTCTTGTTTTAAAAGTTTTTGAGGAGTACTAGTCAGATAACTTGTTGAATGTTCTTCATTTGGTATTTTTCTGATGTTTTCTTTGATAAAAATGTATGTCTGTCACTCTTGAGATTAAGAACTGATAGCCTGGTTTAGGCAGTGTTCGTTAGGTTTCTTTACTATAATTACTCTTTTTTTCCCCTCTTTTTATACTATATTCTTGGGAAGAAAGTCACAGTACAGCCTTAGTTAAAGAGTGGGAAGTTATGCTCCACTTCCTGAGGGTAAAATAGCTACATAAATAATTTGAAATTCTTTTGTATGAGCAATTTATCTAATACTCCCCTTATTTATTTATTCATTCATTTATACATATCAGTATGAACTCATTGATATTTATTTTATACTTTAAATTATAATCCTTTTTTTATTTCATTGATTAAATTGTTCCATTTGGACATTAGGAGCTCCTTCAGTTGGCTTCTTGTGGCTTTGACTTTCATTATGTTTTGAGGTTTTCCTCCCCCATACTTACTTATTTTCTGGCACTACTAAATGTACCAGGCTCATTTTTATATTTTGCATATTTTCTATTTGTGTCCTAGAATCAGCCATTTCTCCAAAAATTCCTGGTCCTTTTTATTGGGGAATGGCATTAGAAATCAAGAGCTGGGTGCTAGATATGCTTGTTATTACTGGGATGTCATTGCTTCAAGGCTTTCTGAGATGACAGAGAAATATATATGAAAAACTAACCAATGTAGATACACATATTTGTATTTATATATGTAATCATCTGTATCAATATTGAGCTAAACGTGACTTTATGTGCCAACTCTAATTATTCATTACAACATGGATCATTCTAGGCTTCTCTTGCAGATTCTTTGGAATTTTCAACATAGACCATCATGTCAAAGAACAGTTTCATTTCTTCTTTTCCAATTTGTTCTTGTTATGTTGTACTAGCTATAACTTCCAGTAAGATATTGAATGGAAGTGGTGACAAAGGATGTTTGTGCCTTGTTCCCAGTCTCAGAGAGGAAGCAACCAGCCTCTCACTATTATGATGCAGAATGTAGGTTTTTGTAGTTCTTGAGAAAGTTCGATTCCAGTTTTCTGACAGTTTTTTAAATTATGAATGAATGTTAGATTTTATAAAATGCTTTTTAGATGCTGATTGATATGATCATATGATTTTTCTTTAGCTTGTTAATATATATTACATTGATCAATTTTTGAATGTTGATCATCTTTGCATCGATAGAATGAATTCCACTTGATTGTAGTGTTTCATTCTTTTTTAAACTTATTGGATTCACTTTGCTAATATTTTATTGCACATTTTGCATTTAAGTTTATGTGAGTTAATTGTCTATAGTTTTCTTTTCTGTAATATTTTTTATCTGGTTTTGTTGGCTTATAGACTGACTTAAGCCTTCCTTCTGCTTTTATTTTCTGGAAGAAATTATGGAGAATCAGTATTATGTCTTCTTTAAATATTTTGTAGAATTCACCAGTAAAACCATTTGTAATTGGTATTTTCTTTTTTGGAAGTTTATTAATTGTTGATACAATATACTATTTAAATATTCCTAACAGTTAATGGATCCAGTGATTTTTCTGCTCCAGATGTGAGGATCCTGGCTGTATTTCTCTGGATATGCCTGTTGTTCCACCTTTCAGCATTACAGTTTGCCCTGCAACCTCAGTTCTCTGATGGTTCCAAGAAAAGTAATTTCCAGTTTTTCCAAGTTTTACTGGTTATAAGGACAGAAATGATGACTTCTAAGCTTCGTACATGTTCCAGTTGAAAAGAAGTCCAAGGAGACAATTTTCATGTGACTGGAACATAAGAGGTATAAACAAAGTAAGGGAGGCAAGGCTGGAAAAATAGGAGTACTCCCACTTCTTCAAGGTCTTTGGTGCCAGGCTGAAGTTGGGACTCTCAGCTATAGGCCAGAAATGTGCAGCCATACACCCCAGGCTATCTTCAGCAGCCATGTTGTTAGAAACATAGGTTAGAGGTGAATTTATATATTATTTTCTAAAAGCCTTCAAAGCCATGTTATTTTCATACTTTTGGGTGAAAAAGAGGTGAAAGTGATAGTTCCTGTCCTGCTGCTTCAGTGATTATTCTGCACCACATATATTTCAGTCATTAAAGTATATGCATGATTTAAAGTATACATGACATGATTTCATACACAGGAATCAACAGTTGTGATATAATGGTACATTTTACCAGCAAAAGCAGAAGAAATCACTGCATTAAATGCAAGTGGTCTTGACTCAACCAGCAATCAGGTAGCACCATCTATGAGTTAGGTACTGTGCCTAAGCACCATGGGTAAATATATGAATGTCACAGATCTGCCTTTAATGACTCAAAATCTAGTGAGTTAAGCAGACATCTGCTTATCTGTAAGAGCAATCAGATTATAATAAATGAGAAATATTAAAATGATAAAAGCAATGTAAATACATTCAAGTTTTTATTATGTAGTCAAACCTATGCTAAACATTTTGTATGATGATTACAATCTTTATGACAACCCTATACCTACTTTATCGATAAGGACTATGAGGTTCAGAGATCATCAATGTTGTCTCCAAGGTCACAGTGAGCAAAATAACCAGGATTGGAAAGGAGATCTTTCTTTTCTGGCTCTAAGCTCTGCTTTAAGCTATGGGAACACAGAAAGTGTGATTAATTCTATCTGGATGAATCAAGAAAAGCTTTACAGAGAAGTTGGCATTTAAACTAGATTTTGATAGGATAGTATCAAAATATTGGATTGGATTTGATTGGATACTGCCAGGATGAAAATGAAGAAAAGAACATATAAGAAAGAAGAAAGAATGAGAGAAGAGGTATGGAAAGGTTCATGATTGGTGAACCCTGCAGTATGACAGGAGCATGGCACATGAATGAGATCTGTAGATAAAAAGGCCTGACATGAATAAGGTGAAAACAAAAGAAGATGAAGGACATGGGCTGCCATGCTAAGACATGAATTATGAACTTAGATACCTGACAAAATATAAGTTAGTAAAGTTATGCTGGACACATGTGGAAGATAAAGTACAGAGAAGTAAGCCTGGAGGCAGGGAGATCATTTTGAAAGCTGTTATGAAATATAGAAAAACGAAGTTAAGACTGAATTCTTAATATGAAGTAAAAAAAATTTATATGCAGAATGAAAAGATTTTAAGTTCTGTTATAAGAAAAACCTTCTGATTCCCTTGAAGATTTCTAACAATTTAAGTACTCAACTGTGAGTAGAAATGATTTCCATGCCTGAGTTAAAGTAAGAGTTAATCCCAGGCTCAGTGTTCTGAATTCTAGAGAGTAGTCCTCTTAGTTTCTTCTGAATTCAACAAAGATAAGAATAAAAAGTTCCAACATAGTCATGGCTGGGGCGTTAGTCTACATTTATTTATTATTTGAAAAATAATCATTTAATTCCTACAATGTGCCCGGCATCCCCTTACTCAAGAAAATTTATTGAGTACCTACTAGAAATCAAGCACTGTGACAGGCATTAGAGACGGACTGGGGAACAACAGAGACATGGAGCCTGATTCCAGAGAGCTTATTTATTACCTAACAGATTTGGGGGGTGTTAGGAAAGTACCCCAATTTTAACTGAGAAAAAGTTAAAAAAAAAAAAAAAAGCATGGTGCCAAATTTTCCTTTTGGTGAAAGTCTTTCCAGAGTAGATCTTATTCTGCATGCATACCTCACTAGTTCCCTATTCTTGTGTCCATACCACTGCTGTTTTTTCAGGTTTACTTTTCCTTCAGGTTTTTCTCCACATGTGGCAAGTTTGGGGCCCATTACTTTGCTATATAACTCAAACCTTGCTTCAAGTTACTCAGGCTTCTATTAAGCATTTCAATAGTTAACTGTGACATTAACTCTCATGACCTGAATAATCTGGCCAAAGGATCCTCTTTTAAGCAGGAAACTCCTTTATCCTCCCTCATTATAGACTCTTGGTTCTTGATACTAGACATTTGATCTTGATGGTCTTCTTCAGATATGTATTATTTTTCCTTGAATAACACTGGAGATCAGTATCCTGACTGTTGAAAATTAAACATGCCTGCGAATTATATCTTTTCCAACTCCTTTTGTTAAAACTTACGTGGATTCTATGTCGTGATCCTAAAATGTTATTTGGAAAGAGTGATTAATAAAGCCCATTTCCTGTGGGAAAAGTAAGTCCATACAATTCTAATGTATTTATTCCATGTATTGGAAGTTCTTTTACAAAGTGTGGAAACATTTGCTAGTTTTTAAATTAGAAAATGTCAGAAAACAAAATATAGCCTGAAACTGGGGTGAGAAATTTGGGTGAAATCCATACATTCACCAGTAAGTATCAGTGGATATTTCACATCACTGGTCATAATGGGCTTCTTCATTTCTGGACTGGATAGTGGTCAGAATCTGAGAAAATGGATAAAATGATTCTGTGTCACAGGAAAGTACAGATCCCTCAGCCAAGACCTCTATTAATTGGCACTGTTCTGCTTGGGATCAGAGCAGCTTCTCATCAAGTGAAAGCAACCCATCAGATATGGGCCATCTGCTCCGTTTCCTCAGCAATGGCACTTGTTCAGTCCTTACCTTAGAACCTGCTCCTCTTGATGAGATAAACAATATGTTTGAAGCACCAGAGATGCTGTGCAGCTTAGCAAAGAAATGATGTTTTATGAAGTGTCATCTTGTGCAACCATCTGGAGAGAATCACATTTGACCATCCTTGGGGACTACTGCATTTATCCCAGAGTTCTGATTCTATCCATTGAAAACTGTCAATTTTTTCTTGGGTTAAAGATAGCATACTCCACTGCCCCTTTTCTTAGAGAAAGAAAGGTTTTTCTATTATACAGTGATTTGTGGATAAAAGTCAGAATTACTGCAGATAAAGGATTGAATGAGAATATGACATATAAAATGATAATGCTTCACACACTAAAAAGAGTTCATTGGAAATCTGTTTCCTGCTTCTATAAACAAATTAGAACAATGAACTACCCCACCAAAAGATTAGCTAAAATTTGAGTCAATATAGATTAAAAAGTCATAAAAAAATTTACTCATATTAGTCAATAAACTAATTTACATTAAAAATTTTTCAATTTATTCAAAATGATGTAATAAGACAAAGCCAATATTTAACACTGTCAATAGATACACCTTGTCATTTTAATTCACTTCTCTATATATTTATTTCTAAAACATATTTTCCCACATAACCAAAATACTATTAATATACCTAACAAAATTAATAATAATTCTCTAATAACTTAGAATACCCAGTCCATGCTAGAATTTCTTTAATGATATCAGAAATATTCTTACAGGTGATTTATCTTATATAAGGTCCACTCATTTCATGTGGTTGCTATGTTTCTTAAGCATCGTGATTATTAGTCTGGAATAGTCTTACCTTGCCTTTCTTTCTCACATGCCATGGACTTGTTGAAGAAATTAGCCCAATTATCTTGTAGAATCCTCTATATTCTGGATTGGATTCTTGTGACATAATTTTACTTGCTCCTGCCTGATCTACATTATGGAAGAATTGACATTAAGTATAAAGGCATGATCAGATGACACTAATTTTTTTTAAACCTCATAGACGATACTCCGTACTTCATATTGACCCCTGAAGGCATATAATTTCTGATTTTCTAATGTTTGGTAATGCTGAATGATTATTGATCACTTATTTTCTACTAATCATTTTAGTCTATTTTTTTCATGTTTATGTTTTTCATTAGACCTTGCAAAATCATGAGTTTCTAATTCTACATTCCTTGTGCATTTGTTAGCTATATTTATTCTATATAGAATTGCCACTCATCCACTCTGTCAAAAGGTATGATCTATAGTGGACTTGGTTTCAACCTTTTCCCAAAGAGCTGTCTTCTTCATTTTAGTGGGGAATGGGAATTGGAGGTCACAGCCTGGGTTCTAAGGGCACTTGCTGCTTCTGACTTGTCATTGCTTCCAGGTCTTTTCAGTAGACAGGACTAGTCAATATGTATTTTTAAAACAAGAAAGATGAATTTATTTTACATTAATATTTCTAGTTCAATTTTAAGATATTGAACTTTTTTACTTCTTGGACCTTTTCTCTCAAACCAAAACTCTTATTCTCACTGATGTTAACACAATTACTTTCTTTATCCTGAAATACCCTATAATAGTTTTAAAATAGAAATATTAGTATTAATACTAAAATGAAGTCTACAGAATATAGTTTAAAATCTCCATTACTCTTATTATGAATGAAAAGTGAGTTTTACACACACACCATTCACAACACATCCTAACTTCTTTTTCTGTGCTCTCTCTTCCTATTTCTTGCTAATTTTTATATTAGATACTTGATCATTTCTTCTTAATTATGAGTAATGCTTAACAAAGCTGTTAGTTGGAAACATTTTTCAGTTTATCATTTATTATTTTATTAAAACTTTATTTGTTTCATGTATATAGTACATTGGTTAGACATTTATATAGTTTATTAAATGATCCCCTTGATTGCTCTTTCCCTCCTCTGGCTCTCCACCTAGCAATCACATTAATATTAACTGCATTCCTTGTGCCATGCTTCCCATCCCTGTGACCACCTATCAACTAATTTGTGCTTCTTTAACCCTTCACTCCTTTCTCCCAGCCCCAACACCCATCCCTTTTGTCCACCACCAAATTGTACACTATATTTGGGAGTCTGTTTTCCATTAGTTCTTTTTCTTTCTTAGATTCCACATATAAATGAAATCATACAGTATTTATCTTTCTCTGTCTGATTTATTTCACTCAGCATAATAACCTCTAGGTCTACCCATGTCAGTGCAAATGATAGGATTTCATTTTTAATGGCTGAGTAATATTCTATTGTATATGTGAAGCATAATTTCATTATCTAATAATTTGCTGATGGACATTTAGGTTGCTTCTATATTTTGGCTATTGTAAATTGTGCTGCCATGAAACAGGGGTGCATAGATCTTTATGAATTATTGTTTTGGTTTTCTTTGGATAAGTATCCAGAAGTACAATTGCTGGATCAAAATGTATATCCATTTTTTAATGTTTTGAGAAACCTCCAGATTGTTTTCCATAGTGCCTGTACCAATATGCAATTCCATCAACAGTGTATGAGAGTTCCCTTTTCTCCATATCCTCACTAACACTTGTTCTTTTATTTACTGATGATAGCTATTCTGATAGGTATGAAGGGATATCTTGTGGTTTTAATTTGCATTTCTGTGATGATTAGTGACCTTGAACATCTTTTCATATGTCTATTGGCCATCTGTATTACCTCCTTGGAGAAATATCTGTTCAGGTTTGCTGCCCATTTTTTAATTGGATTTTTGTTATTGTTGTTGCATTGTGTGAGTTCTTTATATATTTTAGATATTAACCTGTTATTAGATGTATCATGAGCAAATATCTTCTCCCATTCAGTTGTCTTTTCATTTTGTTGATGGCTTCCTTTGATGTGCAAAAACTTTGTTTGATGTGGTCCCATTTGTTTATTTTTCTTTTGTTTTCCTTGCCTGAGGAGATATGTCTAAAAATAAATTACCGTAGGCAATATCAGAGAGTTTACTTCCTATGTTTTCTTCTAGAAGTTTTATGGTTTCAGGTCTTACATTTTTAAATCCATTTTGCCTCTCTTTTTGTATATGGAGTAGAAAGGTGGTCCAATTTCTTTCTTTTGCATATCTGTCCAATTTTTCCAAAACAATTTATTAAAGAGACTGACTTTACCTCATTGTAAATTCTTTCCTCCTTTGTCATATATTAAGTGAGTGTATAGACATGGATTTATTTCTGAATTGTCTATTCTATTACACTTGTCAATGTATCTGTTTTTATGCCAGTATCGTGCTGTTTTGATTACTGTAGCCTTGCAATATAGTATAGTTAAATATCAGTCAGTGTGATACCTCCAACTTTGTTCTTCCTTCTCAAGATCATCATGGCTATTCAGGGTCTTTGATGGTTCCATAAAAACTTTAGGATTATTTGTTCTAGCTCTCTGAAAAATGCCATTGGTATTTTGATAGGGATTGCACTGAATCTATAGATTGCTTTGGGTAGTATGGCCATTTTAATGATGTTGATTCTTTTTATCCATGAGCATGGTATATGCTTCCATTTAGTTGTAACTTCTTCAATTTCCTTTTTCAACAACTTATCATTTTCTGATAACAGGTCTTTTACCATCTTGGATAATTTGATTTCCAGGCATTTTATTGTTTTGATGCAATTGTAAGTAAAATTTTTTTCTTAATTTCTCTTTCTTAAAGTTCATCATTGGTGTACAAAAATGCCAGACTTCTGAATATTAATTTTGTATCCTGCTACTTTACTGAATTCATTTATCAGTTCTAATAGTTTTTTTGGTGGAAATTTTAGGGTTCTCTATATATAGTATCATGTCATCTGTAAATAAAGAGCATTTTATTTCTTCCTTTCCAATTTGGATGCCTTTTATTTCTCTTTCGTCTCTTTATCAGTTAATATTTTTTTTGAAGTGAGCATTACCTCAAGATTTTATTGTCTTTATACTGAAACAAAAGATGAAGCTTAGAAGTGATCATGCAATCTTTTCCCATCTCCTCCCAGTTCAAAGTTTTTGCTTCTCTTAATAGTCAGTGTTCTCGTAAATCTGCAGTAGAGCTCAACACACTGAAGCCTCAGCACAACCGTCTTTGTAGTTTTTACTTTTTTCCAGAAAATTGGCTTAGTCTGCTTACCATAACCACTCTGCTTTCTGTCAGAATGCCACTTTTCCTAGGCATACTGAGAATCCTTACCTTTCTTGTAGTGTCACTTTGTTGGGTTGATGCATGCCACACTCTTTATAGAAAGTCCAGTAGGTCTTAGTTACATTCATCATGTTTGTGGAGGCTCTATCAGCATTGAAAGAAAGTTCATTTATTTTTTTCCTTTCTTTATCATGTTTTGTAATGCAAAATTTTTGTTTATAATTTTTATGTAGTCAAATTTATCAGGTTATTCCTGTATCACTTCTAGATTTTGAATCAGAGAAAAATTTTACCCCTGGCATATAGAGAAATACATCCATGTTTTTTTTCCTACCACTTGGTTTCTTACTCTGATCCACTTGATATTCATACAGGTATAGAGTGTGAAGAACAGATTTAGTTTTATCTTTTTCCATATGGCTCTTCAGTTGGCAAAACACTGTTTATTAAAAAAAAAATCTATTTTAGACTTCTACTTTTGGACAGATTTGATTAGATTATATACAAAACAGAAGTAGTAGAATAAAGATGATAATTATGATACTAATAATAATAGAAAATGAATTGTTTGTAGGTATTGCTGAGCTATCATGTCCTTAAGGACTTGAGGGGCCCAGTTACAGGTGAGCAGAGAAATGCATTGACATGAACCAAATATTCACTGCTGTCCCTCCCCTTAAGGAATTTTGCCTATGTGTAAGTGTCCAGGGCTGAAAGTCTGAGAAGTCAAGCATAAAGCAGCCTTTTAGACTAAAATCTTGGGTTCACAATTTAATGAGTTTTGACAAATGAATACTATCTTGTAACTAACACTCAAACAAGATGTAAAATATTTTCTGAAAAACTGCTTTGTGCTTTTTAGTTGATACTCTGAAGAAGCAACTACGTTGTGGTTTCTGTCACGATAGCTTAGTTATGCCTGTTTTTAAACTTATTATGAAATAATAGAACATGTACTTATTGATACCTTTCTTATTTAGTTAGAAATAATGTGTTAGATATACATCCATGTTGTTTTTATCAGTATCTGTTTTGGTTTTAAATTGGGTAGTTTGCTTTTGGGCAGTGGAGCACTATCATAAAGTATAATGCTTGGGTCATTGGATACTATGTATTCCTGCCTTGCTAATTATCTTCCCTCTGGGGTTAGACTTCTCCATTCTTTGTGCCTCCCCTTGGCCTGAAGTAGACTTCTCCTGAGATATTGTACTCTCTGTAGGCAGAGACTATAGCTTACCATTTTTTATCTCTGGGTTTAGCACAGTTCCTGCTACCTGGTAGGTGGCCAGTCTACGAAGGACCTGACTAGAATTCTGCTTTTAATGGATCAATCACCTGTAACAATAGAACGGGCCCTCCATACTTGAACACCTTTGAACCACCTCTCCTCCCTTGCCTTGAACAAACCCTCAAATCTGTTGTTTTGGTTTGTTCTATTGTATCATTGCCTAACATAGTAAGTGGCAACCCAAGCACTGAGCCAGTTAAATAAAAGTGCAAACTGACTAGCATACTACTTGTCACACATTATTTGCTAAATGCAATGTGGAGAAAAAAATAGGGAACTTAAGCTCAGTCCTTCTTGGACCAATTAAAGCAACAGAGTTTCCACCATGTCCTGCAGCGAAGCCTAGTTAAACTATAAAATTATTCTTGTTTCAAAATTATAGCAAATTTGTTTTCCTTTACTTGTGTTTTCTATTTTTTTTAAATCATGCTGTTTTGTACATTCCGTTTCTATCTCCATCAGAAAGTAGCATGCAGCAAGGAACTGTGTTTCTGCCAGCACCTTTTTCATTTCCCATAGGACCAAGCTATAGTTTCATACATGCTGGACATTCAAAAATATAGAAGAAGGGGCAATAATTAGTGCAGGACAGAATAATAAATGATCGAATCCCTAAAGTGCTTGATCACATAGGATGCCATATAAAAGCTTATAATAACTGTCACTTATAATAGAGCAAAAATACAAAAATATAAAAATCAAAGTGAACACTTTGATGAAAAGTGAGGGGAAGCAACTCAGGGGAAACTTAGCCATGAGAATGTCCTATAGCTGAATTTCCAAACTCAAGGGAAAGGTTTAGAATAACATGTAAGCTCCACTTACAGGGAACTCGATTTTCTTAGCAAATGAATTCAGTAATTGGGATTTTGTTCCTTATTTTCCTCTGGGAGTGTGTGGGTGAGAGTTAATTAATGTGGTAGAATTTTGCAGTATCTTTGAAAATTGTAATTTGTTAAAGACCCAAATTATATCACATCTGTGTGATTTAGGTGATGATATGGGAATGAGTAAAGAAGACCCAGACCTACCAGATCTATTCCCTCTGAGGTTTCAGGCCACAGACTTAAGATTATATAATTGGAGGAGGAATACAATGAAGGAAGACAAATACAACAGATTTATAACAGATGACGGTCAGCCTAATTGCATAGTTGGGTGCAAAACATCACCTGTTAGGCTCTTGAGACAACTTTCATATTTGTATATTCAAGCTGAATTCCACAGTCTTTAAGTCTCCATCCACTTCATTATTTTTTCTTATCTCTCATGTTTTCAGAAGTCATTCAAGTAACTATTGCTGAGTAATAAACCACCCCAGACTTAGTAGGGTAATACGTATATTTTATAACACAAATTCTGTGGGCCAGGAATTCAGAGAACGTAGTACCACTCCAGGATGGCTTGTCTCTGCTCTGTAATAGCTCAGGCTTCATATCACTGGGGGTGAGTGGTACAGTGGGGACAAATATCTGGAGTCCTTGTTATTTAAATGTCTAATATCTGGGCTGGGGTGACTCAAAATGGAGCTCAGCTGGAATGTCTCTTTGGCTTCTCTCAGCATTATCGTTGGGGTCTGACTGGAAGAGTCTGGAGACCAAGCATTCCAAGAACACCAGGCAGAAGTTCTGTGATTTTTATGGCCCAACTCCACAAGTCTCATGCCTTCATTTCTGCCACACTCTATCTTCAGAACAGATTTAAGGACCTTAAAGCTCTAGGGGAGGGAGAGGACACAGAACCCACCTAGATGGAAAAAGTGTCAAAGAATTTGCAGCCATATGAAAGAAAGAACAACCATTACATCTATACTGTAAAAAGAAAACAAATAAAAGATGGTATTTCTATTAAGCAACACTTCCCAGACTTGCTCAGAAGAAAGGTTATGCATTTGTTTTCTGGCCCTTTGGCTGTTAATAGTAATAAACCCTGGCAAATAGGGTTCAGAGTTATATTCTGCTGATGAGGAATTGCCATTTCATTTGGAAGTTGGAAGAAAGGCCATTTTTATTACCTGGCAATCATGGGCAGATTGCAGATCTCTGCTTCACAGTTACAATCAGCTGAATTTATTAATGGCAGTTTCCTTAAGTGTCTACAGCTCGCTGATTTCCTAGAACCCAGCAGTCTTTTCCCCTGCCTGTGTCCCTCCATACATTCCATCAGTTCTGTAAGCACTAATTCTCTGTATTGTTTCTTCTTCTTTGAAATGACTACAAAAATTTTCCTGTTTTTACAACTGACCCTTCAAACTATATTTACATCAGATCAAGGAATTCTTTTGCAGATAGTTTCTAATGCTAGGACATAGTTTATTCAGTGATTATGAAAATTACTGGTATCACATGGTATTAGCTAATTTTATGTATTCGATTTATATTTAAGGTCTCCAAATAATTTAATGTAGGGAAATAATTTTTACAATCAAGTTATTAATTTGCATCTTTTAATTAATTTTTAATCAAAAGAAAGAAGAGAAGGAAGATTATTCTGACAATAGCCCATTTAGGAGTAAAATGCCATGAATACAATCAAAGCCCAAATAATTTAATAAACCCCTAAGGGTTTTGATCTACCCTAGATAAACAGTACTACTCATGGAATTCTGATATTTTAAAAGACATCTGAAATAGCAAAAAGATAATGTATTCTAATTTAGCTTATTTTGTCCTTTTTTGTTATTCTCTTCTGGTTAAGTTTTTATTAGAGTGTCCGTCTACATTACTCTTAGGGACATAAATATCTATGATACTGCTCATCTATATTTATGGAACAGAAAATGATAATGAGATATTTCATGTATTTCACCAATAAATATATATTTAATGTAATGTAATATGCAAGAACACTACTAAATCCACAGGATTTAAAGACAGAAACAACCCTGTCTTTGCTCATAAAAATCACATTATTATCCCAAAAAATCACATTATTATTCCAAAAAAACATAAGAACAGGTTTAATAAATATTATAGTTAGGCTTGAATGTAACTGAAATTAGGGCAATACTAAAATAAGTGGGGGCAAATTTACATGATTTCTGACTCTTGAAGGCAGTTCCAAGAAGTAGTACATGATTCTTGATCCTTTGTATATTTAGAAACCCCCCTCCACAGAATGAAACCATTGAAAAAAATTTAACTTGGAGTTTGCCAGGTAAATATTCCTTTACTAGTTGAGACTGTTTGAAATAAATTTAGGAATTCTGCTTTGATAAACATTAAGACTTGAATGCTTTGCATTTTGATGTCAACTTATAGATACAGCTGAACTCAGAGCCTAGAAAACACACGTGTGTTTATGCATATGTACATAAGTGATATCTATCTGTTACTGTGTAAGCTGTCCTGCGTCACCTGCTCCACTGGTGAGAACACAGGGTTGTTACTGGACTATGGGTCACCTAGACCACTTGGATGCACTTTGCTCCTTGACCATATTCATAATCCGGCTATTATCGTGCTAATGAATGCTTTTGATCACTGAGGGAATTGAACAAAGATTAGGAACATTCTACATTGCTCTAAAACAAATTATAAATTCATGCTTGTGGATTGGTGGAATGATACTTGTCTTATAATATAAGACAATATTAATGAACAAACTCCTGGAGCAAGATATCCATATCCTATGATACTCTGTCATGCATCCTGGGTAAAATATGACTCACATACACCTATGGAGCCTTCAAAATGCTTAGAGACTTATAAAGAGTTATAGAGGTCCTGATACGTCTGTAAAGTAGATTGGGGGAACAAAGCAATGGCTGTAGATGCAGGAAAGCCTTAAGCAAAGAAAGTGACACAAAATATGCTTTGAAAAATGAATACATTTTCAGGGTGCATTGGGGAAAGGGAATTGTACTTAGAGGGAACAATGTATGCAAGGACCTGGGGCTATTTGTGAACACTGGTAGTTTGTTAAAAACTGAAGATGTAAAGTAAGCAGGCTCAGAAAGAAGCTCCAGTGAAAAGAAGGGCCCCAGAGAAAGAAAAAGGCCAGATGTGGAAGTATTTGTCAGCTCATCTCAGTTTAACTTTATGTAGAAAGGGGATTCAAATGACTTGAATCACTGTCATATCACAAGACCAAAGTTGCATTTTAGAAAATACCACTCTGGCTGCATACTGGAGAATGCAGAAGTCTACTGAGGAACAGACAACTTGAGAGAGTTTCAAGGTAAGTTACACAAAAGTGGCAAAGTCTTCTTAAAAGCTGGATGTGGGTGAGGAGGCTACCTTCACCAACTTCTCCAATACTTTTTACCTTTCATTGTATTTTGGGGGGTGGGGAGAATGTGTCCACAGAGAAAATGAATCAGGCATGGTGCGATATCTGTAGCTCTTACTCTTTAACCATTAATTCATAATCCAGACCCCTATCCCTTCCTCTCATACACAGAGTAGTTCAATGAGAACAAAGAGGGAAGAGAAGAAGTATTTTAAAATAAAGCCAAGAGTGAAATAGTCAAACATGAATTTTATAAGCACAACAATCCCCAATTTGACAATTTGTAGACAATGAAGGGCCAGAATGTTTATGAACTAAAGGTTACCAAAAGACTCTATGTGGAAAGAAATCAATGAAGTAAGATAAGAAAAAAAAAAACAGCTAAGAAAGAAAAGTCTAATTATAAGGGTGCCTGCTGAAGTAAGTGAATCTAACTTAAATGGTGATGCCTTGAAGAGAGATGTTTTTTAAGCAATAATCTGGAAAGACAAGAAATTTAAGAAAAAATAACAGATAATTAGAAATATAGGAAACATTGCATTGATTTCTTCTTAATAAAATGTCAATAGAATCCTCCAAAGAGTTCTTGCCTTAAAATTCTGAGGATGTGTTAGACTTTATTAACAAACCAAGACTTTTTCAAAGTTATCAAACTACTGGCAAAATATAACAACTCAGAACTTACTTTTAAAGACGCCAATACTAGTCTTAAAGAATTCAAAATGAATAAATTCAAAGACGATTTAGCCACAAGCGCCAATGAAATTAATAGAACAGTCATTTGTGCGTGTGTAATTTCATTGAAATTGAAGTTGAAAATAAGACATAAAGAAGCCAGATCTCCAGTTCTAAGTTAAGGAACTCCCAGGAATATAGCAGACCCTAGCATTTAACCCTGACTACTATATACCTTTATGAGTCTCTAAAAGTCTGAGGTCTGGACCAAAGATTTTATGTCCAGAAACTTGAATGTTTATATTTTTCAGAAGAGATTCATTCCAGGAGAGAAGCTACACTAACCAGTCTCACACAAGAGTGACAAATGAACCAGAGTAATGCACTAACTTATTTATAATAAGAAATTTAGCTGCCAAGCAAATTGGTATCCTTGTGTTAGCTGATCTACTTGTTTTGGGAAAGGCTATGTGGCCAGAATTCTTGGTAAGCTGGAATAAAAAGAATCAGAATAAGTGGTATAATCTAAATAGTTGGAGTCTTAAGGGGACAATATCTTGGGGTTCTCAAGCAATACAAATGAACCCAAAACATTAAACCATGCTCTCTGGCTCTTAAGGGTATGCTCTTCTCTGAATTATAAAAATCCTCCTCCTCTTTCTGGGTACTATCCAGACTATGTTACTTTCTAGTTCTGGCAAATTTTGAAGGAAGTGTAGAAAACCTAAGATATTTTTAATGAGTTTAGTACTTGAGAGAAGCAAGAGGTAGGAGTTTCCTAGGGCTAGAGCTATTAGGAATATAAAGAAATTATGACTTTAACTGTTTTGACCTGAAGCAAGAATGAAGAATCAGGTCTCCAAGGGCGAGAATCAGGGGTGCTAGAATTGCTTAGAGCTCAGGGCAACACTCGGCTGTAAGGGTAGGCAACTATGATGTCAGGGGTTTTGACTTAAAGCTGTAGAGGTAGATGTGGCGGAAAGGGGGAGTCTTTTCTGCTGGAGAGCAAATGGGAAACCTAAGGATTAAAGAAAGGTAAGAAGATGATATAACATCCTAGGTCAGAAATCTTAAGTAGGTAAGCATCTATGAGGTTTTGATAACAGCTGCTTTTAATTGTGAATAATCTGGACTATTTCTAAAAGTCTTTTACTCTCATGCATTGAACTCCCTCAAGAAAGGAACAAACTTGGGCAGGAACTGGAAAGTAAAAGCCTGAATGTGTTAGGAATGACCAGAAGTCTAATGCCTTCAAGTCTGAAGTTCATAGAAAATTCGCGGGTGATGTTCTCTAGTGTGGATATCCCTCTCTGGTGAGCCAAGGGAAGATAAACTGCATGGAATGCTTGCATGCCTATTTGAAAACTGCTTTCTTGTTGAATGTGGTGCTGTGTGACTTGTGAATACTGAGCTCTGCTGGCTATCAGAGTAGTTGATTTGGGAGCCTGTTCCTTGGATGGTAGACACAAAAGTTGGGGTGTTAGTTTCATGGACAAGCTCTTTTCAGGGAGAAGCTGGAGAATTGGTTTTATATTTGAAGCTAGCCAGAAGGAAAACTGGAATGGATGTCAAAGGTCATATACTGATGAAATCACATTGCCCATATTTCCACAATTTGAGTGAGTACATTTTCTGTTTGTAACCCTATTCCAGAAGCTATTTTCTCTGTCAAAGAGATCACAGTTATCATGATTCCTGTCAAAACAACATGAAGAACTCATGCCCAATGCCAGTCACATGGGGCATTCAGATGTGCAAGATGAATGACAACATCAAGGAAATAATATGAGGACCAAATAGTGAACAATATTCTCCAAAGCATATTGAAGGAAGTAGTCTTCTAGAGATACAATTATTAATGCTAGTGCTCTGAGCAGGCTTCAGAAACTATGAATAAGTATTGTGATAAAAAGAATTCTTTTTCAGCCTTGACTGGTATGAATAAACACAGGATGGGGTAGGCCCACAACACAGGGTTAGCAGAACCTTCATGTTTCAAGAAGAGGAAACCATGCTAGATTAGATCTAAAACTACTTTTTAACAGCTCGACAAAGGGTTTTCAGTAACTTTATAGTGGAGGGGAGCTGAATATGTATTTCAGAACTCCCACCATAATAATTGCACGTGAGTATGCTCATGTTAGCTATATAATAAATTCCATGTAGTGTTCATTCCATGGTATAAGTAAGATATTTTTAACAAATTCCTTCATAAAATCTTAGTTACAAACAACAACGGCAACACAAGTGATAACAACCACACCTCTGCTCTTGGTATCAATAGGAATTTGGATGGAGCAAACTTGACTGATGACTGATATCAAGGCTTTGGATCTGAGTGGGATAAACTAGATAGGCTGTAACAGCTACAGAATACTGTTTTTACTCAGCTTGTTTCTTGCTCAGAGTGATGCACATTGAAAAATTAGGAACATTAGAAGTAGCAGTTGTCCCAGCACCCAAGTCAGGGTAGGTAGAAGGACCCACATACATTAAGGTTTAGACAGAGTAAGTGGGTTGAAAGGTGAGTATGCTATATTACGTATACATAATGAAGGCTATATGGGCTTTCAAATGTGTTTCCAGGGTTTGCCCAGTACACTAATGGGTAAATCCAGGCCTCAGCCCTGAAACATCAGCTTTAGAACTGTTTTCAGATTTCACTTGGTGTGAGTCAGCTGCTAGGCCTGGCTCCCATTGGCTCAGGGTCTATTGTTCATAGAAGCCACAGAGTGGCCACTGTCAGTAGACACTAAAAAGAAAATGTTAATTCTAAAACCTTACCTGCTGGTTTGGTGAGCTTGGGATATGGACTCAGGTGCTAACTTTAAAATCTTCAGATATAACTGTGCAGGGCTGCGAAGACTCAGTATGACAGCAGATGCGAGCATTTTGTAAAAACCGTCAGACAATTGCTGGTGATAGAATGATAAGTGCTTGAGAGACCTGATTTACTTGTGCTATCAAGGGTTTAAAGCCTTGTTATTTATTATTAACTGTACTCTCTAAAACCTTTTGTTTACAAATCACTTAAATTAGTTTTCCCTCCAAAGGGCTGTTGAATTAACTCACAAATACTATGGAGGACAGTACAGCTGATACAGGTTAAAAGGCTGCCCAGCGTTATGGCAGGGCTGTGAGGGCAGAGCTGGCATGAAAGCAGAAATCCCTGGAGTCCTCTCTTAGCCCACTGAGTCACTGTGCTGTTGAGAGTCACCACACTGCTCCCTCCAGCTAGGTTTGTGATTCTTAAAGCTATTTTCGCCACAGGCAGTTTACAGATTATCTATTTGGTGTTCAAAACTATAAATAATCTCTTGGCAAACTGTATTTGAGCTGCAGAGTAAGTAATAGAGTTAAAATGTCTTCATTTGACTCTTGAGTCTGGTAAAACTGGTTTTTCTTAAGCCTCCTTGTACTCAGTGTACAGAGGTCTGGAGTCCTGTCAGACCTCTATAATATTCAAGAAAAGACGGTTTGCATTTGAGTGAAAATATGTTCATTTCTGGCCTTGGCTGACTGGAATAATGATTTGAGCAATATAAGCATGAGACAGTGAATTAAGACACTGCCCCACATCTGACTCCCACATCTGACAACCCATCTTCATAAACTCATATGCCTTTTGACTTACTAAAAGTAAATCAGTGAAGCTGCTGAAAAATATATTCTAAAAAGTTTTTATTCCTGTAGGTGTTATCAAAATGTGGAATATAAAGATACATGGAGATTTTTTAAATCACATAATGAATGAATTTTGAGATGATGTGTCTGTTTCTGCGAAGCGCAAAGAGATTAAGTCTGCTTTGACTTTTATCTTTTGGTGTAGGCTGTTATACTGTTACCTTCTCACAACTGAATAGTCAAGAGGAAAGCTACACTGAAAGCAGAGGATGTCTAGTCCAGGACCGATTTTTGAAGATTTATCCTTTGTTTTTAAGGCCTTCATTATTCTTCCTTTATTCCTTTTCTCTATTTACTTTGCCATGCCTCTGACTGCTCTAACCCTCCATTTTTAAGTCTATCCTAAGCATGTCTGTATGTAAAGCCCTTTTCCTCATATTCCAAAATTGCTCTTCTGTTTTCTAAGTCTCTGCTATTAAAGTATTCATTACTCTGGGGATATCTCAACTAAAGTTTAGGAGCGAAGTAATTTAAGGTAGCCAGTGCACTCTCCATAAAGAACTTAATTGCTAAACTAATTCTCTTAGAGTTATTTACCTTTTAAAAATGGGCCTGTTAACCCAAATGAATCTCAATTTGGTAGAAATTCACACCTGAGAAGAGATGAAGAGACATTTATGCAGTGTGGAAAAGAGATTTTAGGACAGTGGGATACCCTTAACTCTTTATCTTACGGACTTATAAATGAGGTTAGATAACTGTAAATACTAATTAAGTTGTTTATAATTATATCACTATTGCCCTGTAGAATATTGGCCAATTTGCATAGGTGGTTTTGAAATGACATAGATGAAGATTTGTTAAGAGGTATCTGGGTTGTTGGTCTTGCTTCCAACTCAAAGATAGTCATGCATTTTATAAGGTAGATTGCTTATTTTGACTCTAAGATGCTCATCAATGTTCTGTATTGCTTGATATGGTACCCTATGAACCTTGCTTCAAGTTCAAACTACAGATCACTAGTAGGCTATAAAACAAATAGAAATAATCTCTGTTGTTTCGTAGTGGTTGTCTCTCTCTCTTCTACTGGTATGTGGCAAAGTTGATGACATTCACCACTCGGTGACTTAGATCTACAGGAATAAGACATAAAATAATTCTAGTTGGGATAGGATGACAGCATGTGTTCAAAGGAAGCAGTTGAAAGCTGTCAATTATGGGGAAAAGAGAAAAGGAAGACTGATGGCAAACTTCACTCTTCATATTTCCCGCATTAGGACATGCAGATTTGGTCTTAAGTGAAATGGAAACTTTCAGTGTTTCTTTGAGTTTCTGTGATAACTTAATAATGAAAAACACCAATTTAATTTTTCTGGAACTTGAGAAAAATTGTGATTGTGAAGCCCACAGGTTTCATGGGAGAAAGGCAACTGGATAATTTAAGATTATTTTAAAGTTATGTACGTTAGATTGAAGACAAATATATGGTCACAGAAATTACTTCTTAAATTAACCTTCTTTAAATATTCCAACCTCCAGCCAACATTCTTACTTGAGAGGGTATGTTATGGAGGAGAATATTTGCAAGAGAGTCAGTGACTTCAACATTTACTCGAGCATGCTCAGCCAAGGCAGTCCTCATCCATGTTCTCATTATGAGCTCATGGCACTTCCCAAAATTTAATTCTTGCCTAGAAGGACTGGGTGTTTCTTAACAACGTGGCAACAATTATATAGTTTGTATTCTGCCTTGTAGGCTACAATAATAAATCGGTTTAACACTTAAGTTGCTTAAACCTGAGTTATTTACTCAGGAAGATAAAAATATCTGCAGCTATAGTTAGTATAGGTTATCAATGGTTAGCTATGTTTGGAAAATGAAGAAATTTAAAGACCCCAAATTGCTTGAGGCTAGAAGCAGAGTTCGTAATTGTCCAATTCTAATGCAAATAGGGAGATAATTTTAATTGGTACAGATTTGAACTCAAACCCCAGCAGGTTTCAGGTAGTAGTCTAGAGTCACTTCCTAAAACGGCTCTGCTGTCCTACACCTTGCTATGGCACAGATGGCCCCAGGAAGGCCAACTTTGTCCTGCAAGAAAAGCTCTTGCATAGTGTGAGGTTTCTGAAAAACATGCTCATACCTGGTGGTCACTGGAAAGGTTTTGCAAACTTGTTCCACCAAAGGAGAAGTATAGGCTACTTTGCTTCCACACCTCCCTCCCCCTGGATCTCTAGGTTCTTCTGTGAACCGAATGGTGTTCTCTGGAGCAGGGACATAAACAGTAATTTGGGAGGAGGCAGGTGGTCAGAGTATAAAACAAACGACATTTTCTTTCTTACATTGCCTGGCAGACTGCCTTCTTGGAACACTTACATATAGACAGTTGTCATACATCTTAATTATATGGAGCAAAACTATAGATGACACAGAATATATATTTGCTTCTCTTAGAAAATATTTGAAAGGAAACATGTGAGCATCAATCTGAAAAGGCTCACATTTCTTGTGATATGGTGGAAA
Organism: Cynopterus sphinx; assembly: GCA_030015415.1. Taxonomy (NCBI): domain Eukaryota; kingdom Metazoa; phylum Chordata; class Mammalia; order Chiroptera; family Pteropodidae; genus Cynopterus; species Cynopterus sphinx. Next base: position 68,432,035 of record CM057385.1, on the reverse strand, counting down.
TATTTATGGAGTTAGCAGGATCCAGAGAGCTCTGCTATATGCTTTGTACTGCCCTCCAACACCTTACTTTCTTTTCCTCACAGATGTAGCACCAGTGCTAGGATCATTAGAAGTGTTTCCTTTCCTTCCAGTTAATGAATGTATCCCCCACTATCGTCTCTGATCACATTGTTTTTGAAGTTTTAAACCAAATCATATTTGCTATCATTTATTCAAGGAGAAATAGAATTTGTTTCTAGTTAAATGCTACAAGGCATTTTGATATCCCTTGTCTAGACCTAATCCTAAATCATTTGGCCTAACATTATTCTATAACATTTGCCTTTCTTCATAGCAATTGCACTCTTAGAAATTACCTTGTTTATTCACATACTTGTTTATTGTTTGTATGTCCCAACAGAACCATGACTCTCTTATCTGCCACCATATTTTGAGGACTTAGAACAGTTTTTGGTGCACAGTAGGTACAGAATAAATGTTGGTCAGATGAAAGAATGAAACAATCGGATAGAACTGTCCTGCTATGAATGGATAAATGAATGAATAAACTAAATGCTATTGTTTGGTCCTAATCTGATATGACTTCCCAGGGAAATTTTGTACAGCCAAGGATTTCTTCTGTAATGAAGCACTCTGCTCTAGGGTTCTATGACGAGACAGATTTTTCTACCAACTCTTCCCCTATTGAATTCTAGATGCTGGAACTTTCTAGGACTCTTTCATGAGCCCTCTTCTCTTTCATAAATTCACTCTTTGTGTGAGACATCTCTATTGCCTTGACTTTAATTACCATACACACGCTGACAACTCCAAAAAATATACAACCAGCCACAATGTCTCCTATGGACTCCAGACTTGATCAGACTTCCTGTATGATCTGCATTTGAATGTCTCACAGCTTTCTTAAAATTAACTTTTAAATCAAACTCTTAAACTTTCATGCAGTGGCTCTTGCTCACCAACCAGCCAGCCAACCAAGAAATGAACAAACAAAACAATAATCAAAACCTGCCCTTTCCCTGTCTTACTCAGCTTTGTTAAATGATACCACCTCCCACACAACAGCTCAGATCAGAAAACTAGGAGTCATTCTTGAGTCATGCCTTTCCTTAACTTTCACAACTACTCTATCTAAATGTCCTATTATTTCTACCACCAAAGTATATCTGGACATTTTCTTATCTTTCCTGCTAGTGGACTTTCTTCCTTTTAATAATGCTGTCCCATTATAGTTTCCACTCTTGACCTGCACTGTTACATTCCACATGGTGACTATAAATCTGATGATGCCATGCCCAATTCCCTGGCTTAAAGCCCTCCTTGGCTTTACACTCCAACTGTGGCATATGAAGCCCTAAAGGATCTCCTCTTAGCCCTTCTTTCTGTCCCTTTTTTACACACCATGCTTTAAGCGTGCTGATCCCTTTTCTGTTCTTTGTAATTGTCTAGCTCTTGCCAGCCTCTGAATTTTTACCTGTTTATTCTGATAAAAATTCTTCTTTCTGCTCATAATTGGATTAAGTTCTATTCATCTATTCATTTCTCAGGAGAATTTTCAGACATCCCATGCAAGGAGTTCCTTTCCCTAGGCTACTGCTATAGTCTCTTTTTCTAGACTCTGTTCATTTGTTAGTTTCTATTGTAATCATTATTATTTTCGACTTTCTTCTGAGAACATTGTGGGGCTGTACTCTCTTTGAATTTAAGTATAGCCATGTGACTTGCTTGCACAATGAAACATAAGTAGGAGGGATGTGAGCAACTTATGAGCAGAAACTTTAGGACCACTCTGGGATTTGCCACACTCATTTCCCACTGCTGTTGAGAGTATAGGAAACACTTGTTAAGATAATGTCTCTGTCAGCCTGAGTCCCTGAGTGACAGAGATGTGCAGACACTTCCTGTAGACTTGCACTGAGCAAACTGCATTAATAGGGAAAAGGCTTTACTGGTATGAAGTCAATGAGATTTTAGAGTTGCTCATTATCATAGAATAATCTGACCCGTCCTGACCAATGCATACACTAATTCCTTTGCTTCATTTCTTATTATCTTCCTCCCACTAAGCCATTAAATTTGTAAAGGCAGGTGTTCGAATCATCAATGTGCATATAGTAAGTAACTAAATACATAACATGATAGGCACTTTAAAGGTAATTTTGAGTGAAAGAAAAAATGAAGGTTCCCTCACCCTTGATTGTTAAATGTGACTCCAAACCGTGTAATAAACATTTTGATTAAGTTATTAGAGTGATGTTAGTATGTATTTAGACAGTACTTTACAAAATCCTATAAAATGTATTCACCCATTTATAGATCTCTTGTGCTTCAACATTTGATATATGTAGAAATTGCCAAAAGTGCACAAGGGTATAGATAAAGGCATAGTGGTCATCTGAATGAGTGTTAAGAATGCAGTACAGTGTATGGAAAATGATTCAAAGTATATCATTTAATATACATGCTGTCACTGATTGCCTGTTCTTCCATGCTGACCTTGTAGTGTAGGTGGACTTCTGAGGACTTCTGTCCCTGATTTAATGGGAACAGGACATCTCTCCTCAAAAAATCATGGTAACAGGGATGGCACTGAGAGTGGTTTGAGGATGATGGTGGAAAAGGGGGTAAGCCTAGTGTTTTTGTTGGATGTGAGAAACTATTAGATACCAGAACTTATTAAATTCTTATAATTTCATAGTTTTATTATACAAGTTCTTCAGCCAGGATTATCTTAGTTACTTCTCAAAAACAAACAAACAAACAAAAAGATAACTCAGCCATGTAGAAAAGACTAGTTTCATTCTTCATATGAGAAAATTGAGATTCATTTTAAAAAATCACAATGTGGCAAGTAAGTGGCACAGCCTAAGCTCTAATGCAGACCTTTGCATTCAATCATCACAATTATTATTTTCTCTTTTTGGTGAGCTTACATATACCAAATGTTTTAAATGAACTCAGTGGATAGCAATATTTTACAGGTTAGGAAATTGTGACTACTCCAACCTCACAGGTATTTAGTACCACTGCTATTTATTTACCATCTCTACAAACTTCCTCATTTTCTTCCTTAAACAATGGTTCTTGTGGATCTTACAGAACTAGAGGTTATTTTTACCCCAAAGATATCATGCTTTCAGATTGTTCGCTTCTATTTTTTTTTTTTTTTGCTGCTTTTTAAGCTGTAATAATTGCCAGTTCCCTCAACTGACATTCCAGTATAAATATGAAAAACCCTAGTATAACACCGTCATAATCCAACAGCAATGCTAGAGTGCTTAGTGTAAAAGTCAACATGAGGAGGGAGCTGACTCATATTGACAGATATGCTAGTTACTAGTGGCTAATTCAACCCCAGCTACATTTTCCAGTGGCATACTGTTCATATCTGCCACCAGAAACATAGTGTATATGACAGTTGCCTTTTGACTTCTTAAAGGGAAATATGAAGATTGTTTTAGCTAACTAAAGGAAGAGAAAGTTTAAGAAAGCTTGAGGGCTGTAAATCTTGCTATTTGGGTCCTAACATCAATGACTATTTAAGACAGTTATTTTATTCATTTCTTTTTTTCTACTCCAGAATTTTTTGTCAAGGATTAAACATATAAGTTCAAATTTTGGTGGGGAGACCCAGAAGCAAAGGCAGCACTAGCTAAACAAATCTTGGACATTGACGCCATTGCAGTTGATTAGTAACACTTAGTCTTTGTCCCTAAAGTTTCCCTTTCTTCCCCATACTGTCCCATTTACTCATATCAAACTAGGTACTCCAATTCTTTTCTACATTAAGGTGATCCTTTGTATTAGGGGCACTTCCTCTGAGGTAAAGATTGGCTTTTGTTAATATTCATGATTACGAAGATCTTAGAGTGATTAAACCTGTTTTCTAATTTGAAGAAGATGATAATATCTATTTCACAAAAAGGCAAGTAGAATGATACATGTATTTTGTAAAATAGAAAGAAGTCTGTTTTTCATTAGTATAGCAATATATTAAATATAGAAATAATAATGACTACCTCTCAAGCTTGTGAAAATTTGAGAAAACTAATGAGATTATATTTATAACACTCATTTCTCTTCACAAGTAATTGGTACATAATGTCATGCATAATTAATGATTAGTTATTCACTATGTCTTTGTACTCAGTTCAGGGAGGCAATGTCTTTTACTGTTTGATTTAAAAAATAACAAAGGATTTGAAAATGATCATATTGATAAATAATTGTTAATTTGATAGACCACATACTTAGGTAAAGCAATAGTAGAATTCCTAAGATGTCACACTGTCTTTGAGATATTGAACTTAAAGAATATCTAGCTCTTGTTGCATATTTCTCAAAGCTCTGTGCATTTAATAAAGGTAATCTCATCTGGTACAACATGATAGAATAGAACTCGAAGTTGATTGTTAACCTTGTTTAAATGATCAAATTTAACTGCTATTTCCAAAAAGAAACCTCCATTAACGATAATAAAACTCAGAAGTAGTGGACTAACATGAAGAAGAGTTGGCAAAGGAAGCTCCGAAAGTTTCCTTTTTGTAGATATGAAGGGAAAAATAGGCATGAGTTTAAGAGGTTTTACATTCAATTTTTCATAGAAGCTGTATTAAAGGTCTCTTGTAGTCTTCTGATTCCCTAATCATCACTATTTAATAGGTACTCAGTGCAATGTACTGTACCAGACTCTGCTTCCTCAAAGAATTACATTGTTTAGTAATCTTTCCAAATTTATAGTTCAGTTGAGTAGTCAGAGCATGCAAACATAAGGACAGCTAACAATACGTGATAGATAGCAAGTGACAAATAAATGATGTGAGAAATAAATAGTTTAAAGAGGAAGAGATCCATGAGGGGTTTTGAATTCAAGCTTATAAAAGTGGGAAGATCTCATTAGTTATTTCCATATATTTTTTGGTGAAAAAACTGTTTTAACTCTTTTCTCCTTTTTTCCCCCAATTGGATTGTTTCTCTTTTTATTATTGAGTTGTAAGGATTTCTTATCTTTATAGACACAAGGCATTTATCAATTTACCATTTACAAATTTTTTCTGCAGGTCTGCGGATTATTTTTCAATTTTCTTAATAGTATCTGTTGAAGCATAATAGCTTCAAATTGATGATGTTCAATTTATCAAAAAATTGTTTTGAATCATGCTCTGGTTATTCTAAGAACTCTTTAGAATCCAAGGTCATGAGGATATCTTAAGTATTTTTTTAAAAGTTTAATAGTTTTAGTTCTTACATTTTGGTATATTATCCATTTTGAGTTAATTTTTGTGTATAGTATGAGCCTGGGATCTAAATTAATCTTTTTATATGTGGATATCCAGTTGTCTCAGCACTACTTGTTGAAATGACTGTTTTTCCCCTCATTGAATCTTCTTGACATTTTTGTTAGAAATAAATTAACCATAAATGTAAGAATTTACATTGGCTTCCTATTCATTTTCATACAATTTTTATAGCTTTTCTTTTGTTATTGCAAAACTATTTTTGATTACTGTATAATAATACTAAATTTTGAAATTATCAGAATAACTCCTTCAACTTTGCTATTTTTTTTTTCAAGAAATGGTTTTGGCTATTTTCAGTCCTTTGGGTTTCAATATAAATTTTAGAAATGGCTTGTCAATTATTGCAAAAAAGCCTGCTGATATTTTAATAGAGATTACATTGAATCTGTATATTAATTTGAGGAGAACTGCTATATTAACAATATTGAACCTGAACAGAGAATGCTTCTCCATTTATTTATATCTTTCATTTCTCTCAGCAACATCTTGTAGTTTCTGTGTATGAGAACTTCACTTCTTTTATTAAATTTAATCATGTTTTTTTTCACTTTTTGATTTGTCATAAATGGAATTTTCTTAATTTCATATGTGGGTGGTTCATTACTGATGTATAGAAATTTAATTGGTATTTTTATAATTGGTTCCTTTGACCTTTTTGAACTAATGGTTAGTTGTTTTTTCTTTTTTTAATGTCCACATTAAATAGTTTTAATGTCCACATTAGTGTTTCCTACATACATGTTGCTTATAAGTAAAGATGTTTTTCCTTTCTAACATGCATTCTTTTATATTACCTTATTACACCATCTAGGACCTCCAGTATAAGGTTGAATAGAATGATGAGTGAACATTTTTTGCCTTGTTCCCAATCTTGTGGGAAAAATATTTAATCTTTCACATTAAATATAACATTAGCTGTTGGTTCTTTATAGGTATTCTTTATCAGGTTGAGAAAAATCCCTTATATTTCATAATTTTTTAGCATTTTTTTCTTCAATTGGTGTTGGATGTTTTTCTGTGTCTATTGAAATAATTGTTCTTTTCATTTATTCTATTAAGGTAAGAAACTGCAATTATTGATAGAGATATAAATTATTTTAAAGAATCAAATGCAAATTTTGGAGGTAAAACCGTAACTTAAGTAAAAAACTTACTAGGGGACTCAACAGCAGATTTGAGATGGTAGGAGGAAAAAAAATCAGCAAACTTGAAGAAAAACAAAAATTAAATGGAAAATAAAAAATAAAAATAAATCGAGACTCAGAAACTATGGGAAACCATTAATACATGCATAAGAGACTCCCAGAAAAGTATAAGAAAAAATGGAAGGAATAGCTATTTAAAGTAATTAGCTAAAAACTTCCTGAATTTGAAGAAAAACATTTATTTAGACTTCAAATAAGCTCAACAAACTTGAAGTAGGATAGATACAAAGTTCACATCTACAAACACTGTAGTCAAATTGTTCAAAGCCAAAGACAATAAGAACATCTTGAAAAGAGCAAGAGAAAAACCACTTATCACATACAGAAAGAAAAACAATGTGACCAACAACTGACTTTGCACCAGAAATTATGAAGTTCAAAAGGGATAACATTCAAGAGTTGAAAGAAAGAAAAAATAAACCAAGAATTCTATAGTCAGCAAAACTATACTTTAAAAATGAAAGTGAAATGCTCAGGTATTTTTTGAATACAGAAAATCCATAGTTACCCTTTACCTATGGATCTGGGTTTGAATTGGGGAATGCATTTAAAATTCAGGGACCCATCTTTTTACTCTCTGCTGTCTGATGTCTCTTCTGCGTAAGTACAAGATTTCATGTTCATTCTAGGAGATTTGTAGCTGACTAATTACCCCTCCACTCTCTCCTAAACCTGTACACAACCTAGTAAGTACACATAGCTGTTTAGACCACCGAAGTGTGTGGGAGCTCCTCAAAGCCTTGGTCTTTCTCATTCCATGGATCTCTCTGTCATTTTTCTGGCTTCTTAGCTCGCTCTGGCAGCAATGCCTCTATTTTTCAGAGCTTACCTTCTTGTGGTAGGATTCCCCTTCTGATAAGCCAGGGTAGGAATATGTGATAGCCTCCCCAGACTAAAACACTACAATATCCCATTGTTTGTACCCAAAGTTTAGTAGTTTCTCTTGAATAACACTACTAAATGTATTGTATGCCTGTGGCTGATTTCTAGAACCCTAAAATTATTGATTTAGACTATATTACCTAGTTTTATCTTTGCTTATTGGGGAAATAATTTGATATCCCACCATTTGGTTAGTCTCACCTCCCAATTGTTTTTTAAAAATAAAATATGAAAAGGTGTTGTTTGTATTTGCCCATATATTTACCCTTTGGGAGTTCTTAATCTCTCTGTGTGGATCTGAATTTACATCTGGTATGAGCTTCTTTCTACCCAAAGAACTTTAATATTTTTCATGTTATAAGTTCACTTGATGAAGCCTCACTTTTTATTTTTCCCAAAAAGTCTTTTGTTACCTATGTTTGTGAAGGATGGTTTTGTCTGCATTTAAGATTCTAAGCTGACAGTTCTGTTTTTCCTCTGAGCATGTTATAGTTGTTGCTCCATTGTCTCATGGTTCTTATTTGCTGACAAGAAATCAGGAGATATTCTTACCTGTTTTTCCCTATTTATTTTGTTCCTTTTTCCTTGGGCTGATTTTAATACTTTTTAAAACTAATATTCAGCAATTTGATTATAATGTACCTAGATGTGGTTTTCTCTGTGGTTCTCTTTAGGTTTGTTGATCTTTTTGAAGCTACAGGTTTACTTTTTTTATTAAATTTGGGTGCTTTCAGTCATAACCTCTTCAAATCTTTTTTTTCCCCTGTAATTCCATAACTTACTTAGATTGCTTGATATTGTCATACATGTCATTGAATCTCACTTTTTTCCATTCTCTTTTTTTCTCTGTGGCTATGTTCTTATATTTCCTATTGCTAAGTGTTCAAGTTCCCAATCTCTAAATTCTACTCTCATATTTAATTTGTTGTGAAGCATATCTGAGAATTACTTTTAGGTATTATATTTTTCTTCAACTCTGGAAGTTCCATGTGATTCTTTTAAAATATATCTTCCATTTCTCTCCTTCTCATATTAATATTATAGTCTTATGCAGATTGAGCATATTTACAATAGCTTTTTAAAAGTCTTGCCTGCTAATTGCATCATCTCTGTTATTTTTCAGTCTGTTTCTATTGACTGATTTTTCTCTTGATAATAATATTTTTCTGTTTCTTCATGTCTAAGGATATTTGATTGGATGCTTAAGATTATTCATTTTACATTGCTGAGTAGTAAAATGTATTGATGTGACCAGCAAATAATTTACTTATTTATGAGTTCGATTCTTTTTAGGCTTGTAGTTTATCTTTTACATCTAGAGTAGAATTTACTTATGTTAGTTTATTCCCACTATAGAGACTTCATCCTTCTGGAATATTTACTAAAAGTCTCATGTAATTACTGGAATCTTTCCATTCTGGCTGGTAGTAAACTCTTCCTATGTGAGCTCTGGGATATATTCAGCTTATAGTCCCTTGCTTATTTTTGTTTTTCAATTGTTATTTTTCTTGCCTCATGCAATTTTATCCTAAGCAGTGGCAGTAAAGGACTCAATGGATATTGGTTTGATAGAACTGTGTTTCCACATAACTCTCACCCATGGTACTCTGTCCTATAATGTTTAGCCATCTTGGCCTCCCAGAACTCCATTTTTTGGCTGTAAGTTCTCTTGGGTTCAGATTTTCTGGTGTCTGTTTGGGTTCCCTACACTGAACCTTAGTCCAGAATTGCCTCTAACCTGATAGCTGGGACTGTCATTGGGCTGACATCATTATTTTTTCTCCTCTCAGTAGTCACAGTCCTGTGAGAGTTTTCCATGTACATAGAATTTGCTAACTTTAGCAAATAAAAATAAAGGTCAAGTAGTCAAATTTTAATTTCATATAAACAACAAATACTTACTATTAATATGTCTCAAATGGAATAAACCACACTAAAATCATATGTCAAATTCAGATTAATTTGCATTCTATATTTTATCTGGCAATCCTGAAAAAAAAAAAACCAGTTGTTTCATACATTTTTTACAGTTTTTAGTTATTTACTGTGAGAGAACATTTCTGTAGTAGTTACTCTTTCATTGGGTATAAGCAGAAGTCCTAAAGTTATTTGTTTATGAATACTCTACATTGTGAATCTCACATAGTTGATTTTCTCAAATTTGTTGTCTTTTTTTTTTAAAAGAGTGTTGTAATTTGTTTTTCTGGCAGCTAAATAACTAATCACTTAGCGTGATCATTTTGAAGTCTTTTTTTAAAGCTTTCTTCCAATGTTTCTACAGTGGCCTATAATCTAGGGCTAGTTATTAAGATATGACCCTTCTGGAGTTTCTATTGAATGTCTTAGTTTTCAACAAATTCTCATTACTTTGCCTCGTTGGAGCTCTAATATCCCCCAGCCCTATGCGAGCTCTGGGAATTGTTCAGCTCAAACCTCTCTAGTGATTGTTCCTTTCCTGCCTCATGGAGCTTTACCTTATGTAAGCACAGCATAATATTCAGCCAAAGACTCAAGAGAATCCCTGTGCATATATCTGGAACTCTTTCTCAGTCTAGCTCCCTCCTCTCCAATACTTTGCCCTGAAAATTCTAGCTGCCTCAGCTTCTCCAAACTCTAATCTCTGTCTCCTTAACTCAGCAAGGCTACAGAACTCTTCTCTGAATTGCCCCTACATGCACTGCTGTCTGGGAACTGCTTCCAGGTATAAAGCCTGGCATAGGGCTCATTTTAACTCATTTCCTTCTCTTAGGAATCATATTCCTTTGCTAACTATTGTCCAGAACCACCTATTTGATGTTGGCCAAAAGAAGAATTTTGACTTTTAAAATATTCCTATCTGTGAGGCATTTATGGTTCTTCAGCCTCTATAAATTCTAAGTATGCGGGAGTATCTGTCTCATACTTATGTTGGTAGCCTCATATCTATTTGATTTCTCAGTTAAAAGTGAAGCCAGGAATATCACTAGTCTAAAGTACTGGTGCATATTGGCCTCTGGGCTCTATGCTCTAGGCAGATCAAAATTATTTCTTATTCTCAAGGATCCAGCATAGTGTCAGAAATAGAGTAGATGCACAATAAACAGTTAATGAACATAAGAATACAAGGCATGCGGAGTGCAACTGGCAGTTGGTTCCTGATTTGCAGAGGGCAAATAATAATCAACAAATTATGCATTTCAATTAAAAGCAGGCTGGGGATGGACCTAGATTCTGAAATCAGGTAAAGAGGATAGTATGCCTTAGTGTCCTGTCATAGGACAGGCCAAAGTGAGTCTGACAGACCATTTGTTGGCTCTTCTCGGAAAATGTACTAAAAGTCAGTGAAAAATTGGGGCTGTATGATCTTTAAGATTCCTTCCATTTCATTCATTCATTCATTCATTCATTCAAGTATTTACAATGAATGTATCCTATATTCTAGCAACTGATTTAGCAATCCAAAAAAGACTGAAACTTACCCCTTGTCTTAAAGAACACATTGTTATAGAAAAACAAATGTATAAATAACTGCAATAGAGTAAGAAATTTCTTGATTAAAGTCTTCATTTTCCCTTTGCAGGTCACTGCTTGGGGTGGCAACGAAAAGAAGCAATCTTCTAAGTAGGGTTTATGTGATTCTAAATTAAAACTGCAATGTGGTATTTGGATTAGGCTTCAACTGCTACAGTACTCATGAACCAATTTGAGTCAATCTTAAGTCAGGAGAAAAAAGCAAAACTGAACTTGAGAGTGGCAACTGTATGTGCTTAACTACTGATATTTTTTCTGTATTTTTGCTAAAAAAATTGTCTAAGCCACATTACTGATCATATTATTTAGTTATTAATCTGTATAAAGGAAGTTGACTTATTAAAAAGCTGACTAGTTAGCGTTATCATGATAATAGCTAAAGTCATGTGAAAAATATTTTTGTTTTAAAAAGCCCAAGTCACAGTCGTAGATAGAATCTAAGAGTATATTCCATGGGCACCAGTGGGGTTTGCTCTACTCATAATGTAGGCAGGACAACAGTGCATGGAGAAATACAAAAGAACATTATCTTGTTCAGTGTAAAAATTATTTCTCTGAGTTACTAGTTAATCCAGTAAACTTTGCTTTCATTAATGAGAACAATGGAATTTCCTTTTCTCTAGAAAGTTTTTCTTTGTCCATGAAGTTTATTTATGTTTTTCATTAGGAAATTAAATATTAATTATATAAAGATTAGGAAACAGAACAGTGAAAAGCATAAATATTCATTCTCTACCATCTAAAATAATCACTGATAATAACCACATGTATTCTTTCTTTTTTTTCTATTTATATTTATGAATTTTTTACTGTCTTATTGGCTTGACATTGCTCAGATTGTAGTGCACAAAAAATCCTCTTTTTATCCATATTATTTTAACATATATAATGGCAAATACATAGTAGCATGTCTTTCATATCTCCTAATATTAAATTACTTAGCAGAAGGAGAAGAGGGGGGGAAGACAACTAAACTGAATTCTGTACTTTTGCTTTGTGTGCCTTTTTTAATTAATTCATTTAATTAACATAACTACCATGTAAGAAAAATGTTCTCTCTACTTTAAAGAAATGAAATCTTAGAGAAGTAATTGCCTGAGGGTATACTTGAGATCTGAACCCAGAACTACAGAACTCCTAAAAATGTTCTTACACAGCTCAACAGAAGCAAGAGAGGTGAAAAATAAAGGAACAGATGTGGGAGCTGTTAAATGGTTGGCAGAGGGTGAAGGGATTATGAGATAATACATTCATTCCAAAGAACAAAAGTTTCCTCAATTTAACCTTCCTGATCTGAAATTGAGAAAATGCATTGAAAAAAGGAGAAATTGGAGGAGGAAGAAATAATTCAAATCCTAGTCCCATGAATTTTTTTTTTTTTTAGTTAAGCAATCCTATAGCTGCTTCATTTATATTTTTACACTATCTTTAGAACCTGATTATTTTAACAAGTGCTGTCCAATTGCTGTGTTACTTAAAAGAAAAGATTCTAAAATTTCTAATTAGATTTTATTTTTAAAATACCTGCCATCCTAAGGGCCTGTCAAGATTTATGTCTCCTATCTGTGAAGATGAAAGATTTTCTTTCTTCAGGGTGATTATGCTTAGGTAAAGTTGCCAGAGACAGTTTAAATTTTGTGTTTTATTGTTGGATGGTCTGGATGCTTCTTTGAGAATCTGAGTTTGTAACAAGCTGTTTTCCCCAAAATATAATTGAGAAATCCACTTGTGTAGGTATAGCTTAACAATTTCAGAAAGAAATGAGGTGACAGCATGCATCTTTTCTAGACAAGTCCTTAGCTTGGATTTCTGTATACAGAATAGCCTTGTATAGTCCATCCTCAAGCCAAACTTACCACATATAAATGTACAAACACCCAACTCATGGTTGTTTTTTCCACAGTCATTTGCCAACAATCCCAGATCTGCTAGTGATACTCTCCTATTAAGGCAGACAAATAAGGTATTTATCTCTTCTCTTATTAATCCAATCACTCACAAAATTTCATGAACTTTTTAAAAATTACTTTTCAGTTTTATTCTTTCCTCCTAATTTCCAGGAATCATACTGAGATCATTATATTCTTAAAAACAACTTTTTATCTAATTATGGCAACTGCCTCATACCTGGTCTTCCTGGCTCCAAAACTTCCCTGTTTTCAAAATACATGTTTATGCCCAGTTAATCTTCTTCAATCACCACTTTGATCATATAGCCTATATATCTCTAGTATCATTAACTTATAAGCTCCCAGAGGCTGGGATCTGGTTCTAATCAGGGCTTGTGACAATGTGTCTGGTACACAGAGGAACATGGATATTTATTTATTGAATGCCATCTAAACTAATGGAAGTACAGGGTGAGGAACTAGAATAACTACATGAACTTTTTCTGCTGCCTCAAAATTTCAGGTAAAGCTTCAAAGCTGAGGACTACTATAAACAAAAGCACATTCACATTCTAAAGAGAACACCTAGCAATAGGCAGTCACCATTCCTCTAGGGTGGTGATTCTTAACTAAGGGTGATTTGCCCCCTATACGTCTGGAGATATATTTGGTTATCATACCTCAAGGGGAAAGGAAGCTTCCGGCACCTAGTGGGTGCAGGGCAGGAATACTATTAGATATCCTATAATGTGTGGTCCTATCTTCTCAAACAACAAAAAAAGATCTTATCCACAGTGTCAATATTCCTATGGTTGAGAAATCTCTGGATTTGAATTCTTCTTCTCACTCATTATTTAACCTATATATTCAGAAGACAGAAAATTAAGAAAAAAAAATCTTTAGAGTAAAGAGTTATAGGTTTAGGGACAATGTATTTTTGCTTTTCTATTCTCACCTAACTTTAAGTTACATTAGGGAGTTTCCAAAATAATCCCTCAGGGATTTGATAGTAGTTGCAAAATGGGAAAACAGCATTTTACACCCTAGCTGGATGTTTTCTGAGCAGCAGAGACTAGAACACTCACTTTACTTGAGACAAGAGAAGGGCCTAGATAATGGAAGTGTTTGATATGCACTCTGAGAGTTTCAGAGTGTCCATGAATAAAGAGACTGGTGCTTGGCTCCCCTGTAGAATTCTGAAGTCAGGAAACTGAGTAGGGTCCATGGTTTCAGGCCAAGGGAGGAGGGCAGTACAGAACAGATGGAGCCTCCATTTGGGGACTGAGGGCTAATGAACACCTCCAAAGGTAACTGGGCTCAAGATATTTTCATGAAACCATGCCCATGAGGATAGCCTGCTCTGGAAGGAGTCCCTGAAAGTCTGATGCTCTAGGAATAATTGCTGGTAGCAGGAGACGGTAGCAGTGTGGTGTTGGAAGAGGTCAGCTGGATATCGTTTTGCTTGCTTAAGAAAACTGTAGGTCACTCATGGCCTATGAAAGATCTGGAAATGGGCTCTGCAGATAAGCTAACATTTAGCGATTGGCCACACTGAGGAAATAAATGGTCAATTACAACAGCATTTTGTCCTCATTTCTTACCCCCCATGCCTCCCCCTGAGTACCAATACAGTAGGGAGGACAGGGACTTACCAACATCACAGAGAAAAAGAAGGAATGAATAAAAGGAAGAAGGGAGAAAAAGTGAAAGAACAAAGAAGAGTAAAAGCTCATCTTTCCCATAAAGGTTTCTAAGCTTGGGTCATATGTAAACTGATGTGATGATAGACTGAACTGGGTATGAAATTGCAGCTTTGGTTTAGAGTAGAAAAGTCTGTATAATACCTGAAAATGAATCCTCGGTTACCTAAGTGTGATATTTTTTCTTGTAAATAAAAGTGACCAGAAAGCTGAAGGAATCACTCAAGTTGTTATCAGGACCAAAAAGACCCAGTAGAGCACCTTTGAAGGAACTGGTTGGAAGAAAATATGTTTCTGGCCTGTTTCCCATAGAACTCAACTTGTTTTTAAAAATCAGTTATGTGAGCCTTTGTTGCACATTTGGAACTGCATCATGTTTATTAAATGTTTACATCCAACAGTCTTAGATAATTTTATTCCCATTTAAGTATGAGAAAAAGTTTTGCGAAGGTTAAATGACATATCATGATGAAATGAGTACATCCTTTCTATGTTCTTGTGTTTTGAATGTTTTCACCAATAGGTAATAATTTGAGTACACAAATGTCTATTAATTTCTGGGGGGTTTGAACAACAGAGAATGGAACTTTAGCATTATTAATAAAAAACTGCTTCCTACATCAAATTAAAAGAATAGTTTAAACATAATAATAATGTTTCCTCTGCTTTTGACTCACAACCAGATGTTCCAGAGAGAGCTCCTACAATTTTACACTTTTCTGACAGATTTCAAAGTTCTTACTTTACATATCGATATTGCTATCAGCTAAAGCAACCTATCTTTTTGCACTAGAGCTGTCTCCATCCTGAATTATTAAATATGCTGACAATTGAGCTGACTGAGAAATGAGGTTCTCTGAGTTGCATTAAAAGTACCGTATGAGGGTGGAAGAGCTCATTCAAATGATGATTGGATTGTTTAGTAGACACTAGTTGGTGCCCACTGCTCCACCCCAGTGGCCAGTGAGGAGCTAAAATGGAGCAAGTTAAGAATTAATTTTTATTAGATCCTGCTCTGTTTTAATCTTAAAACTCCCAGAGAGCTCTGATTCTAGGCAGAAAATGAAAGCATCTTGCTACCTTATTTGTCTAACAAATCATACTAAAATGTTCATTAAATAAGCATGTACGTACGCACCCAAGGACGTAGTAAGATAGAAGTCAACACTCATTATGACAGTCTGAAGTCTAAACTGGGCTTCTTTTAAATCATTAAAGAAGATACAATTATTTGTAACTGTTTATCTCCCTGGGAAAAATCAATTCCTATAAAGTATGCAGACCTTCTGACATCCTTAAATGAAATGTCATCAGGCCTCAGTACTATTTCTGTTGAGGATAATATTTTTGCTCTACATTAGTACCTAGAGTACTAGATTCCTGAAACTGGGGGACTGACTCCATTCTGAATGTAACATTTATCACCTTTGCTGAGGAGGCAAAAAATCGTTTCATGTGTTCCTGTCTCCCCCTTTCCATGATTTTTCTCTCATGCATTCACTCCTTGATTTACTCATTTATTTATTTCCTCATATCAGTTCCAGAATTCAATCACTCACTCGATAAACCTTTATCAAATTTGATTAATGAATATATATCTATATAAAGAGAAACTCAGAAGACACAGGACTATTTCGTTCAGTCAACAAAACTGTTGCTAAGGATTCATGCCTCTTGGTATCAAGAAGTTTGACATTCTATGACTTTCCAACTTGCAACTCTCTTGATCCCTTATTTCTAGAATAACGTAAAGCAACATCGTTTACTGAGCTGCACAGATTTACTCTAGGCATCAGCTTGATCTCTTCAAATCTATTCTATCAAATCCTGTTGATCTTGTGAGATAATACTTTGAAAATCAAGATCCTTCTCTCACCTCACTGCTACTACCTTGGTCCAGACCATCATCTTCTATTATCTGGGTTACTGTAAGAACTTCTTACTGAACTTGACACACCAGCCTTCCCCACTTCTCTCATCTACTTTCCAAAGAGAGATAATTAGGATATAAAAATGTTGTAGTATTAATCTCCACTGAAGAACTTTTCAAAAGCTTTTTATTGCCCAGATTTTAAAGCCCTAAATCTATAGCACATGTGTTAGCCTCTTCACAACATGGCTCTGCTTTCCTCTACAACACCTCAATGTCTTCATCATATGTTGAGCTCACAGACATAGAGAAGGAAGTATTGTAAAGCCAAAAGACCACTCTTTTGTTGTTATTCCTTCTGTCTCGAATCTTCCCTTTTGTTTCCTTGTAACACCCCTCCCTTTTTTTCAGCGTTTGCTTGGTCAGTTTTCAATCATCTTTAAGTTTTCATCAGACATTACTTTCCACTTGGACCGAGGCATGTCTCTGGTCCATGCTCCCTACAGCTCTGTCCTTCCCCTGACATACCATTTACCACATAGTTCATATGCTGGACTCCCAGTTCTATGAGGCAGAGGCAGTGTCTGATACATGGTAGGTACTGAATAATGTTTGATAATTTAATCCATTTCTCTGAATCTGATGCTCTTGTGCATTTCAAACCTAGACTGAATAATTTTAGATAGTGATAGATAAACGTCTACACGCACATACACACTCACCCTATCTTTCCTCTGGCTATTGCATCTTATGTACGTGCTGCTGGAACTTGGGAAGACTGTTATAGAAGCCTAAGGATTGGATTGGAGAATAATTCTTTACTTTATCAGTCTGTTAATCCTACATGCCTGTGGTGATAAACCCCAGAAAATCTTGATAATCCTATATAGTAATCACAGGGAGCTGGAAACAGCTACAAATACATATCAAATTGTGAAATACCATTATCATTTAGATAGCTGTGGTCCCCTCCAAATTATATTAGGCTATTCTTGCTTCACAAAATCTTTCCAAGCTTTTACCCTGTTTTTCTTTTTTTGTCTATTATTCTCTTTACTGTTGGTGTAGTTGCTCTGCCTTCCCAACACACTCCCATTTCTCCCTATTCCTTCTACCTTTGTTTCTTAAATTTCTGACACTCTTCTCTCCTGACTCTAGGAATTATCATCCTCTGACATCACTCTTCCTTTTCTCTTACATCCTTCTCTCTCCTCATTGCATTTCTTTTTGATGATATTTCTTTCTTCTTTCTCTCCTTTTACATTGTTTTTTTCCTTTTCCACCCTCTGCTCCTAGTAAAGTACTATGAATACTGAGGGGTGTGTGTGCAGGACCACAGTAAGCCCTAGTGTTCTCCTGTGCAGCCCTGTTTATTCTAGATTAGCATCCATATGACTCATGGGCAGGGAAAGTAGCTGAAATTCCGTAGATAAGCAAATAATTCTTGGCAGTGTCAAAATGAAAGCAACTGCACTGCCAAAAGGCTTCTGTTTACCACACAAAACAAATGTTGTTACTATTTCAATTCCAAAAAAAGCATCCTTTCACAAGAACATTGTTCTAGCCTTTATGTCTAATTAGATGTAAAGAAAATCTTTTGTTATTTTTGTTACACAATTTAGGCTTGGCTAATAACCAGGGATAAATAATAGTTTACCCCTGCTGGGTTCTGTAGCAACACTCTTCTGAATAAAGTAAGTGCACATGTGCAGTACAAATCCTGTGAAAGGCCTTTCTTTTCTATGCTTATTTTCTTTCATCCTCATCCTGATTCCTTTCACCTCACAATAATCCTCTTTTATTTTTTTCTTCAGGGGCTTTGCAACATGATTTCCATAAATATTTTGGGGAAAAATCACGTAGGTTTTTTCTTTCTTCCCCCATTTTCTATGATTTCAACTAGAACATGCCCTGAGTCTATTGGCTTCTTTAGTTGTAACTAAGCTATTGTATTGAGACTGGATGCGATGGGGTGGTAAACAAAGAAATCAGGACAGAGGGGTGATTGGCCCATGCCTTACTGACAAGGTATGCTACATCTGTGTTTTTTCTTTCTCCCTATACACAATCTTTTTTTTTTTCTCTCCTCCTGAAACAGGTAAGTTTCTCTTGTTGCAATTCTTTTACTCAGTATGCAGTTTACTTTGGTCCAATTTTAACTTTTTTACACAGTAACACATCATCTCTGCTCTGAACACTGTGAATACCTTTGGTTTTCTATTTATTTTTGTTTGCTGCTGCTCTAATATTCAAGTACAGAATGGAGGGCTAATGTACAAGAACAAGAGGACAAGAACCCCAAATTCTGGAATAGATGCCACCTGGAACTAAGGCAAAAGTGTATTTTAGCACATAGCTAAATCAGGAGACCTGGGCTTTTGTTCTGACTTGACCACAAACTTCCATTTGGCCTTAAGCAAATCTCTTGACTAAGTTTTTTAAATTAGACTTTACCTAATCTGCATTCTCATTATGGAATAAATAGATGCTTTGCCTGACATTTTTGAATAAAAATATAAGTACTATTTTAATATGACTTCTTTTGTGGTTCTGTAAAAGTTAAATTGTATATATTATTTGACCTGATCAATTGCAAAATTAGTTGGTTTCCACTTTCCTTTTGGGAAAAAAGTGACCTAAAATGCATTGTGTGCCCTGCTCCACGCTAGTCCCTTATCATTGTGTAAGCACGGTCTTCTCAGAGTAATAACTTGAAGTAGGTCCTATTTTGCCTATTCACCAGATGAAGAAACTGGGGCTCAAACAAATTTTGGAACTGGCTCACAAATTAAAAAATGGCAGAGCTAGGATTCTAGCCTAGGGTTGTTCTACTCCCAAGTCAATGCTTTTTCCATTACACTAATATGTACTCAATTGTGAATAATTTCTTATTCACTTGCTGTTTTCCCCATATTTCTGCTGCTGCTTTTAATATTAATCCGTCAAAATAAATTTAACCATATCCTTATTTTTCCAATATCTTTTTTAACTTGGTTTCTTTTTCTTTAATGCACCGGCAGAGTACCCCCCAATTAGGGGAAATACAAAAGACAATATCAGATCAATCTTGTTAATTTCATATTTCTTAATTATAATTACATCTTACAGTTATCTATTCAGGTAAATATTCACAATATTTATCAATGTTTGTTTAGGTCAGTATTGCCTGAATGCGTTTGGCAATATTTACCCAAAGAAGTATAATAACTATGGCAATTTACTTCTCTAAGTAAATAACGATTTAAAAAAAGAAGTTGATCAAATTTGGATAATTTAAATCTAATTGAATCTCATCTCATAAACACGTTTTGTAATTCTGTGCCAAGTAGAGGCAGGAATGATGTATAAATTTAATGTTGTTTAGATTGTGCTAGGTAAGGTCAAAAATGCTGTGCAAACTAGAGGCATAACAAAGTCTCTGGAAGTTGTTTGTCATTGTTATGCATTATTGGTTCAGGGTTGGTGAGGGATTCCTCAAAGTTATCCTCACTTTATGTCTCTGGATAGGATTATGTCTTCTTTAAGTTCATGAGGTTCAATTCCTCTAAATAAATATCTTTTAATGTGATTTTTGTTCTTTTGGTATCATAAGGAGCAACAATGACAATTCCCAACCTGGCATGATGTGTGTGGGGTGCGGATTTTTGTTGTGTCTACTATATGGTGTCTCACTGATTCTAGACCAAGTGCTACCACGGTTTGCTAATAATAATAAAAGGAGATGTAACAGCAACAGTAACAGCAGCAACAGCAGTAGTAGACATTTTAAGAGTAGTAGTAGTTGTAATAGTAGAACACAGAGCTGTGAGGAGTGTCTGCCCAGTGCCAGTGTCCTGGCTTCATACACTGGAGTGGATCTCTCGTGGTGATATCTGTGGATTCCTCTTCTTGGCTCATTGACCCAGGAGTACTAACTATCCTGAACCATGTTGGAAGAATGAAGTGGTCTCTCCTAGAATTTGAAACTTGGAATGGAGATAAAGAGCATAGTTGGGGTTGTGGGCCATTAATGCTCATGGTGCTAGACCCCTGCAGCTGTGGCCCCCTTGTAGCCTAGTTGCTATGTATCCAAAGCACTGAATCTGAAATTCTCCTTCCATGTGTTATCCAAATACTCTGCCCTGTCCTCCCTTTTTGATCTAGCCATTTCATTGACTTGCAACCAAAAGCTACTACAATAATAACATTATTGAGCTTTTAGTACAAGCATTGGCTCAGCTCATATTCTGTATCATATTATCTTTACAATAAGCTTATGAATTAGATGCTATTATTTATATTTATTAGATTAGGAGACCGAGGCTGACAGAAGTCTTTTAGTTCAGAGCACATGCATAATAAAAGGCTGAACCCAGATTTCTGATCCTAAAGTAATGATTTTAGCATATATACTATGCTTGTTTACAGCAGCTTATGCTAACTAAACATGTGGGGCAATAGCTGGCATTAGAAATAGAAGGGAGAACATAAAGGAACTGTTAGAGAAGAATGAGCAGGTGGAGGGGGAGGGCAGGTAGTGAATATTTAACACATCTTTTAGAATGGTAGAAAACACAGCGGCAATTTCATATTAACTCTTGGGAAGAATTTCTTGACCATAAAGTTCATAGGTAGGGGAATAAGTTACTGAGGGGATAGTAAAATTAAAAGCTCTAATAAAATATTAAATAACTATTCACATGGAGAAGTTTATGTAGGCTTTAATGTGAAGGCAGGGAGTTGAAATTGAATTCAGTCTTGAAAAATGTTGTGGACTCTTATAAGCATAAAAAATATAGTAGATAATAAAAATACTTTTTTTTTTATCCCCATAAGGACATGCACAGCTTGTAATATTACAAATATCAAAATTATTTATTTTACTCTAAGCACAAATGATCAGCAGTAATAGCTGATTATAAAGTCTGGGATTAAATAAAATTTTAAATTCCTTCACATATATATAAATTGACATGGAATCATACTGATTATTACTATTTGAGAAATCATGAAAATACCCACGAAACTGGAGAGGAATAAATTTCATTTTTTTAAACAAGGTAATATAGACTCTTAAAACTATATGCAAATAACTTTGATCTCAGTCTTCCTGAATATTATAAGTTGTATTGAAAAAATCTAGAAGAATGAGGTAATCCCCAGGGACCCACATAGATTCACTAAAAAAATCAAGTCTCTTTATTCTCATTTCCTTTTTGGGGACTAGCTAAGCTTGTAGCAGAAGAAGGCCAGTGATATGAAATATCATGAACACACAATGAAAGAAACAAATTGAAAATGTAAAAATATGGCCAATATTCTTATAAACATTTGAAATTAATTGTTATTACAAGAGTAGGTTATTAGTTTGTTCAATTCAGAAAGAAGTCTTTAGGGGATTTCCACATTAAAGTCTTATTGTTATCATCTCTAGTCCAAAAATGTCAAATGATTTGAAGTGCTAATTGTAACATATATTAGACATGTAAATATACGATTATCTTTCTTAACCCTTATTTACCTTTAACATGCTTTGTAAATTGCTGTATAATATCCATACAGATAAGTCCACACACATATATATATATGTTAATGTATTCATAAAGTTAACCCACCCTTGTCATCAGCACCCAGATCAAAGAAAAGAGAACATTGTCAGAACTTCAGGTCTCTCATGCTGCACCTTTCTCATTATCACATGCCCTAAGAGCATAAATTCTAATACATTAAATCAATTGTATCTGTTTCTCAAGTTTATATTAAAAGAATCTTTTAGTTGGTATTCTTTTGTGCATGGCTTATTTTGCCCAGCATTATTGGTGAGATTTATCCATGTTGTCGCATGTAACAATAGTTTGTTCATCTTCATTGCTTTATGTAGTGCTTCAGTGCACAAACATTGCCACAGTATTTTTAAATCACTGCTGTTGATAGGCATTTAGGTTGTTTCCAGTTTGGAGATATTATGAATATTGCTGATAGAAACATCCTTGCAACATACATTATGTAAATTATGTGAACATGCTTATGTATTTCTGCAGCATACATGGGATATTTTCAGCTTTAGTTGAAAAAGCTAAAGTTTTCAATGTGATTGTTATAATTCATACTTCCACCAGGAGGGTATGAAGAGGTTCAGTCGCTACTCATTTTGATCAACATTTGGTAGTTAGTATTTTTAATTTTAGTTATTATGAATGGTCATGGCATTGATTGTGGTTTTATTTTATATTTTAACATTGAGATACAGTTCAAATACCACAAAAGTCTCTCTTATTAGTATATTCTCAATGCTGTGCAACCATCATCATCTTATTCCAGAATATTTTTATCACCCAAGAAGAAAAAGCAGTTTCTCACAATTTTCTTCTATCCTCAGGCTCTGGAAACACTGATCTATTTTCTGTCTATATGGATTTGCCTGTTCTAGATATTTCATATAACAGATATAGAATCATACAATTTGCAGGCTTTGGTCTGGATTATTTCATTTAGCATAATATTTTTTGAGTTTCTTTCATGTTATAATATGAATCAGAATGTCATCCTTTTCATGAGTGAATATTTCATTCTATGGATATATCACTATTGTTATCCATTTATTAGTTGATAGAAATTTGGTTTGCTTCCACTTTGGGTTATTATGAATAAACATTCATGTATAAGTTTTTTTGCAGACATATGTTTTTAGTTCTCTTAAGTATATATACCTAGGAGTGAAATTTTCAGGTCATATGGTAATGTCATGTTTAACTTTTTGAAAAACTGCCAAACTATTTTCCAAAATGGCTTCACTATTTTAGATTCTATCAATGTATGAGGGTTACAGTTTCTCAAATCCTCACTAATACTTTTCACTTTCCATTTTAAAATCATAGCTATCATAGTTGGTGTGAAGAATTATTGTAGTCTTGATTTGCTTTTTCCTAATGGCTAATGATATTGAATATCTTCTCATGTGATTATTTCCCATTTGTATATCTTCTTTGGAGAAATGTCTAAACAGATCCTTTGCCCATTTATTAAATGAATTGTCTTTTATTTTTGAGTAATATTTCTATGCTTTTTTACTAAACTTGTATTGAATACATGATTTACAAAGATTTTCTCCCATTTTTTAGCTTTTTTTTTAAACTTAGATATAGTATCCTGTTTCATAAACATTTTTAATTTTATGAAGTCTAATTTATTAAACTTTAGTTGCTTTTGCTGCTGGTATCATATCTAAAAAACCACTGCCTAATCCAAGTTCATGAAGATTTGCACCTGTGTTTTTTTTTTTTCTAAGAATTTTATAGTTCTAGCTCTTCCATTTAAACCTTTGATCCATTTTGAGCTAATTTTTGTATATAGTATGAGGTAGGGGTCCAACTTTGTTCTTTTACATGTGGCTATCCAATTGTTTCAGCACTATTTATTAAAGAGGCCATTCTTTCCTTATTTTGGCAACCTTGTTAAAAATCAATTGTCCATGAATATTTGAGGTTTTTATGGTTTTATTTTGATTTTCCCTGACAAATAATCATATATAGCACTGTTTTGTATGTGTGTTGCATTTTAGAGATACTCTTGTGAAGTCTTTTACACATTTCTATCATCGTCCTGATTTATAGGAACCTTATATTTTTGTATCCTAGTCCTCTGTCAGTATGTCTTACAAATACTCTTTCCTGCTTTGTGACATGATTTCGACTTTATTTAATGTTGTGTTACTAAAATTTAAAATTTTTAATGTCTAATTTATCATTTTTCCCTTTATAGTTACTGTTGTGTCCTTAAGAAAGCTTAGCCAATGTGCATTATTAAAATTACTTTATTTTTCTAAAATCTTTACTGTCTTACCTTTCACA
Source organism: Cynopterus sphinx (assembly GCA_030015415.1). NCBI lineage: Eukaryota > Metazoa > Chordata > Mammalia > Chiroptera > Pteropodidae > Cynopterus > Cynopterus sphinx. The sequence goes on along the minus strand of CM057385.1, from coordinate 68,407,850 downwards.
GTTAAAGTTACAATCCATCTGGAATTGATACTTGTGTATAGAATAAGGGTAGATTTAGTGTTTAGCATATGGCTAACCAGCTGACTCAGAGCCATTTTTTAAAAAAGCCATCTCTTTGCCACTGCACTGTAGCATTGCCTATGTTATAAACGAGAGTACCATACATAAGAGGTCTTCTGAATATTTTCTTTAGATCTGTTTCTATGTACTTGATTTACTTCATGCTATTGAAAATATCTTCCCGGTCTACCATTCCTTTTTATCATTAAGCAATATCTTCTTTTATCTCATTTATTGCCTCAAATCTGTTTGATGCTACTATAACTACGTAAGCTTATTATTGGTTAATGCTATATCTTTTCATCTTCAACTTTTTAATATTTTTGATATTATTTAAGGTGGTTTTCTTATAAGTAGCATGAAATAAGTTTTTAATTTTTAAATCATTTGATAATAATATACTTTGTTTATTTAGTTTACTTATATGTATTTATTGTTCCTACCACTTTACTATTTATCTCTAGTTAGCCCACTTGTTTTATGTTCCCTTTTTGGTCCTTTCTTGCCTTCTTTTCTTAGTATTGAACTATTTTTATCAAAGTTTCCTTGACTTATTTATAAGCAATAGTTTTGGTTTTGCTTTTTTCCCTAATATTTTACTAATTAACTTGGAGATTACACAGAGCATCCTAGCTTATCGCAGTCTAATGAAAATGATTACAACTTCCTTGATAATATTAGGACCTGAACACACTTTAACTTCACTTACCACCTACTGCCCACAATTTGAATTATATATTTTAATTATGCATCTTTAATATATTGTGATACATTTTTGAGTTGATATATTTTGATTTATACCATGTGATTAGCATTTCCATTATTTCTTTCTGAATTTCCATTTTTTTCCTTGGGGATTCATTTTTCTTCTACTTTAATAACTCCCTTTATCATTTCAGGTCTGATGAGGACACTTTTTTTCATTTTTCATTTGCTTATTTTGCCCTCACTGTGGCTTAGATGTAAAGATCAGTTATTATCGATCCTCTCTCCCCTTCTATTCCCACTCTAGCTGTGGAAATAGCCCACCTCAAAAGAAGTTATGATACTGTAGAGAAGATGCATTTATCCAGTACCCATTTCTCATGTCACAGAGAAAGAATAAAGGAGACCAAATTACAGATGTTTTGGCCTTTCAGTAGATTAAATCTTAGGAACTGAGAAAGGTGGACCCATCACTGTCTTCCCCCAACCAAGTACCTTACTCCTCTAGTATAAAAGGATAAGAAAGAAGTTGGAAAGTGGTCAGGAGTACTGTTTCAGTAAGGTGACTCCACATGGAAACTTGAGGAGTGGGGAGAGAAGTGGTTGTCCCCTGAGCTATTCCTCACATTCTTAGCTCTTGGTTCTCTTAACCCATTTGTCTGAAATATTAAGCCTGCTTAAATCCCGCTGCATGAGGTGTCTCCCTTAATACTAACAATTGTTCCCCTGAGAATCCTCCTTGAACTGCTGGTTATTGGTGTGAATTTGCCTCCAGAAATCTCAGATATGGGTTAGAAAAGCATATTGATTAAACCATATCAAAAGCTCACTACATTCAGGAATGAAAATTCACCCCCTCTTCAGTTATCACTGCAGAATTCCCATATAGTCAACATAGGTTTTACAAAGAATATATAACATTAAGTTATACTAATAACTTAAGACTAACAATAGAGAGGTACCCTAAATTTTAATATAAGTAAATTCTTCCTATAAACTTTCTAGAGAGAAATTAAAGTTCAAAAAGTAAATTCCATGTTTAAGTCCTTAGAAGTTGGATTCCAAGTCTTTAAAGTTCCAAATCAAATTTCTTTAAAATTTTTCATTAAAAAACCAAAGAGATTAAACTATGAAATTCTTGACAATTTATTATTCTACTTTGTCTCAGTAGGAGGGACTTTGAGACAGCGGATATGGTGTTTTGTACCTATGCCTGGCACTAACAATTTGAAGCTAGAGCCTTATTAGTGCTCCTGTGGCACTTGTTGATCTGCCTTTGAGTCCTGGCCTCCTTGTCTGAAACTCACTTGGAGAAATAAAATAGTAGTCAAAAGTTCTCTTCCATTGCTTAAAAAGCCTGTCTACACAAAGACTCTGTTTTCCATGTGATTAAATCTGCCTCAGCTGTGCCTACTTAGAATAAAGTTTTATCTTTATATTTTAAGGTCGGTTGCTGAGGACCACACATTAATGCCTTATTAGTTTGAAATTTCCAAGCACACCACCCCATTAAAAATAACCTCAGCTTATAAGTACTAGCCACAATTAGCTCCTATAGTCTGTCAATCTTAGTGTCATGTGTCCCAAGTTCACTGAAGTCTAAATCCTTAAGTACTCTCTAAATATAATTATCTATTTTCTGAGATACAGTACCAAAACAGAAGACCAAATATTGTAATTTTAGGGGCCAATAAATTATGCCCATTCGTTCTTAACCACTAATTGATAAAAATATGATGAAAGTATCACAGTTGTCTTTTTGGAGAACGTGGCTTAGAAAATGACTGTAAAAACGTTATTTCCAGTTTCTCTGTTCTCCCTACCTACTCTTCCCCCATTCCCTGTCCCATTGACAGTCCAGGTTACCCCAGGGAAAATTTGGGTCTCTCTAAATCATTGTCTCCTCCTGGCAACTAACATCCACTGGGGATCTATGAATAGGGTGTGGGCAAGAGGCCAGAGCAATATACCAGGAAGTCCCATAAACATAAGATGGAGAGCCAGAAGCTCTCACAAATGTATCAGGTATTTGACTATTAACTCCAAAGATTCATTACTTTATTGAAAAACTTATATTTAGAAAGTATATCAGTATCTTGTGAAATGTTCATTATAGTTGACAGTTGCAAAACAATTATTGTTCATACTTCTTAGGGGAGGAGTGGAATGCTTCCTGACCTATAATTTGAGGAAGTAGTGAAAAGAATTAAGCAAGATCAGGTGAAACAAATTGTTTAGTGTGGAGAATAGCAGGCTGGGAAAAAATGTGTAACAATGTCTCTTCTAAAGAGCCCTAAGAGCTATCATACGAAAGAGGCATTTAATTTAGTGTAACTAGAAAAGGCAGAATTAGGGCAATATGATAGAAGGTTCAGAGAAATAGATTTAAATTCACTAAGGATTTTTTTTTTTTACAAAATTAAAACTGATAAAAATGGGAAGAGCACACTTGAAAAATACTCATATCATGATGTATATGAGCCAGAGGCTGGGTAAATTAGAAAAGCTAGAACAAAAGATATGGCATGGGTGGCCATAAGAGTTCTTTGACTTCTGATCATGTTAAATTGTCATGGTATCAGGGACAATGCACAAGTACTGTTCATGGGACATAACCATCAAACAGTAAATTTGGTCTTCCATAGTTCCTTTACATTTGCTCACTGGAGCATTTGCAGCTGACCCTGAAATGAAAATTTGGGCATGCTTCTCTACTCCCTTTTAGAAAATATGAAGGCATACAGTAACTTTAAGTTGCAGGAAAAAATCCCAATTCCCTAATTACAATGTTCTCTCCCATGTTATACTATAAACCCCAAGTGTGATATAAGATCGAGGCTTTCTCTCTTTTCTCCTATCTTGGGCCTCTTGCTAATGGGACATCTGTAATTGGGGAAAGATGTCAGATATCTTTCTTTTACCTCATCATTCTACCTCTCCTTACCCATCTTATGATTCAAGATTTTGACTTCTTTGGGGCAAAAGCTGGGAGGGTGATGAAGTAAATGGAGCTGGAATGTAGTTATTTGATTGGTACAGTTGAGGTGATCTAGTTTTGACACTTTGGATTAGGTGTATCTCACAGGCACAATCTTTATCTTGTAAGAATGACTGTCTATAGTGCCTTTTTGAGAGTAATAAAATCATCTTCACTTTCTGCCTAATCCTTGGAATTTGGAGACACCTTTAACATCCATCTGTTGACATGTTTTTATCATTTAAGTGCCTTGTGGATAGTAAGTATATGACAAACCCACAACCAGCTTTCCCTCTGCTGTGTATGTAGGCCATGTCTGCCCCTCAGGAAATACTCATGGATCTTGTGTTTCAACAGATTCTGGGAGTGTACTTCTAAGTCATAATCTTATAGTCTGCTATCACTAGCTTATTAGGTCAGCCTAATTAATAGTTCATTGGTCTGCAAAACTGTAGAAGACATTTATTAAACTCTCTGCCCAAGCTGTAAATCAATATCCCCCACTCACTGGGGAGGTGGTGGGAGGTTGGTCAGTGGAGACCACAGTACCACCCTCTCCAAAATAGAATCACATGCAGTTCTTCAGTAATTTTCACTCTTGCCCCCTTTATAAAACTGTAATAGAGGTATCATATATATTTTTCACACATGTATTTTTGAAAGTCTTACAAGAAGAAAAACTTGCTACACATGCCTTTGGTACCTAGTACCTATTGCTATAGGGTGATAGCCAAAACTGTAATTTTAATACCATATTATATAATTGACAGGAAAAATACTTATTGAAATTGGCTAAGTGGAGCTAGCCCAAAGAAGATGGTAAAGATCACCTAATATTACTGTAGATAAGCGACTCTCGAATGGCATATGGGCAGTTAGTAACTTTTTTGCTCCATAACAGCAAATTTTCCAGCTTCCTAATAGTCTTATGACTGATGCTCCAAAGATGTCTCCTTTTCAAAGAATGATCTCATTTAATCTTACCTCCAACAAATATGTTCCTTTTCCAGAAATCTCAGTTTTGGTTAATAGCACCACCAACTGCTCTATTTTCATAGTGAGGACATTTAATATGATGGCTTTAAATTCTTAGAACAGATATAGGAGGCCATGGGAGAAAACTCATAATCTTCTAGGGTGTGGTCTTGTGGATGCATTGGTGGCAATTCCCTTTGTGTCAATCCTAGACGGAGGACATTGTCTACTTTCCAGTTGCCAAGTAACCAGTTGTTAAATGATAATCAGCATTGTCTTTTTTGCAGACCTAAGGCAGCTGCCAGTAGGGGGCAAAATGGTCTCCTTTATACAAATTATTGAAATTGTTTCGCTCAGTATTTCTTCTAAATGTATGACATGCAAATATATGTGTATACAATGTGATGGAGCAGACTACATCAAAAAATTCAATCCAGTTACATGTGCACATTCCATCCTATGGAGGATAAAGCCAGAGAATAACATTTTCATTTTTATGAAGCCACGTGTAGGGTCAGTGGATTAATAAATGAAATCTGAATTATTTATCAGTCTGTATGTCACTCAGATCTTTAAAATCAACGCTCATGGAGTAGTAGAAATGCATCAACTCTCACCCAACCAATATAATTTTTTTCTTTCTTTCTCTTTCATTTTTAACTATTTACTTTTGAGATTTTGGAATCTGAATAAAATCCACACATTACCCCTAACAACCATAACACACATTAATAATTTATGGGCTTAAAGTGTAATGGGTGTTTTGTGAAGAAGCATTTCACAGAGTATAAGCCCACAGAAAACTCCAGATTTTTTATTCTCTTTAGTTAACTTTGGCAGAGACTAACATATGAATTTTCTAAATTAACAAAAAATCTTTGAATTCTTTGGAATTTATTAACCAAGGATGAGTAGCATTTTGTGTATAATTTTAGCAAACAGATTATTTGCTTCCCTTTTTTGTTAACGCATATCTACACGAAGAAAATGGAATTCATTCTAAAGGGCATTTGTTGATTAATTTCTTTCCATTTACACTGATTTTTGCCTCTATCTTCACTCCTATATATTTCTTTGTGTTTTTCTTTGGACTTTTTGAAATGGCCTATAATAAATGCTTAGTATTTGTGAAGCAATTCTCCTTGTTGCATTAAAACATGCCAAATTGAAAAGAATATTCATAGCATTGAAGAGATTAATTCCTGAGCTACTAAAGTGTTATTTCCATGTTAACTTTTTTTTTTTTTTAAGCTTACTTTCAGGGCCAGTTATAAAGAAAGACTTCTAATTTAATTACTGAGGCTATAAATAGAAGGGGGAAATCCTTTAATGCTCAAGCACTCAGTGACTATATGTTATGAACTTAGGATTAACAACAATTGCAATATTTATTGAGTATAAACTGTGTGCCACTAGTGTTTCAAGTATTTTACATATACTGTACTTAATTTTCATAGTGACCAGTAAGACCCATGATTATAATACCTGTTCTACACGAGTCTGAGGTACAGAGAGATTAAGTAACTTGCCCAAGGACACATAGCTGTTAAGTGGAGAAACCAGATTTCAACCCAGTCTGGTCGCAGAGCTTTCACTAAAAGCTGCTGCCTTTTGATACTTCAGCCAGGCAGTGCCCTATGAGTCATAAAATGATATGGAGTCATTTCCTTTCCAATTAAATAATGTCAATGTCTGTTTGGGGTACTCTACAGAATGTAAATTAGAATGCTTTCTATTATGCTGCATTCTCTGTCTGAGGATGAGTAATATGCACATAATGGTATTTTTGTACAATCTTCAGATTCAAGATATTCATTGGGGGTGGTACTTTGGAATTTTTATTTTTCTTAAATTTCCCAGGATATTCTGATGCAGTTACTCTTCAGAGAACCCTGTGGACAACAATTTTAAATCAAACCTAATTATTGGGCATATCTACACAATAACGTAAAAGATTTTGGCAACGAACCAGCTGGCACAGATGGGTGTAGGTGCTAATTAGAGCTACCCTATAAAATGTTTCATCACACTGTTGGTTCCAAAGTAGTGTGTCTTGTCCCTGGAGGGTAAAAGAGTTGACTGCCAATTTTCTAGTAGTTCAGCTCAGCCACAGGATGCTGTTCTGTTCACAATGGACACTCAATAAAAATAATAATAATAATAATAATAATAATAATAATAATAATAATAATAATAGACACAAATTTAGCATTCTCCACATGCATGCCAGGTAGTGTCCTATGTGCCTTACATGCATTAACTCTTTTAATCCTCTCCTTCTTCCTCTGAGTTAGATTCCTTTTCATGACCACTTTTCTCATCAGGAAACTGAAAACAGGGATGTTAAGGGTAGTAGTAGTAATAATAATAAAAAAAGGTAGTAGCAATAAATAGCAGAACTGGGATAACATTAGCTGTGAGCTCCAAAAAAATGTCTCAAGTGATAGCATGAAGCAAATCATTGCTCATATTTCCTCAGACAATCCAAAAGTGAAGATAGAAACTGTATATCATTACAGTTTTAAGGCATATCTATGTAAATTTAAGAACATCTCCTTCCTGATAGGCTTCATTCTCCCAGTCTGACATCTTCCCTCCATCTTTTCTACTTCTCTTTGTCCTTTTCTTCCCTTTTTGTTAAAATGAAAAAATGCTTATGGAAGCAAACATAGTAGAATAGAAAAAAATAACTGTTATCTACACATTTTAATATATTTGTAAATATTATTTAATATAAACATGACCCGTTAAAATTAGCATATTGTTTTTGAGACAAATATCCATTTATCTGAGTACTGTCATCAGTTTTGCTTGGTGAACAAGTGTGATTTTCTGTACTTGGCTTCCTGTTTTACCTCCTAGGAATATTCAAGATTGGAGAAAGTGAAGAGCTTGGTCAATATTGCAGCTTGCCTGAAGGCTGTTTTAGGCTGCCTCTTGTATTTCTAATATTATAAAAGTGTGATAGGTAGGAAACAAATTTCTTATAATTTAGAGAGAAAGATGAAAATATTCTCTTGAGCTTCTAATCACTGGGGATTTCTGAAGCAAACAAAGGATAAAATCCTGGAACGATACTGGCTGCGTTCTACATTGCAATCACTCCAAGTACGGAGCACCCTTGTTCCTGCAGGGAAGACCCATGGCTTTGACCTCTGTCTCCTTCATATTGAGGACAGTGACTGATGTACTATGAGTAGTAAGTGAGAGAGGCTGTTACTGGAAATAAATGAATTTATCTACTCAATTTCCCAAGCAAAAAATAATATAGGAGCATTCTCAGTTCTTCCCTAAATGTCTTCAATTAAACCCTCATTATTTCTCATGCAGGCCATGTTCTAGTGTTTCTTAAACTTCAGTAGTTTGTATCTCCTTCTAGGTCAAACAAACAAACAAACCCAACAAGTGTTTATTTAAAATTGTTTTGATCACACTATATAACACTAAGCATAAACTCCTTTTTCTTATAATTTGTAATTAAACCTCAACTCAAAACAAATTTAGAAATTAAATACAAACAAAACAGCAAAAATAATAGCATTTATTTAGTGTCACAGACCAGATTTTTCCTTCTACTGAAACTAAGATGCCAAAGTTAAGTGTACTAAAAATGTATTATTGAGTTCTGTGTTTTGTTTTGCACTTAATTCTGACTCTAAATGTAATAAGCAATCATTCATATCAGAGTCATTATCATCATGATCATTTTAGGTACTTTTCTTTTTAGCAATGGTATTTTACCCAGGCATCTATTGAAGGACACTACAGGTATTTCCATGTCTTGGACACCATGAATAATTCTGCATTGAATTTAGGAGTATATATAGATATTGCTACAAGTGTTTTCAAATTTGGTGGGTAGTTAGAGGAGGGATTGTTGAGTCATGGTAGCTTTATTCTTAATTTATTCTTAACCTTCATACTGTTTCCATAGTGGCTACACCAATTTACATTCCCACCAGCAGTGTATTAGGGTTCCTTTTTCCCCCACAACCTCTCCAACACTTGTAATTACTTATCTTGTTGACCACAGCCATTATGACAGGTATGAGATGGTATCTCATTGTGGTTTTGATTTGTATTACCCTAATAGCTAGTGATGTTGATCTTTTACATATCTGTTAGCTATTTGTATGTCTTCTTGGGAGAAGTGTCTGCTCAGGTCTTCTGGGGCATGGAGAGGTAGAGAAGGATATATGAAGTCAAATATATGTTGAATGAAGAAGACTTGACTTTGAGTGGTGAACACACAATGCAATGTACAGCTGATGTTTTATAGAATTGTACACTTGAAACCTATGTAATGTTAACTGTCACTCCAATAAATTTAATAAAATTTTTTAAATGATATTATAACCACTAAGTAACTATTTTGATGGCTCTATCAACTTAATAGTGTGTCAAAGAATTCACTAATATCAAAAGATAATGAGAAGTTCTTTTACTATGTATTTACTGATAACCTAATTGGTACATATGATACGAATTGTGCATTTTATGTTACAGCACTGATTTGAGTTTATTATACTTAACACTATGGCCTACACAACAAACAAATTTCTTCATCACTTAAAAATATGTCATCTTTTATTATTTGCCCTCGACAATTAAGATAGTATATCATTTCTCCCTATGCATTATTCTCCTGATATCAAGTCTAAGTCTCATTTTATTAAATAACTTAAGAAATCAGAGCCTTAGTCTATGAAACATGTTTCCAATTTAGAATTATTGCAGCAAGAGAGAACTTTATCTTATTAACTGGTAAAAGGACAATATGAGTATAGCTTTGTGCCTGAGACCACTGTTGTCATTTTGACATTAGAAATATAAATGCAACAAGAGGGTTATAAGGCAATAATTGATTGTAGAATTGTCCTTTAAATGCTCATAAAAATTCTTTTTAAGTTATATTTTTAGATCTCTCAGATGTCTAAGAATTTATTCACTTTTAAAATAAAGTCTGGTTTAGGCAACTTTGGCCACTTTGCTAGTCTGTAGCTATGATGCCATTATATCTATTTCTAGACTAAGAATTAACCTATATAAAATGTAATCTTCTTTGCATTTTTTAAAATTCATATTTCAATTATAGTTGACATACAATATTACATTAGTTTCAGGTATACAACATAATGATTAGAAATTCATACACCTTACAAAATGATGCCCCTAATAAGTCTAGTACCCGTCTGACACCACACACAGTTATTACAATATTATTGACTATTTTCCCCATGCTGTACTTTACATCCCTGTGATTACTTTTCTTACTGTCAATTTGTATTTCTTAATCTATTTATTTTTTAGTGCATTCCCCCAACCCCCTCTCATTGGACAACCATCAATTTGTACTCTGTACCCAGGAATGTGTTTATTTTGGCTTTTAGGTTCCACATATAAGTGAAATCCTATAGTATTTGTCTTTCTATGACTTATTTCACTTAGAATACTACTTTATTGGTCCATCTAAGGTGTATCAAGTGGTAAGATTTCTTTTCTTAAGGCTGAGTAATATTCCATTGTATGTATGTATGTGTGTGTGTATGTATATATATATATATATATATATATATATATATATATATATATATATGTACCACTTCTTTATCCATTTGTCTATTGATAGGTTGCTTCCATATCATGGTTATTTGAATGCTTCGATGAACATAGGGGTGCATCTATCTTCTCAAATTAGAGTTTTGGATTTCTATGAATATATACCTAAAGGTGGAATTGCTGGATCATATGGTAGTTCTATTTTTAATCTTTTCAGGAACCTCCACAGTTTTCCATAGTGGTTGCACCAGTTTACAGTCCCAGCAGCAGTGCACTAGAGTTCCCTTTTCTCCACATCCCTGCCAACACTTGTTGTTTGCTGATTGATTGGTAATAGCCACTGTGAGAGGTGTGAGGTGATATCAAGATTGGCTTTCTCAGAGAAATCTTTTCTCAACCTCAGCAGGCAGTTAGGCTGTTTTTGTGTTCTCATCATTCTGAACATGCTTCCCTCACTGCATGTTATCAGACTGTTTTATTGTTCCCATTTGTGCCTTCCTACATACACAGGGTTTGGCATGATTTCTTAAAATTCAAATTGTCGAACCCTAATTTTTAGAGAGAAGAGTGCTCTTTCCTGACTCCCAGCTACAATTATTAAGGCCAGACTAGTGTCAGAGCATGTTTTTCTTTAGAGTAGAAGCATGCAGTCTGAGAACTAGATTCTGTAAAGCTGTGCAGGAAATGCACGTGCTCTCCCTTAAGATGGCTAAGGGCTAACTAAATTCTGTGCTGACTTAACTGTGTTAAAACAGCATCTGTTTTGAGATTTTATAGTTTAGGTTCCCCCAGAAGTAGATCTAGAGGTGGATGTTAGAATGTAAGTGAGAGGTGATTCAGGGAAACATCAATAAAAATGTGAGACAGGGAAAGAGAAGAACACTAATAAGGTGTTCATTATCAATAGGGTACCTGGATGGGCAACTGAAGCTTAACCCCACTGAGGAGTTCTGGAAGCAGCATAGGACACGAGCTTCACAATCATCTCACCTGACGAAGGAGGTGCTGGTGTTTTTATACACCAACCCCCTCACGGGATGCTGAAGGTGGAAGAACGGCCATAATTTCCCAGCACTCCCAGCCTGCTGAGTAGGGCTGGGGAGCAGGATCCCACATCCAGAGAAAGAGCTGTGGGAAAGAGAAGCAGGTGTTGATGCCAAAAGTTATGCCCAGTGTGGCTGAAATGGCAAAGGCTTAAAGAATGTGGGAAGGGCAGCAGTTGCAGCTGCTGCAATAAGAAGAAAGGTTAAAAAGGAGGCAAGTGACAGCACTTTGAGGTAGATGACAGTGAACTAGAAAACGTAGGCTTTGAGTGTCCCACATTTAGATACAGACATATGTTGCTGGTTTCAACAATAACCAGAAAAAAAGTTACTTATATCCTCTGAATGACTGGAATGCTTAAGTGTGGGACAAACTGGATTGCTCTGCTTAACAAAGGGGAGTGGAAGTACCCTAAGAAAATCAAGGAAAGTGACAGAAGCCTAAGTTCCTGTGAGGGTTGATGAGAAAAAATTACTACCACCCCCATTTTGCTCTCCACCCCAAGCAGAGCAGTTGTAAAGATGGGAGAAAAAAAATATATAATAGGGAATAGTTATACAGTTATTTTTTTAATGGGGCATGAGTATATGTATGTGTAATAAACTCCCTCTCCCTCTATTCTTCAAACTCTTTAGTAAAAACTATTATTTACCACTACTTTGTGGTATGAGTTGATTTTAAGGACACCTAGAATGTTTACACATTCCACATCTCTCAGGGGTAGAGACTGACAAGAGAATAGTTAATATCTAGATTATGTCATTGTTCATAGCACTTTCTTATATAACAAAGTTCTAAAGGCTAATTCTGTCTCAGATGTAGATTATACTCCACTCATATTTTTTCTTTAAATTGGTACCAAAATTTTTCATTTGAGAAATTTCATATTAAATTTCTAACTTCTCCTAAAAATAACAAACCAGAAATTATTATACACTGGGATAATCACATAGCAAAAATCAGCCAAACAGTACACATTGTTTAGATTTTCACAATCCCCATGACTTTTTATTGTTCCCCCATTACATTTGTGCTGATTTTTCCTTTCCTAGCAAAAATTTGTCAAAAATGGAAAAGTATCTGGAGTACTGCGTGAAGTACCACGTGAATAATTTCTAAGAGAAATAAGGGAAATGCATGCTTCTCTGTGGAAATAGGATACAATCCTATGTTTAAAACAAAAAGTATGTCAAACATTCGGTTTTAGAGTTATTGGGGGTGTCTTTGTGCTCAGAAAAGATTAGTCTGGTGGTATTTTGGTTTTCAAAATTAATATTTGATTTATTCAAGTTACAAATTGAAAAGCCTAGTTTTTCCATAAGCTTCTCACTTCACCTTACACTATTAATTCTATTTATAACGTAGTAAATTTTAGCAATTGATTTTAAGGGAAGTTAGAGGAATATTTAGCTCCATTTATAAACAGTTAATTAAAGCTCTTCAAACATTTCAAAATTCATTTATTAATTTAATGTATTTGATTTCCTTTCAGTACTCCAATTGTCTGACTTAAAACCTTCCTGGGTAATTAAATAAATCTCTTAAATAAATTAAATTTACAAATATAGTGAATCAAGTTCTCTTAAATATTCCAACAGTAGATCAATTTAGCAATATTTCAACCTAGAACCACAAGGCTAAATCAATTACTCAATTTATGCATTTTAAATTGGAATTATGAGGCTGATTTGTTACTCTACCAGACCAAATTCTCCTAAATACTACAAAAACTTTACCAAAGAAACAACAGGCTTCTTTTTAAACACAAAAACATTTGTGCTACTTTTGATTCTCTTAAATTTTTCTAAGTTTAATTTTAAAAATTATCTGATTAAAAAAGATAATTACTACTTTTCCAGCAAATAAACACTACTGTTGATGCTGATGGGGACCCTCACCAGATTCCTGTTAGCAAAACTGGCAGAACATCCTGAGCCCTATTTCTAGTCAACACAGGGAATTTCCAGCTAAAATAGGTGATCACATAATCAGGTTCCCAAGACTTTAGTCACATCATTACTAAATTTCCAATCAGCTTAGAGTCTTTAACTGCCACTTAGGTAAAGTGGTGTATAGTGAAAAAATTAAACTATAAGGTTAAAAATTTTTTTAATTTTTCAATTAGAGTTGACATGCAACATTGTTAGTTTCAAATACACTCAGAAATGATAACCCTGATAAGTCTAGTACCCATTTGACATAACATAGTTATTATAATATTATTGACTATATCCTCTAGGCTGTACTTTACATCCCCGTTTTTTTTAACTGGCAATTTGTACTTTTTAATCTCTTCACCTTTTTCACTCATTTCCCCAATCCCCCCTCCCATCTGACAACCATCAATTTGTTCTCGGTATCTATAAGTTTGTTCATTTTTTTTTGGTTTTTAGTTTCCACATGTAAATGAAATCATACAATAATTGAATTTGTATTATTTCATTTAGCATAATACCCTGTTAAGTCCATCCATGTTGCTGCAAATGGTAAGATTTCACTCTTCTTTATGGCTAATATTTCATTGCGTGTGTATATGTGTGTACACACACATACCACACCTTCTTTATCCATTTATCTATTGGAGGACACATAAGTTGCTTCAATATCTTGGTTACTGTAAATGATGCTACGTTGAACATAGAGGTGCATATAGCTTTCCAAATCAGTGTTTTGAATTTCTCCAAATTCCCAGAAGGAGAATTGCTGAGTCATAACATAGTCCTATTTTTAATTTTTTTGAGGACCCTCTCTACTGTTTGCTACAGTGGCTACACCGTTTGCAGCTCCAAATAGTGCATGAGGGTTCCCTTTTCTCCACATCCTCGCCAACATTTGTTTATTGATAACAGCCATTCTGACAGGTGTAAGGTGATATCTCATTGTGGGTTTAATTTGCATTTCTCTGATGATTACTGATGCTGAAAATCTTTTAACATGTCTATTGGCCATCTGTATGTCCTCTTTGGAGAAACTCCCATCTATTCATGTTCTTTGCTCATTTTTCATTTAGATTTTTTGATGTTAATTTGTGTAAGTTTTTTATACAGTTTGGATATTAACCCTTAGTAGGCATATCTTTGGCAAATATCTTCTCCCATTCATTAGATTCTGTTTTGCTGATGGTTTCCTTCACTGAGAAACTTTTTCGTTTGTTGTAGTCCCATTTTTTTTCTTTTGTTTCCCTTGCCTGAGGAGACATATCCCAAAACATACTAGATATCAGTTTACTCCCTAGTTTTCTTCTGTAAGTTTTATGGTTTGGGGTCTTGCATTTATGTTTTTAATACATTGAGTTTATTCTTGTAAATGGTATAAGAAAGTGGTCTAGTTTCATTTTTTTTTTGCATGTAGCTGTAGTTTCCCAGCACCATTTACTGAAGAGACTGTCTTTACCTCATTATATATTCTTGCCTCCTTTGTTGTAGATTAATCAATCATATAAGTGCATTTTTTTTTTTTTGGTGCACTTTATTCTATTCCATTGATCTATGTGTCTGCTTTCATGCCAGTACAATGATGTTTTGATTACTGTTGCCTTGTAGTATAGTCTGATACCAGGTAGCATGATACTTCCCCATCCTTGTTCTTCTTTCTCAAGATTGCTTGGGCTATTCAGGGTTTTTTCTGGTTCCACATATGTTTTAGGATTAGTTATTCTAGTTCTGTGAAAAATGCCATGGATTGCACTGAATTTATAGATTGCTTTTGATAGAATGGACGTTTTAATTATGTTAATTCTTCTTAGCCTGAGCATGGTATATCCTTCCATTTATTTGTGTCTTTAATTTCTTTCTTTAATGTCTTACAGTGTTTCAAGTACTGAAGGGGCATTTATATAATGGTAGGTAATAAACTTGTTCTACATCTTTCCTATAATTTGAAGATATAGTTAAGTTTTCCTTTGATTGTATTTTTGTTTAGTAACTCATCCAAAAAACCAACAAAAGGCAAAATAACTTCTCTGGAAGTCATTACCTTTAGTGTTCATTTGTCTGGAATAATTAAAGATTACCGCTCAGCAAGGAGAGACCCAAGTTGTGTGAATGAATGACAGGCATTTTAGCATTCCTTCCAAACACATACTGTGACACTTATCATAGCATGTAATGTAGTTTCCTATGATCTAACACCACTTGTTGCATCCATGCATACTATACCATAATATTTAAACAAATAATTCTACATCATATCATTGTGTTTTAAAGTATATTTTATCTAGAAATGACAATGTGTTGAGTTGAAATTCTACATTGATGACACAAGTTTAAGGAAACATTTATGTCTAATTTAGACTCTCTCTGTGTCCTCTATGTGCTATGTGCTAAAAGCTAAGAGCAAACTTCTACCATGGTTTTACCTTTTGGAGTACTTTCAAAGGTATAGTGGGTTTTTTGAAACTGTTTTATCTGTATAGCCCCCAGAGCCAAGGCTCCTTCACTGAACACATTTAAGGCTTGGGTTTAAGCTGCCAGGCTTTTAGAGTAGTACAGAAAACAAACAAAGCTCTGATGCATGAGGCCATCAACAAAAGCAATGTGCTTTCTTTAAAGTTTCAGTTCAATAAATGTTTGCCTCAAGGTAAAGGTCTTTGCTTTTTGAGACTTTTTCACTCAAAAACTCTCATTTTAAATGTTTTTTAAAAGTACCTTTATTGTTGTTGGTAGAGATGAGAATTGCCAGGTGTCTACAAAATGATGGTGTTATAGTGAATTGAAAGGCAAGGGGCTTAAACTCTGCAACCGTGGGCAAGTCCTGAAACCACTGTGGCAGAGGGAGGAAGGTAAAATGTAAAATAGAGAGACAGCAGGAGTGGAGGGAGTAAATGTCTTCAGAATTTGGACAGCTACCATAATGTCTGGCTCCGGAGCATTCATGCCCCCTCTAAAGGCATTTAAATTTGAATTTTTAAAAAATGCAGTAAAAAAGATGACCACAAGATAGATTAAACACAAAGATTCACAGTGTGAGGTGCTTTTGTCCCTTCCTACAGGAACATTCCTGATCAGCGAAGAAGCTGGCAAATCTCTATGCATTTTATTACAGGAAAAGTAGCCTCGAGGTAAGAACAACTTCTGTTAGATTCCCCAGTATTGGTGTAGCCAATGCTGACAATATTTTGGTAAATGTTTCCATTTTACCCTCACTTCCTTGAGGGCCAACTCCCTTCTTTCAACACTGCATATTTTTCATAGAACACTCCAGTTAGCAATTTGGAAAAAAAAAAAGTGCTTCATGTTAAAGTTAGACATACCATATATTAGAACCTAAATTTAGGATGTGCAAACATACAAAATGTAAGCAAAATGACAAGTGAATATATTTCAGAAGATGTGTTTTAGTCAGCATGTGTAAAATTCAGAAATGATGCTAACTCAGCAATCACTAAAGCATTTATTCATCTAGCCAGTCATCCGATTATTCATTTATTCAGTCATTATATACTGAACTCTAGTTATGTGCTAGGCACTGAGAAAAAAGGATGAAAGAAACAGACACTTCCTGGAATCTGGCAGAAACAAGACATTGATCTTATGATAGTGTATTCAAGGATTACAGATAATGTTCTGGGAACCAAAAGAAGGCATACCTCGCCCAGACAGGAGAGGGGTAGGAGCTCCAAAGGCTTCTTGAATAAAGAATTTTAAAGGATAAGCAGTAATTAATAGTTTTCTCACACATATCAATAAAACACATTTCCAGTATGTAAAAGTTTTTCAAGACTATTATATCCATGTAAGACTCAGATCTGAGCAGCCGAATTATCTCTCTCAAACTCATAGGAAGTTGTCATGATTTTTTCCTAACACAAGCTCTCGTGATTCTTCTGATGGCACAGTAGAAATACAGTGCAAGCTCTATGGCATCTCAGACAAATGCAGCTAGGAGAAGATAACAATTAAAATCTGATTTCTCGAAGCAGGTCTGAGATGGTGGTACAGGTGGACACTCAGCTCACCCCCTCCCAAAGAACATATCCAACATACACCTATACTTAGAGCATTCCTCCCGAGACAACTGTGAGCCAATTTCAGTTTCTGTACAATCAAGAGAGTGAAGACCATATTAAGAAGGTTGGGCTACATAGCAAAGGGAACAACTCAGGTTGGGAAGAACCGGTGAGCACCGTTGTTTATGATTCCCTTACACATGGATATCGGGTGAGATCTCTATCTAGGTTCTTTAGCCAACCTTCAGGGAGCTATAGCATGCATACAAGGGGCCCCTACAGCCCGAGACTGATCCAGAAGGTAACACAGGGTGCTGCTTTGTATACACTGGCTTATGTGTGCACACAGGGCTTCCCTGCCTCGATGAAGTGTGGAACTAGCAACACTTTGTGATACTCATATGCAGAGCTATCTGGTATAGCATGAGTGAGGTGCTGCTGTGTGAACAGGCAAGTCTGCCTTACCCTGAGAAAGGGTGTCACTTGTAGGGCACTGAGACTCAGGCATGCAGAGTGACCTCACCTAAACTCTGTTCTAAGGGCAGACAATGAAAGCAACAGGGCACAGCTGAGCATACAAGATGCTCCATGCCCCCCAGAGTGCTTGCAGAATTAGTAAACTATGACTGTGGTGGCAGACAAGGATCCCTGCAGGAAAGGGGGTGGAGCTAGTTAGGTGTTGAGACGGAAGCACACAAAGCAGCCTTGCTCACATCCTACTCTGACACTAGACAGTTAAAGCAACAAGGTATGCCAAGAGCAGCCCTTGCTCCACTAGGCTGTACTACTTGGAACCCACACTTTCAGTTCAGGTGACACACCAGGTACCACCACCTGTGCCCACCCTGACTACAATAGGCCCACCGAAACTATTCTACACACAGTCTACACAGAGATCGTATTTATAAGACTGGTAGAGATAGCTATTCCATCCAATTCACAGGAACAAATACAGAAAGTCAAACAAAATGGGAGGCAGAAAAATATGCCCCAAATGAAGGGACAAGAAAAAAAAAACTCCGGAGACATACCTTAATGAAATGTAGACAGTAATCTGCCTGGTAAAGAATTCAAAGAAACAGTCATAAGGATGCTAAACAAACTACCTAAGAGTAGACTAGAGAAACTCAGGAAATGTAATAATCAATTAGAGATGAATACAATAACTGAAATAAAAATCAGAAGGAACTGACAATAGATTAGTTAATACAGAAGAATATATCAAAGACTTGGAAGACAGAATAGTGGAAATCACCCAAACAGAACAGCAAATGAGGAAAAATTTTTTAAATGAGGAAAGTATAAGAGGTCTCTGGGATAACATCAAGTGCCTTAAGATCTGCATTATAGAGATTCCAGAAGGAAAAAGGGCCAGAAAGAATATTTGAAAAAATAATGGCTGAAAACTTTCCTCACTTGGGGAAAGAAACACATCTAGGTCGACGGAAGCACAGTGAATTCCTAACAGGATGAAGTAAAAGAGACCCACACCAAGACATATTATAATGGCAAAACTTAAGAAGAGGCAACCTTAAAGGCAGCAAGAAGAAACATATAAGGGAAATAACATTAGGTTATCTACTGATTTCTCAGAAGCAACTTTAAAATTTTCTGCCACTCCCTTCTAAGGTGCTAAAAGAAAGGAGTCTACAGCCTAGAATTCTAGATCAGGCAAGGTTATCATTGAGAACATAAGATAAAATTTCCCAGACAAAAAGCTAAAGGAGTTCACAAACATAAAACCAGCCTTACAAGAAATGTTAAAGTGTCGTCTTTTATGCAGAAAGAATATATAACCAGAAAATAAAAATACAAGAGAAAAAATCTCACTGGTAAAGGCAGATATACAATAATCACAGAGAATCAGTCATTTATAAAACTAATATGAAGGTTAAGAGACTAGAGTCACAAAATTACAATAACCAGGGGATACACAAGACAAAATGATATAAAAACATCAGAAACAGAGTGGAAGGCGAAGTAGAAATGAACTTTTAGAATGACATTAAATGTAACTGCCTATCATAAAACAGAATGCTATAGGTATAGATGGATATATATGAACCTCATGGTAACCATAAACCAAAAACATACAAAACTTGAAGACTCCAATCAAAACCCTAAAGAAAACCAACAAAAGGGAAGAGATCAAAAGTAGAAGGAACAGAATAACAAAAACAACCAAAAATTAACAAAATGGCAATAAGCACATACCTATCAATAATTAAACAGACTAAATGCTCCAAACAAAAGTCTCAGAGTGGAAGAATGAATTAAAAAAAAATCAAGACCCATCTATATGCTATATATAAGAGACTTTATATCAAAAGTGAGGGGATGAAAAAATATTCCATGCAAATAGAAATAAAAAGGAAGCTGGGGTAGTAATACTCATCTCAGACAGAATAGACTTTAAAACAGAAAAATAAGACGTCACATAATTTTAAAGAGGTCAATCCCAGAAGAGGATATCACAATTGTAAATATCTACACACCCAACATATAAGCACCAAAGTACATAAAGCAAATGTTAATGGACATAAGGTAGAAACTATCAGTAATATTCTAAGAGTCAGGGACTTTAATACTCCACTTACCTCAATAGATAGATCATCCAGACAAAAAATTAATAAGGAGATAACGGTCTTAAATGCCATGTTAGAGCAGTCTGACTTAATATTTATAGAGCATTTCATCCAAAAACTGTTGATTACACATTTTTCTCAAGTGTACATGGAACATTTTCCAGGATAGATCACATACTAGCCACAAACAAGCCTCAATATATTCAAGATCAAAATTATATCAAGCATATTTTCTGACTACAGTGGCATGAAACTAGAAATCAGCTACAATAAGAAAACTGGAAAAACACAAATATGTAGATACTAAACAACATGCTTCCAAATAACCAATGGATCAAAGAACAAATCAAACAGGAAATAAAAAATTTAAAAAATGGAATCTGAACAGACCAATTACTAGCAATGAAAACTGAAGCAGTATTCAAAAAACTCCCAGCAAACAAAAGCCCAGGACAGATGTTTTCACAGGTAAATTCTACCACACATTTAAGGCAAAATTAGTAGCTACCCTTCTAAAACTATTCCAAAAGCTACAAGGAGGGAAGTTAGTCCTAAGATTATTCTATGAGGCCAGCACTATCCTGATGACAAAACCAGACAAAGACACCAAGGAAAAAGGAAATTATGCTAAACATCCCTGATGCCAAAATTCTCAACAAATACTAACAAACCTAATTCAACAAGACATTAAAATGATCAAGTCAGATTTATACCAGAGACACAAGAGTGATTCAACTAATTAGAAAAGACATAGGTACCCCTATGTTCACTGAGGCACTAACAACCAAGATATGGAAGCAACCTAGGTGTCCATCAATAGATGAATGGATAAAGAATACGTGAGATGTACATATACATATATGCATATATATACACACATAAATACATACATATTATAGAATATCAGCAATAAAAAAATGAAATCTTGCCATTTGCAAAAACACAGATGGACGTAGAGGGTATTATGCTAAGTGAAATAAAGCAGAGAAAGAGAAGTACCATATTTCACTTACACGTGGAATCTTAAGAAACAAAACAAATAAACCAAACCAAAACAAAACAAAAATGAACTCACAGAACAGAGACCAAAGAGATGGTTGCCAGAGGGGAGGAGGATGTGGGTTGTGGGATGAGTGAAAAAGGTGGAGGGGCATATAGTTACTAATATCGTGATAAGTTTGCACAGTGACTGGTGTTATTAGAATTAGTGGGGTGATCACAGGCAATGTATAAAACTGCCAAACTACATTGTACCTGAAACTAAAACAACTAATAAAATATTGTATACCAAAAAATATATATAACCAATCACTTTTGTGTGGCATGCACACACACAATCACACAAACATCTTTATGAAGAAATATTCATGTCCCTTTCAACCAGTGAGCTACATTAAAAAATAAGGGGAATTATCTCATAGAAAGAGTTGCAAATACACTTAACAAGGAAGGTTAATTCTTAGGACTCTGCAAATTCTAAGGGTGCCAAAGTAGACAAACCTTTGTCTTTCCTACTTGCTGAAGTCACTTCTGTTTTCAGCTCACTGTACTTTTTCAGTACTAACTGGAACATACTTCCTGCCAGGGTTTAGCATTTCCAGATCTTTTGTAGGTGCTGATTTGATAGTGCTGACATTAGGTTTCTATCCACAGGGTCACATAAAAGACAAGTACAAAAGAAGAGTTGAAAACCAAAAGGAGTGGGAGGGCAGAAAGTGGACTTTCAATGTGCTTAGCCCACTGCATAGACATGATAGCTGGGGCACGAGCTTGTCCTCAGATCAGCTCTTTAGGCTTTTTCCCAAAGGCTTTGATCAGTATGTCCACCCTAGAGGAACTTAGGCATTTCTACAGAAAGTACAGACCCACAACACAGAGAAGAGGGCAAAGCCATGAGGTGATGAACAACCAAGAGCCTGCCTTGAATCAGTTACTGCCCAAGTTATGTAAGAACCAGAAGAGTAATTGAGGGAAGCGAGTGTGGCACTATGAGAGAGGGGTGAGAACCATGACAAGTGGAAGAACTCAGGCCCTTGCCAAGGGGTGGCCACTACTCAAATTTAGCTCAACGTTGTGTCAGAATAGCATGTAGGTCCAGTGTGGCCAAATCTCTGATATTTCAAGAGAAATGGAATTATCAGCTTTAATGTGAAATGCCCCAATTTTGAAATGTTGGCCACAAATGTAAAACCCATCCAAGTCAAAGGAAATAGATAGACCCGAGTCCAGATGCAGCTGAGACACCAATGGTTTTTGTATCATCATATCAAAGTTGAAGGCAAGAGTTTGGAGATCCTATTAGCTGCAGAAAGCATGACAAAGTAGAGACTCCGCTGGCACTTATGCATCTGAACTCTGCTATGCTAACCCAGAAGCACCCAGAGAAGCACGCCAGTTGGCTTTGGATATATATGCCTTTTCTGTTTTCTCTTCTATTCGCAAAGCAAACGTAATATTAGGTTCAAGATTTTCAAGGAGAGAAATAAAAAGGAATCTAGTTTTGATAACCTTAGTTTTCTTTTAAAGGTTTTCAAGGGCATGTGGCACCATCAAATCATTTGCATTGGATTTCTACTCTTATTTATTGAAATAAATTTGCTGGTTTGGTTTTCTCTGATTCTCAAGGTGACTTACTTTCACAAACATTAGGACTGAATGACCTGAGTCTCCCAGTTAGTTTTATAGGCAAAAAGAAGGATTTTTAACCTGGCTTTCCTCAGTATTTCAGGGACTGTAAGAACAATTTCAATACCCAAGGACATCTCAGCTAAATTTCATGGTGATCAAAGGAGTTGAAGGCAAGAATCATATTATACACCTAACAAGTGCTTCAGAGTCATTGGGACTGCTTCTGAGAAGTGGGCAGTCAACTGGCAAGGGATCAAAAGCGCTGTGCCCTGCACAGGCAGGGGTGGCAGCCTTCCATTCTTAGACTCCAGCGATGCAGAGCACAGGCCTGAGCAACCTGAAGTAAACATTTAATGCCTACTGAAAGCAAGGTGGTATTCTAAGTGCTAGGAATCAGCAGCAAAATTAAAGTTTCTGCCCCCGTCAAAAATTTCTAGACAAATACACAAATAAATGTATATTATAATGTCAGAGACAGTAACGAGTACCACATGAGAGAAAGAGGAAAAGAATAAATGAGTCATGATAGGATGAAAGGCTGTTGCAGAAAGTTTCCTCTGAGATAACAGCATTCCCAGGGTACCAGAAAGAGCAAGCAGCATTGTCACACTCCTGAAAAGCGCAGTTTGAAGCCCAGCCAAGCTAGTTAAAACTCATATTCTTAAGCGAACATAAGACTCCCCAGGCCTCGGTTTCCTCATTTGTAAAGCGGGGATAGTATTGGCCACATACCTCATAAAGGAATAAATGTGGACGATACACGACAGTGATGTACTTGGCTATGTAGAGGGTTCAGAACAGAGCTGACACCTTGTCTGTCTTGATTTTATCGTCGTCGTACCTAACACAGTCTCCACCTCCAAGCAGATCCTCAATTGATATCAGTTCCTTTTCCCTTTTCATATTCCTTAGAGTGATGAACATGCATGACGTATTCCAAAGCAGGAAGCACTTCTTTCGTAGGAGTGTGTAGTATTGGACACATACTGGGGCTGAGAGGAGTTGGAGTGCTTTTGGAAACAAAGCAAGCAGAGTTCCAGTTTAGCTCTTTTCTTCCTTACCATACATATAGTTAAAATATTTACATTAATGAAGAATTAGAAGGCACTTGTTGACTGTATTATTTCTTACAGAGAATTTGTGGTCAAATGAAAACTTTCATTTCCGTAAATAAAACTAAGAAAAAATTGACAGTTGTGTTTAACAGAGTGTTTTGAAATGGTATTGCTATACTAAGATTTGACCTACATTTCTATAGGTTGATGACTGCCAAAAAGTTAAATGATATGATTTTCCAATGCAAAAATAACTTCTGTGAAATGAATAAAATGCTCAAAACATATATTTGATGAATAAATTCTAAGACGGGTTGAATACTGAATGCCAGATTTTTTCAAAGGTTGTTAAAAATGTGTCCCTTTAGCAATGCAGGTGAAAGAACAGTAGAGAAACTGATTTCAAATTAAATTTGCAAAGCTAATCTCACAGCTGCTTACCTACATTTGGCCAAATACGAATTTAATAAATTTTTCCCACTCACCATTAATGTGTGTTAGTCTCTTGAAAAACTGCCTCTAGGAAGTCTGTTTGAGAAATAATAAACAACCATTAATTTTTAAAGAACAATTAATTTGTAGATGTGCTATACAGCATTATAGCCAGCATATTAGTATATTAGTAAATGTATTGCAAATCTTTCAAATTAAACATATTAAATCAGAAGCTGCATAAATCACAATATATTACAAAAATTAATGATAATTCTATATCTAACATATCTGTAGAAAAACCACACTAATTAATTTCCATGGATTGTCACAGACAGAAGGAAAACAAGATTGAATATCTGACCTGAAACCATGAATCTGCATTGCCATCATCGGTTTTCACCTTTCCATGCAGAAATTACAGGTCAAATTATTATGCCAAGCAATAAACATATTTCAAAAACCGCTTTGAGTTGCATTTAAACTTTTCACAACATCAAGTATAACTTCATGTAAATCTAATCCTTTTGGCCACTATCTTTAACATTGCAACACTCCTTACCCTGACGCTTCATGTTCCTTACCTTATTCTCCCGTTTAATTAACAGCACTTGTCTTACTTCTTCTATATGTATGAGAATATATGCATACATCCTGCATGTTTATGGCCTTCTTCCTCTCAAAATACTGGAAATCCACAAGGGGAGGAACCTTTACTTTGTTCAGTGATATAACCCCAGTATTTATAATGCTGCCTGGCATATAATAAGCTTTCAATAAATTGTGTTGTCTGTATGAATTTAAATGCATTGTGAATGAACATTATTTAAAGCAATGCAATGTTAGATTTTTTTTTTTTTTTGGTAACATAAATTCTTCCATGTAAAACTGTACGTTCATTTTCTAATTATGAGCCTATACTGTTTTTCACTGCCAGGTGCTCTTAAAAAAAGTTTATTTATCAAGAAGAAAAAAAATAAATGGTCACTAAACTACCACGTGAGTACAGGAAAAAAGGGGTCATGACAATGAAACTGGTTAACCTCATAACCAGTGATTCCATATTTAGCAGCTCTAAGGCAACCACCTAAAAATGCCAATGTACCAAAATACTTGCAGCCATACAAACATGGCCTGGCCCAAAAATCAAAAACATGCCATTGAGACATCAACATAACAAGCAGACTTCCTGCCGGAAACCACCCCTCATGTCAGTTATTCTGTAGCCATAGTCACAAGTTCATCTCTATTTATGTTCACCTTATTTTTCTCTTTAAAGGCAAAAACCAAAACACTTAAGCTAAATACTCTGAGTATAAATATAATTCCAAGATATAAAGTTCTGCAAATGGCTAGTCAAACACCTTTTCTCGTTTTCAGTCAATCCTCAAAACATCTATTTTTTTTAGGTTTCCTATAAAGAAATGTGTACATTAGAAGTGACCCTCTAATCTGAGCTCTATCATTTACCAGACATAAGTCCTTAGGCATGTCATTATGTTCTTGGAGCCTCAGTTTCCTCATTTGTTAAACAAGGTAAGCGCCATGCCGAAATGCCAAGGTTTGGAGGTGCTGAGCATGTTTTCTGGCATGTAGTACTGTGTCACTGCAAAAAGGGACTCCCAGGGTGGCAGAGGCAGCAGCATCGAAATGGAAAACCCTTAACTGAGAACGTATTCATGTGCCAGTCTTGCCCTAAGCACTTTGTAAGCATCATCTCATTTGGTCCTGACCACAACCCATTTTTTTTTTTCAGATGAAGAAATTCAGATTTAAAAGGATTAAATAAACCATTAACAACTAGGAAATAGCAGAGTTGAGGTTCCAGGACAAGTTCTCTGTCTCAGTGGTACTAGTCCAGCATCCTAGTCAGAAGACCTCTGGGTTGTTGTTTCTCAGTCAGGCCTATTGAATCCTAGCTATCAATCAGGAACCCTAGCTTTTGCTCTTGTACCGCTCCTCCCTCTGTCACCGTAATTACTCAGTCTTCCATCCTGTATCAGTCAGGATCCTGGGAAGAAAACAGAAATCATGCCAAATATCCTACCAGAAAGAATTTGATATAAGAAATTAAATGTTATAGAACTGAAAAAATGAACAGGGAATACGGAAATAATGCATAAATAAGAACCCAAGGAAGCAACCACCACCCCTAGGGAAGAATGGGAGAGATGGGGTAATTGGGGTCTAGAAGGTTGGAAAAGAGCTTCTGAGGAGCTGTCACTGGGTGTGCCAAACAAACAAACTAGAGCTTGATACTAATGACCCTTGCCAGGGTAAAAGCAGAACAGCAAACATACAGGAAAAAGCAACTTTTTTCCTCTCTTCTAACCTCCATCTTGTGCCTCTATGGGCAGAATCTAACTGGGAGCCAGCTTCGAGGACTCCCAGTCCAAACACCAAGTCAAGTACAGATGATGGGTTCCGAGCCTGTTTAGGCACAGAGTTTAGGCACTAAGTAGCACACATCCCATCAGGGTGCCCTGATAAATAGAATAGAGCAAGCTTCAGGAGCTCCTCACTGATAATCCTGTCCCCTCACCTGATTGAAGTGTGTGACCCACAGTAATACCAATTGAAAACTCTCCATTTGATTTGGCTGCCATTGAATGACTTCATGAATGGAAGAAAATCAGTCTGCGTTGAAGCCCAACATGAGTAAATATTGTACCAAAAATTTTATCACATGCATCCTAACATTTACTCTTTTAAGAACAGTTGGTTCTTTAAAATCACCAAGCTATGCAAAAATGCACTAGAAAAACCACAGGGCTCATAGGGAAAAAACACTGAAACTTTTGTCGGTGACACAGAGGGGAGGACAAATAAAAACCATAGCACATTTTTATACATATTAAATCATTAAGAAGTATAAAAATACTACCACAAATAAGTATGAAACTTGACCTTGAAAAAGAACCAATGTTGGCTTGTGGAAGTGGGCATCAAATGGGCTAGTTTGTGAGTTATTATGAAGTGGTATAAGAAGGGTTATCTGAACTTGGAGAGACAGTTGTAATACAAGACATGGGTACAGCTCACAACCCATGTGAAGAAATGAGGCAGCTGGTAAATTTCTAATGTGTGAGTCTGAGATTCATGTATTCCTAGGCTCTGGGTACAGTTAGTTTCAATCACCTAATGTTTCATGCAGACAAAACCTCACATAAGTAAATAAAAAATCTATGTTATAAAATTGTTCCCTAATATATTGATCATATGAGAAAATTAATGGTTTCAAAATAATTACAGATTTTATCATATCCTGTAGGCCAGGTAGTATTATCTCTTTTACAGATGAGAAAACTGACTCAGAATGATTAAACATCTCATGCAAAGCTCTCTTAAAAACAAACAAACAAAACAAAACAAACAAACAAAAACAGAAAAAGAAAAAGAAAGGCACACTACCTTTCTTGGGCTAGTACTATATTTTCTCATCTAAGGTATATCACTTGACAGTATGAGGTCAAAGCAGTAGAACCTGAAGGCAGCTTTCAGCACGGTTTTGCCAATGACCTTTTCCAGGTAGGTGTAAGTGCCCCAGGATGGAATGGCTGGTGATCTCAATCTTCTTTAGGTCAAGGTTTAAAAGCAGAGCTGCTGAGCAAAGGAATTCATGTCTCTCCTACTTTCTCATAAATGCACTTCTAGATTCAAGTAACAGTGATCCTTAAAAGATGTCTGATAATAGTTGAAACCAATGGAAATAAATGTCCTCACTGCTGAGGTCCAGAAATAAAGCGTAACATAAATTTCTAAGTTTGTTCCTCCTACTCTGCCATAGTGACCTTTCTAAAACACAGAAATCAATAGTCATTTTCGAGCTTAATAGCCATTGGTGGTTCCGCAATGCTCAAATGGTCCAAACTCCTTAGTGTGGAGGACATGGTCTTCCTAGACTTGGTACCTGCTTACATACCTAGCATCATCTTCAGCTAACCCCTCACCTAAAATCCATGTTCAAGCTTTTTCACAAACACCAGCTCACTTCAGAGCTACATAAATTTGTCTACACCTACCCCTCTGCTAAATGCCCTTGTACTCTATGCCTGACTTCTGAACACCAAGTCACCATTGCTCACGAGCTCCTCATATCTTCAGGTGGAATGAGCCACTCCTTTTTGCTGGGCACCCACTGTGTCCCTTATTAATTCCTATTATAGCTCTTTGCCCGGCATATTTGTTTGGTGTTTGGACTTTTTTTTTTTTAACCTTAAACAATTCGGATTATTGGTCCTGTCAGGAAACCTCTGCATTCCCTAGGACTTAGCCCAACTGCCTGGCAACTAAATGTGTCATAAATGTTTAAAAATTGAATGAATAAGAGGCTATAATGTTATGACAGAAGAGTACAGGAAAGGAGATCAACCTGTACCTTTTTATTCCCCCCATCTAAAATCTGAAAAAGACCCTCAGCTTCACTAAATATGTTTCTGTGTAGAGTAAAACCTACTGAACTGATAAAGGCAGGTGTTATAGCTGAATGTCTGTGTACCTCCAACATTCTTGTGTTGAAGCGCTAACCTCCCTGGAGATAGGGCCTTTGGGAGATGATTTGGTTTAGATGAGGTTGTGGGGATCGGTCCTCATGATGGGATTAGTGCCCTGGTAAGGGAGGACAGAGAGCGCCCCTTTTTCCATGCACCTGGTCTGAAGAATGGCCACTGAGTGCATATGGAGAAGGTGGCTGCCTACAAATCAGGAAGCAAGTTCTCACTGAAAACTAAGTCTGCTGGCACCTTGATCTTGGACTTCTAGCCTTCAGAACTGAAAGAAATAAGTATCTGTTGTTTAAGCCACCCAGTCTATGGTATTTTGTTACCGCAGTCCAAGCAGACTGAGATAGCAGGTGATTACTAGATGTTGTATAATTTTGCCAAGATGAAGATAGCTTAGGTATGCCATCTTACTTTAAGGTGTAAGATTCTTGATAGTAGGAAACTCAGATGCTTCACACTAGAAGTATATTGAATGAAACATAGATAGTACCAAAGAAGGGAAAATTAGGCCATAGAAAATCCTCACCCAGGCTGAATCATTAAGTGAGGTATCTGTATAAGAAGCTATGGAAGAAGAATATAATTCTAACTGCTATGAGTAATAGATACTCCTTTACAGACTCTGAGGACTGTAAGAAAACTCCTTCCCTGACATTTGAGGTTAACAAACTCTATAAGTAAAAGCAGCCAGTCATCTAGTTCCATGGTGAGGTCAGCTTAAATCAAAACATCATAGTTTGCAGACACCAGATCTAGGCTGTTATAACAATGTATATCGCTCAGTGTCTTACCTGGAGTTTTTCTGGATCTGTGTTCTTTAAGAGATCTCTTGTATTCAGGATGGCTCATTCTTCTTGGGCAGAAGTGAGGCAAGTCATAAATTATATGATGTTACAGCCAGTCGAAAGGTATACTAGGCCTGAGCTTAAAACACATATTCTAAAAAAAAAAAAAAAAAAAAAAAAAAAAAACCTAGATTTTTCCCTCATCATGAAGGAAACGTAAGTCCTGAGAATCAATTTCTGATAGCTCAATACCTAAGATGGATTCAGGCAAAATTAAAGGCAGGTAGCGTGTCCTTATTTAGGGAAGATCTAAAATCTGAAAAAGACCCTCAGCTTCACTAAATATGTTTCTGTGTAGAGTAAAACCTACTGAACTGATAAAGGCAGGTCTGCTTGTCCAAGTGTGTGAGGAGGATTTTCACGGTATGGTTCTCAGTTGTTTCAAACTCTCTATGCCCAAAAGACCCTTGATTATTCTGTTTCCCACAAATGTGCAGGCCCACCCCAAAGCCCCATTTCTTACAATGGTGTGATCACTGGCTTAGTTAGATTCACTAGTTAAAATCCTCAAATTGGTCTTCCCTCCTCGTTTTATCTCCTCTCACCAAAATCTTGTCACTTCTACCTTTAAATTATTAGGGACAAAAACATCTAAACCCTCTCTGGACCAGGCTATGGAACCACAGTACAGGGTGGTGAGTTGCCTGGCCGTTCTCCCTTTCTGTGGTGTAGTCGTGCTGGGAAGGGGCTGCTGGGCTGCAGGTGCTCAGCCCCACGACCTACACTAAGGTGCGCCCACATGACTTAGCTCTAAACCACGGAGTGTGAGAAATGATGTGCGCCACAGCCAGGCCAGGCCAGGTTCATGGAAAAGTTCCTCACAACGCTCCTGCTTCTCCCTTCTCTACTGGCAGCAATAAAATTTGAAGTTTTAAGGGACGGTGGTACCACAGCATAGAAAAAGCCTGGATTCTCAATTATGAGAAGGAAAGTTACCCTCTTTCCAGCAACATCCCATTTAACTGATACATTAAGGAAGATAAATTTTATTGTAGTAATCCACTGAAATACTGCAATTTGCTTTTACAACACACACACAAAAAAAGACTAGAACTATGCAAGGTTTTAAAGTCATCTCTGTGTACATGAGGGCTGTGAAATTGCCATTGATTATATGACTCAAACCCCTTATACTACTGCTTTTTGAAACTAATTATAATTATACTATTTGTCATATTAAAAATATCCACCATTTACTGACTTCTATGTGCTGTGCAGGGATCACACTATGTGCTTTATGAATTTTAATCTTATAAACAGCCAATCAGATAGGTATTGCTAGTCTGCTTCATTTTACAATTGAGAACACATAGAGAAGGTAAAAGGTAAAAGCCTAGGCCACATGGCCAGAAAGCAGCACAGCCACAACTCAAGCCCTATGCTGCCATTCCCCAAAGCTCATGTTTGCAACCCTGTCTTCTTTAAGGGGAAAAAAAAGAAAAAAGATAGGGATGCTGTATAAAGGCTCTTGTTCCAGTTACCACATGAGATTCTGCATTTCACAATGTGAGTAAAAAATTATTTCCTGCTACACAGAATAAGCAACCTAGCACTTTCATTAGCACCACTGCAGCTGTTTACTTCTAACTTCAGGGTTCCCTGGCCCTTCTCAGCAGCTGTGTAATAAAAGGATGTTTTTCTACTGCTCATCTTGGCTTTTCCCACACCCCAAAACAGTGTTCCAACCTGCACCCCATAAGAACCTCACTTACCTCATGTGGGAACCTCCAAAGTTACACGTGTACCACCTTTTAACTCAATCACTAGTTTGAAAATCCAGATTTCAAACAGATTTCAAAACAGAATGTGGGCTAAAAAGGGAAAGCACTAATGTAATCATTTCATCATGCTTTGTCTTCTTCCATTTCTTCAGGAAAATCTAGATCATAGGTCACTTGTATCATTCCTTCAAACAATCTTGAGAAATGAATCATATTCCTAGATAAACCTACCATAATGAGTTGGGTCTTTTTTTTAATTAACAAGACTGTCTTGTTTGTGACCAATGGCTTTCCGAATTACAGGCTGATGAGACATTTATCAGTCACTGAGTCTTCCTAGACAGAGTAACTTACTTGACCAACTGTGACTGACAAAGCCTTTCCCAGCAGACAGCAGGGGAGCCAATTTGTGAAACAGGATAACCAGGGTTGGCTGGGATCATCCTCAGAGGGCACTGACCTCTTTACCCTCGAGAGACTGCGGAAAGGTATTTTATGTGCCAACCTTGCCACAAAATGTAACTTTCTGAGTTAAAACGAAGACAAAGATAAATTAGGCAGTTCCATGAGAGTACTGATTTTTTTTTCTATTGCTATGGTAACACTACTCCATTTTAGGAGATAGAAAAGGAAGAGTGGGCCTTAAACACTAAGCTATAAAATTTGTCAGCGATGTATCAAAAAGGACTTTAAAAAGAACATCCCTTTTAATTATTCCACTGCTAGGAATTTATCCAAGAGAAATAGCCTGATTAATGTGCAAATATATACATATGAGACTTACGATAACATCTTATTAAACAGTGAAACTGGCAAAATCTAAATGTCCAACAATTAAATAAAGTATGGTGTATTCATATAGAGGAATACCTGAGAACCATTACAATTTAGGATGCAGATGTATATTTATTGACATAAGTGTATGTTCATTGTGTACCTTTAAGTCAGTATGTGAATGACAGAATAGCATGTAGGATTTGACTACATTAAAAAAATTCCCAGAAAAAAATACCTGAAAATATTTATATAAATATATTAACAGCAGCAATTATTTCTAGTGAGAGAAATTTGGGGTGACTAGAAATGTTTGCTGTGTGTTTTCAGTATTTTCTGATGATTTTTCATTATTTCTGTAATTAAAAGTAGGGAAAAATCATAACCATGGCTGATTGTTTTATTTACTCAAAAATAATTTCTTCCCCTTCCTAGGGTTCCTGGTGTCTCTTCTAATGAGAGGAATACAATTCCTGTCCCATTAGACATCAATCCTGAGTGATCTGTTTTGGCTAATAAAGATAAAATGTGAAAGGAACATGTGCAACTTTAACAAAATTTTGAAAGTTATCCTGTGCCTCCACCGAGCTATATTTCCCCATGTTCTAAGTGAGCTGCTGCTTCTGCCTCGGTCATAAAACATAAAAGCTGCAGAGCAGATCTGAGCTGACTTGTAACAGTCATGACATGAATGAGAAGTAAATCTTGGATTGTCATACCCTACTGGGAATTTGGAGATATTTGTTACTATAGCATAATAAATTCTAAGCTGACTAACGGCATACACTTTTACCACCACCACCCACCCCCAACACACAAGCCCACATTAAGATTTAAATATAAATATAAAAGACTCTCAGTTAACTGTCTCTTATTAGTCCGAGTTTCATGTTTAGCAAAAACCATTAACAGTATTTTAAAACTGTTATTTGTGGCAATTCATTTGCTTTGCAATTCATTGCTACCAGTTCCAGCCTCCCTGACTCTTCAGCCTAGAATTCAAGCCACTGCTTAATTCTTCAAACTTACTACATTCCCTAACATGAACCCTCAGCACCAGCCAAATTAGTTCATTCCTTATTTCTGTGTCCACCTCATATATTCCCAGAATCAGGGCCTACTCACCCAAGGATATAGTGATGATGTCAGTAGCCTGAACCCTCAGCACAAAAGTTATACTGGTGGAGGAATGAAGGAATAATTTCATGAGTGACTCTGATACACTGAAATACAGGACTTGAGGTACAGGTTACAAAGTATATAGGGTGACAAGACATGACGATAATCTCCAAACATGGCCACCAACAATCCCTCCCATCCCTGAACACAAAGCCTATTTCCTTTCTCTTAGAATCTGGGCTGCTTCTGTAACTTGCCTCTGACCAATAAAATGTGGCAGAGGTGATGTCCTGTGACTTCTAAGCCCTGACAACTTCCACCTTCTCAGAGCCCAGCTGCTAAACTGTAAGAAAGTCCAGGAAAGACCACTGAGGGATGAGTTACATGCAAAGAGGCCCTGGAGGACAGATGCCCATCTCAGACTTACCACCTCCAGCCAAGTTTTCAGATGAGTGCAGCCACCCAGGTGGCCCAAGCCAATAGCATGTGGAACAGGGTAACTGCCCAGTTGAGTCCAACTAACCCAAACACTTATGGAAGAAAAAACAAACTGTAATGTTATGCAGTAGTCTGGTTCACAGCAACAGATAACCAAGACAATAGGTATTCTCCTACTTGTGCCCTGAATACCACTCTAGTCCTCTAGGACATAGCAATTTATAGAACCTGAGAGTCAGTATTCTTGGCACAGCAGCAGAACCAGGGTGACTTCAGGTGACCAACAGGCAGTGAATTTAAACAGTGGGATAAGGCATAGGGGTGCACATTAAGTGGGAGAGGAAAAGATGACAGCATATGATAGACTGACCTATAAGAGATATAACTGGATGAAAACCTAGAGGTGGCAAAAGATCCCTGCTGAAGCTGTAGGCAAGAGCCAGTGTAACTGGCATTACTACTTCTGTGGCTCTCCCTGTTCCCAAGGGCTAGTAAGACTTGGAAAGAAATGGGTGACATCAATAATGACTAAATCTATTCCTATTCCTCACACCCATCTTGCCTTGGGTTATCAGGAGAGAACATAAATCCACCATAGGCAGAAGCATGAACCTACCAACATCAGAGCATTTAGGTTCCAGGTGGCAGAGACTGCCAGCTGATCATCAAACTCATTTCTTCTTATTCCTGGGCCCACCATCAGACCATATTCCCTAGCCCCACTTGGCCATGTGACTGAGTTCCAGCCAACAGAATGGAGATGGAAAAAATGAGCACCACTTCCCAGCCTGCCCATTAGAAACCCCCATACTGTGCCCCTTACTTGACAATCTTGGATGTTGCACATGGACAATGACAGAGCCTGAGTCTCTGACCTACTGCTTGGAGGAGCCACACCCAAATCAGTGCATTGATTTTGGTGACTAAAAAAGTGACATGCCACTAAGATTTGGACATTTATATTTTATACCCTGATAATACATGATAGCTGCTGTACGGTAGCACTCGGCAACTGTATCTGAAGATGTTCAGTGCCAAGATATCCAATAAGGAATTTGCAGGAGCTTTGCAAAACTAATGGAAATTCTACATTTAGGTTTACAAGCTAATTAAAACATCAAATATGTCTGCTTCTGCCGAGGATATCTCACCTCAGAGCAGCAGTACTGGCGATCTCATGTCTATCAGGAGCTCTGCACGACTATTATGGCAAAATAACTATCACTTTAAATACAGCTTCTTTAGTCAACAAAATCTTTCATCACGTGAAACAATAGTAGTTACAGCTGGTGGTACAAAGACTGGGAACCACTGCTGCCACATACTATATATGTGCAGTTGGTTCCCGCATTTTTTTCCTTAAGAAAATGGGCATCCAGTGGTTCATTCTAAAAGTGGATTAAAAGATTGCTGAGCTGTCCATGAATATTACTTACCCTTCTGAAATCATCAAGAATAAATCATGGCTTCACCAAGACTGGATGACTTTGGTTACATTACTTAACCTTTCTGAACCTCAACTTCAACTTCAACAGGAGGCTTTTCCCATTTACTTGCAGTGGGTCTTGAGCTTGAGGGTGGAGGAGGTGGTCATTGGTGTCAGCTGGATGGCTTATTAAGGCAGATTTGCTGTGGTCCACCCCTATTGTTTCTGATTCTGCAGGTCTGGGGTGGGACCTGAGAACATGTAATTCTAACAAGTGCCCAGGTGTATTAAGGTTCTCCAAACAGTATGCACACATGTATGTACATGTATATATGCACACACGCACACACATGCCCATATGCATACCACACAGATTTATTTTAAGGAACTGGTCACATGATTGTGGGCCTGGAACGTCTAAAGTCTGCAAGGAAGGCTGGCAGGCTGGAAATTCCAGGGGGGAGACAATGTGGGGGTCTTAAATCTGAATGTGGTCTGGAATGGAACCCCTCCTTCATCCGAGGTCCTCAATCTTCTCTCTGATGGTCTTTGCTTGGATGACATCCACCCAGGTTGTAGAGGGTACTCTGCTTTGCTCAAAACTACTGATTTAAATGTCATTCACATCTAAAAAAATACCTCCACATCAACAACTTAACTGATGTCTGACCAAACAACTGGGCACCCTAACCTAGCCGAGTCAACACTAAAATTAACCATCATGCCAGGTGACGTTGAACTCCTGGTGCTCCTGTCTGAGCCACTGCCCTGTAAGCACTGTGGTGAAGATAACTGAGAAAACATTAACTTCATGTGGTTGCAAAGGGTTTTCAATTACAATTACCTCTTCCCTTCCATCTCATAGGCCTTTTCATTTTCAGTCACCAGGGAAATCAAGTTTTCACTCCCCAAATGCCTGAGAATATGTCTGAGTAAAGAGAATGTGTATAAAAATGTGCATCTGCAGTTGCTTTCCTAAATTCAAAGAAGCAATTTTTGGATTAGTCACTCTGTTACGTGAGCCCTTTCTCGAACCATAAGTATAAAAATCAAAAGTTTAAATATGGCCCTGAAATCACCATTCTCATTTGACATGGATACTAAAACAGAGTTAGTGTGGTTTTCCATCCACCCCTAAGATTTCTCAAGCCTTCATAGTTCTAAATTCAAAAACCTGAATTTCAAAATTAATGCTGGTATTCTGACCAGACACTTAATAATTACATGTTACATAAATACAAGGAATACTTTTATACATTACAAAGTTGTAAAATGATGATACAAATGAAACACTAATTATTCTCTTTTAAGAGAGTTATTTCCTACTAGACAAGTTTTGCTTTTTTGACACATGTTTAAAATCTGCACCTCACAGCAGTTAGGAAATAGTGAAATTTGGTTCTGATTTAATCAGATGAGAACTAATTTAGCTTGAGGCCAAAATGACACTTGGTGGGAACGGTTGGGAAACTTTCACACTACATTTTTTTAAAGCTTACAAATTTCTTTCACTCTTTCCTTGAACTTTCACTCTGCTTGATACTATTCCTAGGTTTTAATTTCTAATTCACTGAAGAGTAGAGAAAACCCATATAATAATGTATTATAATGTAAAACATCTTTAATTTAAAAAGGTTTTTATAGTACTTGAATGAAATGAGACACTTTTTAAAATCGCTGGCTTTGGCAAAGATGACAATATTATTTATACAGAGAGACACGCATATACATATATATTTTTTGACCAAAGTTTTATCACATCAAAAACATTTGAATATCCCTTATCTAAATTCATCATTACTGTATTTCACAAATTATGCTTCACATGGTTTGAAATAGGTATTAGGAAAAAATATTAATCAGTTGGGAGGGGAAATTAGGTTAAACAGGCTCCTTTATTTCTAAAAAGCCTATTCTTTTAATAAACTAATATGCACTTTGTTAAAACGCTCACGTGCATGTGTGCACACAAAGAATCCCCTATTTTCCAAGTTCACTTGTGGACAACTTGTGTTCTCGCCTCAAAGCTTCTCTCAGGATTGGGGTTCCACTAAAACATGCAAGAAAACAAAGATGTATTCAGGAAGAACTTACACTAACAACTGGTAGCCTTTATGGAGACTCATGCAAATATCGGGCTCTCTTGTACCTGAGTCAAAGTGGGTGTCAGTACAGCCAATTCTTCAACTGTAGGAAGAAAGGATGTAGAGTCTAACCTGAACAGTACTGCTTCTTCAGTTTTCCAGCACTCCGGGAAAAGCTATTCCCTGTAATAATGATGATGGAATTACAAACCAACGTGAAAAAATGGTATAACAACTGCTAAACATGAGGAGAGAATAATGTAATTTGATAAAAGAAATCAAAATATCAATAGTTGTCATTTCTGAGTGGTTAAATTTTAGTTTTTTTCTTCTTCATGTTGTTCTGAGTTTTATAGATTTCCTAATGTTAGCTATACTTTTGTAGTTAGAAAATAAAAAATTTAAAAGTAGCCTAATGTGTTTGCTTCTCAAAGGACTTTTTATAATGTAAATATTTATAATGTCATCATTTTTGCCTTCACACCAACATTATACAGAAAATCTAGATCAGAAATTAAAACTGAAATGTGAAAAATGACCTAAGAGAGCTAAACCTGCCTGTGTTTTCTGTCAAGGTGTATGAGCTGCCATTTATTAATAAAAAAGAACTTTTATTTTCACAAAAAAAAAAAAAATACACAGCATACGACCAGAAAGTTATATTTCTAACTAAAACTCAGATTAAAAAGAAAAATTCTACATTATTGTCAGCAAATCACTTCCAGAACCACTGATTATGGAATGGCTTATATGCCTGTGGTAGGCTGAGCAATGTAATCTTCTCCTACATGCCCCCCACCCCTCCCCAAAATAAAATAAAAATAAACATATTCATGTACCAATGTTGGTGCCTGTAAATGTAAAAAGGGTATTTCAGTTGTGAATAAGGATCTTGAGGTGGAAGATTGTCCTAGATTATCTAGATGGGCCCACAGTACAATCTCCTATGTCCTCATAAGAGGGAGCAGAGGGAGATGTGACACAGCCAGAAGAGGAACAGGTCTGCAGCCACAGAGATGGAGGGTAGAGTGATGCAGCTACAAGTTAAGGAATGCTGGGAGTCACCAGAAGCTGGAAGAGGCAAGTACTGGATTCTCAGAGCTTTCGAGTCAGAAGTACAATTTTGCTAAGGCCTTGATTTTGGCCCAAAAGAACTGATTTCAAACTTCTGGCTTCCAGAACTGTGAGAGAATACATTTCAATTGTTATTAAGCTATCAAGTTTGTGGTAATTTGTTACAGCAGCCCAAAAACAAATGCAAAGACCCAGTCTAAAATAGGCAAGTGCTCTTGATTTAAGCAGAGTCACTCTCTGACCAATTCCTGAAGGCAATGCCCACCTTGGGTAACTGTCCCTTGGGATTGATTTAGGGATAACTGAGACATTGGCTTGCAAGCTCTGGATGCAGCACTTTTGAGTCACACACTTTTAAAATGAGTTAATTCTAGGAAACATGAAACCGGTCATGTGAAAACTGCTTGGAATAATGTACATTTATTATTAAATATATTATTTCCTGATATTTTTAGTATACGTTTAAAATCACCCTCTGGCTAGGAAATTTTTGAAACCTGCACCTGACACAATTACATATACACCTATAATCCCAATGTCAAACAAAATGAGCCATAAATCTGGAAACCAGGGAGTATAAAACAGGTGAGAAAGAAACATTTCACTTACCTTATTGATTAAACTTCAGAAAAATAAAACATATACTGTGGAAAACATCAGCAATTGAAAGAATTGCTGTACTTATAAATCAAATTCATTCCACTTAAGAGCTCCATTACCTCCCAGTAGCGTCAAAATTGAAGAGAGATTATTGCTTTTAAAGGTTTAATTTAAATTTAGGCCCTTCAACAGCAAGTTCAAAGATTTATCACACTGATTAAATTCTAATTCTCTTACTATGTTGAATTCCAGAAACCCATTTCCTTAAAACATTAGTACCACTGAGACACATACCACACTTATAGGAATTTCTTAATCCTCTAAAAAATAATGTAATTTATACAACATTTTATTGAATGAGACAGTGTTGCTGTCACACTGTAATGAAAGCAGTGGTACTATGTATGACAAGTATGATGAGGCATGGTACATTTTTCCACATAGTCTTCTAGAAAACCTGGCTTCAAAAAATAAAATATTGATAGCTTAATATATCCTAAAAATAGAAAGAATGACATATAACTACTACAACTACTACAGAGATTACAACCTAAACAATTCATTTTCTTTAAGAGGAGGTTAATCACCTGTCCTACTACTTACTCCACACCATACTCTACAGAAAAGTGGCTGATTATCTCAATTGAAAGTAATAGAAATTCAATTCTGAATGTAGATTGATTCTAAAAAACCACTGTGTCAGAAGCTTGCTAGCTATTCACAAACCACGTCCATCTTCCTCATGTAAGTCTAGCTAGACTAGATTCCCCAGCCTCTCTGGCAGTTTGGGTTGAACTAGGACTGAAATATGGCCAAACAATGCCTGTCCACTGCCATCATGGGTTGCATGCATGCTCCTGGGAAGGGCCTGTCCCAGATGGCCCTGCCCTACCGCCACAGCGTCTCCACATGGCTGAAGTTGACAACTGACAACATGAAGGAGCAGCTCTACAAACTGGGTAAAAAGGGCCTGACTCTCTCGCAAACTGGTGTGATCCTCAGAGACTCACATGGTGTTGCGCAAGTACGTTTTGTGACAGGCAATAAAAATCTTTTGAATTCTTAAGTCCAAAAGACTTTTTCCTGATCTTTTTGAGGATCTCTCCCATTTAATTAGGAAAGCCGTTGCTGTTCGAAAACATCTTGAGAGAAACAGAAAGGATAAGAGTACTAAGTTCCATCTGATTTTCATTGAGAGCCACATTCATCGGTTGGCTTAATATTACAAAACCAAACGAGTCCTCTCTCCCTCCCTCATTGGAAATACAAATCATTTGCAGCTTCTGCCTAGGTTGCATAAATCTATGAACTCAAGCAATAAAGCCATTGTTTAACTAGAAAAAAAATTCACATACAGTGATATGCATTACTTCTAGGCCAGGCCTATAAACCCCTCAAGTTGATGAGCCTCCTTCTCACTCCTCACCTTCTGCACCAGCCTCTGGAGCCATGGGTTAAAGAAGGCTGGCACTGCCACAAAATTGTAGGGCCTGGAGGAATAAACTAACACCATTTATTTCTTGAAGCAGCTAACATTAGCTTAACTAAAATAGTGGTTTTGGTTGATTTGTTAACTTACATGTTGATTCAGTTAAAACAAGAATACACCAGCTATTCCATGGATGCCATACAATGAAGGAACGAAGGATTCAACCCAGAAAAATCACCAGTCAAGGAAACAACACTTGCAGACAAAGATCCAATGATGCATGTTCCTAAGTCCTATGAATGAAATACATGCAGAGTTCTGGAAAGCTCTGTGGAAATTAAAGAGTGCTGCTGGGGGAATATGGGCCATGATTCTTAAGTTGATTCGTAAGTCATAAGTATGGTAGGAACTTTTCCAATCACAGGAAAGCCATGTGCAAAAGCTGTAAGGGGCCAGAGATTGAGGGTCCTGTGGAGAATGGAATGAGGACAAGTGGTAAAAGACGAGGCTTTATATAAAGGCAGGAAAGTGATTACCACAGGCATGGTATTCTCTGAAATACCCTCCAACATCAGCAATACTGACTATATAATGTTAATATCTTTGCTAAGAGGAGTGGACTTCATCCTCAAGGTGACAGAAAGCCACAGAAGGTTTTATATGGTGGTACAGATGGAGTTAAAATTGCAATTCAGGAAAAAAAATCACTTATTGAGTAGAGACAGGTTGTTTTTTTTTCTCCTTTAGGGGACAGGGTAGTTAAGAAAGGAGAAGAACTAATAATAGGGAGATCAAGTTCAGAAGCTCCTGGAATTCTTACATTGCAAATCAAAAGTTCTGCATATATAATTTCTAATCTACCTTCTTAAATTTACCCAGAATAATACTTCCTAAATGTATATGTTCAAATAGGCATATCACACTTTTCAAAATCTAAAAGTTTTATTATTTTTTATATGCTCCCATTATACACTTATCACAGAGAATTTCCATCAAAAGACAATAAATACAAGTAATACCCCATCTATCCACAGCTCAGCTGTCAAGCAACCACATTCATGAGAGCCACCTGATAAGTGAACAGGCTTTTGAGAAATAAAGGTATCACATTGGCTGCTGACTAAAGACGTGAAACTTTTTCTCTCAGGAAAATACCTCAGAACCGTATTTTGTTAAAATTGTATGGTAATAAAAGTGTGTGGAAAAGACAAACATCTAATTCTTTTTTTAATTAGACTTTATTTTTAAAGTAGTTTTAGGTTTACAGAAAAATTAAAGTGCAGAGTTCCCATGTATCTTTCCTTCCGCCCCCTACACAGTTTCCCCTATTAGCAATATCTTGCATTAATGTGGTACATTGGTTAAAACTGGTAAACCACTATGGATACATTATCATTAACAAGGTCCATAGTGTACATTAGAGTTAGCTCTTTGCTTCACATTTTTATGGGTTTTTACAAATACACGAT
Source organism: Cynopterus sphinx (assembly GCA_030015415.1). NCBI lineage: Eukaryota > Metazoa > Chordata > Mammalia > Chiroptera > Pteropodidae > Cynopterus > Cynopterus sphinx. The sequence goes on along the minus strand of CM057385.1, from coordinate 68,366,402 downwards.
ATTATGTATCCATTACAGTATCATACAAAAAAACAGTTTCACCACCCTAAAGTCCTGTCTCCTACCAATTCATCCTTCCTTTCTTTTCTCCCACAAGACCTCTGGCAACCACTGATCTTTTTACTGTCTCCATAATTTTGCCTTTTCCACAATGTCATATAGTTGTAATCGTAAACTGTGTATGTAGCCTTATCAGATTGGATTCTTTCACTTAGCACTATACATTCAAAGGTTCTTCTACATCTTTCAGTGGCTAGGTAGCTCATTTTTTCTAATTGCTGAATGATATTCCATTGCATTGATATACCAGAGTTTTTTATCCATTCACCAATTAAAGGACATCTCGATTGCTTCAGAGTTTTTGCAATTATGAATAAAGCTGCTATAAACATTCACATGTAGGTTTTTGTGTGGATATGTTTTCAATTCATTTGGGTAAATAACTAGGAGAGCGATTGCTGGATCGTATGATATCAGTGATCATGTTTAGCTTTGTACCAGACTATCAAGTTGTCTTTCAAAATAACTGTATAATTTTGCATTCCCAACAGCAATAAATGAGTTTCTGTTGCTCCACATTCTCATCAGCATTTGATGTTACCAGTGTTTGGGATTTTAGCCATTCCAATAGTGTGTAGTGGTACACCTTGTTTTAATTTGTAATTCTCTAATAACATATGATGTAAAATACCCTTCCAGATGCTTATTTTCCATCTGTAGATCTTCTTTAGTGAAGTGTC